>CM029609.1:44383165-44983165 GCA_017311315.1 Dendrocalamus latiflorus
CATGGTGCCTAATGCAGGGTAGTCATTGATTCCCCACAGAATCGCTGCACGCAGACTGAAATCTTTGCCTTCATATGCATCATAAGTAGAGACACCCTCCCAAAGGGTAAGCATGTCTGCTATCAAAGGCTGCATGAACACATGGAAATCTTTGCCTGGTGATTTTTTGCCTGGAATAATTAAAGCAAGCATATAATTGGATTGGTCCATACACATCCATGGTGGAAAATTGTATGGAACCACTATCACTGGCCAGATGCTATATGAATTGTTCATCTGACCAAATGGGTTAAATCCATCAGTAGCAATGGCTAACCTCAAACTGCGGGGATCATCTGCAAAAGACTTGAAAGTATCAACAAATTCTTTCAAGCTTCTCCATCAGCAGGATGTCTCATTTCATTTTCAACTGGTACCCTCTTATCCTTGTGCCATCTTGCATACTGTGCCCGCTGCTTTGAGATAAAAAGCCTTTGAAGGCGTGGAATTATTGGAAAGTAACGCAGGACCTTGTGAGGAACTTTCTTTCTGCCCTCCTTATTCACTTTCCATCTTGATTCGCCACAAACTGGGCAATGATCATCATTGGCATGGTCCTTCCAAAATAAGGCACAATCATACTTGCACACATGAATAGAAACATAACCAAAACCAAGCTTCCGAAGTAGAGCTTTAGTTTTGTTATAGGACTTAGGGAGACCGGTAACATTCTTCAACGATGTTGAAAGCAACTCAAGGAATGCATTGAACCCAGAATTTGTTATCCGATTGTACACTTTTATATGCAGCAGTTTAATAATGAAAGTTAGCCTAGACTCCTCGGTGCAACCTGGATAAAGTTCACGCTTTGCCTCTTCCATGATTTGTTGATATAAGTTACCACCGAAGCCATGGCTTGCTGCGGTGTACAAATCTTGAATCAACCCCTGAACTCCTCGTGCACTATCTTCTATGACATCTTCAGCTTGTCCTTCATCATCAAGTGGAGCCTGGTCATTTCCATCCCATGATATATCTTCAGTACCAACAGCGAGTGTGCCATCATCTTTTTGAACATCATTATCTCCCTCTCCATGGTGAATCCACCTTGTATAGCACCTAGAAATACCATTGATGTGGATATCCTCCTCTACCTCATCTTGACTTTTTTGTATTTGGTTCAGGCATCGACGGCATGGGCACTTGATTTCCTCATCTGCACTAAATCTACTTCTGACATGTTCCATGAATTGTTCAACACCAGACATATAGGGATCACTAAATGGTGTACTGTTATAAATCCAGCTTCTATCAATCTCGACCTGGATAAATTTAGGTGCCAAAATGTTAAAAATCGAGCTTCTATCCTTCAATTCAATTAAAGGCACTGCAATAACAAATCTAAAGGGGAAGAGCTATAGTTGACTCAGCTCACCTTGTAGAATGGCCAGCGAGGCAGCAGCTGCCAGCTGGGGTGGCCGGCGAGGCTGCTGCTGGGGGGAGGGGGTGAGGCAGCAGGTGGGGGGCCGGCAAGGCAGCAGCTGGGGTGGCCGGCGAGGCTCCAGCAGGGGTGGCCGGCGAGGCACCAGCTGGTCTGGCCGGCGCGGCTCCAACAGGGGTGGTGG
This sequence comes from Dendrocalamus latiflorus, assembly GCA_017311315.1. Taxonomy (NCBI): domain Eukaryota; kingdom Viridiplantae; phylum Streptophyta; class Magnoliopsida; order Poales; family Poaceae; genus Dendrocalamus; species Dendrocalamus latiflorus. The sequence goes on from CM029609.1 coordinate 44,384,770, forward strand.
ACGTCGAGGATGCAGGTGCCCAGGCCGGCGAGGCTGCTGGTGGGGGGTGGCGAGGGAGCAGCTGGGGTCTCGGGTCACCGGCCACCCCTGCTAGCAGGTGGGGTCGCCGTCGCGGCTCTTACAGGTGGGGTGGATGGCGAGGCTGCAGGTGGGTGGCCGAGATGTGGCCGGCAAGAGCGCGCGTGGCCGACCTGTGCCCTCTGCTTCTTAGCCACAGCATGCTAAGTACCCCCCCCCCTTTAATGACATGTGGGCCCTGCATGCTAATTAGCCTTGACTGCCATGTGGGTCCAATGTTTGAATGACATGTGGGCCCTGCATGCTAATTAGCCTCTCTTGTAATGAATTCATTGTGCAAACATCACTTCCCTTTTTAATCTATGGCAAAAACTTGTAACTAGTATTTCTCCCACATACTAACTCCAAACGTGATGCTTTTTTTCTAAAATTTTCTAAAATCATGATCTATCAATTTATTGCGTTGATTTTGGTCATCTTTTCATGTGACAAAGTTTGAACAATTCAAAATTTGAATTTCAAAAAAAATGACAACTTTAAACCAGATTTTGAAACTCCAAATGATTTCAACTAAAAAAGTCATGATGAGTTCTACAACTTTTATTTTGGTCATTTGTTTATCCGACAAAGTTATAGTAACCTTATTCACAAATTTTACGTATCTCTCTTATAGTTTATGAAACTATAAGAGAGATATGTAAAATTTGTGAACTATGTTACTATCACTTTGTCGGATGAACAAATGACCAAAACAAAAGTTGTAGATATTGATGAGTTGTGCAACTTTTATGTTCATGACTTTTTCATTTGAATTACTTAGTACCCCAAAATTTTGTTCGAAGTTCTAATATTTTGAAATTCAAAATTCAAACTGTCCAAACAAAGTCATATGAAAAAATGACCAAAATCAAAGTGGTAGATCTCGATGCGTTATACAACTTTGTTTCTGACATGTTTTCCAGTTGAAATCATTTATTACCACAAAAATCTATTTGAATTCCTAATACTACTAATACGGTCACTGACATAGCGGACCCACCGCGCCAGGACAAAAAATTGGCCAGCGCAGGCTCTGCCACCGACATAGCGGACCCACCGCGCCAGACCAAAATTTAGCAGCTACACCTCGCAGCTCTCCCGCGCTGATTCGCTCACCGACACATGGGACCCACCATGCCTCCCGCTCAAGAAGGCCAAAATTCCCCTCGCGGCCGCAGCTTGCCTTATCCTCTTGGCCGGTCAGACAAAGGGGAAAAATCTCCACTCCCCGCAGACCATGGCCTCCTCCTCCCTCCCCTCAACCTAGTGCCGCCACTCGCCCATCCCGCCGCCACACCTCCGCCGGTGCCCGGATCCGCCCATCCCGCCGCCACACCAACGCCGGAGGCCGGAGCGGCCCATCCCGCCGCCTGTAGCTGCTACGTCCCCGGCCAACCGCGTCACGCATGATCTCCTATCCACATGTTAATGACTTTGAATGCATAGATTAGAACATGATGAATTTTGCTGAGATTACAGTTCTTTTCTTTCTAGTTTCTGATTTTGCCTTGTAGCTATGGCAGTTAGCAATTTGTAAATAGTATGTTCCATATGAATCTGCTGAAACAAAATGAATGCATTGAAATGTTTTGTTGTCTCACTTATGAGGAGCTGGTAGTTCTTGATCAAGAGTGTAGTGAGCATAAGTATTGTATTGTTCAGTATTTTCTTTTCAGGTGTGGTGTGTAGAGATATTGCCTTTATGAATAATACTTATGTATTGCCTCTTCTTCTTGTTGTAGAAGAGTACTGATGTTAGCTTTGTCTCTAGCATGTTGGTTTGCTTCTAGCATTTAGTAGAATAAGTTGCATTATCAAGTTCATCATTTGAAAGTGCTTTTTGACTGACTATTAGACTGCTCCTTTATTTCGTTTACAATTTCTCTACTGATATGTTAGTTCTTTCTTCAACTTTTTTTATAGAAACTGAATCCAGTTTCTGCTCTTTCTGCGTTTCATCGTAATAAGTATTAGAAGAATGCCAAAAAACAAGTATGAGCAGGAGAGGGACAAGAACGTTAAGAAGGTTCAGGATGTTTTTAAGTCTTTGGGTATTCCAGTGTTAGCACAGACTGTTAGGGATGTTTTTTCAAAAGGGAAAGAGGGCAAAGGGAAGAGACTAGTGTCTGACAAACCAGAATCTGACATTGAATATGATCCATCCTCTGACATTGATAACCAATCTGATAGTGATGATGATTATGATGATGACCTCAATACTGAGGTCAATACTGAGGTGAGATGGATTACTAGGCCAATTAACAAGTTTACATATCCGTCTATTTGAAACATATACTTCATTGTAGTTATTTAATCTACTGCTGTCTTCTTAATTTATAAGATGCATGTTTCTCTTGCCAGGTAAGACCGATGGTTCCAGGAACTCGCCCTCAACAGAAGAAGCAAAAGGCGGCTACAATGGCGGCTGCCAAGCAGCAGCCACCGCGCACGCCAACCAGATTCACCAGGGCCAGTGCAGCCATGTCTTCGCCTGGTGCAAACACTAGGACCACTGCAGGCCGTCCGCCACCTAGGCCAAGAAAGAACTTGCCTACTAGGAACAATTTGAAAGCCAACCCTAATACAAATGCCATTTCCAGTAGCAGCCATTTGCAAGGCCACCTCACTACAAGCGCCAGCCAGACCACAGAAACTACAAACACAGTGCCTAGTTCTCCTAGATTCACCAGGACCAGTGCAGCCATGTCTTCACCTGGTCCAAACACAGTGCCTAGTCCTCCTAGATTCACCAGGGCCAGTGCAGCCATGTCTTCGCCTAGTGCAAACACAATGCCTATTCCTACCAGACCCACTGCTAACCTGTCTCAGCAACCTACTCCCACAAACAGTGTTAACCAAACAGTTCCTGCGGACAACTCGCCAGGTGGACAAAACTCTAGGCAAAGCAATGACATCAATGAGTCGGCCAAGCAATTTGATGCTGCTAATTCAGAGGGTCATACAACTGAAGGAGAACCAGTCCATGACTCAGTTCTAGGTAAACAATATGTGTTTCCAAGCATTAGTTTCTCCATTCAATATCTACAATTGGTACTGCTATAATAAAACATTTCTATTATTATTTGCCAATGCAGCGCCCCCAAAGAATGTCCGCAAGAAAACCATGGGTCATGGCTTAGAGAAGATGATTAATAGAGGAAAGAAGCCGGCTATCGAGGTGGCTGAAGGGAAGAAAAGACCTGAGGTCCCACTTCAAGCCGCGAAGCTGGCATCAGAATGTGGTGTTGCCCTTAGAGACAACCTGCCCATCTACACATCTTGGAAAGAATATTGTAACATCCCAAAAATTCGCTTTCTGAAAAATTTAATTTTAAATTAATTATTTTAAAGTATTTGAGTTTTATTTGGATTTGCCCTGAATTTCTGTTTAAAAAAACAAGATTTAAAAAGTATTTTAAGTAAAACCTAAAATTTTTATTAAATAAAATGATACTTTGATTTTATATGAAAATCCTAGTTCAAAATAATTATTTGGAGTTATTTGGCTTTTATCTGGTTTCCTGGATTTTCTGGAGTTTAAAAATGTATGTTTGAAATTAAAAAGTATTTCAAGTATTAAAATTAAATACCAACAGTAGTTGGAAATAATTTTACTAAGCCCAAAATATCTCCAGAAGCTTCTGTGAATTTTTCTGGAATTTTTGGAAGTTATTTGGTATTTTTCTGAGCTTATTTGAATTTTCTAGGCTTTTCTGAAAATCTGGAAATCAAAAACAAAAATTAATTCCCTCCCCTTCCTCTCCGCTCGCCACGTGGACGGCTGGATACCGCCCATGTCGCCACCATCCGGCCGTAGCCCCCATCCCGCCTTCCTCCCCTCTCCGCTCGCCACGTGTGCGCATGGGATTGCGCCACGCCTCCTTCCTCGCCTCCATCCGCCCGTCCGCGCCTCGCCGCTCTCTGCCGTCCGATGCGCGCTCCGGCCCATCTGGCCCGTCCGCCTTGCGCTTCTCCCTCGCCCCCCGATCCTCATCCGGCCGCCCGCATTCCGCCTCCTCTCTCTCTCGCTGCACCGTGGGGCCCGCCTGTCATCCCTCCCGCGCGTCGTCCCCTTCCTCCCGCCCGGCCGCGCGATCCCCGCCGCCCCTCGCCCGCGGGATCTCCTTCCTTTTTCCCGCGTGCACCGTGCCCCACGCGCCATCACTTCCTCGCCATCCCCGCGCCAACACCCGCCGCCATCCCCGCGCCGTGTCCCCCGCAATCCCGCCATTTCCGCTGCCCCGCGCCACCTCCGGCGAGAAATCCGCCCCGCCTCCGAGCCCCTCCACCCCTACAAAAGGGACCCCGAGCGTCGCCTCTCCTCGCCCCACCTCGCTCTGCCCTCGCCCGCTCCTCCCGAGCTCTTCCCTCCCTCCGCTCCGTGCAGCGTCTCCCCGAGCGTCGGCGAAAGCAACGGCGAGCAATCGCCGCCGCCTCCGTTGCCCTCGCGCCCCGCCGTCGCCTCCCTCGGCCTCCCCGTGCCTGTTCGAAGGTTCTCCACCCCTCGGCTGAGCCCCTCCGCCGCCGGAGTGCCCCCTCCGCCGCCACCCGAGCGACCGCCGCCTCCTCCCTCGTCGCCGGCCCGTCTCCGGCCACCGTCGGTGAGCCCGCGCCGCTCACCTGAGACCCCCGTCGCCCCCTCTCCCCGTAGCCGCCCTCTCCGCCGGCCGTCGCCCGCCGGAGCACCGCCGCCGCCACCATTCCCGTGCGCCTCCGACCGGCTAGCCACCTTGCCCATGTGGCAGCCCAGGTGGCAGCCACGTCGACACCACCTCAGCGCCTCCCTGCCCCGTCGGCGCAACGCCAGCCCGGCCCCGCCACCCGTGCCACCTCAGCTCGGCCGTAATCCGTGGACACGGTCCACATGGACCGGGCCCGCATGTCAGCCCCTCCCCCTCTTTTCCCGTTCAAAAATAATCCGGCCGAAAAATAAAATTCCTGGCTGACGCAATGCTGACGTCATAAATCCTTTTGCAATAGAAAAATATTTCCAGAAATCAATCTTTTTCTTTTTCCTGATTTTAAACTTCCCGGAGCCCGTTCTCCCTCGTTTTAACTCCGTTTGAGCCCATTCAAATTTCTAAATTCATCAAAAATTCCAAACTATCCATTTCTTCCATCCTTTCAAATATTTGAAATTTATTTGATATTTCAAAATTTAAATTTCGAATTTCAATACCTAGTTTAATTTCAAAGCCTCAGTTCCATTCCAAATTTCTCGTGCACTTTCAAAATTTAAATTCAAATCTTGAAAAATCTCCATAAAATCCATTCTATTTTCCTTGGTCCAAATATTGTCTCAGTAATTTCTTTTCCCAACCAATCTTCCAGATATTCGTTCTCCCTCGTGTGAATCCCAAATCCGCTGAATCTTTCTCCTAAATTCGTATGAAATCATAAACTTCCTTCCAGTATATATATTATATTATATTGTGATTTTATTTGTTTTTATTTGTTCATTTGTTTTGTTCGTTTGTCTTTCGCGAATAGAATCCGACGTCGCCAAAGAATTTGTCGAGCCGCAACAAGAAGGACCAAATAGCGCACAAAAAGGCAAGTCTCCTTTGATCATCTTGAACCTATGCTTTGAAATGTTTTAAATATTTAAAATTATGTGCATTGCTATTTACATAAAACATTAGTTCAAATCTTAAGGTATTAGTTACTCCAACTTTGTTATGCCCTCAATTGAAATTGATTACCATGTACCTTTGCAACCCTAGAAATTCCTTTGACACATTAATGAGAGTAATATATTTAATTGTTGGTATTAGAATGGTAGTACAATGCTTAGCCATGCTATTGAATACCTCATAAATCTTGCAAATGGGAAATTGTGAATTATTGTAATACCCTTGTTTTTATAAATTTAGTGGTAATTGGAGTTGCCACTGTTCTTTTAAAATAAAATGAAATGTGGAAGTTGGTTTAGATTAGGGTGGATGGTTGGTTTGGGTTGGTGCAGCAAGCACGAGATCTTGTTAAGTGTATGTTCCACCCTAGTCAATTAAGGACCGACGCTTGTGTTTGTCCAGACTGAGCATTAACCGTACAACCACAAATCTATATGGGTACGACCTAGCTGACTAACTTATGATAGTCTAGTTTAGGTGCCACCAGTGGAAAGTGGGTGCCAGGGATGGACTGGTTATTCACAGTGAGGGACAGGGATTTACTGTACTCATATGGCGCAAGAGGGGGCTTCGGTTCGGGCAGTTAGCCTACCTACGGTGAACCTCAGCGGGTGGTATCTAGCTAGATTAGAGTAAGGTAAAGGCTTTGTGATATTTTATCTAGGTCTCATGCCAAAGGAAGCGTGATGACTTTTATGATAATTTATCTCTTGTGGGTAAAGTTGTACAACCTCTGCAGAGTGTCAAACTATTCGAATAGCCGTGCCCACGGTCAAGGGCGGGCAAGGAATGCATTCACATGGTAGATTTCTGGTTTTGGTTTTAAAAACAAAACTTTGGAATACCGAGAGTGGAGGGAACTCTCGGAAGGGTATCCTGGCAGATGGAGCCAGAGAGGGTGGATGGAACCCGCAGTTTTAAACCTGACTAGCTAGTGTTGGTAGATGGAATCTTCACTAGAGAATTAATGATAGTTTTTGTTAAAACAATTACTTGGTTAAATTGATGCCTTTGAAACTACTTAATGGTATTTGAAGTCACGGATAGTTTTTGTTAAAACAATTACTTGGTTAAATTGATGCCTTTAAAACAATCACAGATATCATTGTAATCTAAATTTTTTGCATGCTACAGAGGCCTAAGTACAACAATATGGATCCAGATCCTGTTGATTTCTTTGGGGAATGTATGAATAGTCCGCAAAATGGTCGTACTCCTCTTGCAAATGAGATATATGCAAGTTACATAATTATTGGATACATGTACTGTACTCAAGTAAATGCCTGGTTGAACACTGTTGTATGGCCTTGTTAAGTGGATTCATTCTATGTAGGAACATATGGTTGCAGAGAAGGAAAGAGAACCAGAAGAAGGAGAAGCACACAAGTCTCCCTCCAAGATTGTTGCTGACAGTCTGAGCCAGATCAGCCGTTCATCCACCTTCCTTCCAAACATTGGTGTCGCTCGAGTGTCGAAGACTGCCCGCTCTACATCGACAGCCGCAGAAGCACGCCTGCAAGCTCAGTTTGAGGCAACACTCCAAGCAGAAAGAGAGGAAGCTGCTAGGAAGCAGGAACAGTTGAAAGCACAGCTTCTTGCTCAGCAGGCCTCACTTGAAGCCAACCAAGCAGCACTTGAAGAAAACCAAAATTTGCTGCGCCAGACCCAAGAAGAAGTGAAGGGGATGCATTCCAAGTTTGAAGAGACTAATGCACTGCTGCGAGCTGTGCTGAAACTTCAGAAAGATTGAGGTAGGTCTGAATGCAGTTTCGGTTGATGATGCCTTTGCCTAAGCTTTTGCTGCCTTGCTAGAACACCAAACTTTCTCTGTTGTTGGAACTTTGTGCACTGTGTTGTCAGAACCTATGTCGAACTTATTTGCATCTGTGTATGTTTGAACCTGTGTGATGGAACCGTTTGAACCTGTGTGATGGAACCTGGAACTAGTGTGATGTGTTTGAACCTGCAAGCACTGCGTCTTATGCTCTGGAATGTATGTGGATGATGGCTTGGCTGAAATGTGTATGCTTTATGAGCTCTGATGAGAATGTTGGAAAGATCTGTCTGACATTGGTCATTGAATTGATACATATATTTGAGCCACGTTCGTCATCGAATGAAAGGGAAATTTATGATGACCTAGAGTCATCTCAAGATGTCTCTAACTACCTTACATAACAAGACAAAATGAAAATGTCACAAAATCTGCATAATTATATATGACGCTACCGTATCGTCACAATAAGTTGTCTAAATCAGGGTTCCCAGGACACAATTTATGACGGTTGGCGTATTAGGTGACGAGTTCACCAACCAATATGTGACAGTCACAGTCGTCATTAAATGACAACAATATATGATGACACAACAAAACCGTCACAAAAGGTCATCACATTTTGTGACGGTTTTCCATATTTTCGTCACAAGGTACATTTTGTGACGATCGTTATATGACGACCTTCATGACGGCGGTTTTTCGTCATACCATTCATTTTGTGACAAATTCTGTACTTTCCATGACACTTTCATTTTGTTATAAAAGCCCAGATTTTTTGTAGTGAATTTATTCCACAAAGTGCGCCAAAAGTGACTCAAGAATTTCGCATCGCGATCTGAAACAATAGTAGAAGGCATACCATGCAAGCGAACGATTTCTTGAAAGAATAGGTCAGCAATATGAACAGCATCATCGCTTTTATGACAAGGAATAAAATGTGCCATCTTAGAAAAACGATCAACCACCACAAAAATACTATCCCTCCCCCTCTTAGTCCTTGGCAATCCCAAAACAAAGTCCATAGATATATCAGCCCAAGGAATAGATGGAACAGGAAGAGGCATATACAAACCATGTGGGTTCAACCGTGACTTAGCTTTTTGACATGTGGCGCACCAAGCCACGAACCGCTCTACATCTCGTCTCATCCTTGGCCAAAAGAAATGTGTGGCCAGCACCTCCTCTGTCTTCTTGGCACCAAAATGTCCCATCAATCCTCCTCCATGTGCCTCCTGCAACAACAAAAGACGAACGGAACCAACTGGAATGCATAGGCGGTTAGCTCTAAACAAGAACCCATCATTGATCACGAATCTATTCCATGCTTGTCCCTCTTTACAATGCAACAACACATCCTTAAAATCAGCATCAAAAGCATATTGTCCTTTAATGGTTTCAAGACCAAAAATGCGAAAATCAAGTTGACACAACATGGTATAGCGTCGAGACAAAGCATCAGCAATCACATTATCCTTCCCTTTCTTGTGTTTAATGACATAAGGAAAAGATTCAATAAATTCAACCCACTTAGCATGTCTACGATTCAAATTGGTTTGACTACGAATATGCTTAAGTGATTCATGATCGGAATGAATGACAAATTCTTTAGGCCATAAATAGTGTTGCCACGTCTCTAAAGAACGAACAAGAGCATACAATTCTTTATCATACGTGGAATAATTAAGAGCAGCACCATTCAATTTTTCACTAAAGTAGGCAACAGGTTTGCCTTCTTGCATCAAAACACCACCAATACCAATTCCGCTATCATCACATTCCAGCTCAAAAGTCTTACCAAAATCCGGAAGTTGGAGCAATGGTGAGTGTGTAAGCTTGTCCTTCAAAAGATTAAAGGACTCCTCTTGTGATGGCCCCCAATGAAACACGATTCCCTTCTTTGTCAACTCAATCAACGGTGTTGCAATGGTGCTGAATTCCTTGACAAAGCGGCGATAAAACCCTGCAAGGTCAAGAAAACTCCGCACTTGGGAGACTGTCGTGGGCGTGGGCCAACTCCATATCGCCTCCACCTTGGCTCTATCAACCTCAATTCCCTGTGGAGTCACAACATAGCCAAGAAAAGAGACTCGATCCGTGCAAAAGGTGCACTTTTCAAGGTTACCAAACAAACGTGCATCTCTCAAAGCATTAAAAACGGCACGTAAGTGATTCAAATGTTGATCCATGGACTTGCTATAAATCAAGATATCATCAAAGTAAACGACCACAAATGTGCCAATGAAAGGACGTAAAACCTTGTTCATTAATCTCATGAAAGTGCTAGGTGCATTAGTTAAACCAAAAGGCATGACTAACCACTCATACAAGCCAAACTTAGTTTTAAAAGCAGTTTTCCATTCATTGCCAAGTTTCATTCTTATTTGGTGGTATCCACTACGCAAGTCAATCTTTGTGAAAATTATAGCACCACACAACTCATCAAGCATGTCGTCTAGCCTGGGAATAGGATGACGATACCTTATAGTAATGTTGTTAATGGCTCTACAATCTACACACATACGCCAAGAACCATCTTTTTTGGGAACCAAAAGAACAGGAACAGCACAAGGACTAAGGCTCTCACGTACGTACCCACTGTCCAAAAGGTCTTGGACTTGTCGCTGGATCTCCTTAGTCTCTTCGGGATTGGTCCTGTACGCCGCACGGTTTGGCAAACTCACTCCAGGGATCAAGTCAATCTGGTGCTCAATCCCTCGAATGGGTGGAAGTCCTAGAGGTATCTCATCAGGAAAAATATCTCTAAACTCCTGCAAAAGGTTAGTGACAGGAGCAGGCAAAGTGCGAGGCATATTATCAAGAGAAAATAAAGCATCTTTGCACACAAAAGCATAGCATGTATCATTAACATCATCAATTTCAGCAAGGTCTGATTTTGTGACAAGCATAACAAAATTTTTTAAATGGATTACTTGCTGTTTTTCAGATTTAACATGTTCCTTTGGATCATTAGCAGCAGCAGCTCGCCCCCTATCTTCTTCTATAATCTCAGCTGGGGTCAAAGGCAGTAAAGTAACTTTCTTTCCCTTATGCATAAAAGTGTATTTGTTACTACTACCATGGTGTAAAGCATCATTATCAAATTCCCAAGGTCGACCCAATAAAAGAGAACATTCTTGCATGGGAACCACATCACAATCAACATGATCAGCATAACTACCAATGGAAAAATGGACTCGGCATGTTTGTGTAACCTTAGATTTTCCAGAGTCATTTAACTACTGAATATGGTATAGATGTGGATGCGGTCGCGTGGTCAAGCCAAGCTTCTTGACCAAATCAGTACTCACCAAGTTGTTACAGCTTCCTCCATCAATGATGACACGTGCGCGCCGATTCTTGATTGCGAAGAAAGTCTGAAACAAATTATGGCGTTGAAGCTTATCGGGTTGTTGTACCTGTGTGCTGAGGACGCGCTGCACAATGATGCTCTGTAGCGTCGCTGTGGACATCCCACCAAGGACCAGGTCGTCATGTCCATCGCCATTGTCGTCCGAGGCAGCAGCAACGTCATCATCCTCCTCGACATCCGAAGTGCTGATGTAGCCTCCATCTTCCGTGGCGATGTATGCCCGTTGGCTAGGGCAATTCCTCTGCACATGACCAAGCCCATGGCAGCGGTGGCATTGAATGTCGGAGGAGCGGCCCGTGGAAGCCACGGAAGAAGAACTCTTGGCTGGAACCTGCAAAGAATTTTTTGTAGAATCTGCAGGGCGTGTCGTGAAAGGTGGCTTCGGTGGCGCTGCAGCAATCTTGTTCACTGGTGGTGGAGGAGAACGAAAACTCGAAGAAGACTTGGGCAGTCCCGTCGATGTAGTCGTTCGCGGCGTGTAGGAGGGTCGTCCGATGCTTGCCTTCGCTGATTCCTTGCGTCCCTGCAATTCTTTTTCTGCAAGCATAGCAAGCTGGAACAACTGGTTGACAGTAGTAAAATCTTTATAATCAACAATGTCCTGAATTTCATGTCGTAACCCCCCCCTGTAGAAACGACAAATCTTATCCTCTGTTTCCTCAACAACCCCACAACAGGGGCGGACCGGAACACCTCCCCCCCCCCGGTGGCGGAAGCACAGCCCCCCATCCCCCCAGTCATGCACTTCTTGCCGGAAGACAAGGCCCAAGTCATGTCCATTAGTCCAAGGCCGAAGGCTCCAAGCAAGACCCAAATACCACACACGGCCCAAACCCAACAAAGCAACAGAAGAGATATAGCGTAGACACACGGGCCAACACCAAGTCAAGAGGCACTAACCCTAGATTCCGAGCGGCGAGCGGGCGAGCGGCAGAGGCGGAGGACGGCGCGGCGGCGGCGCCCAGGCGGAGTTGTAGAGGACGTCGCGGCGGCGCGGCGCGGCGGCGGCCAGGCGGAGGAGGCGAGGAGTCGTCGAACAGTCGGAGTCTCGGACGACGCGGCGCGGCGGCGCCCAGGCCAGGCGGCTAGGGGAGGCCGGGAGCCCGGGAGGCGGTGGCCGGGGTCCGGGACTCCGGGGAGCGCGGGAGGCAAGGAGGCCGGGCCGGGAGGCGGGAGGCGGGGAGCCCGGGCCGGGAGGCGAGGGCCAGGAGGCGCGAGGCGGGGAGGCGCGTAGCAGTCGGCTGAGGCCGGGCCGCCGGGAGATTTGAGAGCGGCCGAGCGGGCGTCGGCGCCTCGGGCTCGGGGGATTTGAGGAAGCAGCGGCCGGCCGGGAGATTTGAGAAAGGCACTTGGCTTGGGCGCTTGGCTCTGCATTTCTGCATTTCTATTTAAGTCTGAGGAGGTGATTTAACTATTTAAGCATCTGTATTTCTATAGTTTTTATTTGATAAATGTACAATAAATTCTATTTATTCTAGATTTCAGATTTGTGTATTTGAGTATTAGTTTTGATAGCTTGTAAAAATTTATGTAGATTGTAGAATATGTAAACTAGCTTGTCAAAATGAGGGTACTTATATTTTTACCTCTACAGAAACAGTGACCAATTTGCGTAATAAGATGTCCGATGATTGGCTTAATGACTTGATGGTGTGCTATATCGAGCGAGAGATATTCAAAGGACTTGATCGTGAAAAAATCAAGAAACAATTTCAAGACATGAAAACTCGAAGAATGAAAATGCCTCGTTCTCCTAGACGTACTTAGTTATTTACTGGTATATTTTTTGTCTTCTTTTTTATTGCATCTTTTATATTCTATTATTGAATTGTGACACTACTGATTTATCTATTTTTCACAATTGACAGGTTGTTTCTTTTACAACTCATCTACAATTGTGGATTAAGCTTCATTAGTGAGGTATTTTTCATTGTCCTTCTGTTATCCGCATATGTTAACATGAGAATTGTAGTTGTTGTTTCTATTTCGTATCACATACTTTTATTAGTGTGTTTGCAACATAGTTTGATCATTGATTGTTTTATTTTTGGGTACTACTGTTTATTTCACGCTTTCGACTTTAGCCAACCTAGTTTTTTCCCTGAGTCCGCCAGTGTGACTTCGCCCTAGCTATAATATTTTCCTGGGTCCGCCACTGCCCCACAACACACCATACCCTTTTGAAGCTCAGCATAATAGTCCTGAACAGAACTATCACCTTGTTCTAAGCGCTGTAATTTTTTTCTCAAATCACGTTTATAGGAGGGAGGAACAAAACGATTACGCATAGCTTCTTTTAATCGCTCCCATGTATCAGGTTGTAAGTGCATGGTACCCAGTTCATTCCACCAGATAATAGCAAAGTCCTTAAACTCACTAGTAGCTTTTCTAACTCTATGTTGTTCAGGAACCAAGTGAGAATTAAACTTCTGCTCTACCGTCATCTCCCAATCAAGATATATTTCAGCATCATAAAGACCAGAAAAAGATGGAATGGTAAATTTGATTTTAGCAAAACGATCGTCGTTACCATGACGGTTCTGGTTATTACATCCCATACCATGTCGGTTTTGCTGAAGACGCCGACGGAGTCGTGCATCTTGTGTCGCCCGCTGATCAATGTTGCCAGCCGCATCAGACATTGTGTCAGCATCATGACGATGGTCGTCATGGACAGGTGGCTAGCGTGCCTCCAATGTGTCCATCCGACCAGTGAGGTCAGCCATCCGTCGCTCCACCCGCTCAATGCCTTCTATGGTGTTCAACTGGGCAATGGCGGCGACGATGGTGTCCATTCGCGCGCCGAGATCAGTGAATGAAGCATTGTGTTTGTCGAGCGCACCTTGTAGTTGGCCGCGACTAACACACTCGTTGAAATCGACCGGTGCCCCGTCCCCTTCGTCTCCTGCCATGGTTAGTGGAAACACAGGGAAAACAAAAAAGATTATCCCTATCAACTACAAAGGAGGACAGTGGAAACCCGCAAAAGAAGTGGCTTACCAAGCTCTTACAAGTGTTCTTACCATCACAAACAGTAGGTGGTACAACCGGTGGCTGGTTCGTGATACCTGGAGAGTGTGACCCGGCGATTGCAAGGGTCAAAAACTGTGCTGTCCGGAAGTATGTATATGGAGCTTGGAAGGCCAAATATGTTAGTGGAACACAAGTCAATAATAGATAGTAATGCTGAATAAATGTCCAAAGCACTGGTCCTAGTTGCTGGTCTAAATGTGTCCTATATCAGCTAGCCAATCAAGCCCTATGCAAGGAAGTGTATGTACGCACACGCAATGATAAATGTGATTTGATGTAAGCAAAGAAGAGCCTCACAACAAGTACTAGGAGAGACGCTAGCCTACTACTCAAACTTCTTTCTAAGGGCACAAGACTATTCGCGCGAAGGAGAACACAAAACAGCGGTATCGGCAAAACGCGAACAACCCTCAAGTTTGAGTAGATACAACAGCTAGTCTCAACAGATGAAAAGGCAGAGTTTTATGTGGCTTATATATACTCGTTTGAAAGTTTTTGATGAGATCTACAACTTTTTCAACTGGACGAACCCCAGATTTCGAAGGGAAGGCCGAATAAAACCCCAAAAACAGAAAGCTGAAATCTTGCGACGCGATTTTGGGGCTCAAGATGGCCGATTTTGGGGGTCTTGGAGGGTGACTGACCTATTCTAGTCATTTTTATTGGATGCGCGCCATCGATAGCTTTCCAACGAGTACAAGAATGTCGAATTCCGACTCCGTATGCAAAAGTTATGCCCGTTTTACTGAAGGGGGTCGGAAACGGATTTGAATTCGATTCGGTCTCAAATCAAACTGCCATAACTTTTGATCCCGTGGCCGAACTTGCACAAAATTTTTTTTGGCGGCTTTTGAAGGTGTCAAGAAGGACACCACCAAATTTCACTGGATTTGGAAAATGTTTGATGAACTTTCAAATTTCGGACAGAATAGGCACTCTTTGCTCTGTTTTTTTTAACCGAAATCAATCTCTCTCTTTTCTTCTCTTCTTTTTTCTTTTCTTTTCTTTTCTTTTCTTTTCTCTTTTTTTTCTCTGGGTCCGAAACCCTAATTTTTTTTCACAGAGGATGGCGGCGGATGAGGGGGGGCTTGCGGCGACAAGGGTTGCCGCGGATGGGGGGAACAGATGGGGGGAAAACAAACCGAGAGTAGGGACGGGTGGGTGGGAAAACAAAAGTTGACGGGTAGGGTTTGTATGAGAGGTAACGGAAACAAGACAAACTGAGACAAAACACAATCTAAACCAGCAACACAACTCGACTAAGAACACAAACTCAACACTACGGACTCTGAAATCAAATTGTGCAAAAGGCTAAACGAGATTTGGGACAGGGGAACAACCTATGACTACAAATTTTTTTAGGGCTTTTTCTTGGACTCTAGGATGAAAACAACAAAGGTAGGGTAAACTCGAACCTGAAGGAACACCTGAAGCTCTGATACCACTTGATGGGAACGGGGTCCCGATCTTCCAATAGGTTCTGGATATGTTCGATTTGGTGGAGGCGCGACACAAATCGATTCGGCTTCCGAACAACACGTTCCGAACCCCGCAATCGCAGCACCACGTCTCCTCAGGTTATCAACCGTGCGCAGCCGGTTGACCTCGCCAAGAAGGTTAATCCTCGCCTGCAAATCGAAGAACACAAGTAAGAACAAGGAAGAACACAACGGAATTGCAGATGTATTGATTTAGCACTCGAAAATTGGGGTCTCACAAACCGAAGAACGGCGAAACGGTTCAAGACAGAATTAATCTAAGCAAAACTCAAACCCTAATGGTGGGGGTGGCGGCTGTATATAAAGGAGTGAGGGGCGTGCAAAACCCTTGCACGCGCCCTAATGGGCTCCAACACGATACTAAGCCGAACGGCCCAAAAGACGGTGGCGCAGCACCCTGACAGATTCTGAATGCCCACTTGTTTCAACGATTCCTGTTGACTCAGAAGGAATTTTGATATGGGACCAGAGCCATTGGAAAGGTATCCTTCTCAGCTTTCCATACATATGTGGAACGTCCAAAACGGAGTCCGTATACGTCCTGGGCGTCCGTTTTACTGCAGGCTGGTCCTGAAGGCCGAGGCAGACTCGAACTCGAGTTGGACTGGGCCTCCGGCTTGACTTGGACGTCCTTGCTGGTCTTCTCCGCCTCCACACCTCTCTCCATGTACTTCATGACCCTCTCCAACGTTCCTAAGCAAGATAACATCATTAGGTAGCAATCTATTCTCAAAACTATGAAAAGGATCGCTTAAGAACGAGCTCACATCTAGATTTAATTGTCGCATGCGAGCTCGGGTCATTGGACCTTGCATAACGGTTGGAGGATCAGTGGTTGCATCCGAAGGAGTGATGTCCTCATCATCCACAAAAGTCGAAGGGCATCAATAGTTTTCTCAATGAAACATAACAAAATAATTGTTCATTTTGGAAAAGCTTGCCCACAATGCTTCATCTCAAAGAGTTAAAATGGGAGCGAAGAAGACCACAGCTTCTATTAAAAACTGAAAAACTTTGATATATCAAAAGACACGACTACTTCCTAACAGAATGGGGGCTTCTGAGAACCCAACAAAGGGGAAACTCAGAAATGTGTCCACACTGACAATGAATAAGAAGATTATCCCGAAGTTTTCATAAGTAGCTGCAAACTGCACCAGAATTAGCATGAAGCAGATTTAATAAATACTTCAAAAATGGATACAAACAGCACGTTTCTTATAAAGGTTGCATCTTTGAAGCCAAAATCAAGTAATAGGTGGAGAAGGTGCACTACCTATTGCTGAAGCAAAGAAAATTTGACCAATAGCAACAAACAGAAACATTATATCTGTTCTTCACTAGAACAATTATTTTACAACTAAGGAAAACCAATCTATTTGGGCACCAATAATTGTTCAGCAGCACCAAATTGCACTAATGTTACCTCACAATACAGAACTGGATGGACCTAGCTAAGGAATGCCCAAAATAGGTTGCATGCTTGAGGGCTAATTCCACAAAATAAGATTAGTTTTCCTAAAGAAGAAAACAATCACTGCTACAGCAACTAGAACAAACAAGTTTGGCAGTATGGAGAGCCGCCTTTCTGACCAACTCCATCATCACAACAACCAACAGGTAAGAATTTGCAATTTCCATTAAACAACAAACCAAGAATCACACCCTAAAGAGGATATACTCTACCTATCAGAATCGGATAAACGCGTTCTTGTAGGACTCGTAATCAAGAACAAGAACCCAAAGCACCAAACTCCATCTCTAAACAACGAAGTGGGTTCTTGCAAGGAGAAAAGGGGACTTCTTCCTCACCTGGAAGGAACAAACAGGAAGAGATTGGGCAGCCAAAACGAGCAGACGGACCAGCGAGAAAAAGAGAAGATTTGGTTGGAGGAGATGGCACCGGGAGAAGAGAGAGGGGGAGAGGAGAGGAGGGAGGCTGGGCTGGGTGCGGGTGGGCGTTGGCAGCGAGCTGGACACTAGCGAAGTGGGGGCGAAAAGAGCGATGGAAACCGGAAGAGCGCAGAAAGGTGCGGTGACCGAGGAAACTGGAAAAGGGACAGGTGACCGTCGCCCTATGCAACGAAATTTGTAGCTACCATGCAGAATTGTAGATCAATCAGAGCTAGTTCTGTATACTTGGGTTCTATGCTCTACAGTGATGTTTCAGGAGTTCTGATACTGTAACACAATGATTTTGAGTTTACAGTCTAACAACGTATCTTAAGATGATTTTTTTATAAAAAAAAATACCCTCAGTAAGGTGATACCTCATCAGTTTCGTAATATAAGGCCCATTTGCCTCGGACCATGTTTCAGAATAAGAAGATATTTTTCTTTGGAGAGAAATTGCTAAGACATCCTAAACACGTAGCAAATATAGTACCTACTCTGTTCGTTTTTATAAGGTACGGTTTAACTTTGACTCGGTCTTCAAAATTGAACTTTAAGTGTTAATTTCTCCTATGATATATTGTTAGTAATTATAAAATCATGATCATACCTTCAAATATGAACTAATGGTACCACTTTTATATCATCCTAGATTGACACACCACGCACGTTATTGCGGAAACCGAGTCTGAGAACTTGGTTGGTCCTTAGAATTCGAGGGACAGCGCAACCATCGGGTGGATATTCTACCAATTTTGACGAAGATCCAAGAGCTTTTGTTTCGTTTTCTCGTGTTTGCTTGCAGGGATGCTAATTTAGCCGCTCATATCTGCGCTAAGCAAGCATCTGCCTCTTTTCCGGATTGTACTTGGCTTAATTAGGTTTCGGATTTTCTTGTAACGTGCATTCAGCACGACTGTAATCCTGCTGAGTAATGGAAGTAATGCTCTAAGTACAAAAAAATGTCAGTAAACTCCCAATTGTAGGTAAAATTGCAAAGTTTGAATGTTGAAATGCGGGCATACCTTATAAAAATCAAAAGAGAGTACCTGAAAACCTGTTAGACATCCACCGCATATATGGCATTGCAGCATCTTTTCTTTTTTTTGAATTTGGTCTCTCAACACACGAATTTTCAATTTTGGCAACCTCTATGAGTGCGGAAAGAGCGACATACGACATGTGTCACCTTTCGTGCTTCCGCATCATAGTAGATTCAGAGCATCTGCCGAGCAAAGTGCCTATCGAGCTAGGAGAGCTTGACAGGTACACCTACCAAGCTAGAAGACCTCGGCAAGAGCATCCACAGGATGCATAGCGCTTAACTTAAGCATACTTTACACTAATTAAGCATCCTACCTGCTTACTTAAGCATATTTTACACTAATTAACACATGCTTACACTAATTAAGCATCCCACTGCGGTTGGCTAGCTTGGCAGGAAGACCTGCCGAGCTCTCAATAGGTACCTGCCGCAATGTGAGAGCTTGACAGATGACACGTACCATATACCGCTGCCCCCATGGTCATGGAGGGGGTTAAATCTGAAAAATTGTGTGTTGAGGGACAGGTCTGAAAAAAGCTACAATAGTACTTACAGGAATGTGTCATACAATAGATGGCATGTGATGTAAATACTTAACAAAAAAATAAACTATTAAAATTCTTTTAAAAAAATCTCGCCCTCGGTCCAGTAAATCTTAATTACAATTAGAATTCGAAAGATGAGGAAAAATAATAAGACCTGTTTAGAATAGGAGAAGTTTATAAAGTTTTTAGAATCTTATGGGAATTAAACTATTTCTTATAAATTTTGGAGGAAATCGTATATGAGCTCCAGCTTCATATAAAATTTTCATTGAAAGCTCCAATATATTGGATTTTTTATATGGCTTTCAATATTTATTATGGCTATTATCTGCTTAACACAATGTGGAATTGTTCAAATTATTGATGTATTTGATAGAGAATAATTTGTTGCGGAATTTAACTTGAAGAATTAATACTCAAAGTGTCAAGATCGGTTGTACTGGAATATGGTAGGCATATTTATTAGAATCGAGTCTACTAGAATTTAGTATGCATGTATATGTTTAACCCAGATGCAAAACATAGAGGAATGGCTGGGTTTAGTTTACAGGATTGACTCTGCAAACTATTGATCCACATGATCAGATTGGAATTGATCTCATAAATAATCTGATCATGGCGCATGACTCGTACATGTATACTACAGACTAATATATTTTAAACTTATAAAACTGACATGTCTGATCATAGTTGGTGACGTGGTTCAAGAGTCTCACGATGTACCGAAAATAGGTGAGTCGCTTTGTAACACCTGAAAGTAGAGTTTATAAATAGATCCTACCCTTTAACCTCATATGTTTTGTGAATGGCACGACGAAAAAAGCAGAACAATAGAAGAAGCGAGTTAATTGATTGATTCTCTAGCGTCTCGGATTGTTTCCTCTCACATGCTGTCATTCCCCTCGCAAGCGGGTAGAGACAGAATTTTTTTTGATCTGAAGCACTACAAATTCACGCAACTAATAATATTTTTTAAACTGATTAGATCTTAAAAATTGAATGGTTCAAATTTCACGATTTGAAAAAGAAAAATCATATTTTTGCTTTTTGCTAAAAACATTGATTATATAATAAACAAAAAATAAATTTGAAGAGCTAGAAAAAATGTCATTGTTGAGGAAAAGAAAAATTATGCAGAAGAATATGAAAAATTGGACTAAGGATAATAAAAAGGGCTCGTATTTTTATGTTGGGATCAATGACTGATTCTTTAGCTACTGAGTATGAAGCTGAACGAAATGTGTGAAAAATAATGTGAAGTGTCGAACAAGATTTTGGTGAAATATCCCTTATTAAAGTGCTTAATCTTGTTAATCGTTTTCTCTCTACTAAGATGTATGATAACACTTTAATTAGTGAGAATCTCAATAAACTATGTGTTTTAGCAGAGGAATTAATAAATGCAGGCTATCCTTTTTCTGAAGAAGTGTAAGTCATGGTTGTTCTAAACTCTTTGCCAAATTCATGAGAATATTTTAATATTACTTTCTGATATTCTAAGAGGATACTCAATATACGCATTCTGAGGTACATGTGTTTATGGAAGAAGATTGAAAACTCTGTCAGAGAAATGATGGAATTACTCACAATTTTGAGTTACACCTTGATGAGGAAAATGTAATAATGAAAGAAATTGGCAAAAGAGGAAGCCTAAAGATGATTTGAGAGAAAACCTTAACAAGAAACGCGATCAGGTTGATCGTGAAAATTGTAACTTAGTTAATATGAATGATAAGTAATAGAATTTTAAGTATCACAACTATGGTCAATATGGACATTTTAGAGCTGACTGCGGGAAAAGAAGAAGCAAAATGAGCAAAAGAATAAAAATAATCAACCAGTTGACTGTATATCTAATATTTTTGTATGCACTGAATCCTTATTTACTACTACTTTTTTAAATAATTGGGTTATCGCTTCTAGTGCTGCTAAAGATCATAGAGGTTTTTTCTATGCGAACAATTTGAAGGGGAAATATATATGTCTTTATGGGCACTAATGTTAAAACTGATGTATTTGTAATTGGAAATTATATTCTAAAACTCTCCAATAGAGAAAAATTATTATTATATGACACTTTATATTCACGTACCGTGAGAAGAAATTTATTCTCTGTTGCTCAGTTGGAATCTATTGGTTATGATATACTATTAGAAAAAGGAAGAGTTAAAATATTATTAAATGGAAAATCAGTGCATACTGGAACATGTCATAAAGGTCTTTATTTTCTTGATGAACTATCAAATGATGACAATATTGATTGTTTAGTTGGTGAAAATAACTTCATGTTGAGGAATACTAATGACAGGAATACATGCTCAGAATTTTATTTATGACATTTATGACTTGGTCGTATTTCTAAAAATAAAATTAAGAGGCTTATTAGTTCTAAAATTCTGTACTTTAAGTGAGAGAATTTTGATATTTGTAAGACATGTATAATGGGTAAGATGACTCATGCGCCTTTCCAAAAGCAGAAAGATCTAATGAGCCTCTTGCCATTATTTATTGTGATATTTGTGATGAGATGTCCACTCCCACTAAAGGTCAAAAGATTATTTTATCACATTCATTAATGATTATTCTAGATTTGGTTATGCATATCTTCTTAAACATAAGCCGAAAGAATTTGATATGTTTAAGACATTTAAAACTGAAGTAAAAAATCAATTGAATAGAGAGATTAAAGTTTAATAACTGATTGTGGAGGAAAAGACACTTTAAAAATATTAAATAATTTTTAAAAAGAGAATGGAATTATTTATCATTAAACATACCTTACACTCCACAATAAAATAGTATTGCTGAGCGGAGGAATATAATACTCATAGATACAGTTAGATCTTTGATGGCTTATTCAGATCTTCCAATGTCTTTTTAGGGAAAAGCTTTGCATATTGCTATTTATTTATTTATTAAATCATTTATCATCTAAGGCTGTAATAGTCACTCTTTATGAGTTGTGAATTGGAAGGAAACCCTCACTATATCACCTAGCTGTTTGGGGTTGTAATACACAAATTAGAGTGCCAAATCAAAATCATACAAAATTGTAGTCTAAAAGTATGCGAAGAATTTTTATTGATTATTCTTTGGAATCAAAATGGTACATGTTTTATGATCTAGAAAAGGATAAACTAGTAGAAAGCAGGGATGCAATATTTTTAGATTAAAACACACCTCGCCGTGCTAATTGAGCGAGGTTGAAATTATTGGCAACTTTACTGAAACACAGATGGATATATTTGGTATTAATTCTCACACCGAAGGAGGTCCAGCTCCTGAAGAAAACATAAATTAAATTTCCAACACTAACATATTTAGGAGAAATGAGAGAAATTTAAGTGTACCCCAATACCTAAATGATTATTATTTGTTCTTGGAGCATGTTTACCCTAAAATTTCAGATTTAGAGGAAGAACCAAAGACTTAGAAAGAAGCAATAATGTAACAGGCTAACAGCCCAAGTTTTTATAAAAATAAATAAATAAATAAAAATTTAAATTAAATCAGTATTTTTGTTGCCAAAATTTTATTTTTGGATTTGCCCTCAATTTCTGTTTTTGAAAAGCTAGATTTGAAAAGTATTTTAAGTAAAACCTAATATTATTATTAAATAAAATGACATTTTGATTTTCTATAAAAATTCTAATTCAAATTAATTATTTGGATTTTATTTGGGATTTCTGGAGTTTTAAAATCTATTTTTGAAATTAAAAAGTATTTTGGGTATAAAGATATAGTACCAACATTAGTTGGAAATATTTTTAATAAGTCCAAAATGTCTCTAGGAGGTTCTCCCCTCCCCTAGGGCTGACATGTGGCCAGGCCCGATTCGCGCCACGCCACCCCACCAGCCGGCCCATCCGCCCGTCCACCCTTCCACCCCTCTGAGTCGTCCGATCTTCATCCCCTCATCCCCACCGTCCCTCCTTCCCTTTGCCTCGACCGCTCGATCCCCATCCGACACCCCCTTCCACTCATCCCCTCGGCCGTCCAATTCGCATCCGGTCGCCCGCGTCCTCCCCCTTCCTCTCCCACTGACAGCTCGGCCCACTGTCAGGCCCGTCTTCTTCTCGGGTCATCTCCTTCCTCCCGCACCCGCCGCCGAAAACGCCGCCTCCACCTCCCGGCCTCCCCATTCTCCTACACGCGCCGCCCACATCCCTCTCATCTCCCACACGACCCGCGCTCACATTCCCCTCTCCCTGCGCCCCCATTTCCGCGCCAGCCGCCCGTAACCGCCACGCGCCCGCGCCATCTCCGACGAAGAATTGCCGCCGGCCTACCCCTCCCCGACCCCTACAAATACCCCCACTGGGTCCACCCCATCTCGCTTCACTTCCCTCCACCCTCGCCGCCTCTCCCGAGCTCCCCCTTGCCCTTAGCACCGTGCGCCCTTGCCGCCGCCGCCCCTTCCTCCGGTGAGGAATTCCGGCCGCTCCGATAATCCTCGCACCCAGCCGACGCCACCTTCAGCTTCCTCGCCTCGCCGCCGTGCCCGTGCGCCTCTTCCCCGGGCCCGAATGCCACCGAGCCGCCGCCGCCGCAGGAGACCCGAGCCGCGCCCCTGTAACACCCCAGCCAATCAATGACCTGGAATGCTACCAAACTAATAACATAATAAGGAAAAACTAATATTCATCTTACAAAATTTCGGCAGAACCTCCTTTGTTTATTGAGTAATATCAGAGGTTCCAACAAGCATAATCAAATTATATGAATAACAGTAAGCAATATATTCATTTATAAACAAAACTGGATTATGTTCATCATCGCACTCATAACACTACTTAGATAAAGAACGGAATCAATGTAAAAGAGTTCTAATCTTTTATTACATTTTGAACCTGATAGACATTAATCAAATACCACTGGAATTATTCAGCAAATAGTGTTTAATGTTCTTTCTTTCTTCCATGGTGAATAGACCGTGCAAGTGCAACAAAATTAATCCTTCTTTATCCCCATGCATGCCGATCTCATGTAGATACCTAAAACAAATATCAACCACAACAACAACAACAAGAGTGAGTTCAACAACTCATCAAATATAATAAGTAATAACAAGAATAAAAGTGAACATCATTTCACAAGTTCATCCATCAATCATATAAATAAACCATGCTATGCAATATGATCAAAAATCTCTTTATCTCTTCTCTTTCGCATTTTACCGGTAATGCGGAGCGTGCATGGACAAATTGCCCATACTCCATAAGTATGGGGACCTTTAGCCCGTCATGTCATCAACATGACGGGGACCTCGGCGCTTGGTCATCTCATGACCAAGACTTCAATAAATCAACATGATGCACAAACGTGAATGTCTCAACAAATAAAACTTGCATTCACAACATCTATGCATCAGAAATTCTCCTGAACACTTTCAATTGCAATCGACCATAAACAATATCAACATATCATTAACATAATCAAGATCACATATACTCATAATATAGATCAAACATCTACAAACCAACAATCATCAACAATCCACACTATAAAGTTTAAACCATCATTATACTTGCCTTAACTACGAGAAAACGGGGGATGAGCAGAAGGTGCGGCTCCTGGGATCCGTCCTCCTCCTGAATAATAACTATAATGATTGCTAAGACAACAGTAGCAAGTTTTTAGATTAAATAAAAACACCCCCAAACTAACCCAACATGTTTACCTTGATTCAAAACCCCAAATCCTTTCGGCCATCCTGTCCCCCTCTACGGACAGTCAACTTCAAAAATTCATATCTATTGGTATAGAAGTCTAAATAGGGCGTTCTCAGACTTTCTGGAAATATAATTAAATTATCTAACTAAACCTAGTTGGTGAGCCTCCCTGATTCGGCCATCTTCTACCCGCACCATCCAGTTTTCTAAAAAACAGCAGTTTCCTATCGAGTCCTCTGGACAGTGCACTAAAACTATCATAACTTTCAGCACGAGTGTCCGATTCATGATTTCTTGACCTTTCTGGAAATCTACAGAAATTATCTACAACTTTCATGATATGGAGATCCTCTGATTCTCCAATTTTCTAATCGCCCAAACCAATCTACCGAAACCTGACAGAAAATCTCCCGATCTGCAGAACAGTCTTACAAGAAAAATCATAACTTCTAGTACAAAGGTCCGATTGACGCGTTCTAGCACTTCATGGAAAGATAAAGACGTCCTCTACAACGCTCTAGGAGAAGTCCAGATCTGATTTCCCACAAAACTACCCCAAAACAGCCGTCCAAGGAAATATGTCCTAGCAGTCCAGAATACCGACATTGAAACAACTAGTAAAAAATGCATCTAATTGGGGAACAAGGGGGATTACTCTTGACGAACCACTGTAGATTATGATGAATGCCCTACGAACTCCTCCTCTTCTCCTTTTCCCTTTTTTCACTTCCTCTTCCCTTCCTCCGGATCCAATCGCCTCGCTGCGCTTGATCTCTCTTCTCCGTTCGACCGGCAGCCAAAGGAAGATTTTTTTCCCACCGGTAGAAGAGCTTCAATGGGGGAGGGAGAGGGGGAGGAACTGTTGGAGGGGGCGCACAAGGGGCAGGGAGGGGCGGCGCAATGGGGGCAGGGAGGGGCGGCTAGGGTTGGAGGGGGGTGGGCGCCTCTCCCCCCTCTTTGGCTGGTCCCCCCCTGGGCCTTGGCCCAGGCCCAGGTTGTCCGGAAAATTCAGAAAACCCCCCGAAACATTATTTTATTCTTTCGTTTAAGGTCTCCCCTCTCCAATTAAACAATTATTTTCGAAAGGCTTTTGGGATATTACATTCTACCCCCCTTAAACAGAATTCGACCCCGAATTCCTTCCATGCTTACGCCAAGGATTAATCACAACTAAACTTAATTATAAAACACACACCTGCTGTGAATAATTCTTGATATTGCTCACGCATGCGAGACTCCAATTCCCATGTGGCCTCTCTCTGTCTGCTGCGACCAAAGCACCTTGACATACTTTAAATTTTTTTATTCCTCCAAGCTTGCACCTCGCGCACAGATGCTGGAAGATCTGAGCGGTATACCAACTTCCCGATCTGAGCTATGATCGTGAAAGGCCCGACGTACCTCGGGCTAAGCTTCCCTTTGGTACCGAACCTCACCATACCCTTGGTGGGAGATACTCTCAAGAGCACCTAATTCCCCCACCACAAATTCCAAATCCCTTCTTCTCACATTTGCATACCAGGGCCACTCGTTCAACTGTCTTCTGGACCAAATCCGGGCCCAAGACTGCCTTTTCACCCACCGCTTCCCAGCAAAAGGGTGACCAGGATCTACGCCCATACAACACTTCGAATGGTGCAGCTTTAATTTCTGGAATGGTAGTTGTTATTATAAGCGAACTCCGCTAAAGGTAGCTGATCCTACTCGTTGGTCAACGGCTTTAATGGAAACCCACACTCCAGATATTTCAAGCACTCCCTCGATACCGGGTCGTACCAAACGTGTGTACCCCACTCTAGGATCCAAGGTGGTCCTAGTGATACACCAATCTCCGAATCCTTGCAACTAATAGAAGCGACTGAATATACCTTGGGTTATCATTCCCTTTGGTATCAACCCACACAACCTGCACAATACATGTAACTCTTGTTCCTACTCTCAATCGATCTTTTTACCTTAACAAGGAGTACCTCCTTTAACTACAGACGCACAACAGTGCTCAATGTAAACCAACTCCTTTACAAATAGAATTCAACTAAAAATAAGGGATTCTCATCGCAACCACACATCACCAACTCCCCATCAGAAGGGTCAAATCAAAAGAGAAAAAAAAGAGGATTCAGCACGAGAACATTTCCACATTCTAAGTAGGTAGTTTGCAAATAAACAACACATAAGTCAAAGGAGAATCACTCAAATATCAAACCCGTCCATTATTTTTCCTAAACTGGAAAAAACCAACACATGCCAACATAAAGCCAACTCAAACCACAAAAGACTTTTTCTATCATCACATAGCTCAAACAAGAATCAAAGAGCATTTTACTACCCGAGAAACTATTTTTTTTCTTCTAGGAATAACTTTCTCATGATTCGCAAGATTCCAAATCATCACACACCACACTAACTCATTTATCTTAAATTGGCAACATCAACTCTATGCTCAAACCGAGTGCATCCACCACACCCTTGTAGAGGGACTCTACTGTTCTCTCAATAACATACTCTAGTCAACTCCGCTACCAACAGGTTACTTTAATGAATAATTTCCAATGCACCTCATCATTATTTTCACCCACAATCACTTCACCACAATTCTTTAAGGATAATCAACTTGAAATTCTCAGCACACACACTCATTCACTACACCCAAAGGATACTATCAGGAACATCACACTATTTAGAATCCTCTTGTTCCAATATTCCCACACAACATCATTACCTCCAAGGTTCTAGCATAAAACACCAAACCAAAATTTTCCATCTCCAGGGCTCCTATATATGTACTTCGATATAATTGATACGAAGACTCTCGAATTCGGTGACTAAAATTCCCATAATCGTACATACTCAATCACTAACAACCTCATAAAAACATATTCTCAACCTAATTATCTTTAGGAAGATTCTAACTCCTGGAGGGTTACTCACTGAAGCCAAGTCATGCATGACAATAATTCAACAATCCGTACTATCCCATTGATTCCCATAACGGTTAGACTTCTTCACAAATATAATCTCATTAACTACACCACCATAATCCTCTTACTAAACCTTGCAAAGTGCCCAATCATGATACTCTAATAAGATGGATCAAGATTCTCATACTTTTGATAATTCTAATATTCCATCAAAATGATCGAAATATTCTTGAACCACAATCTACTATAGGTTCTACTAATTGCAACCATGAAATCAGTTAGCTCCAAGGCAAGCATTCTATTTAAATCAAATTCTCACCGAGAATTATTCCAAGAAATCAATTTATCACTCAATGACTCTCAAACAACTTGACACCTACAATCTCACCAAAATCATCTACTTAACCACCATTATCACGTTGCCATTATACAACCTAAAAGGCTTTGCAACACGGATTGGTTAATCCTTCCTCAGAAGAAGATATAGATAGAAACAATTTTCAGCACATAGAAAAACATTTACCACTCACCGTAGACACAAGACCAAGGAAAAAATCAAATAGCCAAGATCTTGAAAAATAGAAGACGAGACCACAGTTCAGTGCACAAGTCTCACAAGAAGAGAGTATCAAACTTCAGCCAAAAATAAATAAATAAATAAATAAAGTACTGCTTTTGGAAACTTGAGGGATTCCTTTGTGGCAAACCAACAAGGTTAAGCATGCTTCAATAAGCTGCAAGGTACAAAACTTGAATCCAACCGCGAATACCTCTACTACACCCTTCAATTTAACAAAGGACATAATTTTCTTTAATGGAAACATCACTTTACCAACTTCAAGCAAACAATCCTTTAAGCTCAATCACATGAATTACTTAAGAACCGATTGAACCTTCCAATACGTCACTCTGCGCAACTAATTTCAGATACCACAATAATTCATGAATTCCCATAGGGTTATGAATGCACAACTCCAAATATTTCATTTAACTAACATCACGGAAGACGAACAAATTCCTTTACTTCTAAAAGAATCAACATTACCCTCATCATCTCATACTCAGTTTTACTAACCTCATCATTATATATTCTTAGCATGAATCATTATAGCCTACCAGCGAATCATAAACCTTTCCAAAAGAACACAATAACTTATTTCAAAGTGTCCTTTTTTTCCAACAAGATTGCAACAATCTTACTAACATCAAGAATAATACACTCTTAACAAGAATCGTTATCGTCTACCCTTCCATTATAAAGCCCTCCAAAATCTCATCAAATAGTTCCATGCTACTTTATCATCCCATCCTCAAATTGAAAGTATTTTAAAACCTTACGACCTCACTACAACAACCGCTTTAAATTAGAGGAGATCTACTACACAATTTTAATAATTCTACCAAAACTCTTCCATCAAAGACATAATATCATCTGACAATCCCACCATCATGTAAATATAGATCACATTTTAAACCCCATCCATTGCTCTCTTATTGATGCGCAACACCAAACTTCATTACACAACAGTTGCACTTAGCAATTACATACGAACACTAAGTATCCACAAAGATAACTCCAAGACTAATATCCACTAATACAGTAATCCAACACCTTCTGAATTTAACTATCCTAAATAGTTAGATTAATCCATTGAGACCTGTTGATCCAATTTATTCCAAAAATTTACTAATTTTGTCTCTCTTATTGATCAACCAGTTCATCAAAGTTCCATGTCTCTTAGTAACTCTATTGATTCTATTAGGAATAGCCCTATTCATAAACATAGTTCATGAACAACTACAAGAAGACAACATCAACTTATTCGGTTTCACTTCCAATGATACTCATACCATAACAATTTATTTTATTACAATCTCTGACTTAACCATAACCCAAGACATCACAAAAGGATTTTAACACCTCCCTCCAGAAAAGAGAGGTATTAAACTTCAACACTTAGAATAATCCAAAAGAATTACATAAAGCCAAAGCTTTCACATGTTAAAGAATTTGCAACATAAAACTTTCATTAACAAGAATACCAAGCGAACAAATGAGACATGTTTCATAACAAGACAAAACTCCCGCAAAGGGACCAACCGTGCAAATCCACAATGCTCACAGGTAGCAAAATTATCTCAATAGTCCAAAAACAATAATTGCTTCAAAGAACAGGTAGAAACCAATTGAAAACCCTCAACTACAATGAATCACGAGCCCAAGATAAATTCACCCACCACCACAGGATAAGAATTGACCAAATTCAACTCAGGGAAGAGAGAAACTTTTCTAAAGGACTCATTCCTAACCTCTGAAACTAAGTTGCTTAAGGAAAAATCCTTCACCATTTCAATACCACGAATAGTGATATAACCTGGCCATGCCAATAGCCACAACGCGATCTCTATTTCTCGACATCAACTATCACCACACATAACAATCATATAATCAAATCGTAGGCACAAAAGATCATCTCATAACACGTACAAAGTCAAACATTAAGCACACATTCAACTATGATAACCGACGGAAACGTAGATGCAATGCAAACCCCATTCCCACCTACAGTGCTTAGTGTGTCAAAATTAATATTTCGTTAACCACGGACCTACAGCCCGCTCTGATACCAACTGTAACACCCCAACCAATCAATGGCCTGGAATGCTACCAAACTAATAACATAATAAGAAAAACTAATATTCATCTTACAAAATTTCGGCAGAACCTCCTTTGTTTATTGAGTAAATCAGAGGTTCCAACAAGCATAATCAAATGATATGAATAACAGTAAGCAATATATTCATTTATAAGCAAAACTGGATTATGTTCATCATCGCACTCATAACAATACTACTTAGATAAAGAACGGAATCAATGTAAAAGAGTTCTAGTCTTTTATTACATTTTGAACCTGATAGACATTAATCAAATACCACTGGAATTATTCAGCAAATAGTGTTTAATGTTCTTTCTTTCTTCCATGGTGAATAGACCGTGCAAATGCAACAAAACTAATCCTTCTTTATCCCTATGCATGCCGATCTCATGTAGATACCTAAAACAAACATCAACCACAACAACAACAACAACAACAACAAGAGTGAGTTCAACAACTCAGCAAATATAATAAGTAGTAACAAGAATAAAAGTGAACATCATTTCACAAGTTCATCCATCAATCATATAAATAAACCATGCTATGCAATATGATTAAAAATCTCTTTATCTTTTCTCTTTCGCATTTTACCGGTAATGCGGAGTGTGCATGGACCAATTGCCCATACTCCACAAGTATGGGGACCTTTAGCCCGTCATGTCATCAACATGACGGGGACCTCGGCGCTTGGTCATCTCGTGACCAAGACTTCAATAAATCAGCACGACACACAAACGTGAATGTCTCAACAAATAAAACTTGCATTCACAACATCTATGCATCAGAAATTCTCCTGAACACTTTCAATTGCAATCGACCATAAACAATATCAACATATCATTAACATAATCAAGATCACATATACTCAAAATATAGATCAAACATCTACAAACCAACAATCATCAACAATCCACACTATAAAGTTTAAACCATCATTATACTTGCCTTAACCACGAGAAAACGGGGGATGAGCAGAAGGTGCGGCCCCTGGGATCCGCCCTCCTCCTGAATAATAACTATAATGATTGCTAAGACAACAGTAGCGAGTTTTTAGATTAAATAAAAACACCCCCAAACTAACCCAACATGTTTACCTTGATTCAAAACCCCAAATCCTTTCGGCCATCCTGTCCACCTCTACGGACAGTTAACTTCAAAAATTCATATCTATTGGTATAGAAGTCTAAATAGTGCGTTCTCAGACTTTCTGGAAATATAATTAAATTATCTAACTAAACCTAGTTGGTGAGCCTCCCTGATTCGGCCATCTTCTACCCGCACCATCCAGTTTTCTTAAAAAACAGCAGTTTCCTATCGAGTCCTCTGGACAGTGCACTAAAACTATCATAACTTTCAGCACGAGTGTCCGATTCGTGATTTCTTGACCTTTCTGGAAATCTATGGAAATTATCTACAACTTTCCTAATATGGAGATCCTCTGATTCTCCTGTGTTCTAATCGCCCAAACCAATCTACCGAAACCTGACAGAAAATCTCCCGATCTGCAGAACAGTCTTACAAGAAAATCATAACTTCTAGTACAAAGGTCCAACGATGCGTTCTAGCACTTCATGGAAAGATAAAGACGTCCTCTACAACTCTCTAGGAGAAGTCCAGATCTGATTTCCCATGAAACTACCCCAAAACAGCCGTCCAACAAAATCTGTCCTAGCAGTCCAGAATACCGACATTGAAACAACTAGTAAAAAATGCATCTAATTGGGGAACAACGGGGATTACCCTTGACGAACCGCTGTAGATTATGATGAACGCCCTACGAACTCCTCCTCTTCTCCTTTCCCCCTTTTTCCCTTCCTCTTCCCTTCCTCCGGATCCAATCGCCTCGCTGCGCTTGATCTCCCTTCTCCGTTCGACCGGCAGCCAAAGGAAGATTTTTTCCCACCGGTAGAAGAGCTTCAATAGGGGAGGGAGAGGGGGAGGAACTGTTGGAGGGGGCGCACAAGGGGCAGGGAGGTGCGGCGCAATGGGGGTAGGGAGGGGCGGCTAGGGTTGGAGGGGGTGGGCGCCTCTCCCCCCTCTTTGGCTAGTTTCCCCTGGGCCTTGGCCCAGGCCCAGGTTGCCCGGAAAATTCAGAAAACCCCCCGAAACATTATTTTATTCTTTCGTTTAAGGTCCCCCTCTCCAATTAAAAAATTATTTTCGAAAGGCTTTTGGGATATTACAGCCCCGCTTCTCCCTCGTCACCAGCCACCGCCGTTGCCCGCTGAGCGTCGTGTCAAGGTGAGCCGCACTGCACTCGGTCTCCTCTCCCTCCTCCGGCCGTCGCCGTCCGCCGCCAGCCACCGATGCGCCGCCGTCGTCCCTGTGCGTCTCCGGCCAGCGCTGCTTCGGGTGCCTGTGTGGCAGCCATGTGGCGCCACGTCAGCGCCACGTCGGTGCCATCCTGGCCCCCTCTGCCCGGTCAGTGCCACCTCACACTCCTGCCACCTCACCACCTCCCCGGGTCCATGGACTTGGTCCACATGGACCAGGCCCCACTGTCAGCCCCTCCCCCCTAATTGCCAGTACAAAAATAATTTGGCCGAAAAAGAAATTCCCAGGGCTGACGCAATGTTGATGTCATAAACCAATTTTCCTTTAGAAAAATAAATCCAGAAAATCAATCTTTTTCTTTTTCTCTGAATTTAAACTTCTCGAAGCCCGTTCTTCTCCATCCTAACTCCGATTGAGCCCATTCGAATTTCTAAATTCATCAAAAATTCACTCTATCCATTTCTGGCCTCAATTCAAATATTTGAAGTCAATTTGAACTTATTTTGGATTTATTTGAATTTAGTGGGTTATTTTCACGTGTAGACTTCGACGATTTGGGAGAATTCAAAGATGAAGATTTGCACCAATTGGAGAGCAAGGCAAGTCACACTCCTTGATCATGTTGATCCCAGAATTTCAAAATAAAATTATGTTGTTTTAAATTATTCTGCATGCATATTTTTATTCAATGTATTTCAATTCAGTTTTAAATATAGTTAATGCCTACTTGTTAATTTCTCCATTGATATTGAATTCCTTATACCTTGTCGCCCTAAATCAAACTCTAGTTAGTACACTAGTAGTGGCTAGAGAATATTATATCAAATGCTTAGACCTGCTTAGTTATAATATTTGTTTTAGGATACCTTTTCACATGAAATTACGAACCTTTTCACATAAAATGATAAGCTTTTCAAAAGTACTCTTGACTTCGGTGAGTTAAGGAGGTTTATGAAATATTTTGAAAACACAATATAAAAACTGATTTAGACTTAGGCAATTGGTTAGATTGGTGGGTGCAGGTATGCCCTGTTGGTCGAAGCCGCAGTGGTTGATTGTCGTGCACAGGGGTATGGGGTTGGGCCTAAGTCAAATTAAGGACCAGTGTGTGAGCTACTGTTGTAAAGCCCTATTGTACTACCACATGGCTGGTATGGGATAGCTCTAGCTGAATAATTTATGAAGTCCCAACTTGAGTCAAGTCGTAGGTTGAAAGTGAGCGTGGTTGGTGCCATGAGAAGTCTCACTTGGGCGAGCGTGGTTAAGCCATGTGATGTCTCGCTCAGGCTCAAGAGGGGGTCCCGGTCTGGTGGATTCCTTACTGGGGTGAAACCTTAGAGTTGGCTTGGCCAGGTTGAAGGCTTTGCATTGTAAAGGCCTTGTCACGACTCCTCGCCGCACACCTAAGGAAGTGTGTAATCTAGTGGCAAAAAGGGATGATCGTGTATTGTGGGTAAAGCTGTACAACCTCTGCAGGGTGTATAATCTATCCTAGATAGCCGTGCCCACGGTCATGAGCATGCTGAGTAAAAGTTTTTCATGGATTAGATTTTATTTTTCAAAAATAATTTTTGAAAACCTTGTGGAGTACAAGTTTGCGGAGTACAAGTTTGTACTCACCTTGCTATCTCCACATAGAGGAAGATGTTGTCGACTACGGTGAAGACTTGGACGAGTAGGCCGCGTCTTACTGTCGTTTGTCTGTGGGCAGGCTTGGGCTTCGCTTCTTATTAGTTTGCTTCCGCAGTTATTTGCTTTATTTACTTTTGCCAATGAGCGTTGATGTAAGACTTGGCTATAAGGCCGTACTCTTTTATTTAATATATAAGAAATCATTTGTGCTTGGTATTTATCTTTGTTGTCACTGTGTGCACTAGCTGATCCTGGAGTAGTGCGATTTACACAGAGGATACGATCCAGGAGTTGTTGGTCCAGGTTCCGACAAATAAACTGTTCATGATCAAAACTATGGGTTGAAGCACTGCATGAAGAATTAAATGATGGAAAGGAATAAAGTTTGGAAACTTATTGATATACCAAACAACCGTAAACCCACAAGTTGTAAATGGATTTTTAAAAGGAAATTGCATGTAGCAGGTTTAGTGGAAAAACATAAGGCTAAGCTTGTTGGTAAAGGTTTTACACAAAAGGAAAGTATTGACTTTGTGAAAAAAAATTCTCCTGTTGTGAAATTTACTTTAATTCATATTATTAGTGCTTTGATAGCTTATTATGATCTTAAACTCCACTAAACTGATGTTAAAATTGCTTTTCTTAATGGTCATTACAAAATAAAAATAAAGTTTGCACATTGAATAGATCAATTTATGATCTTAAATAAGCTTCACATGAATGGTATATTCTTTTTGATAATGTATCATGTCATATGGTTTTTCAATGTTGAAACATAATCATTACATATATACAAAAGTTATGAGTAAATATTTTATCTTAGTATCTTTATATATTGATGATATTTTCGTTGCTTCTCATGATAAAAATACATTGATGGAAATGAAAGTTTGGTTATCTTCTGTGAGAACCCTCACAATTAATTAACCAAAAGCGCACTATTAAGAAAATAATTAATATGTCAATAAGAATATTAACATTTAAAAAGGAAATATTAATAAACTAAATTTCCATTTGCACAATCAAATGAGAATATATTAGAATAAAAAATCTGAATTACAAAAAAGACTAAGTTACACAATAAACCTCACAAATAAATTCACATACATAATTTCCATTCTAAAATTTACAAGAATAAATATTACAACGCAATATTATAAACTTTGGAGATTCATCTCATACAACAAAGACATACAAATATGAAAATACATCAAAACTACGTCAAAAACTCCATATCATCACCGCCGCCAAATTCCTGTATCAAACAGTTAGCCCAAAAGACAATTGAAACTAAAATGAAATTAGATAGTAAAATTGCCGTCAGAAATCTGGGTTATAATTTATGCACTTGGGCAACACGCGCATAGAGATACCAGGATTTGTTTGAGATAAATCGGCACCATCTCGCATATTTAGGTATTCATCATCCGTCATTTCAAACTTACCTCCTTACCTGTCAAAGCCATACCAACAGAGTCACTCCTTTTAAGAGTAGGCACAACCCATTTGTCACCAGCATGGCCAGTAAAGGCCACGAGTCCAACTCTAATGGGTAGCCAATAGAAGAACAGAGGCACGTTTCACCTCCATTGCCACCAGGCAGCACAAGGCAAAACCATGCCATGCAATGGTGCCAACAAGAGAGAGAGTTTATAGTCAGGAGCTCACTGTCCAGAACCTCCCGCACACTACATTCACCACCCCCAAGCACAGTAAGCTCTCGAGCTCACTACTCAGCCCACTGCCTAACTCACTGCCCAAAGGAAGAGAAACGCATAGAGACATGGCAAACCATCAAGAAACCGCACAAACCACCAACATAGCCATTCAATCCCATGCAGCCATTATAATGTCCAAGATGCTGCACAATCCCATTTAAACCCTAGCATTTCGTTAGCACCACCATAGCTGGAAGACGAAGGCCGGGAGACCACAAGACAGGAGGACGAACAGCAAGTACCCTAGCCAGGAAGTACTCCCAGAAACCAGCCATACTACCAAATCCAAGGGCAAGATAGAGTAGCCGAGTGAGCATAAACATCCCCACCCTTTTGAGCTGACGGCACAAGTAAGGTAAAGCTCGAGCAAACCCTTATCCATTATGTAAGTACGTTGCTAACACTAAGCTAGTCGGTAGACCTAAGACAAGGAAGCCAAACCATTCAGCACACTAGAATAGCATATTAGTGGTGGCCATCCAGTGTGCCCTTGAGGCCATGGATTGGTATTACCCCGTGCATGTCCAAGCCCCAAGCAACCCACGGTTGCTTACCACAACACCCACAAAATAAAGGCCTTAGTGGCCGTCCATGAGCACTTGAACATTGACAATTACTCCCCTGGTGTAATGTCCATATCTAGCCCCCACATAGTTGCCCACCAAAACCCCAACACTCTTATGAGTAATCATCAAGGCATGCACTACACATAATCTACACTAACAACCAATAAGAGTGCATAAGAGTAGGAGTAGGCAGGGGAGAAGAAAACAAGGTAAAGCCGAGGAAGTAATGTACTACGTCGGTAGTTCATGGCCACCGTCGCGCAGGTGACTGGTGAAGGGCAGCCAGAAGGCAAACCAGCAAGAACCGAGGCAGAACTGTGCGCCAGCAGCACACCGTTGTCGTGGCGCACCGCCATAAAGAAGGGAGGTAGCAAAGCCAGGGTGCATTGGTGGAACCTCAGCTTCGCTGAGGCGCATGACCACCAAATGGTAGATCCGGTGGTGGCGGCTCGGCGTGTAATGCCGGCCAGGCACATAGCGCTGACCGACCGGAGATCCCCATGAAGCTCCAGTTCACCACCAATACACAACAAGAACACGATAGAGGGGGGACCAGATCCAATAACCCAAAACTCACTCACCAAGCCAGATCCATGGGGGCCAACACCGCAAATCAACAAAGGGAACCAGCCGATTTTAGATCAGCGGCAGAAACCGAGAGGGGGTGAACATCTAGGGCAAAGCCAGAACACCGGCGGCACCGAGAGAGAGGGAAGCCGAAGGGAGGCGAGGGCTAGCTAGGGGCGGCGTGAAGAGGCCTGTCGGTGGCGACGTCATGATCAGCGAGACCGAGACCGACGAAGTCGCCAATAGAAGGGAAACGAGAAGATTTGGGAAACAACCGAGAGAGCAAGGAAGGGCGAGGAGGAGATTCATCGGCCGAGTTATATCGACTGTGGTGTCGACTGGGCAGACTTGGGCCAGGCGGGCCTACTCAGGCCTGGAGGCCGTGTGGGCCAGATTTAAATAAACAAAATTTAAAAGAAGTTTAGCAGAGAAATAAATAGTAAAGAAAATAAATAAATAGCAAGGCAAAATACATACATATACCAATTTAAAATGTATAAGAAAATTGTTAACGAAGCATACTCTGTAAATAATACTCACGAATTAAAACCTAAAGATTTAAAAGACCAAAGTCTTAAACATGAATTCAACAAGGGTTATTGCTTTATTTGAAAATATAAAATTAGTAGTTAAAAATGGGAATTTTCTATCTTAAAATAATGCAGGAGGGGATTTGGTTCCAGGGGAAGAGACTGCCCAGACAATCATTAAGATTGCTACCTCTTGGTCAGGCAAGTAAAGTAGGCTGTCAAGCTTGCTGTGGTTCTTGAAATGTTTTGTTTTGACAGTTATTTTCTAATTTCTGGATGTTGCATTAAAAGTAATTTCTAAAAGAAAGGAAATTGGTCAGAAGGATGGATAACATGATAAGAATAATAAGAGAACAGGTCCACTAGAGGGGCAGTGGATTTTAAAGAAATTAATAAAGGAGGGTAGAGGGTGCTCTGGTTGTGATCTTAGAGGCAGGTGAGACCCTCTACATATGGTTATTATGTAAAGACTAGAAACAATCTTCATTCTGAAATGAACCGTAAAACAGTATCAACCATACTCCCATGTTGAATGGGCAGAACAGGTTACTCCTTTTTATTGCTACTATCTCCTTGCTGGGTAAGTAATAAATTAGGAGACTACTATCTCCTTGCTGGGTAAGTAATAAATTAGGAGAGGGGTTCGGACCGGTAAGAAAAACAGGTAGCCCCAAGTCGCTTATATTAGTGTATGTGGAGTGTCGAGTAATCAGAATCGCTCGACCAATGGCTTTATAGCCGGATGGAGATATAGTAATAAGAGTCGAGAAAATATTCTGTATTCTGAATTTAGGGTGCATCAAAGGAAATGCGAATGACCAGTGTCCATAAGAATTCAGAATAATTATGGGTAAAGTGATACAAGTCTGTGCAGTACTAAAAATCATGAATTCATGTCAGTCTCTTGGATAAGAGTCTACAGGGAAAACACTGGTTTTTCTCTTGTTCTAGAATGATTGATAGAAATTTCATAAGTTAAAACATTGTCAACTTTTCAAAACTTATATTATGTCTTTTGGAAGTTGGATCATGTATAATCGGGCAGAAGTATGGATAAAATTGCATCATTGTTTATAAACTTGCTGAGTACGTTGTACTCACTCTTGCTATTAAATCTCCCCCTTTCAGACCTTTCTCTGCAGGGGATTTTTTGGGTTTTGAAGAGGGTGGGCTTGATAATGAGGACACCCCGGGATACGATTAGGATGATGACAAGGTGGAGACTGTATCCGATGGATGGGAGGAGTAGACAGTCTCTAGATTGTCATACCAGGACAGACGGGTACTATATTATAAGCAAATATGTATCTCCCCTGATGTAGCACTCAGTTGTATAATGAAGAAGACTTCTGGTAATAGTACAGAACAATTAGGTGGCCTGGTTTTAAGTCACCTATGGTTTGTATATAGATATTGTACTTTCAGTCTCTAATTATTGTTCTGTTGCAACTACTCTGATTGGCTTGTTACTTGTTAAATGCGGTTTTCTACCGAAATGACAAGTAACAATCTGTTGACTAGTGTTATTGCCCCATAGTAATAACATGGGTTGCCACATCTTCTAAATTTGATATAAAAGATATGAAAAATGCTTTCTATGTTTTAGGAGTTGAAATACATAGAGATTGGAATAAAATGATTCTTGGGTTAGCTCTAAAGGCATACTTTTGAAGCGTTTTAAAACGGTTTTCTATAGAAAATAGCAAACCTGTTAATATACCTATTGTGAAGGGAACTAAACTCAATGAGGAATTATATCCAAATACACTTGAGGAAAAAGCTAGAATGAATGATATTCCTTATTCTTCAGCTTTAGGATGTCTTATGTATGCTATGTTATTTACACGATCTGACCTTAGCCATGCCATTTGAATTCTTAATATATATCAAAAGAATTCTAGACTGCGTTATGTCAATGTAACTATGGATTATTCATTATGTTTTAATGGTTATAATCTTCAGCTATATGGTTATACTGATGCTGATTTGCAAGGGGGATTTGGATGACCGAGAATCAACTTATGGTTATGTATTTACTTTAGCAGGAGGTGCTATTTCTTAGTGCAGTAGGAATCAAGGTCCAGTTGCTCTTTCCTCCATAGAAGCTGAATACATTGTTTTATCTGAAACAACAAAAGAAGTGTATGGATGAGAAAATTTCTTGTATCACTTAAGATTGTGGAAAGTGCATCACAATCTGTCACTATTTTCTGTGATAATCAGGCAGCAATCAAAGTCTCAAAGAATCCTAAATTTAATATTAAAAGTAAACACATTGAAGAAAAGGATCACTATATTCATAATGTAGTAAATACACTTGTTTGTTTGTTTAGTTTATTTGCCGATCATTGATATAGTTGCAGATTCACTGACTAAGCGAGTTAGTCAAGAATTATTTTCTAAGTATGTTAAAGACATGAGTTTTCAATCTATTGATTGAAATATTTCAGCCAAGTAGGAGATATTGGATTTTTATGTGGCTTTTAATATTTTATTATGGTTATTATCTGTTTAACTTAATGTGGAATTGTTCATATTATTGATGTATGTGATAGGGAATGATTTGATGTGGAATTTAACTTGAGGAATTAATACTCGAGGTGCCGAGGATGGTTGTGCTGTACTATGGTAGACATATTTATTGGGATCGAGTCTACTGAAATTTAATATTAATGTATATGCTTAACCCGGGTACATCACAGGGTGGAATAGCTGGGTTTATGTTGCAGGATCAGCTCTAAATATTATTGACCCACATGATCAAATTGGAATTGATCTTATAAATAATTTGATTATAGCGCATAACTCACACATGTGCTAAGGACTAATATATTTTAGGCTCATAAAACTGGCCTATCTGAGCATGATTGGTGATGTGGTTCAGGAGTCTCACGGTGTACAGGAAACATATGTGTCACTTTGTAACACCTGGAAGTAGAGTTTATAAATAAGTCTCTACTCTCTAGCATCATATGTTTTGTGAGCGACACTACGGAAAAGACAGAAGAATAGAGGGTATACCAAAAGGGCTCCACAAAATTAATCTAGAATTTATAGAAAACCTAAGACAATACACCTCTCTTTCTAATCAAGTAATATCTAATATCAAATTTTCTGTATTTTTCCTACGAGTCATCCAAACATCTCCAGTAGTTTTGTTTCATATGGGATCTAACCCGTCATGACCTTTAAATCCTACGTTTTTAGATTCCTGCATTCCAAAGAAAACCTCGGATTTTGGGCTAAAGTTTACAGAAGTTGAAGAATTTTTTTGATTCATCCGAGAATTAAATTGTTTTATGTAAAATTTCTATGGAATTTATGTGAAATTTGTGCGTTCTGCGCAGGGTCTAAGGCAGGAGAAAAAAGATTTCGGACTTTGGAAAAGAGAAAACATCTACTCCTCTTTTGGAATCTTGAGAATGTTGCAATTTTCGTTTAAGCATTTTATGTCGCATCCAAACATGCCTAGCATTTTTTTGAGATTTTTTATGGTATATTATACTGGTAGTAGAAATGTAATACTAGAAATAAAATCTGACCGTTGATTTCTGAGGGCTAAAACCCTGACCGCAAAATCCCCAATCCCCCAGCACGGCCCTCGCCTCGCACGGTCGCGGCCCCATTGCCAGCCGCTGCCCTCGCCTCCTCCGGCTCCGCCGCCTCCTCTGCCCTCCGGCTCCGCCCTCGCCTCCTCCGGTTCTGCCTCCTCCTCGCGGCCTCCGGCGCCGCCCTCGCCTCCTCCGGCTACGCCTCCTCCTCCTCACGGCCTCCAGCGCCGCCCTCGCCTCCTCCGGCTCTGCCTTCTCCTCCACCCTCCGGCTCCTCCCTCACCTCCTCTGGCTTCGCCTCCTCCTCGCGGCCTCGGCCGCCGCCCTCGCCTCCTCCTCTGGCTCCACCTCCTCCTTTGCCCTCCGGCTCCGCCCTCGCCTCCTCCGGCTCTGCCTCCTCCTCTGGCTCCGCTGCTTCGGCTGCCGTTTCTCGAGAATGATGGTGGTCTTTGGTGCCTCTACATCTAAATCAGAGCCACTGACATTTGAAGAGTCCCTTAGATTTGTCAAGAAAGTGATGGTGGGTGAATGTTCTAATAATTTATTTATGCCGTTTCATGATTTACATCATTGTGATAATAATGTCAATCTTGCATCGCTACTTCACCTGGCTACTAAGCCATAAATGGGCTGGCACTATCCACTACTCCACTTACAGTTTTAATACTGCATTTTCTTGCTTCATATTTTGATATATGTCAACTATCAAAATTTTGCTGCTTGCAAGAATTCCACCTTTTGAGATCTTGATGGATACCTCAGTTTGTAAAATTAAGACGACCATACTTTGAGATTGTGATTGAACAGCAGGTAGAATTCTTCTAATTTGCTTGCCACTCTGGTATGCTGATAAGTGATGACCCATGCATAAAACTAAATTGTAGGCAAATTCTTTCTGTATTTTCTATATCTATACAAGTCACTTCAAAACAGTTCAGTGAAAACAAAATAGAGAGGGAGTTAAGAATGCCAGGCCATGAGATAGCTTGGTTAAAAACTTCTGGTACAGTCATAAGTAACAGTATCACAAACTTTTGTACTGATTATAGACTTTTTTTTAAAAAAAACTAAATTTTATTAGCCAACCTCCTGTCATTTTTTCTGTATCTTGCTGAATCAGACCTTGTGATTGCATCTAAATCTGATACCATATCTACCTCCAAGTAAGACTGCTTAGTTTTCAACTTTGTCATATTTCATCAGAAAGTTTAGTTTGCTTACCATTTCCAATATACCAGGTAAATGGTTAATTCAAGCTGTTTAGTTTAATATAGTATTATAAAGTCTGCTCTCTCATTTACTTGCTTCACATGATGGGTTTCTTGTTTCTCAGGTTCGTAACTACATGTTGTATTTGTCGCTATTCGACATTCTTGACAGAATGGAGTTGTCCTAGCTCGATGCCTACCGAGAGGTATGAATGCCATTCTATCCCTCTCTCAAGGGATTAGTGAAGTCATCAATATTGAACCTTCTCTCTGTTTGTTCTCCAGTTACAGCTGCTGTTTTGAAATTACCCTGATCTGCGCGAAGAGCTTGAAAAGTTCAGACCACCTGTGCCTACAAAACAAGCAGCGAACACACTTGGTTGAAATTTAGCCCGGGGCGTGCTCCAATCCTGGATCCGCCACTGCCAGGCACAGATGCACGACCCCCTCGCCTCCCTCCTCCGCGGCGGCTGCGGCTGCCACCCCCACGTCGTCCACGGCGTGGCCGTCAAGCTCGGCTGCCTCGCCTCCACCTACCTCTGCAACAACCTCCTCCTTTCTTACCAGGGCCGCTGCCTCCTCGTCGACGCCCGCAGCCTGTTCGACGAAATGCCCCGCCGCAATCTCGTCTCCTGGTCCGTCCTCATCTCCGGCACCTCCCGCCTCGGTGCCCTCGGGGAGGCGTTCTTGCTGTTCTCCGACATGCTTCGCGGTGTGGGGCGCAAAAGCTGCGACCGCCCGAACTCGTTCGCACTCGGCGCCCTAGTCGCCGGGTGCGCCCGCGCCAAAGACGTTGTCGCGGGCGCGCAAGTGCACGCTTCCGCCGTCAAGTTTGGTGTCGACGAGGACGAGTGTGTTGCGGGGGCGTTGGTCGACATGTACGCCAAGTGCGGGCGCGTGGACTTGTCGTGTAGGGCGTTTGCGCTCACGCCCCAGAGGAGTGTCGTGAGCTGGACGAGCATGATCGCCTGCCTTGTCAACCACCGGTGTTCTGGCCACCATGATGCAGCGATTGTCCTGTTCAAGAAGATGTTGGTCTTGAAGGTTTGGCCAACAAATGCGACGTTTTCTTGCATCCTGAAGGTGTTTGATGCGCCTGAGTGGCTCCCTGGTGGGAAGCAAGTTCATGGCTGCTTGGTGAAGATGGGGACCGAGATTGATCCTGCTTTAGGAACTGCCCTTATGGCAATGTATGGTAGATGCGGTGGAGTGGATGAGATTGCTAGGTTGGCTTGTCGGATAAAGCATGATGCATTCTTCAGGTGTTCACTACTTGTAGCTTATGCACGGAATGGATACAACATGGAGGCAGTTGGGATTTTTCAGGAGATGGTCATGAAAAATATGGCAATCGACCAGTCAGCTATAACTAGCCTGCTGCAGGTTTGTTCATCATTAGGGCAGCTGAGAGTGGCCAAGGAGGTTCATTGTTATGCTCTAAAGACCTTCTTCAAGCTGGATACTTTACTGCTGAATGCTACCATCACTGTTTATGGCAGATGTGGTGATATCACAAGTTCAGAGATTGTATTTAATCTGTTGGAAAACAAGGACATCATATCGTGGACGGCATTGTTAACTTGCTATGTGCAGAATGATCTTGCTCAGGAGTCACTCTTGTTCTTTAGGGAAATGCTTCGGAAAGGGTTAGGGTCTCCACTCTTTTGCATCACTAGTGTACTACGAGCCTGTTCTAGCACCACAAACCTTGTTTTTGGATGGCAAACTCATTCGAGGGCAGTGAAGTTAGGAATTGATGATCACAATTCTGTGGAGAATGCCCTTGTAACCATGTATGCCAAGTGTGGAAGTGTTCGGATTGCATTAAAGATTTTCAATTCAATGAGGAACAGAGGTATTATCTCGTGGAATGCATTGATTACAAGTTTTTCACAGCATGGCAATGAGGTGGCAGCTATTCAGTTATTTGACCTGATGCAAGAAGAAGCAGTGTGTCCAGATGATTACACTTTTATTGGGCTGTTATCATCTTGCAGCCGAATGGGCCTAGTTGCAGAGGGATGTG
The DNA here is from genome assembly GCA_017311315.1 of Dendrocalamus latiflorus. Taxonomy (NCBI): domain Eukaryota; kingdom Viridiplantae; phylum Streptophyta; class Magnoliopsida; order Poales; family Poaceae; genus Dendrocalamus; species Dendrocalamus latiflorus. Next base: position 44,428,944 of record CM029609.1, read on the forward strand.
AGTACTTCAAACAGATGAAATCCAAGTACAATGTGGAGCCCAAGATGGAGCATTATACCTGCATGGTTGATCTATTTGCCCGTGCTGGGAGATTTTGTGATGCAATGGAGTTCATTGATGCCATGCCTTGTCAACCAGACCAACTGGTGTGGAAAGCTTTGCTAGCTTCATGTAGGGTTCACGGTAATGTGGAGTCAGGAAGATTAGCGGCAAAGAAGATTCTGGAAATAAGACCAGAGGATCCTTCACCGTACATTATATTATCCAGCATTCATGCTTCAGTTGACATGTGGGATGCGAAAGCCTGGAATCGTACTGTATTTGACTTCCAGCGAGTAAGAAAGGAGACTGGAAGTTGCTGGGTTGATGCACAAGAATTTTCAGATGATATATTTGATGCATTACAAGTTGGAGCGACATAAGATTGGTGATGTATTGATGTTTTTTTTTTCTACACACCAGGGGGAGTTACGCTTCATAGTTGCTGTGAAACATAATGGACTCAATCATGTGAAATCGACTGACTGCACGGAGGAGATATCCATGAGTAACATATAGACTGTGTGTTGTCATGCCTCAAAGAGAACTGGCCTATGCCAGATTTCTACTTGGACAATGCCTTGGTGCAAGGGATCAGGTTATTATCCTTTCTAGGGCACAGGAGATGGTTGCAATGTGTCTCTTGCTTGAAGATGAGAAATTCTATGGTGCTGACACTGTTGTAAACTGCACACAATACTTACAACTGTGTACAATATAGTCATACTTTCCTGTGTATTGTCAACTGAGTTTTTGATGATATTGAAATTATAGAGATGTATCTTCATCAGTGCAAGCGAATGTGATGTCAACGCTTCAGTACCTTCTGCTTTCACATGCGATGTGAGGTCAGTACAAGCGTAGTTAAGCTCTTCTTGCATATGCTTTCGGTTCCTAAATTAATTTGCACTGTGGTATTATTTGAAGAGATATGGGGTAAATGATACTCAGTGCTTAAAGTTAGGTCAGTGTGCAACATCAGTATGACTTTATGCCAGTATTTCGTACGTTCTTGCCATTCTCAATTTGAAGTACTGGAACTTGATTGCTGAATATATGATAGTACTGGGGTGATGTGTGAAATTATGTTGTAACTTGTAAGTAACTGATAAATCATTTGCAAATTTTGTAAATCAGATAGTGATCCTTGATTAACCTCTTTTGAGGTAATTTATGCATGATGGAACTTTCATTAAGTAGATATAATTACATTTGCCAGACAAACCAAATTACACAATGGATGGAATGGCCAAAAGAACAATTGTAGAGCAGCTATTTTTGGATCGCTTGGATTTTCTCATGATGTGAATTTACTTCAGTTTACACGAGATCAGTATGGATTCTTACTTGGAAAACTAATTTGAAACTCCTGTATTCTATCTATATAGTGTTTGTTATTTGCATATAACTTCTCCAAACCGAACATGTGAAATGCCCTTTATTCCTGACACCAAAAAATGAATCAAATTATAATAGTGTAGTGCATGCTTTCTAACAAAATGAATCAAATTATAACAGTGTGGTGCATGCTTTCTAACATTAGTTGGTGTTACACCTGAACTGTTTGGAGTTTTGAATCCCTAGAACCAGCGGCAATGATGCCCTATTTTGTTAGTCCTCTTCAATTCATGAAAAGGAAGTGGAACAACCTTCACAGCTCTGAACTTCCCGGCATTGTTTAGGTGTTCGTTCTCCAGCCTGAAACAGAAGTTTTTTTAGTGTTCTTTTGGTGTAAATTCAGGTTTATATAACAATGTGAAATTCACACGTTCAGCTTGATTGGCAAAAGCTGTACCTGTAGAAGTTCCAATGGCCTCGTCGAATCACTTCAAGAGCTGCCAAAAAGAACAAAGTTACTCTAGAATGCAGGCTTCCACTGTTAGGGTTGATGACAGTCTGAAGCCAAGCAAGCCTCAAGACAAGGTTCAAACCCTGTAAAAAATTTGACTCTCTGTAAGTATGGTGAAATTTATCTTTGATCAAAAAGTTATGATGCAGACCATAACTATTTTAGAGAACATACCATGGATAAGAAATAAATGTATTTTTTGTTTAAGTATCAGATTGCTACGGAGCCAAGGGTTCTTGGAGTTGAACTGCAGAAGCTGCGACCGCCCGAACTCGTTCGCACTCGGCGCCCTGGTCGCCGGGTGCGCCCGCGCCAAAGACGTTGTCGCGGGCGCGCAAGTGCACGCTTCCGCCGTCAAGTTTGGTGTCGACGAGGACGAGTGTGTTGCGGGGGCGTTGGTCGACATGTACGCCAAGTGCGGGCGCGTGGACTTGTCGTGGAGGGCGTTTGCGCTCATGCCCCAGCCGCTGCAGCTGAGCCTGGTCTCGGCGACGCCGCCGGCGGGCTGGCTGTCGGCCCCGCCCCCGCCCCCGCCCGCGCCGCCGGGGAAGGAGCAGCAGGTGGCCGGGGTGGGGATTCTGCTGCAGATCCTCTTGCTCGTGCTCTCCTTCGTGCTCGGCCACGTCCTCCGCCGCCACCGCTTCTACTACCTCCCCGAGGCCAGCGCGTCGCTCCTCATCGGTATGTCTATCGCACGCGCCTCCGCGGTCAGCTCTCATCCTTGACGTATGAACCCCAACCCTAGCCTCTGATTGATCGTTGGTTTGGTCGTTTCGTATATTTTGGGAGCAGTTTATCGTGCTGAAAGTTAGTATATGAGGGGATTTGGATGGTTTTCTACGAGGTGCCTTTGGAAGTGTGATGTTCGTATGGATAAATCTGGGGAATGATTTTAGGTTGTGACTTGTAAAGCAGTGTACATGTTATGCAGGAGTAGGAATTCCTAATTCACCGGTATTCTAGGGTGAAATTCTAAGCGGAATGGGTATGAATTGTGTGATTCATTTAAGATGATGATTTAATTGTTAGTAGTCGGACTTTCGAAGTTCATTTAGCTTATGGGAGGAAAAACATCTTTAGTGAATGTGGTGAAATTTTCGGTGTATTGGCAAATGGTCTCGTTCATGCGAGTTTTTTGAAAAAATTGGAGCGAGTCCCTTGTTAAATTGTTCTTCAATATGCTGGTCAATGCAATTGTACTTATCTAAAGAGTTTAATAAATTAGCGTCCATTGGAGTGAGTTGAGTGACTAGTAGCTCTCTGTGTCCTTTAGCATGCAATATGTGAGTTTAGTAAATTAACTCTACATTTGGTGTCTGTTTAACACTAAGTGGAAATAACTAACTTAATGTTTTTTTATTTCTAAGAGTTTTGGATAATTTGAATGTGGCACAAGGAAAATAGAAGATGGGACTAGATAGTGTGTCTGTGTGAACTTTTGACTACAGGAGCGGCAAGCTAACTTTTGTTGCTATCTTGTTGAGTTGAAATCCCTCTATGTGATGTTACTGGGGATGCAAAAAGGATTCATAAGCAAAGTTTTGACTTCTGAGATACCTCATTAGAGGGAAATAGCTAGTTCCATGTCTTCTGTTTTATGGTAGTCCCATTGAAGACAGTTGTTCAATTCTTCAAGATGTGCTCCCTAGGTGATGTAGTTCTCTGAGAGCTCAGAGAGGGAGGGATTATAAATTCTCTGCCTGTGATAGAATAATCTGAATTGCTAAAATATGTTGCTGTAGCATAACTAGAGTGGACCCACTGAAGCAAAAGTGTCCACCAATAAAGCCTATAGGTAGATTTCAGCATTTTTTTCCTTTGACTCGATTACCAGATGATTTTACACTTGGAAACTTGTTCTAAGCAATGTATCCAGGACTTAGGAGTAGATTAGATCAGCATATCTTGCCTGCCCATGTTGTGCAACATGCACATTTATTGCTGCCAGGAGAAAGCATATCGAGAAGTTGCATCTGCTGCAGTCATGCATTCATGTGACCCCTACAAGTTCCAACTTTGCAAAAGGCGAACTGAATAAATAATAATAATTGGAATGTCTTATTTCTACTTGGCATAGTGTGTCAAAAGTCAGCACTGGAATCCTGATCAAATTTACTAAGTATGTCAGTAAGTTAAGAAATGAATTTTGATCAAACCCTTAAGGATAAATGCTTGATATCCATGTGGCGATTAGCAAGAGCTGTTTCTGTTTGATCAAGGAGAATCACAGCAAGCCATGTTTTGTTTGCCTAAAATGCGTGCTGCTGCGAAGTCAGCTGAATGAGTAAAATGATATTTAGACATGAAAATCGATTTATGTGTTCTCCCGTTGTTTTTATCACATCTTCGTAAATTTATCGTATGATTCCCTTTAGAGCAATTGCACAAATATGTTTTCCATTTCATCCCTGACATTCTGATATGCTATTAACTAGTAAGTCTAGCACAAACAAATTTTGCATATTTTGGTCATTTTAAATTTGAAGTAATAATTTTTTATGAATCATGATTGTCTTATAGGTCTAGTTGTTGGTGGGCTTGCTAATATTTCAAATACAGAGGCCAGCACTAGGTTCGTGTTCATTGTATAATTTGGTTCAGTTTGCACTTTCTACATCTTCAATATTTGTTTCACATTTATTATTGTCTATCTCTAACATTCAATGTGAACATATTCCATTGATTATGTCTTGTTCCCTTCAATTTGCAGGACATGGTTCAACTTCCATGAAGAATTCTTCTTCTTGTTCTTGTTGCCTCCAATAATATTATATCCTTTTCTCTACTTCTTTCTTTTAACAACGTTAGTTACCTTGATGGGAAATGGGTTTACTAGGTGGAGCTTCTTAACTTTCTAACTGGAACACATCTTTATTTGAATTTAAATTTGAATTCCTTGACTTCAATGTACTCAGTCAGGATTCAGCTTATCCCCAGTAAGTACTTCAAATGGCAACACTTTCTTTACCTATAGTTCTGTACTTCTGTACGAGTTTTTTTTTTAAAAAAAACCTCCATTGTTTTTGCAGAAACCATTCTTTGCAAACTTTGGGGCTATTGTAACTTTCGCTATTCTCGGGACATTCATTGCTTCCTTTGTAACAGGGATTCTTGTGTAAGCGTTTCACAAACTTTATTTGCCTAGTTTTAGCTAAACGATTTAATCTTCTGAATCTATATTCTTAATTGTACTGCAGCTATCTTGGTGGGCTGACATTTCTAATGTATAAACTTCCACTGGTTGAATGCCTTATGTTCGGTGCTCTTATATCTGCAACTGATCCTGTCACAGTGTTATCAATATTCCAGGTGCCTAGTTTTTTTCTCTTATCCCGTTCATGAACCTGCATAGTTATCTATCTCATTACAAGTCATTTTGTTGAAAAGTGCTGTGGCTTTATTTCTTGTTTATGATTTTGCGGAATTTGGAAAGCTATAGTGATTTCATTGATGTTGTCTAGTGCAAATGCCTGTGTGGAATTTACCCGTAAATAAATCATTACAGCTCTCTCTCTCTCTCTCTCTCTCTCTCTCTCTCTCTCTCTCTCTCAGTTTCAGTTTTCGAAGTTCTTATTTCCTCATGCCGAAAGATGAAGTATCATGGTTTATTATTACTGGTGGTGCTTTTTAAGTACACACTACAGCTAGATTTTTTTGTTGTATCTACTTACAAGCCCTACTATATGCATTGTGTAATATGTACAATTGCAAATTTGCAACTCAGATGGTAACCTGAGCTGCAGTGCTCAGTGACCAACAAATAACCTTGAAGAATGTAATCTTATCTGGAGATTTAAAATAGGATAAAACCTTGTCCCAGGTCACTGGTAAAATGTGTTCATTCTTAGTATCTACCTATGAGCCCTACCATGTGCATTGTGTAATAGGTATTCAGTCTCACTGCCACAACAAATGTTAGCTTTTGTGCAATTGCAAAATTACAGCTCAGATGGTAACCTGAGCTACAGCCAGCAGTGCTTACTGCTTAGTGAACAACAAATAACCTTGAAGGCTGTAGTCTTACCCGGAGGGTTAAACTCTCTCCTGGAAGGAAAAAACCTTGTTCCAAGTCACTGGTAAAATGGGTTCATTCTTAGTAAGTAGTAACACTGTTTTATCATACAGAATTGCATCCTATTTTGATATTTTCTAGTTAGTTGTCAGTTTGTTGGCTTCACGTTTCAACTTGAATATCAATCATAATTAGTATCAGTACATGCGTCAGAACTTAATGTTTTTAGTGGCAAAGTTAATGTAGTTATGTAACATATTGAAGTGGTGCTAAGCTGGCATTATCTTTCTTTTTAAAAAATAGGAACTTGTCTTTCATTTTTTTGACATGCTCTGATACATGCCGTTAACCCTTCATTAAAAAATGTTTAGTTATTCCATTGATTCTCAGAATTTAATGGCACCCTTATTGAAGGAGGTAAGCCAAATATGTAATCCTGAGGATGCCGAGGCCATGAACTAATGATGGCCAACCCTTGAAATCATCTTTGCAGGAACTGGGCACTGATGTTAACTTGTATGCTCTGGTGTTTGGAGAATCTGTTTTGAACGATGCGGTCTGTTTTTACTTCTTTCCAGTTCATATAAGATAGGCAGTTGTTCCTAAGTGCTTATGACTAACTTATATGTGTTCCTATTTCGAGAGTGCAGATGGCAATTTCTCTTTACAGGTTTGCTTTCTGCCAATGAGCCTGATACATAGTGCTGCCAGCATGTGCATTTCTTACTTATGTTTGTACTTTTCTTCAGGACAATGTCATCAGTCAGAAGTCATGCAGCAGCTGGCGAGAACTTCTTTATGATGATTCTCCAGTTCCTTGAGACCTTTGTTGGTTCAATGTCATCAGGTTGCACCACTGCTCAAAATATGTTTTTCTTTTCAAGTGACATTTGCACAAATGACTATAAAATTTATGATGATATTGTGCTCTAAGAAGTTACACTTTGGTGTTTTGGCACCTTTACAGCATGAACATTTTAGTACTGGACACTCGCTACTCTACTACTTACTTTTTACAGTCTGTGACTTGATAACTTGCTTTAACCCAAAATTAGGCAATGTATGAATGGTCTAGGTGTGAAATGCATTTATAACTAAATAAGCTGTGGCATTTGTCTGCTTGTTTGTTCTTACCTTGTTATTTTTCTATAGGTTAAATGCCATGTTGCCAAAAAGTTCAAAGTTTAAGTTAGTATTGGCCAAAAGGTAGAAGCTCGCATTATCAGGTGCTAAAACGTAAAAATGCGTGTAGCTCCTAGGCAATTTCCTTTAGCCAGAGTCAGATAAATTCCTTCATGTTTTGTTTTCCATTATCTGCATTATTTCTTTTAACTGCACTAGATTTGAATTATGATAACATTATGTTGAACTGCTGAATTCTGTAGTCTGATGGAAGTGCGTTGTTTAGTGATTCAAACCTTTGGTGCTTAGTTGCGTTGTTTAGTTATTCAAACCTTTGGTGCTTAGTTCTTTTAACTACAACAAGCTCCTTTGATTTCTTTTTTTTCCTTCATTGCTATTCTTGAAGCAGTTGAGAGCAACATAAACTCATTCAAGGTTCACATTATATAAGACGAGCTAACTAATTCTGCAAAGTCCTGCCTTCGTTGACTCTATTTTCTTAGAGGAGGAGCCAATTGCAAATTCAAATTTTGTCCAAATTCAAAATTTGTCCACTGATTGAACAGTCAACTATTCTTACCTGAATATAGAATCCCTCGCTTGTTGACATACATGCTATGGCATGCATTAGCAATAAAAATGACTCCATTTTATTCAACTGGATTCTGATGATTACATAGCATGGTTTAGTTATGTACCATAGATGCCAAGAAAATGATATTCTCATGTGTATTTTAACTAGTGATGGATTTTCCTGGACATTTACATATTCTCCATTACTTGACGCACAATAGATGGGTGGTCCGGGGAAATTGTGGCATCGGAGGTGCCCTATGTGTCCTCCAGACTCGATGATGCTATGTTACGTTCCCTCGTACTACCACAAGAAGGGTTCTAGTGGGGGTTTCAAGCAGATACCCTCCTAGTTGAGCAGTGTTTCCCTAGCAAGGTGGCTGTGCAACAAGCTATATCACTGTACGCCTTGTCTATTAGCCGTGTGTACTGAGTGCACCGATCTAACCCTGCTAATTACACAGTGAAGTGGGCAGTGCAAGGCTGCCCTAGAAAGATCTGTGCTCAATGAGCCAAGATTTTTGGCTTGGTCTTCTCAATCAAGGAGATGATTGACCACACTTGCGAGCTTAGTGAGCCCCTACGCCATCATCAGAACGTGATTTCATCATATGTGGCAAGCATCATCAGCCAACTAGTTGCAGTAGACGTGTCTGTCTCCCCCAATAGCTCATGTCGGAAGTCGTCAATGTGGTTGGCTATCCAGTAAGTAATAGCAAGGTCCGACGAGGCAAGCAGAAGATCATCGAATCCATCTATGGGACATTTGAAGAGGCGTACAACCTTGTGCTGAGATTGCTTTACCAGATAGCTAAATTAAACCCCGGCACATGCATAAACAAGCTTGAGCATCCAAGTACGAGGGCCAACTGCTTCATATTGGACCGATTATTTTGGGCTTTTGCCTAGGCCATTGAGGGCTTCAAGTTTTGTCGTCCTATGCTCATGATGGATGGCACTTTCCTCATAGGGAGATGCAAGGGGACCATTCTCACCGCGATGCAGGCCGATGCAAACAATTAACTTCTCCCAGTGGCATTTACCATTGTGGAGAGCGAGACAATGTCCGGTTGGCTCTGGTTCCTGGCAAACGTGAAGTGAGCGGTGGTTGGCGACCGACCCAACATTTGTGTCATCACCGACCACAATGCTAGGTTGATGGCTGCACTAAACACCATGCAACATGGGATCGAACACCCTCAGCAGTAAACTGACGTGTAAACCCATTGGTGCATGAGGTATTTTGCATCTAACTTGTCCACACGGTTCTGTAGCTAGGAAGTTCTGAAGATGTTCAAGGTATTGTGTCTGCAAAACCAAAGGCGAAAGTTAGAGTCCATCTGGACAGAGTTAGAAAGGTGAACTACAGTGGGAGAACAACCCCGTGATGCCATAAGTTTCTCGAAGTGGATTTGTTGGCATGCTCCTGAATTAGAGAAATGGTACCTTCTCTATGACAGATGGAGTGAGGTATGGGATTATGACAACCAACCTATCTGAGGTGTACAACAGAGTCCTCAAAGGCGTGCGATGCCTCCCCATCGCCGCAATTGTGGAGGAGAAGTGGAGTCGTACTATCGGTTATTTCATCAATAGAGCCATCGCAGCCAGGAGACAAATAGATGAAGGCAAGAAGTGGTTTGAGAACATGTAGAAGCGCATCGACCAGAAGATGGAGAAGGCTTCAATGCACGACATCCGGGTAATCGATGGCCTCTGAAGGAAATATGAGATCAAGCTTCGCTAGAAATATGTCAATAGTCATACCAGGGGTGAAATAAAATAGGTATGCACCCTAGGTGATGTGGCCATATGCACCAGCAACAAGCCGAAGCTCCTGCACAAACCATGCTCGCATGTGTGCGAGGCATGTGCGCAAATAAGGCAGATGTCCGAGCCGTAGATCCCTCAGTACTACAACATGCAACACCTTTTCAGTACATAGAATGTAGAGCTTCACCTCTTAGGGCTTGGAGTTAAACTACAGGGGTCTTTGGCCGGATATGATGCAATGGGCCCCCAACAAGCACTTGAAGATAACTGCAAAGGGACATCGGTAGACATGGCGCTTCCAGAATGACATAGATGTTAGCCAACATACCAGCATTAGCCGCACAACAAAGTGCAGGTTATGCAAGACCTTATAGCACTCAATGAAGGATTGCCCCAACAGACCGAGCTAGACTGGTTACCATTCCGTGTCATGATTTGATGTATTTTTCTGTTTATTGAATTGATTCATCTTTGTACCAATTCAAGATGTACTATTTCATGTCGCGGTAATTGGCAATTAATCAATTGATTACTTAAATGATTAACTCCATAAACTATTATCATATGTGATTATTTATGGCAACCATAATGACGTGTCAACTATTTAGTTACATACTTTAGGAGATTGAACATAACTGTATATAATAGGGGAGAACTGTGGTACACGCATCACCGAACGTGCCTATTGGTAGAATATGCCTGGCGCTACCCACATGGAGTGTTGCTGAGGGGGCGCCTCAGATGTGGCTGGCCGTCATTGTAGTGGCATGTACATGTACAGCTAGGATTCGCATAACAGCATGTGGGATAATAGGAATTTTCTATATTGATGACCTCGTTGCCCCTCTCGCGCTGCATCTGTTGGCGGATGTCATAATTTTGCTCATTGAGATCATCAATCCGCCCCTCTAACTCTAATATTTGATTCCATAACATATGTATGTATGTCACAACATGGCGCTCACAGGGAGGATCAATCTAGCGAGCAAAGTTGCATTTCGCCATCTGCAAAAAAAAGGTGGTTAGCATGGAAGCTCCATTAGCACTAACAGAAAATAAACTATAGGCTAATTGTACCCCAGAGTGTGGTCATCGAAAGAAACGTCGTCCATTGTTGAAGTGGTTGTCCACGACCTGCCTGACCACGTCCACTCTATGTCTGCATTTCGGCCATACTGGTTGAGCACACTTGTTTAGTATCAAGCGGTAGCTAGGGCCAAAGTCCTCCCTCGTTTCAAGGGGAAGGTCTTGTGTCGGTGACCCCGGTTGGACTGGCCCGTCGTCATCTTCCATGATATGTTACTGCCACGAGCGTTAGAACGAAAAGGGAAACACAGTTGAGATGGGAGATGAGAAACTGTGAGAGGTCCATATTTGTAGCCAAGCGAAAACACAACCTGGTGCAGACGAGGGAGCGAGTGAGGGGGATTGCACGAACAGAGTGACAAATGTGCGCGCGAGGGAGCAAGCGAGGGGGGATGGCATGGACAGAGTGAAAAATGTGCACGCGAGGGAGCGTGCGAGGTGGACATCACGGACAGAGTGACAAATGTGCGCGCGAGGGAGCGGGCGAGGGGTGCCAACACTAAACCAGACGGACTTACACACTAAGAAGACCAAACGGGATAGCTTTGTGCAACGATGTGATGTGTACGCTGGTCCACGAATCATTCGGCATGCCCTTGCCTCGCGGACGCGAATTTGCTGAAACCCACGCGGACGCGAATTTGCTGAAACCCAATTGGACTTGCAAAGCATACGATGTGTGGGCTTAGCCTCGTTCAGCACCGTGTTTTCTTCACCATGGTTAAATCATCACATCGTTACAATGGAGAAGCATTGGGAGGAGATCACCTGACTAGTAAGGGTTGCAGCAACATGGGACGAACAAGCAGCCCATGCCAGGAGGTCACCTTCCAGAAATGAAACCCCTGGTACCTCCAACCCTAACCCATATCTGACCGTTCCCACCGAGCGTTCACGGCAAGACCCGCCCATGGGGGAGATGCCCCCTCTCTGCTGGTGCAAGGACATATGCAAGTTTTTCAAGTCTAAGGACTGATTGACCTTGGGCATGTATTACTGTGGTTGCAGTAACTACGCCTGGGACTATCCGACCGGCGTTGGGACACAACCCATTACTACCATCCGGTAAGAATGGGTTACATTATTTTCTTCTACTAGTTCTCTTGTATATCACACACTAACATGCTCTCCCCTCTTTTCATAGTCTCCAGATTGTTATGCGCGTACCATCAATGGATCGACCGAGAGATCCACCCACACGAACAGTGGCAGCTGGACTACGAGGAGTAGGACGCACAGACGGCACATGAGAGGATAGAGGAGCGACGGTGCGCTAAAGATTGATGAAGCGAGTGTGTTCGGTGGAAGACGGGAGCTCACCTAGAGGCGTGCAAGCACGGGGACTGCAAGGCTCGCGAGGCGGAGCGTGAGAGGAAGCGCGAACTAGCGGCCAAGGCCAACACGATAGACAAGGACTACAACACCGACCTCGCGAGGAAGGGCAAATGGCCGTGGTCAATGTAGTAGTTCAATCATCTTTGTCCATATGTGTACCATTCTTAGTTCCTTAGCCTATGTGACATGTAACCCCCTTGTCGAATCAACTATCGTTTGTTATCGTTACGCTATTTATCCAAAGACTTTTCGTACTGGAAACCTCATAACAAATCCTTACGATACCTCACTGACATGTGGCTCCCACTTAGAGGACCCACATGTCAGCCAAATACTTGATGTTTTCTGAATATCTCCACCCGTAACACAGCGGAGCAGTAGTTCAATTTCGAATACCCACCCCCGCTTCCTTCCCTTGTACACCACTCCCAATTTCTCCGACTCCTCCCTTCCCACGCACCACTGCCTCTCCCGGTCCCCCATTCGCTTCATTTTCCTGGTTCGAAACCCTAGGGCTCAAGGGGGACAGATTTTGGATCGCGATGGTAGCGGCGGATAAAAAATCATAATCTTATAAATTTTTTAGCAATATTTATAGTGGATAACATTGTAAAAAATTACACAATGAAGTACATTGTGTTTGGAGACTACACAAAAAATTTCGTAATTTTTTAAGCTTGTTTGCTATATGTAATAGATCCTAACAATATCATAATTGTATGAATTTTTTAGCAATATGAATTTTTTAGCAATATTCAGAGAAGATAAAATTATTAAAAATTATACAATGAAGTACGTTGTATCGGGAGGCCGTGTAATTTTTTGAGCTTATTTGCTATATTTAAAATTTTGAACAAATAGTACATATAAAATACTAACTCGAGTAGGTAATTAAGTCGGCTAATTAGCTGGCTTAATTACCTACCATCCAGTGGCTAGATGGCAAGCCTCTACTGCTCGGTGGCCGGGCTCCGATGGCGCAGGTGTCAGCTGCAGCGCGCTGCCTTCCGGTGTCAATGGACTGCAAAAGTGTTATTTCTGCTATTCTCGTGCTCATATGGTTATTTTGTAAATTTGGGTTGAAAACATGCTAAATGCCAAAAATGCTAAAATATGAACGAGTATGGTCCCAGATTTTTAAGTTTTTCAGTCGGTTTTTTGTTTTGATTTCTTTCGACAATCACTATTTATTACATTAATAAGCTATAATTAAAATGTAAAATACATAGTCAAAAAGAACAGCGTAGCTAACAATAAAATTAGCTACTAATTTGCGTTTGAAAGGATCCGAGCAGGTGGGCAGATTGCACATGTCCGTGTATATCCTGCACTGCACGAGCTGAATTGTTTGGACAAGACCCGATCCACGTGGAAAAGGCACTATTAGGCACCGTTTAACTTGAACATAGCAATTTTCTCGGTTCTTACTAGAAGTAACATGTTCTAGTAAAATCCGTGGAAAACTTTTGCATTCTAAACCGAGTCTTAAGCGGACAAATATTAGCAACGCACTGTGGCGGTTGGTTTATAGTTACGACCGATAGCTTTTGAATCTAATATAAGCATTTATATGAATGAACCGAATGCCAAAATATCGTTCTAAAATATTATCTCAATAAATTATTTTAAAATTAGTATTTTAATAAATTATTTTTAAATAAAATCGTCATGTTTATTTGGAGAAATCAATACTGCTGATCCATAGCCCGCAGGAACGAAAACTGGCGTGCGCAGCGGCCTCCGGTCCTCCCCTGGCTTCCTTTTCCACACCCCGCTTTAACTTGGTCGTCCGAACGCCATGAAAACTTTGATCGTTGCCGTCCGACGAAATGGTCAGCTGGCAGGTTTTCGTTCTCCCGAGGGCATGCGCACGTAGATTATTAATTGTACGAGTATGCGTATAGGCCAAGCAAGCAGTAGCACTGGCCAGCCCGTTAGCCCAATTACGTACGTGTCCAATCAAACCAGTCAACTAAAAACCGCGCCGAGATTGATTGACCAAAGCTGCACTTAAGAGGCGTTCTTTTTTTTTTTTTTTGCATTTTGATTGAGAATAAATAGTAATGATTAAAAGAAGTATTTTTAAAAAAATATGAATAATATCAAAAATAAGGAAGAGATATATGTGTGTAACAGGAGCGAGAAGAGTGGAATGTGTGATGCACCCATGATACCTTGTCTTATCCTCGGAACCAGATAGTAGTGAGAAGAGTAGATAAGCTGCTTCGAGAAGTCGGTGTTCATATTAGTTTTTGGTTTTTCTAAGCAGAAAATAATACGAACAGGGCCTTACACTACATTAGACTGCTCTCAGCTCCCAAGTAGACATAGGAGTTGGGTTAGGCCTTTTCGAGCCAGCTCAAGGCCTAGACGGCACGGCGCGGCCCAAAGCATGGTACGGACATGACACATGACGGGCCGAGTTAGCATGGTACAATAGTGGGTCGTGCTGGCCCTAAAAAGAAGGCCCGTCGGTGGCACTACATGCCACGCCCTGTTGGGCCATGCTTGGGGTGGCTCGGCATGAACGTGGCATAGCAAAAACACTCCTCATTGAGCAAGCAGCAGAAGCGAAGCAAAGCAGTTATAGTGGAATTCCGTCGAACGCTCTCCACGCTCTCCTTGCCTAAGACGGTGGCGACGTCGTTCCTGCTCGACTGTGTGCGGCCCAAGAATCTCACCTATGAGTGTGTCTGCTCCACAAGCCTCCCCGTCTGTCTCTACCCGCTCATCATCGACTCCACGACTCGACGTGTGCACTGCTCGCCTAGGCCGATGCACCCCACACAGACCGGCCCCGCGTGGGTCACCAACTACGTGGAGCACGTCAAACGGGTGTTGGCAGAGCTGGCTAATTTGCTCCACCACTCGCAGGTATAGGATGGGCTCGCTTGGCCGTGACAGAACAGCTACTGAACGACCTCCTCCTACTCACCGCCTTCCAGGATGCTTCAGGAAGTCGCGGGTAATGCTCAAGCAACTCCTTGCCGAGATTCACGTCGTGCTACGCCACCACGATGGAGCCCATCTCGTCGCCGCGCTCAACAATTACATCTTGCCTGCCTCCACGCACCACTACACTAGCTCAACTCCTCATTGGTGATAGGCAAGCATGGTGGAGGCAGGCAAGCGTGGGGGCGGCAGTATGGAGGTAGGCAAGCATGGTGGAGGCAGGCAAGCGTGGGGGCGGCAGTTGAGTCAGGCAGGCATGGTAGACGCAGGCAGAGAAGAGCAAGCGTTAGGGCAGTGGTGGAGGTAGGCAGGCGCGACAGAGGCAGGCAAGCGTGTGGTGAGGGTTAAGGTAGGCAACTAGCTCGGCGGTGACAGGCAAGCACATAGCGGTGGGCTGGACAAGTGAAGGGGGTGGCACGTGGCAACGGTTGAGTGGTGGCCCAGGTATACACACAGGCATCGTGTGTCGTGCTCATGCTGGCATGACCCGATGGCGGCCCATCGTGCCGTCGTGCCGTGCTAGGCCTCGTCGACAGCATGTTGTGTTGGCATGGCATGGCCCGATGATCTTGCCGTGTCGTGACGACATGGCATGCCATGGCTCGAGGCCCATCGTGGCTGTGACGCACAACATGGCCCAACTCCTCGCACTACTCCCAGGTAGATCAAGAGTCAACGTCAATTCCTAGCTATTCCCAACCTGGCCAATCATTCCATCCATATATATACATACAATACTACTCCATCTATTTCACCGTATACCCAAGAGGTATAATATTTAGGGCCTGTTTGGGAGAGCTCCACCACTGAAAACGTGGATCTGGAGCAGTAGCTCCACCATGGATCTGGGATCCCACCATAGAGTGTTTGGCTTGTACAGCAGCTCCAGATCCACGAAATTGAGGTTTTGGTGGGAATGGCCACTTTTGTGTGTAACCAGTGGCATTGGTAGGTAATTACCATCCAACTCCACGGTGGAGCACCCCTTGAGGAGCTCCATGAAATCCATGGATCTGGCCCTCAGATCCAGGATTTTGGTGGATCCAAATTTCGCGGAGCTGGAGCGTTTGGGTAAAATTTCGAGTGGAGCTGTTTTTCGTGGATTTGAAGCTGGTGGAGCTCTCCCAAATAGGCCCTTAATAAAACTAGATTATATTTGTCTCTATTAGATTGAGTAGTATTTCTTTCGTCTAAGTTTATAAAGGCACTTCCGATACTACTATATTTGCTGTTTTTTAAGTATATTAAATAAGTAGAATCCTAAGTAAAATCCAACGTTAACGAGTCAGTCTTTTTTTTCAGCGATATACATTTTTTTAGACTACACTGAAGACGCACCATACACCTCACACACACATACTCGTGAGTACATCAAATACGCACGTCTAACAAAACGAATTCCTAAAGCTTTACAGAGTACGGGCACGTTCTTTTAACCACGGAGCATCTACATACATATACTCTAAAAGATATTATTTAACTATAACGACGGGATTAATAGATGGCCGGCAAGGACTTTAAGATCGAGGAAAAGACGAGGTGGTATTTCCACAACGCAGAGAACAATTAATAAAGCCGTCTTAATTTGCCAAATTTTTTTTCTAGTGCTCCAAAAAGCCATAGAAAGTATAGGGAACCGATTAAGCCATCGTTATCATTCAACTAAAGGGATTCTCTTCTCCATTATTGAAGCTCGACGGCATAATAATTCATCAGGATAAATTCCAAAAACCCCCATTACAAATCGCTGTATTTGTCACTTAACCCTCGTAAGCAACACCCCGATCCATAGGTCCTTTAACCGTTCAAATACTCCCTTCCAAGTCCTTTTTCTCATTGGATCGCCAACTTCTTGCGAATTTTTCGTCAAATCGGACACATCAATTGTAATGCAATCGTCCACCGCCACATGGTGGCTACCAGTGAGGAAGGGGAGAGAGAGATTAGGACATGTTACCGGGTGGACCATTTGTGTTTATTCTTTGCTGGTGTGTAACAATATATTTTCGGAGAGATTCGCACAAATAAAATAGCTAAGAATACCAAGGAAAAATAGATAGGCCTTGTTTGGACGGTATAAGTATAACGACCTACGAGTGTCACATAACGCTAAAAAAGGTTTTATTATCTGAAAAATGGAACTGGCCGGCATGCATGAAATTAGTTACCTTACCAGACCTCGCCAGTTGATCACTGAGGGGTATTCATATTAGCTGTGCCGTGGTTAATAGTTTTGGCTGAAAATAAATAGTATTAGCTAAAAGTAGTTTTAGAAAAAGAGAACGAGTGATAGAACAAATGATAGAGAGATACGTGTGAGACGGAAGCGAGAAGTGTTGCATATGTGATGCGCGTGTGATCCTGTCTTATTTTCGGAGTGAGACCATAGCAAGATAAGCAAAAAAACCATTTCAAAAAATTAGGTATTTATATTTACTTCTGACTTAGTGGAAACAAATCAAAAGCAGAAGTCAAATATAAACAGCCCCGAGCGCGACAACATTTATTAGCCTTCACTGGCGTGATGGCTAGGCAGGACCTCTGCTCGTTTCAGTGGAGCTTCTAGCTTTTGCTTTTAATTCACTATTCCTTAATATCGTTTTTCTGGCTTTTTCGATTTTTTTGCTTTTTTCATATTTCTTCATATTGTTGTGATAGGCTAATTTATTTTTTTTCTATTTTAAAATCTTTTAAATTTAATTACGCTAAATAAATCACCTTAGCTAGAGTAAAATATAAACTAATTATAATAAAAAAATTCATAAGTCATTGCCAAACTAAATGCCCCAGAATTCTCTGTTTCTCGTCCCTGGATAAGCACTGCCCGTCTTCGTCTTCGTTATAAAAAGCACACAAGTCATATTCATGTCCATCCCCTCACCTTCTGCACGCCGCAACAAGCAAGAGTTGAGAGAGGAGGAGGAGGAGAAGAAGCGGGGGCGCCATGACGAGCATGGTGTTCGAGCCCCACGACGCCTCGGCGGTGGCCAGCGGCGACGTCGTGTTCTGCGTCGTCATCCTGTGCCTGTCCGCCCTGTCCATGATCATCTTCGCGGCCTCTGCCGGCGGCGCCGACGGCTTGGGGAAGCGGAGGCGCCCCGGCCGGGCTAACGGGCCGGTGTTCGTCGGCGGCAGGGGCTGCGCCTGCGGCGGCTGCCGCTCCGGCGCCGGCGTCTGCGGCACCTACCTCTCCTGATCATCGAGCTAATCAACGATCGATCGCACAGCATCAAGGTGATCGGTAATTCGGTACCTCAATATTGTGCGCGTACTGCACATGTACATACGGATACGGATACTTACACGGCATGTATAAGGAGCTGAAAGCTTCAAGATGCTTACGCATGGCGGCCGTGCTTGCTTTTTATTTAGAGAACTATTACTACTCTGCTTGTATACTGCAAAGCATGTGAATTAATTGTAATTAAGCACTCGTTTCTTGAATAATCATCGTCGCCTTATGCTCACTTGCTTATTGCTGTTGATCTCTAGCTATATAAAGCTCCTGGATTTAGTTTTGAGATTGATGGAATAGTGATTGCATAGATGATTGATGCCCATATGCTCCTAGCTATCAATTCAAGAGTGCAAGTTACACACGCTTTGCTGCCCAACTGAACAAGAGAAGAACATGATCGTTAATTCATTATTATTGGGGTCGCCGGGCTTGAAAAAACTTATCCTCTCCCTCTCCTCCTAGCATAGTGTTTGGACTTTTGGAGAAGAAAAGAAACGGAAGAATGGAACACAAGACAGAGACAACCTATCGACCAACTACTCCAATCAATACCGACTCCAGGAATTTGACACCTAAACCGCCAGCTATTCGTTTGTTTGGATGCATGGATATCTTCCATACATACACGAGACATGCAGACCAAATGACCAATTACCCAATCGTTGTTTATCCAAGAGACCAAGACCAGCCTACCTATCCGTTTGGATGAAGGTAAGCTTAATCACAACCAAATCCTGCTTATCCAAGCCTTGCCTGTAATTTGCATATGTTCGTGGATGGAGCACAACTGCACAAGCGCACAACCCGAGCTGGGTTCTTTTTTTTTTTATCACCACGTACCTCATGCGAACACAGTACAACGCATGAATCACATGGACTTCGCTGTAGGACACTTGCGTACACCCATACCGGAAGAATCTCGATCATCTGCTGTTGCTAGTCGAACGGCACGAGCGTGGCGTTGTGAAATCCACTTCTGATGGCCACGATCTTCCAAAGCTAATGGGTCCGGTTGTATTGGTTTTTACTGACGGTTTTTTGCTATGTCAGATGAATAGCAGTGGCTAATAAATAGTAGCGACTGATAGAAGTTGAGCGTTTGTATTGATTTATAATTTTTGGCTGAGTACATTATATAAGAAGAACGGTGTAACAAAAAATACTATAATATTCGGAATGCTATATGACTTATGGAATTGTGACATAACAAAATACAAAATACGTTACAACATGTGAAAGCGTAAAGTAGTTGCTGATGAATAGTATTAGCTTATAGAAACTAAAACGTTTGTATTGACTTTGAATCCTCTGAGAAGAAGTCAGAAGCTAAAACCAATACGAACGAGCCCAACGTCAGCTGATGCTACTTAAAATTGAATCATTCCCTAAAGTCTCATGATGTACAAAGAACTTTACAATCGACATTTGTAGCACATTTGTGTTGAAATTTGGTGCTCTAAATTCTTGTGATGCTCAACTGTTTCCTAAGTTCATGTATTAGACTAATAAATTATAACTATAAACTATAAACCACGGTCTACAAAAACGTGATCCAGAGAAGATGCAGCTGACTTGCTGCGGTTCTAAAGATCGGAGGAAGAAAGGAACGGCAATGCTCGAGCCACAGTGGAAGCCTAACTTCACGACGAACACTCCAAAGCCAGGTATGGTCGCACCTAGCGATTGCTTGCTTCACAGTAGTGGTGCAACGCGACGGCGATGATGCCAGCGCTCAAGATGATAGATAGTTAAAAAATCCGAGAACAGTTTGGTGCTAATTCAGATTGTCCATCAATGATGGTATGGGCCTCGAAGTCAGCTGACATGGGTTTTGGAAGATCGTGGCCATCAGAAGTGGAGCAACGGCTTGGATTTCACAACGGCACGTTCGTGCCGTTTGACTAGACCTGTTGGCTTTTAAAAATCACTTTTCTACGATAAATATTTTTTATAGTATTCAACTTTTAAACATAGTATCTTTTTAAGATAAAATTTACTAATCGATTATAATACATACCATTATAATGACTTTATTTATATTAATCAAAATCATATAAACCATTAGTATTCGTAAACTAAAGCAAAAATTCATCATCAATTGTCCATATAAACGTCCTCTAACAACGGCAGACGATATTCTTCCACCCATGCCTATCCTATGGATGATAGCCGCAACTTCCACGGGGATGGTCCTAGCCCCATCCAAACCATGCCTCGAGGATAAACCATAAGCCGATACGCGTATGGTATGGCTCTTCATTACCTCCTAATGTTTTTGATCGCGCACATGGACGCTCTCAGCTCAGCCCAACACCTTAGCTACAACTCTAGCTCCAAGCACAATTTAGCAAAACAATCTAGCACGAAACTGCAACCAAAGATCGTCCACGCAGCCCAGTGATATAGGACGCTGAAATAGGACACCAAGATGCCCGGGCAACAAGCCTTCCTACCTTTATATTGCTTTTAGATGTATACAAGTGCAATGATCAGGCAAACCTGTTAACATCATTAATTTAAGAAAACATCGATTTGGAAATAAAGTCAATCATGGATGGAAACACAGTATAGTGCAGGCCCGTCCAAACACAGGTGATCCGGGTGGAAAATGGGCTAGATTGTTGAAATACGAAGCACCTGCCAGCGACGAGGCAACTGCTGGAGCAAATAGCGGCCCGCTATATCATCCGCAATTACGGCTGTAAAGTCCGAATCCGCTATTTTCTATCACAATTACAGGTGCAATTACGATCACTATAAACGCTATTTAGTTCACTGGTTGTAGCTGTACGATGCTTGGGTTAAACGATAGAGGAAATTGTATCTTTACCACTAAAAAGGCCCATGTCCTGTTTGTGACACAGGTCTTCTCGCTGACAGGTGGGCCCGAGTCTGTATGCTAGGAGGAGAACTCAGCGGCAGAATTGAAAATCGCTCACTGTATGCAAAATTTTCCAAAAAGGAAAAAAACTAATCCGATCACTAGTTCCCATCGGACATCTGTCCAAGATAGACGGACACCTGGGCCCCGCCAACCCAGCCCAGCCTGCCGCGGCCGCCAGCTCAGCGCAGATCCATTCAACCACGCGCCCCAGGAACTAGCCGTTACAACCGCCCACTACCTCCTCTTCCTCCTACTACTACTACCGCCTTCCTCTCCTCCTCCCCAATCCCCAAATCCCAAGCCACCACTTCACCAATCGCAAAAGACCCCAATCGCATCCGGATCTCCGCTCCTCCTCCGCCGCGGCGTGCGACGATGATGTTCACGGAGGGCCTCGACGAGTCGGCGATCAGCTGGATCAAGCAGGGCACGGACGCCCCTCCCCCTGCCGCCGAGCCAGCGGCCGTCAGGTCGCCGTTGGCGGAGCGGCCGCCGGCGGGGCAGATCGCTGCCCCGAGGAGCCCTGCGCCGTACAGGGCGGCGGCGTGCGGCAGCAGCCTCTTCTCCCCCAAGAGCCTGCCGCCGGTGCGGACCGGTACGCGCCACTCGGGGCTCCTCGGCCGCCACTCCGTGCTCCTCGCCGCGGCGGACTCCGAGGGCGACGAGGAGGAGAGCGTCGCGTCGTGGGGGGTGCCCGAGGACTGCTGCTACGGCAACTTCTCCGACACGGTCGAGGAGGACGGGGTGTGCTCCAGCGACTCCAGCCTGTTCCGGAGGGCGAGGGACCTATACGGCGGCGGGGTCGACGACGAGGTCACGTCGCAGTTGAGCCGGAGGGGCGGCAGCGGGCTGGTTCGGGGGCAGTCCAAGGAGAACCTGCGGGTCGAGGTACGGGCGGTGAGCGCGTTCGCCGGTGTGGACTCCAGTTCGCATGTAAGGGTGTTCATTATCTAGCTTGCCGTAATCTTTTCCAGTTTCCACTATGAGCATCTGCAATATACTATTTCGATGCTTCTTTATGTTTGAAATTCGAAGTTAGCAAAAACAAAAGGTGACTTTCTTTTTAGATCCAGGAACATTATTTTGGTGAGCAGAAGTTTCAAGTTTTGGGGACACCCAGTGCCCCTCCAATTGCAGGAGATGGGGAAGAGGGCGTTTTCGACACAGTTGGTAAGAGCACCGGATCATTTTTTTAATGGAAACACAGTTTGATTATATTTCATTGGCCTGGGAGAAGTAATTAAGACCATTACTTGATGTGCAAACAGCTGAAACGAAAGGAGGCTTGGAGAGGACTGGGATCTCATCAGTGGCAGATATACTGGCTCAAGATGTTCATGAGCCTCCTACGAGGTACAGCTGGACATGGTAAATTGAGGTTTCTAACACTTACACTTTGGAATAATTCAAGCTAATGTATGCTCTTTCCCTGTTAAAAACATGCAATTCAGATCAAATGTTCAGGAAGATGGTGTTCAGGTGCCATACATCGAGAACAATTTATTAGCTCAGATACCGAGCTTCACAACTAAGTGCGTTTTGATTTAAATGTGAGCTTACCAATCTACGTTCTTGTCTTCTTCCCGTTCTTACGGGTCGCTCTTTTACTTGTCAGTGTCCAAAGTGCATGGCAATCTTTTGTTGCGTACGATGCATGCTTCCGACTTTGTCTGAATGCATGGGCAAGAAACTGCATGGAGGCTCCAGAATTCCTTCGTGATGAGTGCATGGTGCTACGAAGCGCCTTTGGGTATGCAAGAGCTTATGCATGACTTTATGTTCGGAGTAATCTAGCGTATTTGCCTTTGAGCAAGCAGCTTATTAGTTCTTTCGATGAATAGAATACAGAAATTTTTGCTTCATCCGAGGTATAAGAATCAAGATGATGGAAAACATGCCTATGATAAGGATGGAAGTTGTACCATGAAAGGAAGGAAACTTGTTAAACAGATTGAGATCGAAGGTATGCATCATCAAGAACTTCAGTATGGAATATCCTTTATCTACATCAGGCCTTCATTTTTTTTCTTTCACAGCATAAAAAAACATTGTTAAATTCTTTTTTTAAAAAAAGAAAAGTTAACACTCGACACATGAAAGAACTGCAAGTACATAGACTAGCTAGGCATGGTTTCAAAATTTTAATGGTTTACACTCACATTCTTAATGTTCGCTAACAGTAAAAAAGATACGTGTTGTACCTCAAAGACCAAAGCTTCGGGCAACATCATCCTTTAGAAACCTCTACATGCAAGCTGGTAGCGAGTATGTCAGACAGATCTCTAAAATTCTGAAGAGCCAGGTTACTATGTTGACATCCACATCATCTACATCTTTGCCGGAAGGTTAAGGGGGCACTTCTATTTTTCTATGGCTTGTACCTACCAGAGTTTATTTCTATAGTTAGTAACACAATCTCATACCTGCAGAAATGTTCACATGCATGCTAGAATTGCAAAGCTGCTGCAAAGGTCGCCAAAGAGATTCCATTTCTCCGCAATATTTGAAGCCGGGGACTGGTGAATCTCAACTCTTGTAAGTTCTGGCCTAGTTATGATTCTGTTATACACTTGCAAATTCGTTCTGCTAATGGAATGAAAAAAACCTACTCAGATAATGTTCTTGAACCATCTATTGACACTTCTGACCTATGCTTCAGTTATCTAGAGAACCAGGGGGATGTTATTCTTGTTGAGGTACAAGACAACAATAGGGTTGTCATTGGCCGTGCAAAAATTCAAGTTTCGTCATTCACTGATACCCATGTATGTACTGCTCACCCTCATTTGTGCAATTAATTGATGATTATGCTGAAAAGTAACTAAAAGCCATTTCTCATTTGTACACATTTGGAAACAGCAGGAGGAAATCATTAGGTGGTGGCCTCTATATCTTGACGATCAAGAATGTGTGGGCAAAATTCAGCTTTGTATAAACTTGTCCATGTCTTCCGACAATTATGGATCTGCAAAGGTTGGTTCTTTTCTTTTCCTACTCATATAATTACCGATCTGCAAAAATTCAGCATTTGTCTTAACCTTACATGGTATCGTTAAAATAGATGCTGCAAGGTGGTCCAGCTGTGGATACAATTGTATATGACATGGTTCTGGAAGCAGCAATGAGAGCTCAAAATTTCAACAGCAAAATGCTTCATATCAGTGGTTCATGGAAATGGCTGCTGGATGAATTTTCTGATTACTATGGGGTATCAGACGCATACAGAAAATTGAGGTGATATATTGTTTAGTTGCGTACAGTCAATGATGACTAGTGAATATAGCAGAACATGATATTTTTGTCTACTACTTTTTACAGGTACTTGTCTTACATAATGAATGTGGCAACGCCAACAAAGGATTGCTTGGAACTTACATATGAACTGCTTCTCCCTGTCATGAAAGCACGGGATGATAGGACTTTAACGAGACAAGAGGTAATCTTTTAGTTAGAAAGGCTCCATGCATATACTGCCAGATAACACGGGTATTGTCAGGAGATGAATTCTGGGAGCGTAGGCGGTGAGGCAAGATTAACTCCGGTGGGTGGGGATTCCGCCGGTGAGCCATGAGAGGGAGGTGCGGCTAGGGCAGAAGCCCTAGGCGCAGGAAGAGGGAGAGATGGGATTGGAAGGGAGGCAAGGGATCAGACCTTACTCTAATCCCTGCTTACTTTATTCATAGGCCATCCTCTTTTAAATAGAGAAGGGATTACAAATCAAACCGAAATGCAAAGGAAAAGGATACGAAGGATCCAACTAATCTGATCTTTAGGATCTTACCTAAGGAAGGAAATATATACACCTTCCTAATTTGCAAATCTTACTGATTAAGGGCATGTTTGGTTGGTGCCTAAGCTTGCCTAGGGCTGCCACAGAAAGTGTGGCTAACAAAATCGAAGCCACACTTGTGGCAAAGTTTGGCAAGAAACTGAGTCTATAACGTGTGGGGCCGGGTGCTAAGAAAGTGTGGCATGCCACAGTTACATCAGTGAACCAAACAGCTACCTAAAAACTGTGGCACGCCTAATTTGTGACTAGGCAACTTCTGATCATGAACCAAACAGGCCCTAAATCCTAACCTATCGCCTCTAGGGCCGGCTGATCCTTGGTCTTGTGGTGCCGGCTATAAACCTGGCCCCACATGACAGATATATAGGCCAATAATTCAGAGATAACAATTAAAACATTAAAGGGCTTATTTTGAGTGGCTTTTGGCTGAAAAAATACTATAGCTAACGGTGGCTTATTTGGTGTAATTAAATTTTAAAATTTAAAAAATAGAAAAAACAGGTTAGCCCATCACAGACAGTACAAACGAATATGGGGAAAGATAGAACCGACAAAAAAGCTAAAAAATCAGAAAAGGACAAAATTGTTGAATAGTGAAAAATAAGCTAGAAGCTCAAGCCGAAACGAGCGGAGCCTTAAAATGTCCTAGCAGACATGATATGTACTAAATTTCATTTTTGTTCATGTCATTGGTAGTGCAATTCGCTTGGCATCGTTTCTGCCAGCATTGAACATATTTACATAATTCTTGATTCCAATAATAAGTATATAGATTTATGGTAGAAATTAGACAACAGTTATGGAGCCTTGTTTCTTTTTTTATTTATTTACAGAGAAGTATACTGCTCGACTGTGAAGATCGGATCAACAATCTCCTTGCAGTTGTGTTCGAAAATTATAAGTCATTGGACGAACACTCTCCGACTGGCTTGTCAGACGTATTTGGCCCAATATCAGATTGTGCTGCACCAGCTTTGGCACCTGCAGTTCAGATATTCAGTGTATTGCACGATATACTCTCCAATGAAGCACAAAACATACTTAGGAACTATTTGCAGGTCAGACATCAGGGGCACATACTTCAAGCATTTTTCATTTGGATGCCATGTCTTATTGCTCAGAGCAACGAACCTCAAAACATGTCTTAACTATATAGGAGTCAAGGATGATAAAGGCATTTACATTTCTGCAACATGTTTTTTTTTCCAGATGTTATAGATCAGTAATGTCCTTTTCTTTTCCATCCAACTATAATTTGTGAATGTTTAAGGATACTGGAGTTTTTTTACTGCAGAATCAAAGAATTTTTTATATGCTAATTGTTCGAACACTGTTCAAGACAATGATGATGGGGTGCAACGTAGCATGCCTGATTTTACCGTTGTGGTTATTTCGAACATTAGCCAATCAATCCATGTTAACAAACATTTTACCATTTTTTTAGTCCTGTGGAAAACTTTACACATTTATCATTGCTGACCTCCTAGTGAACCATGCGCGCGAATCAAGAATCTATCGGAAAACATGTTTTATTGATTCACCTATTATGCAAGCTTACTTTCAGAAGAAAATCTACAGCATATTTGCATTCAAAATAGTAGAAGCGATGGGTATACTATATGTTCTTTTTGTTGATTCTTTGTATTGACAGAGCTGAACAACACAAACCTTCCCTTTTACAGACTGCTGCTGCAAAGAGGTGCAGGAGGCATATGATTGAGACAGACGAATTCATGTCAAGCAATAATGACAGCCTTCTTACAGACCATATGACTATTTCTGCTGCATATCTCAAAATGAAGACACTATGCATTAACATAGGTCGTGAAATTCAAGCAGACATCAAGATCCACAATCAGAATATACTTCCAAGGTAGCATATATGCTTGTTCTAGTAAAGGATTTTTCTTCTGTTTATATACTACTCGGAACTTTGCTTACAAATTTTATTTTTATTTTAGTTCGATAGATCTGCCAAACATAGCAGCATCCCTCTACAGTACAGAACTCTGCAAACGATTGAAGGGTTTTCTCTCTGCAAGTCCCCCATCAAGACCGCTACATCATGTTGCTGAACTACTCATTGCAACTGCTGATTTCGAGAGGGATCTCGACTCCTGGCAAGTGAGGTAAGATACAGCTGAATAGTTGATCATCTACTGTTTCTGTTTTCTCCAATTGATATGTGTCCCCAAAGTGTGACAGTCTTTTTAGCTGATTCATTATTCAGCACTAACTGTGTTTAGCTGATTCATTTTGTTTCTTATATACTACTGTAGACCTGTTCATGGGGGTGTGGTTTCGAGGGAGTTGTTTCATGACTACATCATGGTGTGGATTGAAGATACCCGGTTGCACTTACTTGATAATTGCAAAGCTGAGAAGGTAATCATAAACACATGCTAGACACAAACAGATTGCACGGCTGGAATTAGCAGTTGAACTTCCTTGCTTATTTCCCTCACCTCTCTTTGCAGATATCGTGCCCTGTAGCGTCAACAACCTCACCATTTGTCGAGCAAATATATGAGCAAATAAAAGAAAGCATAAATGAGTATGGTGTGGTTATCAACAGATGGCCTCAATATCTTATGAGTTTGGAGAGTGTATGTAAACACTTGCACTCCTTGAATTACCTCCCATGCTTCTCATGCAATGGACTCAATTGATATTCCCTTTCTGATTCAGGCTGTTGCTGATGTGGAAAGAGAAATTATGAAGGCACTGGAGAAGCAATACATGGAGGCTCTAATACCTCTCAGAGACGGCATACCAAAAATTCTGGAGAAGCAGGTTCAAAGATTGACAAGAAGACAATCTATAGCTCCATATCTTGTGCCAAATCAGGTATATATGCTTGCATTATATCACGCAGTTTGTTGCAGTGTTTAGTTCATTAATGATCAGTTGATTGTTCTTCATCACAGTTAGGAACATTCATGAACACAGTTAAAAGAATGCTAGATGTGTTACACTGCCGAGTTGAAGATATTCTCAAATCATGGGCAGCATATCTAACCATAACAAACGGGAACACAGTTTTTGGAGAGCAAATGAACTCCATCACAGTCATGTTGAGGAAGAAGTACAAGAAATACCTGCAAGCAATAGTGGAGAAGCTTGTCAGTAATGTAAGAATGATTTTGTCACACTCTGATCCAGTGTTAACTAAGACAGTTTACATATGGACACAAGTCATAAATTTTGGTTGTTGATTGCAGACACAAGCTAACCGGACTATGAGGCTAAAACGAATTCTTGAAGAAACAAGGGAGGCCGAAGGTGAAAGTGAGATACGCGAAAGGATGCAGGCTCTCCGTGTCCAGCTCTCGGATTCAATTCACAATCTCCACGAGATCTTTTCAAGCAGAATATTCGTTGCTATTTGCCGAGGTTTCTGGGATAGGTTGGGCCAGGTAAATCCGAGAAAACAAAAAAAAACTACGGAGATTTCCTTGCACTGCCAATTTCCGCTCATATATCAACTTGATTTTGGCAGATTGTGTTGAGATTTCTCGAGAGCAGAAAGGAGAACAGGATTTGGTACCGAGGATCTGATTACGCTTTAGGGGTAAGCCCACTCCACACCAAGATTTAACATATATTAGGGAAGCAACTCTGTAAGAAATGAAAACATTTTTAGTAAAATCGTTATATGGAAAGATAGCATGCACATTGTTCATGGCTGAGATAAAAAAAAATTCATGGTTTAGATAAGTCTACAGTGCGTATCAAGTTTGAATTAGTTCGTGGTTGAGATAAAATTCATGGTTTAGATATGTCTACAGTGCGTATCAAGTTTGAATCAGTTCGTGGTTTAGATATGTGTACAGTGCATATCAAGTTTGAATCAGTTCATGGTTGAGACAAATTCATAAAATACCCTCAAAGTCACATTTAAGTGTGTAGTTTCGTTTCTTTCAAACGACAACAAGTTATTTCCATATGAAATTCTAGAACACAATGCAATCTCTCAACAACAACACAGCCTTCTCGTGAGTTGTGGCCATGTGTGAATGATGAAATAGGTACTATATATAGTGTACCAATCTACTAACCCTGAGGAGCTATGTGCAGATCCTGGATGACGTCTTCGCATCAGAAATGCAAAAGCTTCTGGGTAACGCTCTCCAGGACAAGGACCTGGATCCACCGCAGTCGGTGATCGACGCCCGATCTATCCTCTGTTAAGGCGTGGGAGAAGCACCGTGAAAATTTTCAGATGGTCTCTGCTGATAACTATGCTGAGAAGATCTGAAATATGGTTTGTAGCACATACCGAGGTTAAAGATTGGTCTTGGTTTCGTTTATTCTTTGGTGTGCAGATAATATACATGTAGGTCGAGATGCCTTATTCTTTCTGTTTATAGTGTGCTGTTAATTGTTTCAAAAGGAAAAAAAAACACAAGCTGTAACTGCTAAGCAAGTTTTGCTTTCCAAAGAGTATAGTGTGTGTCCTTGAATGTACTACTAGTTTGTTTGACAGTTTCGAATTGTAAGAGGACTTGAGGAGTTCAGCTCCGTGATTAAATTTCAGGTGTCAGCCAATGAAATAGGAAAATTTTGGCTGACACAGCATCTGTTTTCATTGGTGGTGTTTCAAACTGTTGAATGGATACAACACATTAATTTCTTTAGTGTTGTATACTGTGCTTGGAGTTGCTTTCAGGGTGGATCTACAGTACATGGGCCGGTGTCAAGTGACACCAACACCTTCCAGTCAGTCTATAGTTATTACCTAACAAAGCAGAATAAATTCATATCTTACAGTAGAGTGATTAAGCAGAACAATACCTAGAGATGGTATAATATTATTGCCACGCAGAGTTTCAGTCTTTAATAGGTAGGGGTGGGAAATTGATACGAATTATCTGTATTATCCAGTTACCGCATTTGATAGGATACGAATACAGTATAGATTTTTTTCATCCGATTAACAATTTATCTTCCATCCATATTCGTATTTGAATTCGCATAAATATACACACACACAAATATGGTATAGACTTTTACCATCTGAAATATTATTTTATCTGGACTATTTGTATCCGTATTCTATGAAGCAATATATATATTTTATTAGAATCACTAATCTGTGAATGAAGTTACTGTCAAACACATATAGAGTTATTGTCAGTACACAATAGAGTAGTAACTATATATGTATTTGATACTAAGTTCACTTATAAACGGTAGTAACTTTTTGACATGAAAACTGGCGTGCACAGTGCGCGCATGCGTAGATTAGCGCAACCGTATATTTTATTGCAATACAACTAATTAGTTAGATAAGTTTTTTTGACAAGTTTTTTAATTCATGTGAATTTGTGTTTCCTTAAGTGAAGTAAATGAATTAGAAGGATTAAGTGTGGCTGTATGAGGATAAAATATTATTAATATCTTCATACTACATAAGTTATGATGATATCCAAATCCGACCAAATTGAGTAGATATTCGATTCAAATTTGTATTTGTTATAATATTTGATTCATATTTGAGAATATTCAAATCCATATTTGTTTACAAAATATGAATATGGATATGGTAAGGGCACTATTTGATTTGTATTCGATCCGATTCCACCCCTATTAATAGGGCTTAACACGTTCTGCCTGAATATTTCAACACCTAAAAACATAAATACCTCCTTCTATTAATTATATAAGGACCAAGGTTAATAGATAACGACATGCTACCATAATCTGAGTCACGTAAGCTGAGCACTAAGGACAGACTACCCGTCCCATGCTCTGTATAGGACATCCACATCATACACGTCCGGGGTCCATTGCACTACATTCGGCATGGTGGTCATCGTCTGTATGGGCTTTGTTAGAAATGAATAAATCCTCAGAATGATTTGCCTCTAAACAAAAATGGTTAATAACAAAGGTGGGTACGAAAGTACCTAGCAAACATAATTAGTAAACATGCAACTCATGATCAACATCATTAGATCAAAAAAAATATCTATTCTCGTCATCATTCTTAAAATAAGTTTTAAAGTTGTAAAACTATCATGATTATTTTTACAAATTTATTAATCACTCGTATTTAGATAAAAGACCACATATAGGCTTCTGTAGTTTCCAGTCCAGGAGACAACATGAATTCATGGTTCATGTAGCATTGTACAGACTTGTATTGCTTTACCTATAACAGCCCCGACTTTGACTACGATAGGTTCATTCGTATTTCCTTACATGTGATGCTCAAGTCGAAGTTCAGAATATTTTCTCTACTTCAGTATATTATAACTTCACCCAATTAGCACGATGCTAACCACTGTGTCAGAGAGGCGTATCCATCACTTGACACATGCTAGAGAGGCGTATCCATCACCCAGCATCCACCACGTCCATATAGCCATCTAGGGGCACCCTGTACCCACCTAATATTTAATATACAGGTTAACTACTCCATCGGTTAAACCTACAAGTTCACATTTCGTCAACATCCAACTACTCCATCGGTTAAACCTACAAGTTCACATTTCGTCAACATCCATATCATTCACACAATTTATTTCAAAATTCATTTTCATGTAGACAGTGGTATTAGTCTAGTAGGAAAATAGTTTTTACGTGAATTTACTCCATTCAAAATTATCAAAGGCATGCTTGCCTAGAATCTGGTAGTAGTTCCCAATTTCTGACGTGTTCAGGTTGAATCCTTTCTCTTGATTCGGATGATTTAATTTACGAAATTATAAAATACACTACATCGATGTGTTCCAAATGGTGAGTCTTTGGTCAATTAAACCGGTCACAATATTTATAATTGAGTTTTATCTTGTACCCATCTTTTGTTATTATCTTACTGATGTTAGAGTATAAGAGCTTATCAATTTAGTGTATTCAATATTTTGATGTTGTACACCAAATACTCCATATGCATGAATATATATGTATATATTTACCTATATACACATATACCCTATATATGGGTGTATATATATTTACATATATGTAATATATAGTTTCTTTTCCTGGCTAGCCCATTAACCTTGTCCTACTACCAGCCTGTTCCTTCCCCTCCTTATATCTCTCTCCTCCTTCCTCTATACACTCAGCTCTCTCTCTCCACTCACTCTCTTGACTTCCCTCAGTTGCCATACGTCGCTGCCTCCATCTCCAGTCTCCTCACTTAGTGCTTCCCAACCATCGACATGCTGCCCCTTCGTCGGTACCATGGGCTGATGAACGATTAGGCCCTGACGAGATGGTGCCCATTCTCCCCTCGTAGTGCCCTACTCCTTGGGTCATCGCCACCCATAGCACCACCATCTTTGCTCGGCATTGTCAACCTAGATCTAGCCATGGCACCGTCGACGAGGTTACCGTTGCACGAATCTCGCCCATGGCGCCGTCATCCTACCTACCTCCAGCCAAATCGACCCACGGCGGCAACAGATCTGGTCTCCAGTCATCGAGATCCAAACCTCATGCTATCCCCCTTCTCCGTTTCTCCCGACTTACCTTCTATGCCTTCATTTTCTTTAAGTTTGCTTTCGATTTGTAGATTTTTGCCATTTGATTTCTTTGTGATTTGTGGGGAGGAGTTCATGCTTAAGGTTGGCATGCCGTGATGGGACTTGGGGCTTCCTCATCCACTGGGGAGCATGTTGGAGGTCACTAAGTGCGCACGGGTGGTTAAACTCGGTGCGGTCATCACTGCCGTGAGACAGTGACGTTGCAGCTCATACGTGACGTGGCTCTAGCCAGCTTGGTATGATCCTAATCTCTGAAATCCTCTCATCTACTTACTCTAGTTGTGATGCTTGACTGTGGTCCAACATTGGTGATATGGATTTGGATGGAGTGCTAGAAATGGAAAGCATGTGTGGTACCTTGGTCAAGTTGGTCAGGCTCGATTTGGTGTTGGCCTCATGTTCCCTTCCCCGCTTGCTCACCCTCTGGCCCCTCCTCCTGGTTCTAGCCTTGTCCTTGATCTGGTCGTGGTGAGGTTCAACTTCTCCTCTCTACCCTCGACCTCGATTGGGTGGATTTGGGGAAGTGGGGTGGGCATGGAGACGATGGCAAGATAGGCTTAGCCTCCTTTCCTCTATGCCGGCTGTGGATTAGGATGTATTCTCTGTCACTCTCAATCTTTCGCTGGTTCTTATCCTTTCTACTTGTGCACTGCATGGTTTGGGTTGGTGGAAATGTACAGCTGTCGTGGTGTGCTATGTATTCTAGTAAATTATTTTTACTAGGATTGGCTAGTATTGTAAAATATTCTGTGTTTTGCTCGGAAATGGGTTTAGGTTTGTATTACACCACATGATAAAATCTATGGTTGCGAGAGGTGTCGACTGGTCCTAGATGGTCTGGCATCTCAATGAGCTAATTGCCCAAATATTATTTTAACATAAAGAATTCTGATGTCAATGTTGACCTTACCAATTTGGTTGATTTGGTTGTTCTCTATTTCCGGTTGTTAACTCTTCCTACAAGTACTTGATCATGTGCTACTACGAGTTTTGCTATTACTACCGGTCTTGAAAACATTTATTACTCATGATGGTGTTTGGTTGTATTAGATCATATGTATAGATAAAGATGTGTATTTCTTTGTATGTATGGACACAAATGTATAAGTTGGTGTTTACACTTGTACCAGAAGATTTGTGATGTATGAGATGGTTTGGGTTATTGTATTGTTAAACGTACTTGTTCTTTTGAATGTATATATTAATTCAATGTTTTTAGTATTTCAGTTTGGTCTATTATGTATTTAAAGGAAATGTTTCTCTTATAATTTATTTAATTAGTTGCTTAATTAATTACATCTAGTCATAATTTTCCGGTTAAAATGAACTAGAAACTACAGGTCATTTCTAGCCACATAAACCCCCTAGTATAGAAGCATATGACCCCATTGGAATTTTTGCAATGACCCTAGCCTGCAGCCCACAAGTATCAAGCCTAACACCATGTGGTAGCCCAACTCCCAATCAATAGCCCACAAAGCCCACGTCATGCAGGCACCCACGTTGTATCCCAGCGCCCAGTCGGTCAGTAGCTCACAAGCTACTAAGCTAGGAATACATCACAATGCAATTGCAGTTTGCAGCCAACATCCCAAATACTCGCATGATTGCCTCCAAGGCTCCAACCCGTTCCTCTCACTGCATCACATTTGTATATGCCGCCTCAACGCATGCCGCTCCTCCTCCCTCACCAAAACTAAGTTCTTGACACCCCTACTTGCACCTTGAACCTAAATCCCTAATTCCCTCTTCAATTTCATGATTTTCTTCTGATCCTATCGAGCTGTCAAGCTAGCATGTTCCATTGAAGCATTGTTCCATGATCTCTCAAGATTCAAGGAGAAATGTTCTTAGGGTTTCCCGGTTTGGTTGGAGGACAAAAAGAGGCCTCCAATCTTCTATCTAAATAAAACTAAGTTAATTAGTGGTATTGATTACTTGATTAGTGGTATCAAAATATTGATAATTTCTCTTGCAAATTTGTATCTAATTTAGTGTTTCATAATTTTCACTAATTTCACAGGTAGTAAAATTATAATGGAATGGTTTTTGAAAAGAAAGTTACCACCAACAAGTGATACTGGTGGTCCTAATGGAGGGACTTCAAGAAGAGATGGAGAGGCATATAACATTAATTGCACTACTCGTCCTTCTTGTCAAGTCTAACATTGATTATCTATTTGCTAAGTATGGATCGGGCTTAAAATAAGTTAGAGGCCAAGGTTACGACAGAGCAAGCAACATGAGAGGTGAGTTCAATGGGTTGAGAGCTTTGATCATGAGAGAGAATAGCTCAGCATATTATGTCCATTGCTTTGCTTACCAACTTCAGTTAGTCATTGTGGCAGTAGCTAAAAAGAATGATGATATTAATGACTTCTTTGACATGATATATCTTCTGCTTAATGTGGCTAGAGCTTCTTGCAAACAGAAAGATATGATTCGAGAAAGTCAACAGGAAAGAGTAAGGAAAGCCATAGGCAATGGTCAGCTTAGTAGTATAACATTATTAAATCAAGATCAATCTCTTCAAAGAGCAGAAAAAACTTGTTAGTGTTCTCACTATAAAACCTTTAAGGTCATAAACAATTTGTTCCTTTCTATTATTAAAGTACTCCAATATGTTGAAAAAGATGAAACAAATGATGGGAAGAAACGACAAGCATGTGGTCTCTTGAATTCTCTAAAGGATTTTGACTTCATGTTTCATTTGCACTTGATGTTGCTTATCTTAGAACACGCAAATGCTTTGTCACTATCTTTACAAAGGAAAGATGAAGACATCTTGGAGGCCATGTTAGAGGTGAAGTCAACCAAGCAGAAATTTCAACAAATTAGAGATGATAGCTAGGAATATCTATTGGAGATAATGTACTCCTTTTGTGAAGAGCACGGTATTCCTAAGTTGAATATGGAAGAATAGTATGAACATTGACATAAACCAAGGCAAAAAAAAAAAGAAACCAATCGCACTAACTATCAACACCATAGATATGATTGCTCTAATCATATGATTGACTTACAGCTTATAGAGTTCAATGACCACCTCAATGAGGTAAATTCTAATTAATTTGCTTACCCAAATGCCTGCTTTCAATCCCAAGGATTTTTTTGTTGCTTTTAAATCTATGAGCTTAATGGAGTTGGCTAAGTCCTATCAATATGATTTTAATTCAGTGCAATTGAAGGATCTTGGTTGTGATCTTCATATTTATATTAATAAAGTGCAAGCGGATGAATGATTTGCCAAATTGAATACTATTTCTAAACTTGCTAAGCTGATGGTGGATACAAATAAACATCTTGCTTTTCCTTCAGTTTATAAGTTCCTTAAGCTAGCCAGTACTAGTTCCACTTATAACCACTGCATTGGTGGAGAGTTGCTTTACAGCAATGAAAATTGTAAAGACAATACTATATAATCATATGGGTGATCAATTTATGAATGATTATATAATTTGCTTTGTGGAACAAGGCTTTGTAGCAACAATTCCAAATGATGATGTGATAGATCATTTTCCGAAGATGAAGAACGTAAAAAAGCAACTATAAGTGATAACCACTTATGTAAAGAGAAATTATTCTATCATTAAATATATTTTTTTATTAATTTATTCCCTCTTTTATGGATGTTGTTTGTTTATTATATGCTAAAAGTTAGTGTTACGAGTTAGTAGTGACCCTGGCGACCTTTTTTTCCTAGACCTACCCCCTAGTTGCTTGTCTTACACTAAACCTTTTGTATTTGTAGATCTTGCTGACCAAAATGTAGCATGGCATATTATATGTCAAGAATCCTTTCAGCCAACCCTCAAGAAACCTAAAATATCAAATTCTCAATGGGACAATGTTGACTGACTAATATTATTGAAGAACCCAAAGCTCTTGATCTGTTGTACCAGTGAATAAAAGAGAGTCAAAATGGGAAATCTAGCAAAAAGCAGACATCAAATCAGGGAGACATTTGTCATGTATGATTTGCAAACTACAAAAGCCGCATTGAGTAGATCTCCCAGGTACAAAATCAAGGAGAAGAAAACTAATCCCTAGAACCCACTCGATTTGCAAATCTTCACTTGTTCCTACAGTTGAAGGCGACTACTTTGAAACATCAATTATCAAAGTTGTATTATAGCACACACAATTATTATGATTTATTCAGTCATAAGTACAATGTTTTAGGTAAACAAGTATCAACTAGTTGTTCATCAATGGCAGGAATATATTTGAAGTTA
This sequence comes from Dendrocalamus latiflorus, assembly GCA_017311315.1. Classification (NCBI taxonomy): domain Eukaryota; kingdom Viridiplantae; phylum Streptophyta; class Magnoliopsida; order Poales; family Poaceae; genus Dendrocalamus; species Dendrocalamus latiflorus. Next base: position 44,465,325 of record CM029609.1, read on the forward strand.
TAATTTTGTTTTTGAGGAATACCACCAATGTTCATCTCCTTTTCCTCTAACCGTGATCAGATTAGCTTCCCTCACGCTATTGCCCCCTTTAGACCCATGCAACCAAGGTTGGAGCACCGGTTACCATTGGCCAAACCCTAGGTACCTCCCTAGTACTAGGCGGTGGATCCATGGCATGAAGGTCTTAGGGGCGAGTCCTCTCGTGTGGGTTGCACCATCCATTGCATGAAGGTCTTAGGGACAAGTCCTCTCGGGTGGACTGCACCAAGCCACAAACAAGTGATGGCCTTCTGGGCCAAGCCCACCAACCCCCACACAACCTCACCTTAGAGCTAGCCAAATGTGTTAGGCTAACTGTGCCAACTCAAAACATAGTACTATTGGCTCAATCTAGGCATGACACGGTCCACGACTAAATGGGTCGGCCTAACCCGACATGAATAGTACCATGCTAGGCATGGCATGGCACGGGCTGCTGGGCAGGTGCATCTCTCACTCCTTCCCCGCTTTCCCTCCATTTCTCTCTCGTTTCCTTCTGCTCTACACCTCTTTCCCTTTCTCTCTCTCTTTGACTTTGCTTCCCTCTGGTGACATGGCGATGCAGTGGAGACGGCCAATGACCCGGCGCTTGGCAAGCAAGGAGAAGCACACGGTGACTGCAACATCTCTTGGTGAGCATGGAGAACACGATGATATGGTGTTCACCTCCTTCTACGGTGCCAATGCACACCACCGTCGGACAAAATAGTTTGACGTCCTCACCACCAATTAGATCCAGGGCTTGCCCTCTTTGGCGTCGTCAAGATCCGGTCCTAGTCTTTGCCGTCGGCCAAATCCAATCCTCATCTACATCGAGCATCATCCATGCGGGCAGGATTAAGCCCTTGTCTACGCTACAGGCAAGTTCAAGCCTCCCTGTCATTTGAGCTGGCGAGATTCGGTCCTCGTCTTCCGCATCGATTAGATCTATGCTGTCCAAATCCAATCCAAACCCCGCTGCCAACTACCGAGGTCCATGCAAGCTAAACGGGGCAACTGTAACCCATCAAGCTTAACATGCCTGAGCCAACACGACATGACCCGTGACCTCCTCGAACCATGTCTGGATCCAAATCTAAGCTTGTGGGCTATGGCCCATTTAGTTAGCCAGACTAATCGGCCGTGCCTAGCCAGGCCGTACCAGGCCGCCCCACCTCTTTGGCTCTCTTAGTCTCAGCTCACCCTCCCCATCCTCTCAAATAAAAAACCCACTCTCCCAAGAGCTCAAAAAACCCCAATTCCTCACCCTCCATTACCCCATTGAGTCATCCTCCCAAACCCTAGCATAGCCCTGCGATGAGTAGGGCCGTTTTGGGCTGCGCACAACATGTGGAGGCGCAAGCAGGCAGGAGGCTATGGGCAATGTGCACTCTACCTCCGGGCCTATCGGCCATTCCATTCTTACCGGTGTGGGGTTTACATCTGCTATGCCCGGTGTGCTTAATTCTCGAAGAAGGTGGGTCCCCCTCTCGTTCCTATTTGCGCCTCTATTTGCTATTTTCTTTGCTCTGTCCATGGCTCTCCTTAGTAAATTTGTAGTATCTCTATTGCTCTGTCTGTGCAAGACGGTGCTGAGCTGTATGCCACGATGAGTTCTTGAATGTCCAGCCATTGAGCAAAAATGCAAAAGACTAATTGTTGAAAGAATAATTTCACCCTTTTACTAACAGGGCCCGCTCTACAGAAGACGCATACAAGCAAATCAAGAATTGCAGTCATACTTAGAAAGGACAACTATACCCCTCGATTGCACTCATAGACTAGCTATCTCACTAAGGGGTATTCTCATTATTTGTACTGGCCCAAAGAGCCTAGAAATACTCCATATATCCCTCATTTGTAACTTAAGCTCATAAGAAATATAAGAAGGCATTCAAACTAATGCGCCTCCAAGAAGAACCCTCGAAACCCCCTGTAAGCCACCAATAGGAGTTGGGTGGTCCTTTCGGACCTGCAAACCTATATAAACTCTCGTGTCGCTTTCGCTCTTGTGGACGCTGACCCGTAACACAGCCGACATCCGCCCCCTCACTCGTGTTCAATTTCTATACGAACAACATTGGCGCCAACCACAGGGACCATAGCTAATCAATGAATGGTTATAGCTCCTACCAAGAAGTACCCTAAGTCCACGAGGCCTCCTTTGGCTCCAAAGTACAAGGAGCCCATGGATGACCCATCCACCCTCCAGAGGAGCCTGAGGCATATGCTATCTTCAGAGATTGGGGCTATTCACACTGGGTTAGACAATATCCTGTGCGTCCCAGGGCTGCCAGGCATGCTCACTTCCCTCACGCCAACCAACGTGGGGCCTGGCCAAAGGCAAGAAGCCTGAGGTGTCATCAAAGCTCTAGGGCCAACCATTGCTTCTAGGGTGCTCATGCCACTAACTACAAGTCAACGATAGAGGCAACCATAAGGCAAGTTGTAAACTACATAATGACCACCTACCGTCCTCTCGGTGGCCCTCAGCACATCTCACTGCTGCCATCACTGCCTTCAATTCAAGTGGCCACCTACCTAGACGTGCATAGACCTTTCATCCGCAAAGGAGGGCAAGGGGAAATCCTTACAACCTCTCTCCACTCGCCCACTCGGCGGTGATGAACGAGGCCTGAGCTCAACCCATTCCACTACAATTCATCCCGTCGCCTCAACCTCCAAGGCCTGAGCTCATACCCTTGGGGATGGGAGTCTTGGGCTTTCTCTTCAAGTTCCTCTGCCTAGGCAAATGCGCATGCACCCAGAAATGGTAAATCAGCTCCCACCAGCCAATGTAGGGTTTCATCCCCAAGGTGCTACCTGGCCAGGGCGACTAGAGAGCCCCTAGGGCCAAAAGTTGTCCCTCCTCTAGTGGTCCCTTTAGCACCTTCAGGCGAATGGGCGATTCCACCCATTGCGACCCAAACACACTCACCAAGCCAAAGGGATTCATGTCAAGAGGACTATGGTCGAGATGGTTAGAAGGGCCTTTACTTTGCAAGCACTAGGCGTATCCCTGTGCCGCTAACTAGATTCACTGATGGGCGTGGTCGCCACTACCACAAAGAAATAGAGGCCGAGTCCCTGATCTCTCGGCTAGACCAAACCATAGGTCGACGCGGGAGCTCCAACTCACCGGTGCACGGACACCATCACCGTCACCACTGGGCATCTAGCTTTTCCAGCTCAGAGAACCTTGACACCACCATCGTCGCCTCGCACGATCACATCACCTCACATGCAAGGTGACAGGGACACCCCGAAGACTAGCAACCCCCTCATCTAGCATATCTTCAAAACTCCATTTTGACCAAAGTTTCGCTAGCCCAACCTCCCACTATTACCAATAGCGGCCAATTAGATAAAATCCCCAATAGCAGCCAATTATCGTAATCAAGCTCGAATAAACTAAAAACAAGAAACCAAATTAAGGAGGTGTGACTTTGCCTCACTGCCATTCAAGAAATTCCAAGTAGCATAGTCGAAAATTCATATTGAGGCAAGTTCAACTCAAGTTTAGGCTTGAATGCAGTTCAACCCTTATTCGTAATGGCAATTCAACTTAGGAATTTAATTTTAAAAAATCGCTGAAAAATCCGAAGATCAGTACAGAAACGAGTTGGACCCGGCCCACTAGGCCCAGCCCATTTTCTCTGGCCAGCTGGGCCTTCTGGCTCTGCCCAACCCAGCCCGGCAGCGCTGGAGTGCGCCCTAGCTTCCCTGCGCCTGCGCCGTGCGCGCCAACGGCGCCCAAGATTGAGTTCGGTTTCTACACGAACGACACTAATTTAGAAGACTGAAGTATGTCCAAGATTGAGTTGTTTGTTTCTCTAGTAATTGGTCGCTGGTGGGTTCAGGAACTAGTAATCAAAGAATCCAGTGGATAAACAAGCAGATATTACTGACCTAACCTCGTGTCTAAACCAACCGGCTCCACCTCATCACCGGATGTGCTCGTTTCGGCTTCAGCTTCTGACTTCCGGCTTATTTTTCACTATTCATAAATTTCGTCTTTTTCTGAACTTTTAGCTTTTTGTTGAGCTTTTTTGTCGGTTCTTTTTTTCCCGTATTTGTTTGTATTATACGTAATGGGCTATATTTTTTAATTTTTTAAAATTTAATTATGCTAAATAAATCTCTATCAGCTACAATATTTTTTCAGCCAGCTACAGTGCTTTTCAGCCATAATCCACTCAAAAAAAAGCCCAAATGAGCACCACCTTAACCCTCCGTTTGGGGGGGGAAAGTCGTCTGTTTTGGAAGGGTGCTGGCCTTGAAGTTGCCCTTTTAGGCTGTGCTTGGTTTGGCTGAAAAGTTATGGCTTATGGCTGAAATTACACTGTAGCTGGCTGAAATTACACTGTAACTGAAGATAGCTTATTTGGCGTAATTAAATTTAAAAAAATTAAAAATAGAAAAATATATTAGCCCATCACGGACAACGCAAATGAATACGGGGAAAAAAGAACCGGCAAAAAAGCTCAAGAAAAAGCCAAAAATTCAGAAAAAGATGAAATTTATAAATAGTGAAAAATAAGCCAGAAACCAAAAGCTGAAACTGAAACGAGCGGGATATATTGACTACGAGTGTTGAGATTCCACTTCGAAGATGGTTACTATCTGTTGTGGGGTGGTCCAACCCCCCGTGACTGGGCCGTGCAACTAGGCCAACATGTAATAGGCCTAATAGTGTAGAGGAATATACCAGTGTAAATATACCAATGTACCCTCATTCTTTGTAAATACCAAGGGGTAGAATGGAGATTTCCCATTCTACCCCACTCATGTATATAAACCCCCAAGAGGGGCAGGAGGAGGGAGATCCTCTCATTCTTATCAACTCTCCCATAGATCTGGCTCTTCTCTTCCTCTTCTACCAGTTCCCTTCTCTACTGTTTGACCTGTAGCCACAACAGATGGCGCCGTCCGTGGGGACAGAGCGAGAAGCTGCGCAAGGGCGCTAGAGGTGGCTACCACCGGAGGAGCTTCCTAGCGCGAAATGGGAGTATCTCAGGTTGCTCGCATCATGAGCGTCACAGATAAGTTCATCTTGTCGCTAGTTCATTTGCTTCGAGATATATACATGCACCTCTTTAAATATGGCAAAGGCGTTGTGAGCACACAGATCTGTTGTGAGTGAGCACACAGATCTATTGTGAGCCCTCATTTCTTTTTCGGATCTAGATCTGCCAGATCTGATGGGTAAGGTGTACGGGCTTTGCCCGTATATCGGGCCTCTGCGCCGAGTCTCCGCAGGACATCGAGTCTCCGCGCTGAGCCTCCGCTCGATGTCACGTGTACGCGAACTGCACGCGGAGTCGCGCGGAGACTGCACACGGCGACGAACTGAGGCCAGACGGAGTCTCGTATCCATTCAACTGTGCACGATTCATCCATGCATGCAAATTGTACATTCATCGTATGCATCCATGCATGCAAGTCATCCATTCGCGTAGTACTCATGCATGCATCTCCACCCATGCGCGAGCCTTTTTCTCTCTCCGTCACGGTTCCCGGTGCGCAGGTGATGGACGAGCCGAAGTCGCCTCCACGCCACGGCCTCCGCTGCGTCTCTCCCCGCCGTCGTGGTCTTCGCGTCGAGCCTTCCGCGCTCTCCACCAAGTCCCCTGGGGTCACCGCTAGCATCGTGCGGGCAGTCCCGGACCAACACGCCATCCGCCCCGACCTGCTCGCCACCTCCGCCGACTTCCTCCGCATCTGGCGCATCACCGCCCCGGACAACGACAAGGCTCGACTCCGCCAATGCTGGCAACTCCAACACCAGCCCCGTCCGGCGCAGCGGCGACAGTAGTCGCGAGCAAGCCAGCGAAGTGGGGGCGCGGTGGCGGCGGTCACGACCAAGTCGGCGCCCCGGACCAGCAGCTGGGCGTTGAGCTGCACCTCTTTCGACTGGAGTGACGCAGACCCGCGCCTTCCCGTATCCATCCCATGCATGCTGCATGCAGGCTTCACGTGTCCATCCATGCATACGGGAAATCCGTGCATGCAAGAGTTCTATGTTATTGCTCGCTTTCATGCAGGCAAAGACAGGTGCCTCGGTAGAGCATTCATGGCGTCTTCGTGGCGCACCTCCATAGCCTGTGGGCGCTCGAGGTCACCATGGAGCCTGGTGTCCCGCAAGCGAAGACAGCCCGGAGCGACATGTCGTGGAGCAGCAGCTGCTCTCCCGGGAGATCCTCAACGTGCTGGCATGCGAGCCACAGCGAGGACAGCCCGGAGCGGCATGTCGTGGAGTATGGCATAGGCTAGGCACTTTGCACCCGAGCGTGTACGTTTTCGCCAGCTTGCAGGATGCCTTCTCCGAGCCACATGCGTCTTCGTGGCGTACTTCGCTGTGCTGCTCAACTTCGAACGCCACGCCGACCCCGCCGGGCTCTGCGCCGACTCCGCACGCCTCCCCCGAGCTCCACCTCGGCGAGGTCTCCGCAGTAGGCCACGCTCCTCGGAGAGGTCCCGGCGAGGTCTTCTCCGAGCAGGCCACGCCTTTGTGCAAGGCTCCATGTCGCCGACGCTCCGGCAAGGTCTTCTCTGAAGCAGTCCACGCCTCCGCGCCACGCTCCGAGTTGGCGAAGTCCCGACGAGGTCTCTGAGGTAGGCCACACTCCTCGGCGTTCAATCCGTCCGTGCACACACTGGAAGCTCGACGCCCCACCTTCGCGTCAACTGTCTTCGATTCGCTCATGCGGGACGTCGGACTGCGCCTCTGACTTCGCTCTGGAGGACTCCGTAATGTCAGCCTTCGTCAGGCCTCACCACACCAACAACCGGATACTGCGTGCCCTGCCGAAGTCGCTCAATAGCAAGCTCGCCGCTAAGATGAACGCCATGAGCAGCGCCAACAACAACGCCATCAAGCATTCCGTGCGCCAAATTCGTCCGCGCATGCACCATCTACAACCACCAGCGCCAGGCCAAGATCACCGGGGAGACCCTCAAGATTGTCGCCGGCGCTAATACCCACAACAAAGGCGTTTAAATCTTTCCTGCTCCTCCTGGGCTGAGCTCCACTCACATATCCATCCATGGAAACTTCACGTTTCACGTATAGATATCAATCCAGGCAAGCTTCACCCATGCATGCATGCAAATACCCATCCGCATATCTACCCATGCATGCATCTCCATTCACGTTCATGCATGTGTCTCCATACATACATGTACCTAAAATATCTACTCATGCATACGTACGGGAGTTATCCATCCATGCATGGTACGAAGTATCTAGCCAGGTATGTGTTCACGCATGCATTGCCCAGAACCATTCGTCCATGCATGCCCAGGCCTCTCTCTCGCCCGCCCCGCGTCGCAGGTCTCTCCGGCTCCGGCGAGGTCGCCCGGTGCTCCGCTCGCCTCCGTGCGCTCGGCGTCTACGCCAGTTCTTCGCTGGCCTCCCGCTCGGCGGCTTCGGCCTCCGCGCCGCACAGGCTCGCTCCTCACACCTGTCAGGGATGGCTCCGACGGCTTCGCCCGGTGCTCCGCTCGCCTTCGTGCGCTTGGCGTCTACGCCAGGTCTACGCCCGCGTGCCCGGCTCGTACCGCCTCCGTAGCCCGCGTCGCCCCTGCGCCTCCGCGTCAAGCCATCGCTTCTGAGCCGCTCGGACCTGGAATGCCTTCGCCGGCCTTTGCCTCAACTGCGTCGACTTCGCCGCGTGCATGCACGCATGCCAGAAGAGGACGTCAAGCACTCCGCCATCCATGCATGCAGACTAGGAGACGACGTCGAACGCTTCGCCACCCATGCATGCATGCCAACAAAGCCTTTGCGCGTTTGGGGAGATTCCGCTGCCCTCCATGCAGTCCTCGGCGAGACTCCGCCGGCCCCGTGCATGCGTTGCGCTCGGGGCCTTCGCACGTCCTCGGTGGCCTCCGCTTAGCCCCGTGCGACGAAAGATCACCTCGGCTGCGGGCTCCGCTTCATTGAAGACCTCGGTCACGGACCCTGTGCAGACGAAGTCCGCGTCGACGAGGTCCACTCAGTTGGTGGCCTCCGTTTCCGCTCCGACCAAGTCCGTCCAGGTGGGCAGGAGAGGTACTGTACCTTGAAATCATTTCATGATGGCACACGACCTGTCAAGATTCGCTTTTGCAATTTTTGCTTGACTGGCTTGTCCCCTGTTTTCATTGCCATCGTCGCGTGTTTACTGGCCTGGCCTCGGACTCTTTTATTGCTGTTGCCTCCTCTTTCGTGCAGCGGTGTTTGATCGGCTTCTGGCTTAAAATCGCACGATGGCCTCGTGCCTCGGCGTACTCTCCGGAGTATAAATAAGACACGGATGCTCCGCGCACGCGTGGACGTTGTCCCTACGCGTACTCTCCGGAGTATAAACAAAACGTGGATGATATTCCCACGCACTCTACGGAGTATAAATAAGACGTAGCGTCAAGGTCCACCCTCACCGCCCGCAACGCGCGGAGCTTGCCCCTGCGCGCAATCTACGTACTCTAAATAAGACGTAGCGTCGAGGTCCGCCTCCGCACACACTCTACGGAGTATAAATAAGACGCGGATGTTGTCCCTGCGCACCCTGCTGAGTATAACAAGACGCGGATCCCGCGCACGCATGGATGTTGTCCATATGCGTACTTTCCGGAGTATAAATAAGACGTGGTTGTTGATCCCACGCACTCTACGGAGTATAAATAAGACGCGGATGTTGTCCCTACGCACTCTACTGAGTATAAACAAGACGCGGATCCCGCGCACGCATGGATGTTGTCCATATGCGTACTCTCTAGAGTATAAATAAGACGTGGATGATGTTCCCACGCACTCTACAGAGTATAAAAATTGCGACATGGCCGAGACACCAGGGAGTGCCTCGCTTTAGGCGGCGCACCACTTGGATATCGCGCCCCCGCGCGCGTTGCACTAGGGAGTGCATCGCCAAGTTTTTGAAGGTAGGGGAACGACAATGTCGCCTCCCTGCCCCGGCGGGCGTAGCGCCCTCGGCCTACGCCGCAAGCGCCCGCTCTCCGCGGGCACTGTTTTGGAAGATAGGGGAATGGCGGCTCCACCTCCTTACCTCGGCGTGCGTAGTGCCCTCAGCCTACGCCACAAGTGTCCGCTCTTCGCGGGCACTATTTTTGAAGGTAAGGGAACGGCGGCTCCGCCTCCTTACCTCGGCGTGCGTAGTGCCCTCAGCCTACGCCACAAGCGCCTGCTCTCCGCGGGCACTATTTTGGAAGGTAGGGGAATGGCGTCTCCGCCTCCTTACCTCGGCGTGTGTAGTGCCCTCAGCCTACACCGCAAGCGCATGCTCTCCGCGGGGCACTATTTTTGAAGGTAGGGGAACGGCGGCTCCGCCTCTTTACCTCGACGTGCGTAGTGCCCTCAGCCTACGCCGCAAGCATCCGCTCTCCGCGGGCACTATTTTTGAAGGTAGGGGAACGGCGGCTCCGCCTCCTTACCTCGGCGTGCGTAGTGCCCTCAACCAACACCGCAAACGCCCGCTCTCCGCGGGCACTGTTTTTGAAGGTAGGGGAACGGCGGCTCCGCCTCCTTACCTCGGCGTGCGTAGTGCCCTCAGCCTACGCCGCAAGCGCCCGCTCTCCGCGGGTACTGTTTTTGAAGGTAGGGGAACGACAATGTTGCCTCCCTGCCTCGGCGGGCGTAGCGCCCTCGGCCTACGCCGCAAGCGCCCGCTCTCCGCGGGCACTATTTTTGAAGACAGGGGAACGGCGGCTCCGCCTCCCTGCCTCCGTGCTTGCCGTCCGCCGTCCGCCTCGCAGGCATCGCCTCGGCGGGACGACACGTCCTCGGCGCTCGACTCCGCCGTCCGCCTTGTAGGCATCGTCACGGCGGGACGGCACGTCGTCAGCGCTTGACTTCGCCGTCCGCCTTGTAGGCATCGCATCGGCGGGACGGCACGTCCTCGGCGCTCGACTCCGCCGTCATAGGCATCGCCTCGGCGGGACGGCATGGCTCCGGCGCAGGACTTCGCCGTCCGCCTCGTAGGCATCGCCTCGGGGGACGGCATGCTCCGGCGCAGGACTTCGCCGTCCGCCTCGTAGGCATCGCCTCGGCGGGACGGCATGGCTCCGGCGCAGGACTTCGCCGTTCGCCTCGAAGGCATCGCCTCGGCGGGACGGCATGTCCTCGGCGCTTGACTCCGCCGTCCGTCTTGTAGGCATCGCCTCGGTGCGACGGCATGGCTCCGGCGCAGGACTTCGCCGTCTGCCTCGTAGGCATCGCCTCGGCGGGACGGCACGTCCTCGGCGCTCGACTCCGCCATCCGCCTTGTTGGTATCGCCTCGGCGAGACGGTATGGCTCCGGCGCAGGACTTCGCCGCCGCCTCGTAGGCATCACCTCGGCGGGATGGCACGTCATCAGCGCTCGGCTTCGTCGTCCGCCTCGTAGGCATCGCTTCGGCGGGACGGCACGTCCTCGGCGCTCGACTCCGCCGTCCGCCTTGTAGGCATGGCCTCGGCGAGATGGCATGGCTCCGGCACAGGACTTCGCCGTCCGTCTCGTAGGCATCGCCTCGGCGGGACGGCATGGCTCCGGCGCAGGACTTCACCGTCCGCCTCGTAGGCATCGTCTCGGCGGGACGGAACATCTTCAGCGCTCGGCTGCGCCGTACATTTCGTAGGCATCGCCTCGGCGGGACGTCACGTCCTCGGCGCTCGACTCCGCCGTCCGCCTAGTAGGCATCGCCTCGGCGGGACGGCATGGCTCCGGCGCAATACTTCGCCGTTCGCCTCGTAGGCATCACCTCGGTGGGACAGCACGGGATTCAGCGTAGGAGTTCGCTGATTTCTTTGTAAGAATTGCGTCTGGGGTCTGCAAGCTACCAGTTGCATCGGCTCACCACTCGGCACCCTTGCGCTTGCTGTCGGGGAACGAGGGCTGGGGTGGTTGATCACGTCAGCTCGCCCATCGGGACCTTAGCGCTTGTTGTCGAGGGAGTACTGTTATGGGGGTGGCCCAACCCCCATGACTGGGCCGTGCAACTAGTCCAACATGTAATAGGCCCGTTAGTGTAGAGGAATATACCAGTGTAAATATACCAATGTACCCTCATCCTTTGTAAGTACCAATGGGTAGAATGGGGATTTCCCATTCTACCCCACTCATGTATATAAACCCCCAAGAGGGGCAGGAGGAGGGAGATCCTCTCATTCTTACCAACTCTCCCACAGATCTAGCTCTCCTCTTCCTCTTCTACCAGTTCCCTTCTCTACTGTTTGGCCTGTAGCCACAACACTATCCATGTTGCCGTCGGCAGGCCATTTTATTATGTTTAGTTGGTTATTGTAGTCTAGGTTATGATTTAGGCAGAGGTTTCATTCTGAGGAAGATCGACATCCATGATGGCCCTAGCGGACCATTTGTGTTATGCTATAAATGATAGGAGTTTCTTTCTGCCCTTGATGGGGTTATTTATTGGAATGCCATAAAAGATGGAAATCTGATGCTGACCTTGTTTTTGCCTGGTTTCTGCTTCTGATTTATATTTAAAAAAAGTCAAAAGTTAATATAAATATCTAATTTTTTTGAAGCGGTTTTTTCACTTCTCTCGTTCCCGCCTCACTCCGAGGATAAGACAGTGTGTCATGAGCGCATCATACACCCCATTCCTCTAGCTCCCGTTTTGTACATGTATCTCTCTCTCACTTTCCCCACTACTCACATCCTCATTTAAAAACAATTCTTTTTAATCATTACTATTTATTTTCAGCCAATCACATCAGTCGTGACCAATATAAACGCGCTTTCACCCCTAGAGAGAGGGGCCTAATGGACCCATGGCCCAAGGCAGCACGATTATGGGCCGATTGTAGGAATGACAGGCATTCATGTCAGAAATCTCCAAAAAGCCCGGCCCAGCCCGCACCCGATAGTTTTGCTTAGATGACCGGTGCCTACCTGCATACATCCCCCAGGAAACCCTAGTTCCGCTTCCGCCTCTATATATAGCGACCCCCCGATGACCCCCTGCCCCGAGTCCATACCCCAGCCGCAATTCGCAAGGTGCTCCTCTCCTCTCTGCAGATTTGATTCAATGCGATGATCTGTTTTCGCTAATTGGCTGGTGTCTCATCTTTTCGTTTCTCGTTTCTTGGTTCCTTTCTTGGTTGCTGTGTTAAGATGGAGGCGAGGGCTTGTGATGATTCAGATCCGAAAGGATCTTAGCGGATTTCGGTGAGGCGACTCGATCGCCGCTGATCGATTTCATGTTGTTACACACGCTGAAGCCTTTCGTTTATCTTTGGCATCGATATCTTGTCTGATTTTAAGCCTGTTCTTTTTTCCTTGCATCTGTTCGTTTGCAACTTTTTTTTCGTCTTTTGTCGGCATCAGTTTCTCTCGATTCAAAAGAAAGAAATCATTCGGCTTTATCTTTTTCCCTCGAGAGAGGAAATCATTGACGTTGTCAGATGCGATGCAATGACGAGCTAAATAGGTTTTGGCAGTGGTGACATGAGTTGCCGTGAGCCTTCAAACCATAAAACGACTTCTCTTTCCACTGAGCATTGCACGCGATCTATGAATCTTTATCCAGATTGTTTTTTAGTATTCTGTGAAGCAGATGATGGATTTATGTGGTGAAAAACTTTAGGGCTTGGCAACAGATCTGTTGCCCCCATCATGGCTGCAAAAAAATTTATGCGTAATTAACTGATCGGAAGACTGTATATTCTTTTTGACATCTACAGTTGATAACTATCTGACCTGACCAATGGAACAAGTTTTAAAAGCATGACTCGAGAACTTGAACAGAAATATGTACTCAGAAATTCGCAAATAACATAAAAATCGTCATGTAACTCTTGTTCTACGGAGTCTTGGCCTAGTCAAACATGCGTCTTTGAAACAAAAAACAAATGCAAAATGACCAAATCTCTGAAGCAGCAAGAGAGCGAACTTGTTGGATGTGGGGCATGGATTACCCTTGTTCAGATGAACGAGACAATCTTACTAGAATCTCGAAACCCTGCCTGCCAGTGCCAGGATTACTCATGTCAATCAAATGCAGCAATTTTTGCAGCAAAATAATGCAAAAAAAACATTTCGTTTGCCTCACGTATGCAGATGATACAACATTGAGAACCGATTTTCTACAGGTTTAGAGGTATCGCCGAGGAACAGAGAGGTTCGAGTTCTTCAGTCCAGAGGTTGCCTTAGATTACTGAAGTTTGCTTTCTGCACACAACAATGCTATGATCAAATTTGATAGAACAAAATTATGTGCTTATCCTGAAACAAGTAACGCGGAAACAAAACAGAAGTGTGTGATATTATTCATTTGAGTGATGTGACTACCTGTTGCCCAAGGGTCGCTGCTTGACATATCCCCGATGGCTAATTTGGTGCCTCCGATCACGTTGACATTCAATATTCCGATGAACTCCACCATGCCAACCTGCAAAGTAGAGAATGGGAGTTTCAGAACATGCGAACAAGAAATAAAAGCGAAGTAACACGGGCATAGAGTTAGTATTTAAGACGTGCGTAAAAAAATTCCATGCCTAGGAAGCAAATACCTGATGAAATTTTCTCGCTCTCTCTGAGTAGAATCTGGATGTGACTTAGGGCGTGTTTGGCAGGGCTCCAGCTCCCGGATTCATCTTTGGTGGAGCTGAAGCCGTGCCAAACGGACGGAGATTCGCAAAAATCTGGAGCTGAGCAGGGTGAATCCACTTCAAAAATAGTACTACAGTGATGGAGCAGGGTTCAGGCCACTTCACAGCTCTAGATTCGTCAAAAGTCGCAAAAATTACCCGCAATTGCCATTGGGGTAATACCCCCACTCCTCCCACCGGTCCCCTTCTCCATTCCCGCACGCGACTCCCGCTCCCCCCATCTCTCGCTCCTCTCTCGCCCCGCCGTCGCCCTCCCGCTCCTTCTCTCGCGCCGCCGCCGCCTCCCTCCCTTCTCTCGCCCCGCCGCCGCCCTCCCGCTCCTCCCCTCTCCCCTTCCCGTCTCCCGGCGCCGCCCTCCCCCCGCCCCTCTCCAGATCTCCGCCGCCGCCCGCCTCCTTCCCCTCTCCCCTTCCCGTCTCCCGGCGCCGCCCTCCCCCCGCCCCTCAGCACCACCGCCGCCACCTCCTTCCCCTCTCCCTCCGCCCCTCTCCCGGCGCCGCCCTCCCCCCGCCCCTCTCCAGATCTCCGCCTCCTCCACTCCACACGGCCGCCTCCCTCCAAATCTCGTCCCCAGCACCGGTACCGCCTCCTCCCTCTCGCGCCGGCCGCCGCCTCCCTCCCGCCTCCTCCCTCTCGCGCCGACCGCCTCCTCCACTCCACACGGCCGACTCCCTCCAGATCTCGTCCGACGCCACCTCCTCCGGTCGCCAGCTCAGGACCGCCGCCTCCTTCCGCACCTCAGGACCGCCGCCGCCGCCGCCGCCTCCCCACTCCCCTCAAGACCGCCGCCTCCCCCCTCCCCTCAGCAAGGTGAACACCTAACCCTAATCTCCCCCCTCTCTCCTAACCCTAGATTTGGGCTTGTAATTGTTCATGGTATTCACTTGCTACTGTAATTGTGCTTAGCTGTTGTATGCGTTTATGTTATTCACTTGCTGTTCATGGTATTCACTTGTTGTTCATGGTATTCAACTGGCTGTTCATGGTATATCTTTTGAGCTGTTCCAGATGAGTAGAATACACTGCTCATTATCACCGACAATTTCATGATTATCACACAACAATTTTATGAAATGTTGTTTTGTATATCAGAGTGGCACAGTGGCAAATTTTAGAATACACTGCGGCACAGTGGCAAATCAGAGGAAGAACCAAGTTGATGGCAGTGAAGTAATGGAATGTTTTGTATTTTGCATCCATACATGGCATCCATACATACAGACAGAGGTTCTTGGCATAAATTTGAATGGCAGTGAAAAATGATTTTGGCATACATCCATACATGGCATCCATACATACAGACAGAGGTTCTTGGCATAAATTTGAATGGCAGTGAAGAGGTTTTTGCACATGATTCACCTATCAAATTTGGGAACCAATTCTCCCATGCTCATTTCTCTTACGAAGCTGGCTGCTCTCAATGGTTTGCTGCTTTCTGTTGAGAAGAAAATGATTGTTGGTCTATTTATGGTATACCATCTATTGCCCTGTAGTGCACTTGTTTCTTGGTGTTGTTCTGAATTAAGTTTTACTAATACTGATGTGATCATTACTTGCGGCTACTTTTGCGATACTAATTAATTTTAGTGCCGTATGTTCCCGGGTTCTAATCGGTTGGAAAATGCTACCAATTAGCTTGCAGTAGTATCTATAGTGCCTATGTTCTTTATTTTTGGGGTATGTGTGGGGGGTGGGGGATGCCTAACACTGCCGATGCCGGTCCCAAGCCCGGATAAAAGTGGAGGGGGCATGAATTCAATGTTTTAAGTTGTGGTAATTTCAATGTCACGGTAATTCCTTTGTTTCCATTCACTTGAGTTATGTCATCCAATGTTAACAATGAACATCAGAGTTAAAAGGTAAATCAATCTTAGCAAGGATGGCCATGTTAACAAAAATCCAAGCAATCTACTGTTCTGGAATTGGTGATGGTTTGCATATATTCTGGAAACTGCGAGTGTTTAGAAATTAAAAGGTATTTTCGTGTATTTATCATATCATAAAAAGTATCATTATTTATCTATTTTAATCATATTCATTTTCTTTTAATCATGTATCCGAAATAAACAAAAAAACAAGCAAAAAGATAATTGTGTGAAAACTAGGGGTAACATGGTCTATTTTCATCAAATCCCCCCTTTTATGAATCTGGAGCTAACCTACTAGCCAAACGCTTTTCAGTGGCAGCTCCAGATTCTCAGAGAAGTGGATTCTCAGAGAATCCAGAGCAGAAGCTGAAAAATGAGAATCTGGAGCTCTACCAAACAGGCCCTTACAGTACCCCTCTCGTCCGAGAAATTTTGCTGTGTACCGGAGGTACAAAGTAAGTAAATTTTTTTGCTTTTTAGCTCAAAATTTGAAAGTTTTTTACATATAGACCTCTGGAGAAAAGATTTGCAAAAATGGATTCTTACCACGGCGCCAAATTGCATGGCGCCCACGGTACACAGCACGGCGCCACGCGTGGCCACGTAGGATCCACGGTGGCACAGCTCGGCGCCAAAGCACATGGCGTCGTGGTGTGCACCAACGGCGCTAACGGCCGTGGCGCCGTGCTCTGGCACTTAGCCTGAAATAGTTTTGGTGCAAGGCCACATACACGGCGCCAAACAGTCTGACGCCGTATGTGGCTCATGCGGCGCCAGATGCTTTGGCGCCGAGTCCTCTATATACGGCGGCAGCATATTTGGCGCCGTGCTTGCTACACCAGAAAAAACAGCAAGTTTTGCTTTTTTTTTTTTTTTGCAAAACATATGCACATACATATACAAAACAGTAAACATATACATTCACACATAAAACATCTGAAAACGCAAATGACAACATCACATAATTATCAATAGTCCCAAAATATTACATAACATCGCATAAGTATCAAAAGTCTGAAAATATCACATAACTGTCAAAAATCTGAAAACATCAATAAGTCACTGCCTCTTGGCCTTTCCCTTGGGCAGGGTATCAGACTCTGGAGTGTACGTACTCGGGGGACGAGCCGAACGACGAGGCCGCTGCGAAGCCTGAGTAGATGGTGCGTCGGGCATCTGCGACATCCCAATCTCGTTGTGGGTAGATGCCTCCTCGTCCTCGTGCTCCTCCTCCTCGTCATCCTGCTCCGCCTCGTCGTCGTCGTCATTGCCCTGACTGAAAGTCAGAGTGCGTTACGAGCTCTTGGTGGACTGGCGCCTGCCGGCGTGTGATGACGAGGTTGCAACCGCTGAGGCACCCGACTGCTGGGAGGCCGCCGGTATGATCACATCCGAGCGTGCGCGGCAACCACAACGACCTGCCGCCCGACTGAGCCGACTTCGAAGTCTCTGCAAGTAATGATATGTCATAATTGTATACATACTGAATGGATCTAACTTAACGAATTATCTTCGTACCTGCAGGAAGTCCCTCAGGGGGTGGCTCTCGCTGTCCAGGTGGCTGAGAACCTCGTCGATCTCAAGCACCGAGGTTTGGAGAGAAGTCCCCTAAAGAAATAAGTAAACATAAGTGCGAGATAAACGTATGGAACGAAAGTATTGCAAATGTCATACTTTCCGTACCACTCGATCGAGAATCGGAGCGGCCTCGACCACTGTGCCCTCCCTCACACGCCTGTCGTACGCAGTGTCCTCGTCCTCGGACGAAGCGAGATCCGCGTAGTCGACATCGGTCCACTGCTGCCTCAGCCTGTAGCGGGTGGCAGTGTGGTACCAGGACAAGTAATCCCGGAAGCTGGCGTTGTTGTGGGGGGTATTGTCCCGCTCGCAGTTCTCCTCCATCCTCCTTCACCACTCGACGTACTCTCGGTGGTAATGAGCGAAGTCCGTCACCTTTCGTTGGCGGACCCTGTCGAACCTGTACGTATAGCAGATGTCAACAATAGGTGTTAGAGTACGAACCAACAAAATTTTAAATAAATCAAAAATTATAACTTACTTGTGCAACTGAACAGAAGTCGACACCTCCTCCGGGGGGTAGAACTGCACGAGGCCAAACTGTCGCACAACTCTGTGGGGGCGGTGAATCTCTACGGCGTAGAAGCAAATCAGCGGACACCTCATCCTCCAAAGATGGTAGTCCCTGCGGCACATGGTGCTGAGCGGTAGAGCTGCAACCTATGGCTCGGAGTAAGGTTCCCACGAGACCTAGCAAGCAAACATACGGGCAAACACACGATTAACCATGTACAAAAACCAAGAACTGTAAGAAAAATAAATGCATTACCAATTTCTTACCATCGTGGGAGACAAGGTGTCCAGCTCGTTGCTGAAATCCACGTACGCCCGCTCTGTGGTCGCGAACGGGACTGAGACGCTATCCCACAGGTACGCCACTGTGGGGTCAAGGTCATCCACACCCTGTGGACGCCAAGGCTACGCCTGGAACACTCGAGGGCGTCCCATAGGAATGCGTGTCCACATCCACACCTGCAGGAGGAAGACGCAGCCACCGAGCGTCGACGTGGGCGCCGTGCGTCTGCTAGCCTCGCAAAGCTGGCGGTAGAGGAACGCGAGGACCACCGAACCCTAGCTGAACTATCCAGCGTCGCCCCAGTCCTGGAGGCAGTGGATGTACATCCACGAAGCGGCGTCCCCCGTGGCGTTCGGGAAAAGCACGGCCCCACACATGTGGAGGACCCAAGCGCGGCAGTGGTAGGTCACCATGGCGTCGTCCGCGGCCGCAGGGCATTCACCAAATGTACCCCGCAACCATCTAATGTGGACCCCTGAGACGCGGCCTCGCCTGGCATTCTCTGGGACAGGACGCAATGCCGTGCTCAGAAAGGCCTCTACACGTGCCCTCAGACACCGCTGGGCCGACCACCGGCTGTCCCCTAATGGGAAGTCCAAGAATCATCGCCACATCCTGCAGCGTAACGGTCATCTCCCCCACAGGGAAGATGGAACGTGTGAGTCTCTGGCCTCCACCTATTAATAGTACACGGAGAAAAGTATTAGTTACGTACGTAAAAATATAAAAACGAAAACAAACGGACCCAATAGAGAAAATGCACCTATCGACGAGTGCGATCAAAGCTGCGGGGTTAAAGACCGGCATGCCCCGCCATACTAGGTTGGCGACCGTGTGAAGCCCAGCACGGCGAAGCAGTGGGGTATAGCGGTCGTCGTATCGCATCAAGTTGAACCCATCATGGGTTCGACAACGAAGTATGTGAAGTTCCTGAAAATTGCTATAAAAGTTAGCTGCGTGATGAAAGCACATGTATATTTCGACAACACACGTACCTGGCCGTCCTCCGTGAGCCTGCCGCGGTGCTCCCTCTCGTAGAACTCGTCTAGCAGCCGGTACCTCGCCATCCTGTGCATTCAAAAATACGTTAATGATAAAAATAACAAAAAATCGTAAAAACATATGTATTTCTAAACATTCATCAATCTCGCTCAAACCAAACCCTAAAAACATGTGTATTTCTAAATCAAACCCTAAATCTAAACTTTCATCAATCTCGCTCAAATCAAACCCTAAAAACATATGTATTTCTAAATCAAACCCTGAAAACATATGTATTTCTAAATCAAACCCTAAAAACATATGTATTTCTAAAATGGACCCTAAAAACATATATATTTCTAAAATGGACCCTAAAAACATATGTATTTCTAAACATTCATCAATCTCGCTCAAACAAAACCCTAAAAATATGTGTATTTCTAAATCAAACCCTAAATTTAAACTTTCATCAATTTCGCTCAAATCAAACCCTAAAAACATATGTATTTCTAAAATAGACCCTAAAAACATATATATATTTCTAAAATGGACCCTAAAAACATATGTATTTCTAAACATTTATCAATCTCGCTCAAACCAAACCCTAAAAACATGTGTATTTCTAAATCAAACCCTAAATCTAAACTTTCATCAATCTCGCTCAAATCAAACCCTAAAAACATATGTATTTCTAAATCAAACCCTAAAAACATATGTATTTCTAAATCAAACCCTAAAAACATATGTATTTCTAAAACTCAAACCCTAAAAACGAATCTATACACATTACTACTCTTACATTACGCATATATATTGAAAATACAACCTAAAATCGAGCCAAATCGAACTAATTTCATCTAGGATTTCAAATCTTCCCACATGAAATGTACCTCAAATAATCCATATTTATTGCAAAAAATCAAGGGAAAGGAGGGGGTTCACCTTCCTTACTCGATTTGGAAGCAAAATCGCGAGAAAAACGGATGGATTTGAGTAGATTTTGAGGGGGAAGAGAGTGGCGGCGGCGGCGGTTGCTCTCGGCTCGGGCTGAACAGAGTGAGGGGGTGGGGGGCCGGGGGCCGCGCTCGGGCTTAAGTCCCAGAGCACGGCGCCACGGCCGTTAGCGCACAGCTCGGTGCCATGTGCTTTGGCGCCGAGCTGTGCCACCGTGGATCCTACGTGGCCACGCATGGCGACAAAGCATATGGCGTCATGCTGTGTACCGTGGGCGCCATGTAATTTGGCACCGTGGTAAGGGTCCATTTTTGCAAATCTTTTCTCTAGGGGTTCATATGTAAAAAACTTTCAAAATTTGGGCTAAAAAGCAAAAATTTTACACAAAGTGGCCTGTATAACGAGTCAACGTCATGATGACACGTGGAGCAAAATACTGTAGAAACACTGTAGCACTGCGGAAAAAGTAACCGGGCACGAAGCGATCTGTGTAACCAGCTAATCACACGGCGACACATGGCGCAAAAAATATTGTACGAACTCTGTAGCACAAGGAAAAAAAATAAAAAAGCTGTACCGCAGTGCTATAGCTCAGGGAAAACTTACTTTTTCTGCAGTGCTGCAGTGTTTTCCCTAGTGCTACAGTGTTTCTACAGTATTTTGCTCCACGTGTCGTCACGCCGTTGGCTCGTTATACAGGTCACTTTGTACCTCCGTTACACAGTAAAATTTCTCGTCCCCTGATCTAACGTGGCTGATAGGACCTGAGCCAAATGGCTGATAGGACCTGAGCCAAATAAATGTTGACTTAATGGTGATTACGCCCAAAGATGATATGGCAATAAAGGGCCTGTTCGACAAGTCAAAAGTCGGCCGGCTTTTGGCTTTTGCTACAGTATCTAACTTTCAAACGAAATATTTTCTCAAGATGAGATCTACAAGTTAAACGATCTACACGTTAAAAGTCCAATATCTGTACCAGCCAAAATCACAAGTGAGTATCTGTCTCTCCATAATATGTTCCGTAAACAGCTAAAATTAAAAAAATTTAGCCAAAAGCCACAAGGCGCAGCCAAAAAGAACAGGCCCAAAGATAAGTGTATGCTATCCGATACTTATATCTTACATGATGTATTGCTACCGGCAAGTATTGGTTGCATTATTACTAGTAAAGATACAGAAACACGAAATCCTAACTAACACCATTGGATTTTCAAAATGCATAGCATTATTTTGGGTTGCAACTAGTTAAACCTACGAAATATGTTTGCCGAGGCTTCTGTGAACGCTAGAACATTTTAGGCATATGAATACCCCAATATTAGCTGATCTGTAAGGAAAAACTCCGTTATTTGCAAAGAGACATGAGTTGAGAAAAGTATAGATAAAAAATTCTGCATGATGTACTACAACCTGATTTATTTTGTGAGATTCTGCATACTTTATTATTCCTCTTGTTAAACCATATGGATAGATTGTACATTCAGTGATGATGAATAATTGACATTTAGGGTTATATTGAAATTTGTATTTATGAAAGTTTTGGTCGATATGCTATTGTTGCTGGAATATTCAGGACGGCAGGTTGACAACGATAGAATGACCACAACAGATGACCACATCAGAACGACCACTGCAGATGACCACGGCAGGCCGACCACGACAGATTGACCACTGAAGACCGACAATGGCAAGTCGAGCACGACAGAACGGCCACGGCGGAACGACCTTGGTCCGGAATCGGAGATCCTCCAAGGTAAAGTAAACCGGTTGTAGATACAGTGAATCGGTCGATGGTCGTAAGCTACGGGGAACCGGTCGTAACTACAGTGAACTGGTTGGAAGTCGTATGCTAGTATAATCGGTCGGAGGTTATTAGCTACAGTAACCGGCGGTGGTCGTTGTTACAGTATCTAGTCGGTACTTAGTGATAAGTGGTCGTAGCTACAGTACTTAGTCGATTGTTGGAGGTACAATGACAGCTCGATAGTCGTTGATACATTACCCAGTTGGTACTCGGTTCTCACTAGTTTGTGCTACAGTAACTGGTCGGTTGGCGTTGATATAGTATTTAATCGGTACTCGGTAGTCGGTGGTCGATGGTACAGACTAGTTGATGGTCGGTAGTCGTAGACTGGTAGTGTTACAATTCATGTGACTTTCGAGTGCTTTGAGTGGTCATAATTCCCGAGTACTCATGGTTTTCAAGTACTCGTTGGGCTATGGTCTGACCAGCCTGTGCATGGCGGTCATACTGAGTGGTCTAAAGTTGATTTTTAGAGAGCGTGGATGATCTAGTTCATAGTTATTGATAGTTAAGGGCATGGTTTGCGTGTATGGACTAATGTCGGTCAAGTTGGGAAGAACTTGTGCCGGGAAAAATATTATTTGGTCTTTACATGTGTAAATTGGACGTGGAGATAGTCATGGTCAGTGACAAGGAGGACTGGGACTAGGATGGGGGAAATCTGAGGTCCAGGCAGTCGAGAATGTCACGAGGTGGTCGGGCTCACGCTAGAGCACATGGTGATCAAAGGTAGATGATGCGTAGAGAAGCTACGGGAGGTGCGGTCCTGGAGGTTTTGACATGTGATGAGTTGGAAGAAGTAATGGAAGGAGTCCATAACAGGGAAGGTTTAGAGATTGTGTAAAACCCGTGTTTGGAAGGGTTTCGAGTCCCTTGATTTTCAGAATAGATAGAGTTTAGTGTCCGTGTTTGATGTGGACATAATTTGGGCCATTAGCTTATAAAAGTAGGTAGAGGTTAAGAGTTAAGGCAAGGTTTTTGGGAGAATATTAAAGAGGTTTTAGTTTTAACTAAACTTTTAGGGGTGCTTGTGATGATACTTTGTAAATCCACAAAAATCTAGTAATAAACATCATCTTGAATCTGTTGAATATATAAGCACATGTAGTTTCAATTTATTCCATAAATTAATCATGACATCATGCACGCACAATAACAGAACCATCACAGGCATAAAAGATCTAAACATGTAAACCAGGAAACTGTACATGAACAGATCTAATACGGAGAACATTACTGTTACGTACCGATGGTTCTGTTCTGATCGGTTTGCCGATGTAGACGCCGCAGGCACGGTGAGAATGACACGAAGTCGATGACGATTCGTCGAAGCCGAACGACGAGGAAGACGAGCCAGAGCTACAGCGAGCAGTCGCGCAGAGCGCTTCCCAAAAACCTTATTCGCCCTCTCCCGGTGCAGAACTTCGAAGGCGACGGTTCCGGAGACCTGCTCTCCCGAACGACAGTGCACGCCGGCGGACGGGACGGAGTAGACTACGTGGGACGACGCAGCACAATGGATGGAGGAGGCAAAACCCTAGATTGATTTTCGCATATTCTGTATGAGGGCGGCGGCTCCGTATTTATAGAAGACCAGGACGCGTGATCAAGACGCCTGCACGTTCTCCATAACTCGTAACCGAACCGGATTAGCAACCGTAACCGATCCGGATTCACCGCCACTCAAAACAGCAAAATAAAACTGCAAAAGGAAGCCGCGTCTGCGCAAGCACCTGGAGCGGATTTTGGCGGACCATTCACGCAGGTGCCGTGCGCCCGCGCCGCCTGCCCTGCCCAGCCCAGCCCGGCCCGGCCCGGCGAGGCGAGGCGAGCGAGCGCGCGCGTGTTATCCTCTAGTTCTCTCCCACACATGCCTCAAGTGGCTAGGAGTGCACCATCCCTTTTAAGGTGGTCTTGCTCTCCTAGAACTAGCAATATGGTACTAAAGGTCACATGCATGCCTCCTTTGCATGAGTGGGCCTTTGAGATTTAATAGGAATTATTCTTATTATATGGGCTTGGCCCACATATAATCTAACAATCCCCCACCAGATCTCAAAGTCCCATAGAGATTTGCCTGAATTCCAATGTACTGTTTATATATCAGTATTTCGATGGAGACCGATTAAGGTTGAACATCCACCTAGAACTCCAAGCTACATTTACTCACAACTTGAACAATGGACTATGCCTTGAATTGCAAGTTTGGTGCAAGCAAGCTTCACTTAAAGACTTAACTGATACTAGGCCGCCAGTAGGCTACCCCTCGGTTGGAGCGTATAAGTCATACTCCTTGGTTTCTTCATGAGCTTAGTAGGAGATTACCCAAGATCTCCATAGACTGCGACTAACAGTCGGGCTCATATAGGTGTGTTCTTTCAAGAACGCTCTGCAGGATAGCGTCTTCGCTTCTAAAAGCCAATGGAACACATTAAGACCTTAGTCAACCTGCCTTGCAGTTTCTGAGAGTATTGCATCTTCACATAGAGAGGGTTGAAATTACTCTCCTCCAGTTAACTAATGGCTTGTTTTTCCCAGATCCTAATTCACGGGATCTCCGATCACATAGGTTGGGTTACTACCATAGATAACTCACATGGGTCTCATACCCATCTCCTTCGATGCACTATCTATCACATTCCGTGGTAGTCCCTTTGTAAAGGGATCTGCCAGGTTTTTATCTGTTTGGATGTAATCCAAGGTTATAACTCCGGAGTTTCTCAAATTTCCTGACAGACTTCAATCGTCTCTTAACATGCCTAGACGATTTCATATTATCCTTAGAACTGTTCACTTTAGCGATAACGGTTTGATTATCACAGTTCATAAGGATAGCTGGCACTGGCTTTTCCACCGTAGGTAGATCCATCAATAGATCTCGTAGCCATTCTGCCTCAACAATAGCAGTGTCTAGTGCCGCAAGCTCTGCTTCCATGGTTGACCTCGTCAAAATGGTCTGTTTGCAAGACCTCCATGAAACAGCACCACCACCAATAGTGAAAACATATCCACTAGTGGCTTTGATCTCATCAGCATCAGAGATCCAGTTGGAATCACTATAACCCTCCAGCACCGACGGGTACCCAGTATAGTGAAGTCCAAAGTTCGAGGTACCTTTCAAATAGCACAACACTCGCTCAAGCGCCTTCCAGTGATCATCTCCTGGGTTAGATGTAAACCGGCTCAACTTGCTCACAGCAAAGGAGATGTCTGGCCTTGTTGCACTAGCTAGGTACATAAGTGAGCCAATTATCTGAGAGTATTCCAGCTGATTCCTAGCAATTTTCTTATTCTTACGAAGTAACACGCTAGGATCATAAGGTGTTGGAGAAGGCTTGCAGTCAGAAAAGCCAAAACGGTTCAAGACCTTTTCCACATAATGAGATTGCAAAAGTGTAATCCCATCCTCACCTCTAACCAATTTAATGTTTAGAATAACATCAGCCACTCCCAGATCTTTCATATCAAAGTTTTGAGACAAGAATGATTTGACCTCATTTATCATATTGATGTTTGTCCCAAAAATCAGAATGTCATCCACATACAAGCATAGAATAACTCCCTCACCCCCACCATAGCGATAGTATACACATTTATCTGCCTCATTGACAGCAAAGCCTGCAGATGTCAGTGTTCTATCGAACTTCTCATGCCACTGCTTAGGGGCTTGTTTCAGACCATACAAAGATTTCAACAGTTTTAACACCTTACTTTCTTGACCTTCTACTACAAATCCATCAGGCTGTTCCATGTAAATTTCCTCATCCAGCTCTCCGTTAAGAAAAGCTGTCTTAACGTCCATTTGATGAACGAGAAGACCATGTGAGGCAGCCAAAGCAAGTAGTACTCGTATTGTGGTCAGTCTAGCAACAGGTGAGTAAGTGTCAAAGAAATCTTCGCCTTCTTTCTGAGTATAGCCCTTGGCAACAAGCCGAGCCTTGTACTTTTCAATGGTACCATCAGGCCTAAGCTTCTTTTTGAACACACACTTGCATCCTACAGGTTTGCACCCATAAGGTCTATCTGTCATCTCCCAGGTGCCATTAGCGATAATAGAATCCATTTCACTACGGACAGCCTCCTTCCAATAGTCTGCATCAGTAGATGCATACGCTTCTGAAATAGACTTGGGAGTGTCGTCCACAAGGTACACAGTGAAATCATCACCAAAGGATTTGGATATCCTTTGTCTCTTGCTCCTTTTAGGAGCTCCACTGTCATCCTCCTCATGGACAAGTTCATGTGTATGTTCAAAAGGTTCAGGTGGTGTGATTGAACTAGGAATTATTTCAGAAGGTTGACTAGTAGTGTTATGTGTATCCTTCATTGGAAAAATATTCTCAAAGAATGTTGCATCTCGAGACTCCATAATTGTACCAACATGCATGTCAGGTACCTCAGTTTTAACTATCAAAAATCTATAGGCAATGCTATGATTAGCATATCCCAGAAAGACACAATCCACAGTTTTAGGTCCAAGCTTGCGTTTCTTAGTTATTGGCACATTAACTTTCGCCAAGCACCCCCATGTACGCAAGTAAGAAAGTGATGGTTTTCTCCCAATCCATACCTCGTATGGTGTTTTGTCCTTATTTCTGTTAGGAACTCTATTTAATACGTGATTAGACGTTAGCAAAGCCTCCCCCCACCATGCCTTAGGTAATCCCGCAGTATCTAACATGGCATTCACCAAGTCAGTTAACGTGCGGTTTTTCCTTTCGGCAATCCCATTTGACTCGGGGGAATAAGGAGGCGTCCTCTCATGTATAATGCCATGTTCCTCACAAAATAAGTCAAATTCGTTTGAGAAATACTCTCCACCACGATCTGACCTAAGTCTTTTTATCTTTCTATTTAACTGGTTTTCAACTTCTGCCTTATAGATTTTAAAATAGTCTAAAGCCTCATCTTTCGTTTTCAATAAATACACATAACAGAACCTAGTTGCATCATCAATCAATGTCATGAAATATCGTTTTCCACCCTTCGTCAACACGCCATTCATCTCAGAAAGATCTGAATGCAGGAGTTCTAATGGTGCCAAGTTTCTCTCCTCGGCTGCCTTGTGAGGCTTACGAGGTTGCTTTGATTGCACACAGCTATGGCATTTAGAACCTTTGGTGATGGAAACGTTTGGAATTAAATTCATACTGGAAAGCCGAGACATCAAACCAAAATTAATATGACATAGACGTGAGTGCCAAACATTAGCCTCATCATCCACACTGCCACAAATATGGTTTACAGTCTTATTGCAGAAATCTGATAGGGAAAAGCGGAACAAACCTCCGCACTCATAGCCTTTACCAATAAAATGTCCATGTTTAGACACGACTACTTTATTAGACTCAAATACCAACTTAAGCCCGTCTCTACATAAACGGGAGCCACTAACGAGATTCTTGTCTATAGAAGGGACATGCTGCACGTTCTTCAGCTGCACGATCTTTCCCGAAGTAAACTTCAGATCTACCGTGCCAACACCATGAACAGTAGCATGTGACCCATTCCCCATTAGGACGGAGGAATCTCGGGCGACCTGATAAGAAGAAAACAACGAAATATCAGCACACACATGTACATTAGCTCCTGTATCAATCCACCAATTGGTAGATTGACTAACTGAAAGAACAGTAGGTAAATTACCATACCCAGTCCATCTCCAGTCTTGCCAATGGTCACGTTGACAGACTTAGAAGTCTGTCCTGCAGGTGCCTTCTTTCCTTTGCGTTGTGGGCACTTCTTGGCCATGTGGCCAGGCTCACCGCACACAAAGCAAGTTCTATCATCCTGATTGTTGTTGTTCTTCTTCTTCTTGAAGTTGGTTGTCTGTTGGGCTTTAACAAATTTTCCTTTGTTCTTGTTTGAGGGTTTCTGTACCACATTGGCACTAGACTGCCCTCCATCACCCTTAGACACAGCGTCCTTTTCCCGAGCTTTCTCCTCAATTTCAAGAGACCCAATCAGATTCTCAACAGAGTACTCTTGTCTCTTGTGTTTGAGTGCTGTTCCGAAATTCCTCCATGAAGAAGGTAATTTCGCAATAATACATCCAGCCACAAACTTGTCGGGTAAGGCACACTTCAGGAGTTCGAGTTCCTTGGCAATGGTCTGTATCTCATGAGCCTGATCTACTACAGAACGGTTATCAACCATCTTGTAGTCATGAAATTGCTCCATGACATACATGTCATTGCTGGCATCAGTAGCACCGTATTTGGAATTCAGTGCATCCCATAACTCCTTCGCGTCTGTCATGTGCATATACACCTCGTACAGACGGTCAGCAAGAACACTAAGAATGCATCCAACAAAGAGAGTAGTGGCAGTCTCGAATTCTTTCTGCTTTTCAGCATCAAGAACACCTTCAGGCTTGCCATTACTAACCCAGAATACATTCATAGCAGTAAGCCACAGAGTGACCCTGATCTACCATCTCTTAAAGTGCACACCGGAGAATTTATCCGGCCTCAGTGCATCGGCAAATCCAGCCATAGTAAAACCACAGTGCCTACAATAAGGTTTTTGGATTGTTGAATATATAAGCACATGTAGTTTCAATTTATTCCATAAATTAATCATGACATCATGCACGCACAATAACAGAACCATCACAGGCATAAAAGATCTAAACATGTAAACCAGGAAACTGTACATGAACAGATCTAATACGGAGAACATTACTGTTACGTACCGATGGTTCTGTTCTGATCGGTTTGCCGATGTAGACGCCGCAGGCACGGTGAGAATGACACGAAGTCGATGACGATTCGTCGAAGCCGAACGACGAGGAAGACGAGCCAGAGCTACAGCGAGCAGTCGCGCAGAGCGCTTCCCAAAAACCTTATTCGCCCTCTCCCGGTGCAGAACTTCGAAGGCGACGGTTCCGGAGACCTGCTCTCCCGAACGACAGTGCACGCCGGCGGACGGGACGGAGTAGACTACGTGGGACGACGCAGCACAATGGATGGAGGAGGCAAAACCCTAGATTGATTTTCGCATATTCTGTATGAGGGCGGCGGCTCCGTATTTATAGAAGACCAGGACGCGTGATCAAGACGCCTGCACGTTCTCCATAACTCGTAACCGAACCGGATTAGCAACCGTAACCGATCCGGATTCACCGCCACTCAAAACAGCAAAATAAAACTGCAAAAGGAAGCCGCGTCTGCGCAAGCACCTGGAGCGGATTTTGGCGGACCATTCACGCAGGTGCCGTGCGCCCGCGCCGCCTGCCCTGCCCAGCCCAGCCCGGCCCGGCCCGGCGAGGCGAGGCGAGCGAGCGCGCGCGTGTTATCCTCTAGTTCTCTCCCACACATGCCTCAAGTGGCTAGGAGTGCACCATCCCTTTTAAGGTGGTCTTGCTCTCCTAGAACTAGCAATATGGTACTAAAGGTCACATGCATGCCTCCTTTGCATGAGTGGGCCTTTGAGATTTAATAGGAATTATTCTTATTATATGGGCTTGGCCCACATATAATCTAACAATCCCCCACCAGATCTCAAAGTCCCATAGAGATTTGCCTGAATTCCAATGTACTGTTTATATATCAGTATTTCGATGGAGACCGATTAAGGTTGAACATCCACCTAGAACTCCAAGCTACATTTACTCACAACTTGAACAATGGACTATGCCTTGAATTGCAAGTTTGGTGCAAGCAAGCTTCACTTAAAGACTTAACTGATACTAGGCCGCCAGTAGGCTACCCCTCGGTTGGAGCGTATAAGTCATACTCCTTGGTTTCTTCATGAGCTTAGTAGGAGATTACCCAAGATCTCCATAGACTGCGACTAACAGTCGGGCTCATATAGGTGTGTTCTTTCAAGAACGCTCTGCAGGATAGCGTCTTCGCTTCTAAAAGCCAATGGAACACATTAAGACCTTAGTCAACCTGCCTTGCAGTTTCTGAGAGTATTGCATCTTCACATAGAGAGGGTTGAAATTACTCTCCTCCAGTTAACTAATGGCTTGTTTTTCCCAGATCCTAATTCACGGGATCTCCGATCACATAGGTTGGGTTACTACCATAGATAACTCACATGGGTCTCATACCCATCTCCTTCGATGCACTATCTATCACATTCCGTGGTAGTCCCTTTGTAAAGGGATCTGCCAGGTTTTTATCTGTTTGGATGTAATCCAAGGTTATAACTCCGGAGTTTCTCAAATTTCCTGACAGACTTCAATCGTCTCTTAACATGCCTAGACGATTTCATATTATCCTTAGAACTGTTCACTTTAGCGATAACGGTTTGATTATCACAGTTCATAAGGATAGCTGGCACTGGCTTTTCCACCGTAGGTAGATCCATCAATAGATCTCGTAGCCATTCTGCCTCAACAATAGCAGTGTCTAGTGCCGCAAGCTCTGCTTCCATGGTTGACCTCGTCAAAATGGTCTGTTTGCAAGACCTCCATGAAACAGCACCACCACCAATAGTGAAAACATATCCACTAGTGGCTTTGATCTCATCAGCATCAGAGATCCAGTTGGAATCACTATAACCCTCCAGCACCGACGGGTACCCAGTATAGTGAAGTCCAAAGTTCGAGGTACCTTTCAAATAGCACAACACTCGCTCAAGCGCCTTCCAGTGATCATCTCCTGGGTTAGATGTAAACCGGCTCAACTTGCTCACAGCAAAGGAGATGTCTGGCCTTGTTGCACTAGCTAGGTACATAAGTGAGCCAATTATCTGAGAGTATTCCAGCTGATTCCTAGCAATTTTCTTATTCTTACGAAGTAACACGCTAGGATCATAAGGTGTTGGAGAAGGCTTGCAGTCAGAAAAGCCAAAACGGTTCAAGACCTTTTCCACATAATGAGATTGCAAAAGTGTAATCCCATCCTCACCTCTAACCAATTTAATGTTTAGAATAACATCAGCCACTCCCAGATCTTTCATATCAAAGTTTTGAGACAAGAATGATTTGACCTCATTTATCATATTGATGTTTGTCCCAAAAATCAGAATGTCATCCACATACAAGCATAGAATAACTCCCTCACCCCCACCATAGCGATAGTATACACATTTATCTGCCTCATTGACAGCAAAGCCTGCAGATGTCAGTGTTCTATCGAACTTCTCATGCCACTGCTTAGGGGCTTGTTTCAGACCATACAAAGATTTCAACAGTTTTAACACCTTACTTTCTTGACCTTCTACTACAAATCCATCAGGCTGTTCCATGTAAATTTCCTCATCCAGCTCTCCGTTAAGAAAAGCTGTCTTAACGTCCATTTGATGAACGAGAAGACCATGTGAGGCAGCCAAAGCAAGTAGTACTCGTATTGTGGTCAGTCTAGCAACAGGTGAGTAAGTGTCAAAGAAATCTTCGCCTTCTTTCTGAGTATAGCCCTTGGCAACAAGCCGAGCCTTGTACTTTTCAATGGTACCATCAGGCCTAAGCTTCTTTTTGAACACACACTTGCATCCTACAGGTTTGCACCCATAAGGTCTATCTGTCATCTCCCAGGTGCCATTAGCGATAATAGAATCCATTTCACTACGGACAGCCTCCTTCCAATAGTCTGCATCAGTAGATGCATACGCTTCTGAAATAGACTTGGGAGTGTCGTCCACAAGGTACACAGTGAAATCATCACCAAAGGATTTGGATATCCTTTGTCTCTTGCTCCTTTTAGGAGCTCCACTGTCATCCTCCTCATGGACAAGTTCATGTGTATGTTCAAAAGGTTCAGGTGGTGTGATTGAACTAGGAATTATTTCAGAAGGTTGACTAGTAGTGTTATGTGTATCCTTCATTGGAAAAATATTCTCAAAGAATGTTGCATCTCGAGACTCCATAATTGTACCAACATGCATGTCAGGTACCTCAGTTTTAACTATCAAAAATCTATAGGCAATGCTATGATTAGCATATCCCAGAAAGACACAATCCACAGTTTTAGGTCCAAGCTTGCGTTTCTTAGTTATTGGCACATTAACTTTCGCCAAGCACCCCCATGTACGCAAGTAAGAAAGTGATGGTTTTCTCCCAATCCATACCTCGTATGGTGTTTTGTCCTTATTTCTGTTAGGAACTCTATTTAATACGTGATTAGACGTTAGCAAAGCCTCCCCCCACCATGCCTTAGGTAATCCCGCAGTATCTAACATGGCATTCACCAAGTCAGTTAACGTGCGGTTTTTCCTTTCGGCAATCCCATTTGACTCGGGGGAATAAGGAGGCGTCCTCTCATGTATAATGCCATGTTCCTCACAAAATAAGTCAAATTCGTTTGAGAAATACTCTCCACCACGATCTGACCTAAGTCTTTTTATCTTTCTATTTAACTGGTTTTCAACTTCTGCCTTATAGATTTTAAAATAGTCTAAAGCCTCATCTTTCGTTTTCAATAAATACACATAACAGAACCTAGTTGCATCATCAATCAATGTCATGAAATATCGTTTTCCACCCTTCGTCAACACGCCATTCATCTCAGAAAGATCTGAATGCAGGAGTTCTAATGGTGCCAAGTTTCTCTCCTCGGCTGCCTTGTGAGGCTTACGAGGTTGCTTTGATTGCACACAGCTATGGCATTTAGAACCTTTGGTGATGGAAACGTTTGGAATTAAATTCATACTGGAAAGCCGAGACATCAAACCAAAATTAATATGACATAGACGTGAGTGCCAAACATTAGCCTCATCATCCACACTGCCACAAATATGGTTTACAGTCTTATTGCAGAAATCTGATAGGGAAAAGCGGAACAAACCTCCGCACTCATAGCCTTTACCAATAAAATGTCCATGTTTAGACACGACTACTTTATTAGACTCAAATACCAACTTAAGCCCGTCTCTACATAAACGGGAGCCACTAACGAGATTCTTGTCTATAGAAGGGACATGCTGCACGTTCTTCAGCTGCACGATCTTTCCCGAAGTAAACTTCAGATCTACCGTGCCAACACCATGAACAGTAGCATGTGACCCATTCCCCATTAGGACGGAGGAATCTCGGGCGACCTGATAAGAAGAAAACAACGAAATATCAGCACACACATGTACATTAGCTCCTGTATCAATCCACCAATTGGTAGATTGACTAACTGAAAGAACAGTAGGTAAATTACCATACCCAGTCCATCTCCAGTCTTGCCAATGGTCACGTTGACAGACTTAGAAGTCTGTCCTGCAGGTGCCTTCTTTCCTTTGCGTTGTGGGCACTTCTTGGCCATGTGGCCAGGCTCACCGCACACAAAGCAAGTTCTATCATCCTGATTGTTGTTGTTCTTCTTCTTCTTGAAGTTGGTTGTCTGTTGGGCTTTAACAAATTTTCCTTTGTTCTTGTTTGAGGGTTTCTGTACCACATTGGCACTAGACTGCCCTCCATCACCCTTAGACACAGCGTCCTTTTCCCGAGCTTTCTCCTCAATTTCAAGAGACCCAATCAGATTCTCAACAGAGTACTCTTGTCTCTTGTGTTTGAGTGCTGTTCCGAAATTCCTCCATGAAGAAGGTAATTTCGCAATAATACATCCAGCCACAAACTTGTCGGGTAAGGCACACTTCAGGAGTTCGAGTTCCTTGGCAATGGTCTGTATCTCATGAGCCTGATCTACTACAGAACGGTTATCAACCATCTTGTAGTCATGAAATTGCTCCATGACATACATGTCATTGCTGGCATCAGTAGCACCGTATTTGGAATTCAGTGCATCCCATAACTCCTTCGCGTCTGTCATGTGCATATACACCTCGTACAGACGGTCAGCAAGAACACTAAGAATGCATCCAACAAAGAGAGTAGTGGCAGTCTCGAATTCTTTCTGCTTTTCAGCATCAAGAACACCTTCAGGCTTGCCATTACTAACCCAGAATACATTCATAGCAGTAAGCCACAGAGTGACCCTGATCTACCATCTCTTAAAGTGCACACCGGAGAATTTATCCGGCCTCAGTGCATCGGCAAATCCAGCCATAGTAAAACCACAGTGCCTACAATAAGGTTTTTGGATTGTTGAATATATAAGCACATGTAGTTTCAATTTATTCCATAAATTAATCATGACATCATGCACGCACAATAACAGAACCATCACAGGCATAAAAGATCTAAACATGTAAACCAGGAAACTGTACATGAACAGATCTAATACGGAGAACATTACTGTTACGTACCGATGGTTCTGTTCTGATCGGTTTGCCGATGTAGACGCCGCAGGCACGGTGAGAATGACACGAAGTCGATGACGATTCGTCGAAGCCGAACGACGAGGAAGACGAGCCAGAGCTACAGCGAGCAGTCGCGCAGAGCGCTTCCCAAAAACCTTATTCGCCCTCTCCCGGTGCAGAACTTCGAAGGCGACGGTTCCGGAGACCTGCTCTCCCGAACGACAGTGCACGCCGGCGGACGGGACGGAGTAGACTACGTGGGACGACGCAGCACAATGGATGGAGGAGGCAAAACCCTAGATTGATTTTCGCATATTCTGTATGAGGGCGGCGGCTCCGTATTTATAGAAGACCAGGACGCGTGATCAAGACGCCTGCACGTTCTCCATAACTCGTAACCGAACCGGATTAGCAACCGTAACCGATCCGGATTCACCGCCACTCAAAACAGCAAAATAAAACTGCAAAAGGAAGCCGCGTCTGCGCAAGCACCTGGAGCGGATTTTGGCGGACCATTCACGCAGGTGCCGTGCGCCCGCGCCGCCTGCCCTGCCCAGCCCAGCCCGGCCCGGCCCGGCGAGGCGAGGCGAGCGAGCGCGCGCGTGTTATCCTCTAGTTCTCTCCCACACATGCCTCAAGTGGCTAGGAGTGCACCATCCCTTTTAAGGTGGTCTTGCTCTCCTAGAACTAGCAATATGGTACTAAAGGTCACATGCATGCCTCCTTTGCATGAGTGGGCCTTTGAGATTTAATAGGAATTATTCTTATTATATGGGCTTGGCCCACATATAATCTAACAATCCCCCACCAGATCTCAAAGTCCCATAGAGATTTGCCTGAATTCCAATGTACTGTTTATATATCAGTATTTCGATGGAGACCGATTAAGGTTGAACATCCACCTAGAACTCCAAGCTACATTTACTCACAACTTGAACAATGGACTATGCCTTGAATTGCAAGTTTGGTGCAAGCAAGCTTCACTTAAAGACTTAACTGATACTAGGCCGCCAGTAGGCTACCCCTCGGTTGGAGCGTATAAGTCATACTCCTTGGTTTCTTCATGAGCTTAGTAGGAGATTACCCAAGATCTCCATAGACTGCGACTAACAGTCGGGCTCATATAGGTGTGTTCTTTCAAGAACGCTCTGCAGGATAGCGTCTTCGCTTCTAAAAGCCAATGGAACACATTAAGACCTTAGTCAACCTGCCTTGCAGTTTCTGAGAGTATTGCATCTTCACATAGAGAGGGTTGAAATTACTCTCCTCCAGTTAACTAATGGCTTGTTTTTCCCAGATCCTAATTCACGGGATCTCCGATCACATAGGTTGGGTTACTACCATAGATAACTCACATGGGTCTCATACCCATCTCCTTCGATGCACTATCTATCACATTCCGTGGTAGTCCCTTTGTAAAGGGATCTGCCAGGTTTTTATCTGTTTGGATGTAATCCAAGGTTATAACTCCGGAGTTTCTCAAATTTCCTGACAGACTTCAATCGTCTCTTAACATGCCTAGACGATTTCATATTATCCTTAGAACTGTTCACTTTAGCGATAACGGTTTGATTATCACAGTTCATAAGGATAGCTGGCACTGGCTTTTCCACCGTAGGTAGATCCATCAATAGATCTCGTAGCCATTCTGCCTCAACAATAGCAGTGTCTAGTGCCGCAAGCTCTGCTTCCATGGTTGACCTCGTCAAAATGGTCTGTTTGCAAGACCTCCATGAAACAGCACCACCACCAATAGTGAAAACATATCCACTAGTGGCTTTGATCTCATCAGCATCAGAGATCCAGTTGGAATCACTATAACCCTCCAGCACCGACGGGTACCCAGTATAGTGAAGTCCAAAGTTCGAGGTACCTTTCAAATAGCACAACACTCGCTCAAGCGCCTTCCAGTGATCATCTCCTGGGTTAGATGTAAACCGGCTCAACTTGCTCACAGCAAAGGAGATGTCTGGCCTTGTTGCACTAGCTAGGTACATAAGTGAGCCAATTATCTGAGAGTATTCCAGCTGATTCCTAGCAATTTTCTTATTCTTACGAAGTAACACGCTAGGATCATAAGGTGTTGGAGAAGGCTTGCAGTCAGAAAAGCCAAAACGGTTCAAGACCTTTTCCACATAATGAGATTGCAAAAGTGTAATCCCATCCTCACCTCTAACCAATTTAATGTTTAGAATAACATCAGCCACTCCCAGATCTTTCATATCAAAGTTTTGAGACAAGAATGATTTGACCTCATTTATCATATTGATGTTTGTCCCAAAAATCAGAATGTCATCCACATACAAGCATAGAATAACTCCCTCACCCCCACCAT
This sequence comes from Dendrocalamus latiflorus, assembly GCA_017311315.1. Taxonomy (NCBI): domain Eukaryota; kingdom Viridiplantae; phylum Streptophyta; class Magnoliopsida; order Poales; family Poaceae; genus Dendrocalamus; species Dendrocalamus latiflorus. Next base: position 44,501,406 of record CM029609.1, read on the forward strand.
AGCGATAGTATACACATTTATCTGCCTCATTGACAGCAAAGCCTGCAGATGTCAGTGTTCTATCGAACTTCTCATGCCACTGCTTAGGGGCTTGTTTCAGACCATACAAAGATTTCAACAGTTTTAACACCTTACTTTCTTGACCTTCTACTACAAATCCATCAGGCTGTTCCATGTAAATTTCCTCATCCAGCTCTCCGTTAAGAAAAGCTGTCTTAACGTCCATTTGATGAACGAGAAGACCATGTGAGGCAGCCAAAGCAAGTAGTACTCGTATTGTGGTCAGTCTAGCAACAGGTGAGTAAGTGTCAAAGAAATCTTCGCCTTCTTTCTGAGTATAGCCCTTGGCAACAAGCCGAGCCTTGTACTTTTCAATGGTACCATCAGGCCTAAGCTTCTTTTTGAACACACACTTGCATCCTACAGGTTTGCACCCATAAGGTCTATCTGTCATCTCCCAGGTGCCATTAGCGATAATAGAATCCATTTCACTACGGACAGCCTCCTTCCAATAGTCTGCATCAGTAGATGCATACGCTTCTGAAATAGACTTGGGAGTGTCGTCCACAAGGTACACAGTGAAATCATCACCAAAGGATTTGGATATCCTTTGTCTCTTGCTCCTTTTAGGAGCTCCACTGTCATCCTCCTCATGGACAAGTTCATGTGTATGTTCAAAAGGTTCAGGTGGTGTGATTGAACTAGGAATTATTTCAGAAGGTTGACTAGTAGTGTTATGTGTATCCTTCATTGGAAAAATATTCTCAAAGAATGTTGCATCTCGAGACTCCATAATTGTACCAACATGCATGTCAGGTACCTCAGTTTTAACTATCAAAAATCTATAGGCAATGCTATGATTAGCATATCCCAGAAAGACACAATCCACAGTTTTAGGTCCAAGCTTGCGTTTCTTAGTTATTGGCACATTAACTTTCGCCAAGCACCCCCATGTACGCAAGTAAGAAAGTGATGGTTTTCTCCCAATCCATACCTCGTATGGTGTTTTGTCCTTATTTCTGTTAGGAACTCTATTTAATACGTGATTAGACGTTAGCAAAGCCTCCCCCCACCATGCCTTAGGTAATCCCGCAGTATCTAACATGGCATTCACCAAGTCAGTTAACGTGCGGTTTTTCCTTTCGGCAATCCCATTTGACTCGGGGGAATAAGGAGGCGTCCTCTCATGTATAATGCCATGTTCCTCACAAAATAAGTCAAATTCGTTTGAGAAATACTCTCCACCACGATCTGACCTAAGTCTTTTTATCTTTCTATTTAACTGGTTTTCAACTTCTGCCTTATAGATTTTAAAATAGTCTAAAGCCTCATCTTTCGTTTTCAATAAATACACATAACAGAACCTAGTTGCATCATCAATCAATGTCATGAAATATCGTTTTCCACCCTTCGTCAACACGCCATTCATCTCAGAAAGATCTGAATGCAGGAGTTCTAATGGTGCCAAGTTTCTCTCCTCGGCTGCCTTGTGAGGCTTACGAGGTTGCTTTGATTGCACACAGCTATGGCATTTAGAACCTTTGGTGATGGAAACGTTTGGAATTAAATTCATACTGGAAAGCCGAGACATCAAACCAAAATTAATATGACATAGACGTGAGTGCCAAACATTAGCCTCATCATCCACACTGCCACAAATATGGTTTACAGTCTTATTGCAGAAATCTGATAGGGAAAAGCGGAACAAACCTCCGCACTCATAGCCTTTACCAATAAAATGTCCATGTTTAGACACGACTACTTTATTAGACTCAAATACCAACTTAAGCCCGTCTCTACATAAACGGGAGCCACTAACGAGATTCTTGTCTATAGAAGGGACATGCTGCACGTTCTTCAGCTGCACGATCTTTCCCGAAGTAAACTTCAGATCTACCGTGCCAACACCATGAACAGTAGCATGTGACCCATTCCCCATTAGGACGGAGGAATCTCGGGCGACCTGATAAGAAGAAAACAACGAAATATCAGCACACACATGTACATTAGCTCCTGTATCAATCCACCAATTGGTAGATTGACTAACTGAAAGAACAGTAGGTAAATTACCATACCCAGTCCATCTCCAGTCTTGCCAATGGTCACGTTGACAGACTTAGAAGTCTGTCCTGCAGGTGTCTTCTTTCCTTTGCGTTGTGGGCACTTCTTGGCCATGTGGCCAGGCTCTCCGCACACAAAGCAAGTTCTATCATCCTGATTGTTGTTGTTCTTCTTCTTCTTGAAGTTGGTTGTCTGTTGGGCTTTAACAAATTTTCCTTTGTTCTTGTTTGAGGGTTTCTGTACCACATTGGCACTAGACTGCCCTCCATCACCCTTAGACACAGCGTCCTTTTCCCGAGCTTTCTCCTCAATTTCAAGAGACCCAATCAGATTCTCAACAGAGTACTCTTGTCTCTTGTGTTTGAGTGCTGTTCCGAAATTCCTCCATGAAGAAGGTAATTTCGCAATAATACATCCAGCCACAAACTTGTCGGGTAAGGCACACTTCAGGAGTTCGAGTTCCTTGGCAATGGTCTGTATCTCATGAGCCTGATCTACTACAGAACGGTTATCAACCATCTTGTAGTCATGAAATTGCTCCATGACATACATGTCATTGCTGGCATCAGTAGCACCGTATTTGGAATTCAGTGCATCCCATAACTCCTTCGCGTCTGTCATGTGCATATACACCTCGTACAGACGGTCAGCAAGAACACTAAGAATGCATCCAACAAAGAGAGTAGTGGCAGTCTCGAATTCTTTCTGCTTTTCAGCATCAAGAACACCTTCAGGCTTGCCATTACTAACCCAGAATACATTCATAGCAGTAAGCCACAGAGTGACCCTGATCTACCATCTCTTAAAGTGCACACCGGAGAATTTATCCGGCCTCAGTGCATCGGCAAATCCAGCCATAGTAAAACCACAGTGCCTACAATAAGGTTTTTGGATTGTTGAATATATAAGCACATGTAGTTTCAATTTATTCCATAAATTAATCATGACATCATGCACGCACAATAACAGAACCATCACAGGCATAAAAGATCTAAACATGTAAACCAGGAAACTGTACATGAACAGATCTAATACGGAGAACATTACTGTTACGTACCGATGGTTCTGTTCTGATCGGTTTGCCGATGTAGACGCCGCAGGCACGGTGAGAATGACACGAAGTCGATGACGATTCGTCGAAGCCGAACGACGAGGAAGACGAGCCAGAGCTACAGCGAGCAGTCGCGCAGAGCGCTTCCCAAAAACCTTATTCGCCCTCTCCCGGTGCAGAACTTCGAAGGCGACGGTTCCGGAGACCTGCTCTCCCGAACGACAGTGCACGCCGGCGGACGGGACGGAGTAGACTACGTGGGACGACGCAGCACAATGGATGGAGGAGGCAAAACCCTAGATTGATTTTCGCATATTCTGTATGAGGGCGGCGGCTCCGTATTTATAGAAGACCAGGACGCGTGATCAAGACGCCTGCACGTTCTCCATAACTCGTAACCGAACCGGATTAGCAACCGTAACCGATCCGGATTCACCGCCACTCAAAACAGCAAAATAAAACTGCAAAAGGAAGCCGCGTCTGCGCAAGCACCTGGAGCGGATTTTGGCGGACCATTCACGCAGGTGCCGTGCGCCCGCGCCGCCTGCCCTGCCCAGCCCAGCCCGGCCCGGCCCGGCGAGGCGAGGCGAGCGAGCGCGCGCGTGTTATCCTCTAGTTCTCTCCCACACATGCCTCAAGTGGCTAGGAGTGCACCATCCCTTTTAAGGTGGTCTTGCTCTCCTAGAACTAGCAATATGGTACTAAAGGTCACATGCATGCCTCCTTTGCATGAGTGGGCCTTTGAGATTTAATAGGAATTATTCTTATTATATGGGCTTGGCCCACATATAATCTAACAGAATCAATTTGGTTCTTGATTAGCTCAAAAAGTGCTGGTGACTGCAGTTGAATTAAAGCTTACGATTACGTACAAAGGTGTCAAATCGCTGCTAGAAAAACAGAGCTGCTAGAAAAACAGAGGAAATGCGAGTGCTCGAAAGCACATGTGTTCGAGAGGTTTGGCTCGCTGTGTTGAAGATTTTGAGTACATTCAAACCGGTCAAAGATCAAAGGTTGGAGTGGTCAAGCAAGCGACCAAACGTCGAGCAGTTGAAACCCTCATCGAGCACGTGCAAAGGGGTCGAGCGAGCGGTCGAACGTTTTGCGGTCAAAATCTACATCTAGTAAATTAGGTTGTTTTTCTTCTTGTTTGAGATTTTTTTCAAGTATCAAAAAGCGGAGGCAATCATTAACCCCCTTTGATTGCGGTATTTGATCCTACACCTCTACATATTCTGCTTGTAGAAAATGACATAAAGTATGAGAAATAGACTAACTAGCTAGTTACTAGTGAATAGTGATAACTTAAATCACCAACTGGTTAAAACGTCATGACTCATGCAAATATGCAATAGCTAGTTACTAGTGAATAGTGACATCTTAAATAATTGGTGTGCCAAGCAAAACACTAACGCCCATTTGGGATCAGGTGCACTGCAGTCACCACAAATGCGATTTTCACTTCTGTAGTTCTGTGCATATATAACTCCTCCAGCTTTGCCATCTTAGCTGCAAGGCCAAAGTGAAAATATGAGTTCACAGGGCAAGACCACTGGGACCTGATATGATACCAATTGTTAACACTCGAAACTGTAAGCTAGTATCTGTATATATATCTATGTAAAATGGCTAAATACTTCTCCAATCACAAAACTCAAAAGAACCACAAATTTTGTTTTTGATCAGAAGTCTGTCCATGATCACTAGTAACATATGTCATCCGCTCGAGCATTTCCTTATGCAACTCTATGAAGTGATAAGGAAGTCCCTGATGTATACCTGAGGATTTCCCAGTATCAACATGTCCCCCACTTATCTTAGCTGCCAGAAGGCTCAGCCCTCCAATGTGTCAATCCTGCAAAGATGCATAACCAAACAGGAAAGAACAACCTCAGGAGGTTCCGTCTTTTAAAACATATATTAGTACTGCAGATGTAAAGAAGCATTCCAAGACACTGGTGCGTTAATAATCAAGCATTGGTGTTTCCTTCTGACACCTAAGAAATCCTCGTTTCAACTCAAATGGGCCAGTGGCAACTCAATCTAATAATGCACTATCCTTTCAGAGTCACTTAAACGGAGTAGTTTGGTCAATCCACCAAAGGAAGTTTTAACTTGAAGCAATCAAAAAAGAAACGCTATATGGACCGTTTGCTAACTTGTATCTATTTACCAGGATTTAAATTCTACGCGATTCACCAAAGAACCAACCAAGAAGAATCCTGAAGTCATGTAGCATGATGAAATGAAACCAAGAATCGCCTTTTCCTGGGACCGGACCAAATGAACCAGAGATGAAGAAACCAAGAAAGCATTGCAGGATGCGCCGGAGTGCTGAAGGGAGCAGAAGAGGAATTTCTGGATTACCTCCGATTTCTCCTGGAGCGCAGGGGCTCTTCGGACTTTTTTTAGTCCTCAGATCTCACTCTTCTCGGCTACAGCAGCAGCTCCATGATTTCACTCATCTACGTCACTGCCTGGATCGGAGCCCGATCCGAATATCCAGAGATGACCGGCTGGTGAGTTCTTTTTATAAAAAAAAAAACTCTTCTCGACTTTTTATTTTGGGTACTCTGCTTACTTTCCTGCTAATGGTATCAAGCTACTATTGCTTCTCCACCATCCGATCGGAAAATAACGCTTCGGATGCATCAAGATGTCGTAGCAATTTTTCTCGGGTACAATAGCAATTTGTTGTAGCGCTTGATTTTAGCCTGATTAATTAATTATTTTTTAAGTAGGGTTTAGTCACCCCCGCACTATCACCCAGACGTCACTCAGCCAATCAGCGCCATGCTATCCATCTTTTCTACGTGATGGCTAAAGTCTGAGAATGGCACACCTCTCAGGCATCAATGCTGAATTAAACATCATGCTTAAGTTTTGACACATTCTCCAACGCGGTGAGAAAACTAACTCGAAGCACCTACCAACTTGGGGCATTGAAGATGCCCAAACTCTACAATATAGGTAAGCATGACAATAGTATTGCTCATTCTGCAATAGCAATTGAGCTAACAAGTATCCAGTCTCAAAGGAAAGAAGAACACTTCCCTTCGAAACTTTACATTTTTGAGCATCGAAACATCTGGGTACAAATTTCTGAATGACAGGGTTATCTGTGATCAAACACCATCTCACCAAAGGTATTTTTACCACCAAATTCTTGCCACAACTAGAAACAACTTGGGTTCATTCTATAAACAAGAACATAAACAGATCGGCAAGGCAACTATTAACATGAACTACTCTTTGGCTGTCATTTAGTACTCCAAGCCACAGTAGAACTGCTGGAGGCCTCATTAGGGCTGACTCGGCCTATTCAGAATGGCTAATCTTCAGCTGCACTCATTCATCGCCATCGTCGTCTTCATTCTCATCAAGCCCCACCCAGCGAGTAAATGCAAATAGAAATTCCTTGAAGGTCACGGTTCCATTCTTGTCCCAATCCATTTCCTCTGGAAGCACCAAAAGAGTAAATATTACGAAGACCAACATAAAACAGGTAAACTTTCGTAATGTGGCTTAGAATAAGCATTTTAACCAATAACACTAGATCGTGATTGTCAACCTTGAGGTTGTTGAATTGATAGAGAAAGGAAACAAAAAATCTTCAAATGCAAAAAAAATGGAAGGAAAAAACTAGTACTTCATCCTGTAAGCACTCATACTGACTGATATTCCACAGAATTTTAAATTGACAAAAGCCATGAAACTTACACTCATATCATTAGCATTTCTTCAACCTACAATCAAACGACTATGTCTACCTATTACTTCACAAGAACATTGCAAAACAACTAGAGAGAAAGGTTGTGAAAACCTCCGATGCATGGACATTGCAGTCAAGCACCGAGTCCGTGTCAGACACGGACACGGCTCGAACATGTATTTACCGCATGTTTGAATATTGCCATGTGAAAAAAAAATTCAAAACGTATTGGACACAACAGGGACACATATAGGGACATTTAAAGGACGGCCCAGCCTATTTAGCCCAGCCCACAGCACCAACCCTCCTTAAAACGTTAACCCTAGCGCCGCACGTCTGTTTCTGCTCGGTGCTTGCGAGAAATTTTGATATTTGACACTGAATACGTGCGCCTCTCAACTTTTAACCCCAATTCGCACGTCTTTGGAAATTTAACCCTGTCACTGCGAATTCTTTTGATTCAAGGGATTCTCTTCATTTTCGCAGTGACAAGTGTCAAAATATAAAAGGAGAGAAAATGAGGAGAATCCCTTGAATCAAAAGAATTCACAGTGACAGTGTTAAATTTTCAAAGGCGTGCGAATTGGGGGTTAAAAGTTGAGAGGCGCACGTATTCAGTGTCAAATATCGAAATTTCTCGGTGCTTGCCGCCTCTATTGCCGCTCCAGATCGCCGCCTCTGTTTCTGTATTTTTGGACGCCAGCTCGCTGCCCCTGTTTGTGCTTGGCGACCGGCGAGACACCGCCTCTATTTCTGCTTGCCAATGCTGTTCGCCACCTCTATTTCTGGCTTTCTGCTCGCCGCCTCTATTTCTTCACGAGAGGAAGGTGGGCCACGTTGGCAACTCCATCCTCCGGCGACCAGTGGTAATCCCGGTGAGTCCCATAGTCTTCTCATGCTCCTTCCTTTCCACTCTGGCATGTCAGATCTAAATATTTTCTCTCTTGTTTGTGGCATTTTTTTTTCTGTTTTGGGAGATGGAAAGGGGTGGTTCAAGCGCTCCAACAGATCAGCAGCTAAACATTAAGGCTCCATTGTGGAATCATGTCGACTCTCTAGAGAGGACTGGTGCAAGTGAAGGAAACGTAAGATTCATATGCATGTACTATAAACAAGTGTATACTGGGAGCTACTCTAGAGTGAAAGCTCACCTCTAATGGTGGAATCAAAATGTGCCCAAAAGTAAAGTAACCATACCTATCCTTATTCAGCTTAAAAGTGAGGTTGCAAAAACTGAACAAGAATTAGTAAAAACAAAGCCAAGAAATTTTCCCTTGCCAACGACTGCAACTACTACTGCTAGTGTTACTTCATCTAGCATGGGCACTAAGTGGAGGGGAACCTCATCTATGGAGAAAGCTTTCAATAATGAAACTCGCCAACAGTTGGATGCTATGATTGAAAGGATGTTTTATTCTTCTGGTTTGTAATCAACTTGAATTGAAAGCATTGCTTGAATTTATCCAATTGACAAGTCCTTGACAATTTTCAACTAATTTTGGGTTATGTTTTTTGTTTTCAGGATTATCTTACAATGTTGAAGAAATCCACGCTACCAAAGTTCATATACCTTTGTGATAGACCACAACATCTTTGGTTATATCCCTCCTGGGTACAAGTTGAGGACAACTCTTCTTCAGCAAGAAAGGGCTCACATTGAGTGCTTATTGGAGCGGACAAAGTGCACATGATCTGAAAAGGGAGTGACCATTTGTTCAGATGGGTGGTCAGATGCACAGAGGCGGCCACTCATAAACTTTCTCACTATTTCTAAGAGTGCACCGGTGTTCTTGCGAACTCTAAATGCTAAAGGTGAGGTGAAGACAAAGGAGTACATTGCAGAGAAGTTGATTGCTGTTATTGAAGAAGCAGGTCCAAAAAATGTGGTCCAAAAAATGCAAAGGTGTGGGTTTGATTATTCAGCAGAAGTACAATTAGATTTTCTAGACTCACTGTGTTGTTCATACTCTGAATCTTGGGCTGAAAAGTATCTGTGCTGCTTAAATGCCAAGAACTCATGATGAAGTTGTCGTCTTGAGACTTCTATCAAGGAGAACATAAGCTCACAAAAAAGGGGCAGCAAGGATGTGGTATATGGGAGGAGCTAGCTTTGAATCTCTCATTGGTATTAACATTCTTGAAGCTGCTAATCTCTCTCTTGAACAACCAGAGTTGGAAAGTTTGTCTTTTGAGGATGGGTCTACTGTGGAGAACCTAGAGCCAAATGAAGATGACTAGGAGTCTCTTGCCATATTTCACATCTTTTTAAATTTTAATTACTCGCTGAATTCAAGTTTGTTATGTAACTTAAACTTGAACACCACTATTCTATTTTCCATCATTCTATGCATGTACTTTCTAAACACCAGTCGTATCAGTTTGATATCATCCTATCTCCTATGGTTGTAAAGTTGTACTCCTATTAGTTTGCATCTTTTTAATGTCTCATTGGTCATTCCTACTTCCTCATCAGTCATCACCTTTTTTTGTTGTGTTTGGTTGTTCAAGTCTACATATCAAATTTTGTGCACTAATTATATTATTTCCTACTCAGGTTAATGGCATATTGGCATGATTATGATGATTTTGCTTGGCCAATCACGCTGCTTGCTGCTGTGTGCTGATTGCTGAAACATAGGATCAATGGATCATCCTTGAGGTACATATTCCATGGTTACACCTTATGCTATTATATTTATATATATGTAATCATAATATTATATATATATATATATATATATATATATATATATATATATATATATATGTATATATATATATATATATATATGTATGTATGTATGTATGTATGTATGTATGTATGTATGTATGTATGTATGTATGTATGTATATGTATATGTGTATATATGTATATGTATATGTGTATATATGTATATGTATGTGTGTATATATGTATATGTATGTGTGTGTGTGTGTGTGTGTGTGTGTGTGTGTGTGTATAGCCATGTCCCCATGTCGGCATTTTTGGGAAAATGCCGAATCTCCGCATCCATGCAACATAGGTGAAAACATAGTCATTGTTGTTTTCACTAACAGATGTATGCTTTTTGAGATGTTACCCAACAATATATTGTTTGAACTTCGAAGGCACTAAAACTGTGTGGTGCACCAACATAAAATGCCTTTAGCAATTACAATGTAGTTTTGATTGCGAACATAAGGGAGACCAACATAGCATTTTGTGTAATGCTTCAGGAATCAGATAGATGATGTGTTTGCGAACCAAGATTTTATGATGGTGCCAAAGAGGAGATAACTCACCAAATCTTTTCATGCCTATGCGCCCAGAAGAGCGCTCTCCTGCGGTGGTCTCATTTATTGCTTGTATCATCTCATTCTTGCTGACATACCCATCTTTGTTCTTGTCCAAGAAGACAAATGAATCAACCAATGTCTCAAAAGTTGGCTCAAGGTTACCTAGTCCCATTCTTTTTCTCTAAAGCATAATGTCAAGGGCATAAATAGTCGCTTACTAAAAATAGAACAAAGAAACAGGTAAAATAGGACCTCAATGCAGCAATGTAGGACATATCCATCTAACAGCCCTTGTATGATCTATAGAATTTATACGAAATTGTATCTCTCTTAAACTTCTTTCGAAAGTACTTGTCTTGAAATTGTTTTTAAATATTCTCTTGAATTTTGTTGCAAACAAGAAAAATTATACCTTCATAAAGTAAGCATCATCTGAGGCACTTTCCAAATGCTCTCAAAGATATTTATCAATGTATTGCATGCAAGAATACAGGTTTTTTTTCCTGCAAGGGTGCTATATTAGTATACCTACCATTAGCTTTAATAAACATATAGCCCAAGTTTTTATATCTTATTTTTACAACGAGAAACACGCACATTCAGATTTTGTTGATGAATTTAGAAAATTAATGTTACTTATATGAAATATTTCCATTATTAAAAAAGAGCAACTTTTCCTGATTATAGCTCTCATGCAATGCAGCACAAGAACCAAGTGACAACAAGAAATCATAAAATAGGCGTTTTACTATATGAAGCATCAAGGATACTGCTTCTGACACAGCCGGATCATTGAGAAGATAAACAAGGCACAGGAAGACAATGAACTCATTGAACTTCATGCCCAAGTGTTCATAAATGTCGCATGCCTCAAATAGATCTTTTATCTCCTCATCTGTGAATGAGATATCCAGCTTTTGGAAACAATGCTTCAGTTCGTCTTGATCTATTTCACCATTGGAATCTTCATCTGCAGAAACACATGATGATATTTGTTAGAACATTAAAAAAAATAAGATTGAAGAAAAACCTCGAGAATTGAAGACAAAGGTTTCAAATGAATATTGCTTACAGGGCTGTTAAGTTGAATCTTGTTGTAACTTAATGAACCTGATGTATAGTAGGATAGAGGAAAAAAACTAACTGACCAAGTCCATCAACTCCAGACTAAACATCTCTCACTTTGGTTATTGATTACCATTGCATTTCCACTCTATTGCAATGACAAGATTAGTCTACAATACACACTACATAAGGTAACAAAATTTCAGGGCTGCCGCTGATTTCAATGTTCAAGGATATATTCAGTATTCTCTTTCGTGTTTTGAACATTTGATGGCATATTAGAAATAAATGTTGGCAGTATCATAGCACTAGTCCACATACAGGGGAATACTCACCAAATTTCTGAAAGATAGTCCTGCAGTTTCTCAAACTCTCGTCAATTTTAGGAAATTTCATGATAACACTATTGAATGATTTCACGGTAGTTCCTTGTTGTGCTCTCTGCTGCATGGCTTCAACCATCTTCTTCTCTAACTTTGATGCTGGTGAACTGTGCCTTGGGGAGTCACCCCGTCCAATTACGCCCCCCATTTTAGCAAATCACACGATTTCGTAGATTTGTAGGAACTTTTTACCTGGAAATTTAAATAATATTTAGGATGAGACCTTGGACATGACCAACTATCCTAATTTTGTGGATGCCCCAACATTTAGGGACCACTAAGCCCACTACCATTAAAAACTATATTGAAATTCATCCTTTAGAGCAACATACAAAACTATGAGATTAAATGGACATCACATATCCTCTTTAGTCAATTGCCTAACTGTAAATAACATACCTTTCTAGAATTTAGGACTTACACAATGCTGCCAGAAATGAAATAAGTTGTTCGCATGATAAATTCAACGTGAGGTGTCAAAGGTGTGCAAGCAAGTCCAATTTCAGGAGCTTCCGAGACATCACACAAGCAGTGGAAGAAGGGTAAAGATGGAGGAAGCAGGCAGTCAAATCTTGGTGAATGCAGAACATGTATAGTTTTCAAGATCACGGTTTAAAACAAAACTGAAGAACAACAATAGTAACAAACGGAAGCAAGTAGCAAGTATGTTTGGGATGTTACCCGAAATCTCCCTCGACAAAACTGGAGGAGGCACAAGGCTGCTCTTAAGCTACTATGCATAAGGCCAATGGAGGCTAAGAAAAGCATATATAGCCTCTACCTCTCCTGACAACTAGGATCTCTCCCTACACAACGGCCAGTTTTCCAATAGTAGTTAACTAGTTATGAATCAAGATCACATTTCGGTTTGATTGCATCATCATCGCCGATCACCATTGATGCCAATGCATGATTCACGCCAAGCATTATTGAGCACAATTACAGCAAATCCTGCCATCATTTTCGCATGATGATTGATACTCAATCAACACACAACAATAATGACATCAATAAACAGATTAGGCAGCAATAATGCACTTGAAATTTTGTTTATTCCTCCTAACAAGGAAACCAAACCGCATAACAACAAACAAACAAAAAGACCTGTTCATATCAACTTAAAAATTGGAAGGCCAAGGGTCAAGGACAAGCCTGCAGAATCTTTGAATCGCACATTCACCACTGCAGGAATTTAACAAATATCCCCCACCCTGACCCTGGTCCCTGTCCTACTCACACAAAGCCACCAAATTTGCCATAACAAATCAAGAAATCTGGCCGTACACTCCCACCACAGATTAGGACACCAAATCAAATTACCAAATATGAGCTCTACAGTTCGTACGAATCAAATGGCGATTGCCAATCGAAGAACAGGGATATCAAGAAACGGGGTCTTGCCTGGGTTCCTTCCACCTCAATGCATCAAAACAACACGGAAAAGAACTGCTTGGATCGGGCAGGAGGGAGATGGCGGGATCGGCGAGACGGGTTGTGCGTGGGGTCGCCCGGTGATTTCGAATCGACGGGAGAGCCGAGGTGGGAGGGGAGGGCTTCGCGTGGATGGATGGAATGGAGGGAAGCGTGGGAGGGGGAGGGACGTGGTTGGGGAGGGGAGCTGTGTGAGCGGAGCGGAAGGGGGTCGGTGCAGTTAGGCCGTTCGGGCTGTGGGGCCCACGACTCGTGCTGCGGCTGACACGTGGGGCCAGGTGTCCTCCGATGCGGCTGGTTGGTAACGCATACCATCCTCCCAGCAAATTTATAGCTTTTAATTCTATTTTAGTTTTTAGGGTTTTTGTGTTTTTTCTACTTATTTTTTATTATTTGTGATGATATAACTTTTTCTATTTTATAAATTTAATTATTCAAAAAACTAACCATTGCTATAGTATATTTTTAACCGCTGCAACGTAAAAAAAAACAAAAACCACATATTATAAGCCACATTGAGCAGACCAAGGCTAGGCCTATCTTGCTTGTGTTTACCGTTACATGTATATACCTCTTTTCTACTCCCGGGTGTAATTACACCATATATCGTATCTCATAATGTAGGGAGTATCTCGTGTAACGGAGGGTATGTACGTGTAGTATACGAGTATTTAAGACCATCTAGGCGGTATGAACAATTTTTTAGAGGTGGTATGTATATTTTTTCGACATACTCCTTTTTATGTGTGTATATGAAGGTATTTGCAAAATACGCTAAAAACTATGAACTCCCTTACAAGTTTTTCATGTGGTTTACATTGGAGTATCTTATAATTAGTATACGAGTATACCTAAAGTGATAAAGGGGTATTTTAAGTTTATTTAGGTGGTCTATTAGAGGTGGGTGTAATTACACCCGGGTGAAAATGTATTTTTCCTATATATATATATATATATATATATATATATATATATAGGACGAGTGTTTCATGCACCATGGTGCCTAGGCACCAATATCAATACCCGTTGATTTGCTTCGAGATTCGCAACGTTTGATGTGGGTATCTTCATATACCCATAAAAAAGTATATTTGAGATATCAAACTCCGAAAAAATTTAAATTCAACTTCAGTTTAATTAGTTTGAACTATTTTTATGGTATATACTCACTGTAGTTGCATTGAACTCAAAAGTAGTTCAAACTAGTTTGAACTGAGTTCAAAATTAACTTACCATAAATATATCAAGGGTATAAAACATTTTCATACTCAAACTCAAAAAAAAATATCAATCATACACGTGTATCGGATGTTGGTGCCTAGGCACCATGGTGCATTACGTCTCCCTGCCTTTGGATTAATCATAATTAAGACTCCCTGCCTTTGGATTGCTTTTAGATGCGTGCTAGTGTAATTAAGACTTTCCATCTATGATTGATTTAGCATGCCTGATATATTATATACCATTGCACTAGCACGCATCTAAAAGCAATCCAAAGGTAGGGAAGCCTGGTGCCTAGACACCATAATGCTCCATTTCAGCGTTATTTATTTTGTATATATACTATATATGACGCTGAAATAGGGCATCATGGTGTCTGGGCAACAAACCTCTCTGTCTTTGGATCGCTTTTAGATACGTACAGGTGCAATGATATATAATATATCAGGATAGAAAGCCTTAATCATGGATGGAAAATCTTAATCATATATATAAAATAGCTTTTCTCATTTCAAATTTACACAAACAAATCAATTGATAACAATGCGACAACTGCGTTGTGTCCTGCAAAATTTATGTGCCTACGATACGGTGCTTCGTAGCGACGTGTCCACGTCTAACAATAGTGCTGTCTCTTTCAAACCTCGGCAAACAATTAATGGTCTAGTTTCTGGAGCGCCGAATTTTTAATTTTGTTTTTTTTTGTCTTTTTTGAGATTTTTTACTTTTTTATCTTATTTCTTTATATTATATATATATATTTTATTTTTAAAATTAAATTACTTAGAAAAAATTAGTATATTTTAAGCTATAAATCAGAAATTAGAAGTCACTTGGAGCACTACCAATATAGGGCTCTAAGAGGGGCACGGAAATACTTAATGCTTTATGTAATTTACACTTTATATGATTCAACTTTAAGAGGAGCATGGTCAAGAGGCACTACTCCAGTAACTTTGCTATAACACGCCGCAAAATCTTGCCTTTCGATTTCGGATCCCATGGTGCTAGTCTAGCTGCTTAAATTGCCGTTAGAGAAGCCCCTGCACAGGAACCGCGTCCATGCCTCTTTCACGCCTCCTGGACAAAACTGTCGGACCAAGAAACACCAGGATAACTGCAATCTCTCCCAGTTGTATCACCAAGTAAAACGCACATCTATCAAACACATATTTGCAAGATCAAATACGAATAGATTGGTCGGCGAATGACCCCCAAAGCCGAACAATTTACATGGCTCCAGTCCATTTCATCCTTCAAACGTGCCAAATGAGCACAGCCACCTCAAAAGAAAGAGTGAGAAAAAACAGCCTTCCAACGACAGAAAATAACAAGGCACCTGTCACATAAAATGATGCACCGCATCCGTTTCATTTCCCCAGCAAGCTGCAGTCGCATTCGCGCTGCAGCATTGCAATTTACAACATTTTTTAGGTCGCAAAGGAAACAACAGCGAGTCAGAGATGGCGATTACAGGAGATTTTTTTAGGTCGCAAAGGAAACAACAGCGAGTCAGAGATGGCGATTACAGGAGACGACGATACAAGGGCGTGCTCAAGCTCGTAGGCCTTTGCGCAGCCAGACACAAGACATGGCGTTAAGTTAACGTATATTCACCTGGTGTTACAAATTACAACCTGGTAGCGCCAGTGGTCAGAATCAAGGCGAATTCACGTCGGTGGAATGGATCAGTGGCTCAAACAGGCTTGTCAGGGTTACCAAGTCATAATCACACTCCAGATGATTTGGTTCTCTTGTGCCGCGGAGATTGCCCGAGGCACATCCTGAAACGCTGGGATAGACTACCCCCCATCTCCACCCTCTCGCGGTTAAGCTTCTTCCATAGGGCTTGGATCTTCTTCTCCTTCGTTTTTGGGGATGATTTCCTCTGTTTCTGTCTTAGCGGCGTAGCCAGCGCCTTCACTGTCATATTCTACAGAGCAAATTACGAGTTCAGAGATTCTTTCTTTCTAAATTAATTGGTTCACATCGTTGTTTGAAGGAAGCCTCCAGTTTCAGAGAGGCTCAGATAAGTGTCTAGTAATGATAAGCATAACTTCGATCAGGGTATAACAGGGCTAATCTAAAGGGAAACAGGTGAATAATGAATAATTTTTATTTCCAAAAACACTTCATACGCAATGTGCCTGCTTTCGTCGTAATTTTAGCACTCAATAACTATATTGAAAAGGCAAATAACTGAAGCAAGTCAAGCAACATACCTCCTGCTTATCATTAGTATCGCCTGGGAATGATCCATCACTGGCTGCCCCTAAAGAGGAACATCTGCCCCAACTTTCTCGGTTAGAGCTTGTGTATGAGCATGACTCCTCATTATGTCTACTTGTTTTATCCTATAAGAAATGGGAAACTTTTTATCATCAGGCAGCTTACAAGACAAAGTCTATTAAACCTCATTTATTCCTTGCTAACACTTATAGAACTGTTTTGCACCAGGGAATCAATCATAATGCAGGAAACGAATGAAATAGCACAAGACCACACATTACATGATCTTTATGACCCGCACTAACAATTCTTACAATAAACTAACTTAAGCAGGACACACTAAATAACATAAGATAACCTCAATGGATGGTAAGAGGATGAATCATATGGGGATAATGCTGAACTTGACTGCAAAATACAGGGTTAAATCTGCTGCTAAACCAATCTATATACTTTACTTAAACCAATCTATATACTTTACTTCACCTGCAAATGTGATCTAACACTACCACCATCCATCTCTGAGAGGTTATGATTCTCATCTAAAAGGAAATCCTGCATTTGTTAGAAATATATCAGGCAAGGGTCTTGCATATCAGACAAACATATCATTAACAAACCTACCAAGTCATTGCCATTTTTAATGGACAGCTGATTCACACTCTCTGAAAGCATTTCAACTACAGATGTTGTAGCTGAAAAAAAGTAAAGCAGTTAGCCAGTTAGTGAACAGCACCTTGTTAAAACTTACAAGGAAGCGGAAAAGGGGACTACGCCACACCATTTGGAAAGTTAGGTGCATCTGTTGACGAACTGCATGAATCAGTGCCAGCTGCCCGCAGACCACTGATGATCTCAAAGAACAAACTCTGGAAAAAGAGCAATAAAAGTGATTTCTTTGGAAGTACTTCCTATCACATAACAGAACATAGTCGTTCCAAATTAAATTTCATAATGGGTATTTTATGAACTTTACCTCATTGGTTACTGTACCAACTTTAAAAGCACCCATAAATAGATTATTTGAGCATGCTGAAGGTAACTGAGGAGGATGCAGAATATTATAGAAGAATATTGAAACCGAATCATAATATGACTGAGGTCTTGGGGAATTGTGATCCCCTTCAAATTTTATTACATTTTTATCCCCCTGCACATAAACACACAAGTATTAACAAAATGATGACTAGCATGCTCTATAGCAGGCATAGTCGACTGGCAATCTCCATATTATTTAGTAGGTGTGATGTGACATTATTTGCCAGTCGACCTTTATAAAGCAAGCTACATATACATTTACCCCATATGCCTGGTGAATACGATCACAGTGGTGAGGCTGAATAAACATGTCATTCAAAGCATGTCCAAACAATGCAGGAATGAACATCTTGGGAGCAAACTGGTTAAGAACAAGAGAACACAAACGTCAGCCACAATTTGAAGAATGAGTGGAATTGAGCAGAAATCCACAGCGATTGTAATCAAGAGTAATAGAGGACCAAATAAACGGCATCAACATTTAAATCCTGGCAATAACCAGTCTGTCTCTCTTGGGAAACTGTAAACCCTTGAGATGATTTGCACCAAATCCAGACAAACACCAACTTTTAATAAGTTGGTTTTACTGAGCTTTGCTGGAAATTAATTAATTACGCAGTATCCCTGGTAGGAATTGGGAACTGCCAGTTCTATGATCTGAATCCGTTGTTCTAATTGCACAAAAAAACTTATTAAAAAAATCCTTATGACCTTGCCATCTTATGAGTCACTAAACAAATAATTATTTAATTATCATTTATCACATCTGTTATATTTGATTTGAGACATATTCTATGGCGGTGAGTCATGGATAATATATTGCAAAACTTACGTACAAGTGAAAATAGTTTTCACCAAACTTGACCAAATAGGCTGCCCAGAACAGCATGGCACGGCACCGGCTTGGATAGGGCACGACACAATTAGGCCCGACACGACTGGCCCGAATAAGTTAATGTGTCATGCCATACCAGTCCATATACTTGCCCTCTGACCCAGGCACGACACGAAAAGGAGTCGGGCCGAGACACACTTAGCCAAACGGGCCACCGATGGCCCGTTGATTTTATTGCTAGTTGCAAGTAATTTTACTATTAGTCGTAAGAAATTTTACTGCTAAGTCACCCGTCAGCTCTCAGAAGAGTGTATTAACCCTAATACAAATAATTTTACTGTCAACCGCAAACAATTTTATTGCACTACCACATGAGAGTTACTGTGTGTGCCTGGCCGGACCAGCACGGTTGGCCAGGTCTACTTTCTACGAACTTCCACAAGTTAAATCCTTCTATGTGGTTCTTTAGGAAAGTTTCAATATGTTAAATTATATTATGATAAGATATTGTTTTAGAAAGAACACCTGTAAAACATTAAGATCCATTATGTCAAACTTAGCTCTTTTCATAATGATCCGTCGCATATATTGTACAGCCATCTTAACCTGAAAAGACACATCACAGAACCCATTAAACTATGCAATTACAGCAACGTTCACTAGGATTTCAAGAATACTTGTGTTAGTAAGAATGTAAGAGTAAGTTAAGGAACTTCACCACATCTAACAACGACCTTTTCCTTTTATGCATCCCCTATAGTTGTGTGTCCAAACAAAATTCAAATGGACACAGAATACAGATCTTCAGGAAAGAACTATGCAAGTTGCATAAAGGAATGACTTTTTCTTTGTGCATGTTTATTGTTAGAAACTTGCATTTTGCAGGGCATGTAGAAGTTGAAACAACATTAGCCATCACCAGGTTTTTCGTATTAAGTATGGGTTATAGCACACTTTATATGCATTTTAAGTTGAAACAACCGAATGCTATTTGTCACATAATTTGAAGTCCTCATATAATCATAATTTAAAGTCCTCATATAATCCTAACCTGGTAAAGTGGTAATTAACTTAGCCAGGCTGAACCATTGCTCACAAAGTAATAATTGCAAAGAGTCTGAAAACAATTAATTATTGCAAAGAAGAACTTGATGATTGGGTGCTGAATAGTAAAACCACGGTTTCCACGGAGGCATGGACAAATACGTGCACATTGCACTGCTATAGGATAATCTTATGTTCCAAAGGGAACAAGAAAGTATCATAGTAAATTAGTAATTAAGTCATGATTCCATACAAATTATGGCAATGCACCTTTCCAGCATTTGCATGTTAGTTTTTTAATGGCAGGAGGGCAACAAATTCTGCACAAGATGGGACATACCGTGAATTTAGGAACTCGGATTTTGTAAACATCCACAAGTTCCATCATCAAGTCATACAAGTTAGTAAAAGCACTATCCAACACCATGCCAGCAATTGAGGGATCTTCTGCTCCATAAAGTAGGCTGTATTAAATTTATATACAAAATATTGTAATGAATTATGGGAGAAATCCATCAAGCTGTGATAAAATAGTTCAGAAATCACATGAACTTAAAGCCCAAAGATGTTCGTAAACACGTCAACCGAGGAGTGAAATGGAAGAATTAGGAGTCATGTCAATACACATAAATGTGTTCAATAATGATCTAATATACTGCTATTTCAAAAATAATGAATCGCGTGAAGTGAAACAGAGAGACCTTGCACCAAGTAAAAAGAGCATGCACTGTCTCAAAACTACGAAGTACCTTGTAACAGCACCCATTGATCGCCCCCAAAGGCCTATACAGGAAACTTGCTTATTGGTCCGCAGAAATGATACCACACATTTGAGGTCCTCTTTCTAGATGTAAATGTTGTGAATTTCAGAATATTGTGATTACCCAAGATATGAATGCAGAAGAACAAAACTGTTACTGATTACATACCTCATGCCAACCAAGGCTGACATAATCTCCACCCGACAGACCTGACCCAGAAAAGTCAAGTGTGAAAACAGTGATATTTGAAGGAAGAAGTATTACAGCGGCTTCATTTGCATCTGCTCTGCATCCGCTGCATTGAGTTAAAGCAAAAACCTGTTAAATATTCCAAAAGATATTGGTGATTGCTTGAGCTGAATTATGTAAATAAAGAGTCAGTGCATAAGTTTATAATTTGTGCTACTAACCCAATACGACTGTTTCCAAAGGCTTAGAGATGCATATTGATAAAAAGCAAGTTACACAAAATAAGAATGTTGAAAAAAGGAAGCACCCTATGCATGAGCAAATAATATGTTAGCACTGCCACATAAGTACCTATTTCCGTGGCAGTAGATCACACATGGAAGGGCAGTGTTTTCTGGAAAAAAAGCAGGAACATATTGGCTGCATTTTAACGTATGGCCTCTTGCATTTGTAAGCTGCCAGGTTAAAGTGTAAAAATCAGGTTATGAACAAAGATGTTCATAGTTGCCATCAAACTTCTCATCAGCAATAAAAGACAGAAAAAACCTCGATAATTGGTCACCGTACTTGCCTCCAAGTCTAGTCGTTTGTACTTTCGTCCTGCAAGGTTAAACTCTGTCTCCCATAAATACTGATCTGGATTGTACTCTGACCTGCAAATTAGCAACAAGTCAATACCGCCGGATCAGGTACGAGGATCAATCGTTAACTCGTTGGATGAATTTTACATTTTTCATGGGCTTCCATGATTCTTACATTTTTAAATGAAAGTTAGAAACTATACCAACGGACATGTGCTAGGTTGATGCAAAGTTATCAATCAGTTATTTGTATTAGTGTATGATTTGTATCAAAGTTATTGCAACCTAAGATATACATGGCATTGCTGGTCTAATTAGACATCTATTATGAAATTATCAGATTTGAGTGTGAGGAACAAAGAAACATACCTTGTTTCTGTTGATACTACATAATAAGCTATACACATCCTCCTCTCAACAAAGCTAGACCTTAAAGCTAAGTCCAAAAAGACAAATAGGCCATAAACTGCAACACCAAATAAGGTGCAACAGTCAACCAATTATCTCCTTATCCCTCCTCCGGTCCTCTGTGAGGATCTCAACTTTGTGATTTGAGCAGGGGTAAGATTAACATGACAGGTTAAAACTACTTCTCAATGTTATATACTTATATTCATTATACAACATGACTGTACAGGTACAACTACAGATAGCATTACAACTGTAATGAGAACTGCATTGTACCTAACTCTAGCTTTAATGGCACATGATACCGATTCGCAACAGTATAATCAAGTGCCAATGTACCATCATACATAAGACTAGTCGAAGTAACTTCCCTCAGCCGCCTCACCCATCCTCCCAGGCTTTAGGTGGAACTTCCAAACTAAAGCATTGGTACGATTAACATGGCAGGCTTAATGAATTCCGCACTGTCACATGGATCACACAACAAACAGCTGCACACACCAGCATTTTAACAAGCATTGCGGATCTGCGGCCGCATGTATCTAATGCTCACTTTAATAATCCCGAATTGTGCCAATTTACGACAATTTGGCCATACGTTAGTGTAACACCATGTGAAATAGAATAAGCAACAACTCCCAATTAAACCAAACAAAAGTAATCACTGGACATGTAGGGAGGTAGGCGGTACCGGGGCGGCCTGATGACGAAATTGACGAATTGCTCGATCATGGCGCCGGCGGCGCGAAGCTTCTACGCGACGCCGCGGCGGTGCCTCCCAGCGCTCATGCACCACGCTCCGCCCGCCGGCCTCCCACGGCCCCAATCTCTCCTCTCCAAATTTCACCCTGCCTGCCAGCGGGAACGCCACGAGCCAGCCGAAACTGCAGGAATCCACGGGATTCCCAGCGAAGGCGCCTCGGATCTGCGCCGAAACGCCGCGGGAGCTCGCTGCCTAACCGAGCCCCGCAGAACCCGCCGGATCCGTTGCGGTTACCGGCGATCCGGGGGCTCGGGACGCTCGCCGCGAGCCGCGGAATCCGGCGGGGGAGGGGGGAGAGGTGGGCTGGTTTGGCTGGAGGATCGAGAGGGAGGGAACAATAGCCGTGGGAAATGAGAAGGGAGAGCCGAGGTAATCGGGGGAAGTAAACTTTTTTGAAATTTCTTATTTTTATTGTGCTTGTTTGCGCTTTTATTATTGCGGTCCAGCCGCCCGCTTAGCGACAAATGCTACATTACGTACACTAGTAGTGTGCCCATGCTAACGCTACGGTAAAATACAAAACAAGATTCATTAAGATTCACGTCTCATATATTGTATAACCAAATATTTTTGTCACCAAGACACAAGCTATGACCATCGCTAGCTTGCCACGATCACATACAACTCGCTATGACTTTACCGCTCAAAGTCTACGACCTCATCCCAAGTCGTTCCGACCGATCGAAATGATGAACCAACAAATGCACGTGGTAGAAGTCCGCCGACTTTCCACGTGGTCGTAGTCGAGGTCTGCCGATTATCGACCGCACCAGTCGAAGCCTCGACCACCGACTTCCTCTCGCGCTAACGTGGTCATAAGGTACCGACTTCTCAACATGGTCGTACGATCGAGCTCCGACTTCCGACTGCCGTAGTCGTAGCTTCGACTTACGACCTCAGACCATGGCCAACGTGGTCGTAAACGCCACAATGTGGTCGTACAGCCTTCCGACCACAGCCAAAACCTATACATTAGTCACTAACTTCCAGTTCAAGGAAACCCATACACTATAGCATTTTTACCAGAGGAGGTGTCTTCTGAGATCTTGTAAAGCTTTCCATGCATGACATAATCGAACTTGTCAGCCAGAGTTTTTCTGCCAGCCTGAAAAGGAGACGATTCAGTATTTCAGGGTTAACTTCCCGGTACTACGAGTTGTATCTATATGCCTCATCGGATGCAACTCCAAGAAGAACATTGAAGAGATCTTATGAACTTGAAAACTCATTCCAACAATCCAACCTGCACTTGCACCGTTCAATATCATTAGATTATTTCAAGGTCAACCTATAAGATGCACATTTCACAGAATGGCAAGGCCAATCACCTGTGTGTAGTAGCCAGTATCTGGCGCACCATCCAAATTCAAAGGAGCTAAAACCATGGTAAATTTGTCCCCAGTGTGCATAGGATATACATCTGTGGCAACATCTAACTGCATATACATGTCAAACTGCTCTCTGCGAGCTTCGATACGAGCAAATGCACACAAACAATACAAGGACAATATAACATCAGGTCGTATTTGACCAACACTGAGAACAGTACTTGAAGTAGTACTTGTGAGATGAATATCAAAATCACACTAAGCCCCCCCGGGGGGGTTACCATATTATTTACGATATCTATCGAAATAGAAATTCTGCATTGGTAAATTATATAATTATATGGGGCAACATTTGACAGAAGAAAATTCATATAAACGTCCAATGTCGCAAGCATATCATTGGAAGTACAGCACAGCTTATTTTTCGAATTACACAATTCTGCAAGAAGTCCTTGATTTAGTAAGAAAGAAAGAAGAAAGACACAGAAGGAAAACACAAAGGAAGTTTTTATAGTCAGTTCTGTGTAAAAAAATAAAGTCAGACAATCAGTAGTCGTTAGAAAGAAATGCTTAAAATGTGAAGCATCATTGCAGGATACAATTAGGAAGGTGCTCAATGCTAGTACCAACCACATCAAGAGAACATAGCGCTTCAAAATCAGTCAAAGAATTGAGAAGTGTCAAAGACAAGGATCCTACCAGGGCAAGTAAAAAAACATCAAATGCATGCCGATGTTCCTGTCTGATAACGAAAATTTTCCATTTAGGTTCAAGAGGAAGCAGTTTTCTGTCGGACTGAGTTTTACAATGACCATCAATAAGATACAAGAGCAAATAATACCGAATATAGGTGCGTACCTCCCCAATTCAGTTTTTTCCCATGAACACTTATATGTTGCCCTCTCGTGAGCAATTGGTAGGCGTTACTACGGATTTTTAAAATTTATCATACCACTGCCCCCTTTGACTTCGAGCACAACCCCCTTCAACTACAATTAGAATATGCTTGTACGCTAATCACAAGTTTACAACAAACTTAAGCTGAATTTGTAGCTCCACAATCAATTAAGAAAGATCACCAGAAGCACTGGCCCCCACATACATGAATTAGATGATTGAAAGCCCCCGAGCCCAATAATTTAGTTCACCTTGCTGAGAATGGCAGATTGTGACACTCTTAATAGATCACATGTTGTAATGTCAAATCCTGCTGAAATACATATCATTTGATAACTGAACCTTGTCTCACAAAAGTTGTAGGTACAAACAAACAACCCAAACCATCAATTTCCCCTTTCCCGCTTGACAAAGTGTCCTAACAAATGTGCCCGTAGGTATTCTACCTATCTGGACAACCCCTATGTATCTATTTTGTCTGGTCAAAAAAGCAAACATTACATAGAACTCATCAACGTCTATTGTGTACAACAGGATCAAAGAAACTATGCTATCCAATACAGCAGCCTGATATAATTGCACCAGCACAAATAACGAAAGGATGCATGGAATTTAAGCAGATGTTGCTCATTTACCTAGCTGGAATTCTAAGACCTCGATGAGCTTCTTGCCGTGTCTATCCTTCCACTGCATGCACCACTATAACCCCCTCTGGCCTTCCACGCTAAGCCGCCTGCTAGATGCCCAGGTAGCAATGAGGCAAAATCTTCAAACTGCATGATAACAGTCATTAGAACAACTGTAATATGATTTCACATTTTTCAAATAGAGAGGCAAGTCAAAGGTAAGCCGTTTAACACTTGCATGTTTTTCTATTTCTGAATATAGCTTTTTTATGCATGTATCTTACCTGAATGAGTACTTTCTCCCCATAGTTTTACTTCACAGCAGTCATAAATTCATAAAGGAAATTAGCGTACTCCTGAGAAGTACAAAAAATGACAAATTAAGAATTGCAGGTGGTAACTACATCAAGTTAGGAAACAAATGTAAAACTCATCATTCAACAGCTCCTCATTATTTGTGCCAACATCCAATGTGATTGGCAAGCACTTCAAGATTATCAATAAATAATACATTTATTCATGCTATCAAAAAAAAAAGTAGTCCGGCAAACAAAAACTAAGTTAGCTACAAAAAGCTTACAGCAGATGGACGAATTCCTCCCAGAGCAGTGTAAAGGGCAAGCTTACCAACAGGGATCCCCATTCCCTATATAAAAAAAATATTGCAATCAACACAAGAGCCTGAGAGATAGTTTACCGTAAATCTTTAAGACACCTATAAAAAGATACCTGGCAACCAAAATCTCCAAGACCTAAAATCCGTTCACCGTCAGTAACAGCAATAAACCTGAATGCTCGGCTCTGGCCAGTTCTTTAGCACCTCAAGGATCTTCCCCCTGCATAGCCAAGCAAATCTCCATATGAACATGAACATACAAGAGCATCCTAAAACCATACAAACCCAAGAAGCGAAGCATACTTCTCCTTCAATCTGATATAAAGACCCTGAGGATGGCTAAATATGGAGCTGTACTTTTGGCAAGCCTCACCAAGTTGGATTGTACACAACAGGAAGCAGTTCCTCAACATTGTCAATGAGGAGCTTGTAGAAAAGCCTCTCATTCCCTTCTTGCAATATGGATTGAAAGAACAGTGTGACCAGATTGGATTACTCACATCAGCTATGCCATGAACAATAAGGAAACTTAGTGAGCAGTTACCTGAAGGTCCATCATAGCCATGTAGCGCTGCAGGGGCAGCTGGTATTGGCGGATGTCACGCATGATCTTCCTCTCCTGATAAGATCAGAGCATAATGGGTCAGAAAGAAAGGTGCACATGCTTGAAGTCGTTCATGAAGAAAGGAATCGAGGATTGTTGAACCTGAAGCTCCTGGGATATGATTACTGGTGGCAGAAGGCCACGGAGGTAGTGCGTCTCGCGCGCTCTCTCTCTCTCTCTGTGAAGGCAATTCCCTTGTTGTAGCGTGGATCCCTCAGCAAATTGTAACTGCTGCCACATACCAAACAAGTCAAATTATGCTCCCAAACAATCAAAGCAACTTTTGTTCAAGCATCTACAGTCAATAATTTCTCCTTGTTTTGAAGCGTGATCACGCATTTCCATCTGCATATGGCTCTAATCCTACCCTACCCTCTTATGAGCAGGCAAAGCAGCGCTGTTGTCAGTCTCAACTACCACATAGCTAAAGACCAAATTAATTTGGCAAAACTCTGGGACACATGATCGAAACATAGCAAAGTTTGATCTGGTCCAAACCTGAAGCATCCCTAACAAAATATCTACTCTTTTGCTGTCATCAATCACTACATACAAGATGAGTAACCAGCTTGGGAAGCATACTAATGTGGAAAAAAAAAATCAAAATTCTGATCATCAGAAGCAACAAAATGCCAGAACATCCTACTGAAACGTTTGTCTCCGGCGGAGGAACCCCAGGGCCCAGGCGGGCCATGGCGGATCAGAAAGCCTATCCTTCACTCGGAAGTGTGTTAGAAACGAACCAGGTAGAGGCCGTGGCGTCACCGCATCGGCACCATCGCGGTCGACCGGGTAGAGGCCGTGGGGGTGCTTATAGACGAAACCATCGTCGTTGCAGATCACCTACTCGCCGCCCCGTCCCGCTTGCCCTCGCCGCCCGGATCCTCGTCGCCTCTTCTGGATCTGGCGGATCTCGCCTGGATCCGGCCGTCTCCGGCTCATTGTGCCGTCGCACGGAGGAACCGCACTCGAGCCGTGTCGCCGCCAGGCTGCCGCCGCTGGGCTCTGCCCGCACGGATTCGGTGAGGTGGGGAGGAGGCAGCGGCAGCGCGGGGTAGGGAGGAGGTGAGGGCGGAGCGGAGGAGCGAGGAGGCGGCGGAGGAGCGAGGAGGCGGCGGTGGAGCGGAGGAGCAGGGGATGCATGAGTGGAGGAACAGTGATGGAGGCGGAGATTAGGGTTGTCTATGCTAGCATTATACTGAAGTACATCACTCCAGTATTGGACACTCGAGTGTGAGGTGGGAGGTGGGAGGCGGCGCGGGGTGGGAGGGAGGGGAGGAGGCAGCGGCGTGGGGTGGGGCGGAGGAGGAGGCGGCGGCGGCGCGGGGTGGGGGCAGGAGGAGGCGGCGGCCTCGAGCGCGGGGTGGGAGGCGGCGCGGGGTGGGAGGGAGGGGAGGAGGCGGCGGCGGAGCGGACGGGTGGGGGGAGGAGGAGACGGCGGCGGCGGAGCGGGGGAGGAGGAGCGAGGGCGGAGTGCAGCGGAGGAGTGGGAGGTGGGAGGCGGTGGCGCGGTGCAGGGGGTTGGGGGCGGGGTGAGCAGTGTATCGGACGGAATTTTCGCGAGCTGGGGGGATCAGAGAGAGCGGGTGGGGCCACGCGGCGATGGGGCAGGAGGAGGCGGTGGAGAATGTGCATGATCCGGATGATTTTGGCCTTAGGATCTTCAATGAGTAAGAGAATAAGATTTGAGGAGAGATCCAGGCCATTCATTTTGTATGAAGTTGGATTACTTGGTACACAAATCTGGGTGGACTTAGATTAGGCATGACTGTAGGGGTGGTTGAGAGGGTGGATTTAGTAAAGAAAATTTTGGTGTATTATAGAGTAGGGTAGATACAGGAGCACGTTAGTCTCTCTACGCCTAAACTTAGAAACAGTAGGGTACATTTTTGGCAGGCCTCACGTATACGCAACACAGTTTTGCTGCGGCTCATATCTTTTATTTACGCTTTTCAAAATAGTGTGTGGATAATATCGCACATGATTTTAGAATCAAGAAACCGTTTAGAGAAACGGCTTTAAAAAACCGTATAAAGAAGTTGCCTCATTTTTTTAGTTTTTAAAAGCTAAAAGCAATAAAAACAAAAAGTAAGGAAATTAGTTTCGCATTTAGAGAACCCAGAGGTCGATTTGAACGAACTCAACTTCCTAAAGAAGCTTCCAAAAGCCCTCCATCGCTTTCTTTGCGTTCACATCTTTTAAAAGCTTCTTTTTAAATTTTACTCTAAAAGCTACTTCTTTCGACTGTTATTATACTAAGAAAAAAAATCATCAGCTCTAATCAATTAAAACAACCCATATATCCTATTGTCCAAGTTAAATTTCTATCAAACACTTTACTCACGCCGTTTAACCGGGGCAGTGTGTCCAATATGCAGGTATCACCATCCAACATGCAATTTGAGAAAACTATTCCGTGTCTAGCCTACCATATTTATCATGCCGCCAGATTTGAATCACATTTACTTAGATTTGGCCATAAGAGCAAGTACAATAATGGTCTTATAGCCAAGCTAGTCAGCATTTTTGCTGATGTGGAGGAGAGAAGAGAGGAGAGAGAGGAGAGCTTGGCTCTCATGCAAGCAACAAGCTGCACACGGGAGCCTATGCAGTGGTGGACCCAGATAATAAATGTATGTGAGGAGGAGTAGGAAAGAGAATGTGAGACTTGGTACCATATAATAATAAAAAAACTTTTGTAGACAAATAGAAGACAAACTATTGTATAACTTGGCTCTTATAACTTGACTTATAGCCAAGCACTTGGCTCTATTATTGGACTTGCTCTAACTTATTACACATCCAAATCAGTGACCATCTCTAGTTGCCTCCTACTTTTTAACTTCCGACGCGTCTTTTCAAGTGAGATCTATAAGTTAATTATAGTAGAAATTATATTGACTTCGACTATACCGACTAAAATCACATACGACTAACTGACTAAAATCACATACAACTATCTCTCTCTTCATACTCTCTCGCACAAATAGTCATAATTCAGAAACTATAAGCCAAAAATCATAAGACACAGCCAAAAAAAGCCATTGTGCCAAAAAAAACCCATCCAATGGCTTTTTTTTGGCTTTCAGTGGCTTTTAGCTTTTTTTCCTTCTCTCAACAACTATTATTTATTAGATTAACTAGCCAAGTCCCCGTGCGTTGCAATGAATATCAAATAATTGATAACGCAAATTTAAACTCTCAAACAAAATAATATGAGTTTCCCTACATCTATTTTTTTTATAAAACTTTCTCTGTATCTATGAATTGCTTGTGTATGACTCAAATTTTTCACTATGAATCAATCGTCCAAAAATAGTTAAAGCTTAAATTTTGAAATAGCATAAAAAAATTTCATGTTACAAGCAAGACAAATCATGCCATGAATCACATGCGTAGAAATCTTATCCTTCGTAGAAAATCCTCCAAGACACATGAATATATGGAGAACACGTAAGATTGTGAAGGGTAGTTGGTGAGGCCACGGACATTACCAAATAGAACTTTTAAAGGAAAATAGTTGAATCCCTGTGCATTATTACAGATTGGAAAAATCATATTATCCTAACATGTATGTGTTGCTACGGATAAAAAGATAATTATATTACCTAGTATGTCATGTCACCATTACTGGAATCAGTCCGTGCCACTTCTTCGGCTCTGTGTGCACCTGGATAAGTTCCCCCCAACCCGCATAGCACCTCTCTTAGCCTTCACGGTGCCCTCAGCTTCGCCACTATGCTTGGCCATGCTTCGCTGCGGCATGTGTCACGCCTCCACCATGACGCCTAGCTTGTAATGCACCATGGCCCCTACCACCACACCTGGCTTACACGGCCATCCTCGCATCATACCGCTCATGACCAAATCAATCTTTCCAAACCAACATCTCTATGATCAAACACAAATGTTCAGGTTTAGTTACAAATTGGAATATATAGAACTGACAAAACAAACTTTTGTATTTGAAATTGTTATGGAAATAACCAAGAGCATACTAACAACTAGCTCTCTGATAAGATATTCTTCAAGTATGCAAGCAGGTCAAAGATATCCTACAATAAAAGAAATCATTTGATACACTATATATCAATCATTTCCCGCATGATTCCCATGAATAGCCTGACGGTCAGTTTACGTACATTTCTAACATGCTAGTACAAAACAAAATGAGGGGAAAACCGAACACTCACTGCTGATCGAATAAGTCTAACAACGACAACCTCACAACCAGTGAGCATGCATGATGTGTTGTTCTAAGCGCTCAACAAGCAGATGTCAAAAACTTCAACCGAACATTAGCATTTAGCAATTTTGTTAATGGCCAACTAGGGGTGGAAAAATAGCTCGAGGTTTGCGGCTTGCAAAAAAAACGAGCCAAGCTCGAGCCACTCGCGAGCCGGCTCGCGAGCTTTTTTGGCTCGCATCTGCAGTTAGCAATCGGCCCAGCCAGGCCCCAGGCGCTTCGCACCGCCCCTACTTTATCATCGCCCACCCCTTTCGTCGGCCGTTTTCGGTGGTGGCTTCAGTGGCCGCATTCGGGATTTCACCCTTCTCAAAGAGCTCGTCGACCAGCGTCCCGGGCCTCTCCTTCCAGTCGAACGGCATGCCAAGGCGGCCGTCGAGTACGGCGTGTGCGGCTGGAACTCCTCCTCGTCTTCCTCGTCCTCACCGTTGCGGCCGGCATCGTTACCCTCGACGAAATGCACGTATATGGCCACGGCGCGCCTGGGGCTCGCGGGCCCGCTGGTGAAGTGCTGGAACTCGCCGCACCTCTGGGTTGCTATCTCCCCGGATTTGGTGGCCCGCCTCGGTCGCCATCAACGCTGCGCCTCTTCACCGTCGGCTCTACCGGATCTGGCTGGATTTGGCCCGCCTCAGTCGAATCCGCTAGGCCAGCCGAATCTACGGCAGGGCGCCGCCGGATCTTGGCTCCCCAATCCGAGCTTCCCGCCGCCTCTAGCGCCTTCCCCCCGGCCCACATCGAATCCAACCAGCCTGGAAGAGGTTGAAAGGGTTGGCACCGGTGAGGCGCGGCGTGGCCGGTAGCAGGAGGTCTAACGGGATCGGCGACGGCGGCGCCGTAAGGAACGGACCTCCCGCCGCCCCCTCGGCGAGACCAAATGGGCTTGCGGCCGCGCGGGCTGGACGGCGCCGTGGCGTACGGGCTCGTGGCCGCGCTGTCGAACTGGAAGTCCTGCCGCGGCGACAGTGAGGTGGAGATGGGAGGGAACAGAGGAAACCGTGAGGAAGGAGGGAAAGAACAGAAACAGGGAAGTGGTCAATGGACTTTATACAGTGAATCAGCTGCTCGGCTCGCGAGCCGTAACGAGCCGCGTATCGAGCCGAGCCGAGCCTGCATCCTGGCTCGGTGGCTATACGAGCCGAGCCGAGCCGCAGCTCCACACGAGCTTGACCGAGCCTGGCTCGAGCCGGCTCGGCTCGTTT
Organism: Dendrocalamus latiflorus; assembly: GCA_017311315.1. NCBI lineage: Eukaryota > Viridiplantae > Streptophyta > Magnoliopsida > Poales > Poaceae > Dendrocalamus > Dendrocalamus latiflorus. Next base: position 44,532,973 of record CM029609.1, read on the forward strand.
CCACCCCTATGGCCAACGATAATAAATGTCAGTTATCAAGCATTTATACAGAACCATATTAAAAATCATGGAGCATACATAACCATTCAGAGGAGCGTATAAAAACCATATATTCAGACATAACATAACAGGGTAATCACATAAAGCATCCAAATTTTGGGATTGTAAATTCAATAAAATAAATCTCTGAAATTCAGAGAAGCTCAAATTATTTTCTACGTTTGTCCTGTGAAAATGGGCGTATTAGATTGCATGGTGAAATGCTAAATCTCAGGATTGGTTAATTACAGCTAGCATCAAATTCAATGAAAAAAACATAGGGCTATGCCATAAAGATCTTAAGTATGCATCATGCTGCCATGGACAAATCAAGTACTCTTTCTCATCTAATAATAATGCAGAAATGCTAATATGCTATTTGGCCATCAGAAAACTGACAAAAGAACAAAGTAAAACCAAAATGCAGCAGTAAATCACGGGGGTGTTGTAGCTCAGGGCATTCAGAATGTAACACACATGGACAACAAAATAGCATCCTCTCTAACATCTGTCTGGAGTACTAGCAACATCACATCCTATCTTTTCGGTTCCTTAGAAGGATAAATAACAACACAAGCATACTGCAACAGAGAATAGTACGGGAATCTCATACTCAAAAAGTTGAAAATCTCATGGAACAAAGAACACAAAAGAGGTCTTTGCTTCCACCCTCATGAACTGAACAAGACGTCCGCATGAGCTAAAACAGAAATGCAAAGTACATACTAGAGCAAAACGACCATCTCTATTGAACCTTGCTCAGTGTTGACCATGACCACTCCCCCACCACGATCACCAGCAAAATTGCCCCTTGGAACTATTTGATCGAGGGGGAAAGGGAAATCACCTCTAACCCAGAGAAATAACCTAAAATCCTTTGGTGTTGAGCTTCAATTAAGGAATCACATGGGCTTGCTCCATGGCTTTGTCACTATGAATCCGTCATGCAAAAATAGTTAAAGCTTAAATTTTTAAATAGCATAACAAAATTCCATGTTACAAGTAAGACAAATCATGTCATGAATCACATACGTACACATATGCATAGAAATCCTATCCTTTGTAGAAGATCCTCCAAGACACACGAATATGTGCACACTGAAAACACATAAATTTGTGAAGGTTAGATGATAAGGCCACAGACACTACCAAATGGAACTTTTAAAGGGAAATAGTTTAATCCCTGTGCATTGCTATGGATTAAAAAAAATTATATTATCCCAACATCTGGGAGCTCTTGGAAAAAGCTGGGGCACAAGCGCCTAATCCTGGTCATCGACGGCGGCGGTAGGACGGGGTGTGCATTCATCGCCAGCATGTTGGGGCAAGTGGCACATGCCACCAGCTGAGGCGCCGTCATCTGCGAAGGGGAGTGGTTGTACGCGACAGGGATGGGATTATTCTGTAACAAGGAGATCTATGCTTCACTACCACACATGGGGTCATCATAGATAGTTCATAACTCTCATCAGAGACGGTTTCTGAATCGTCTAATTTATTTCGTCAGTGATATTAGGTGATTATCACAGATAGCTCCCAAATCATCTATTGTAAGTTACAACACAGATGATTTTTAAAAATAACCATTTATGATATCCGATATATCACAGATGACTAATACAAAAAATAGTCTGTAATGGTCTACATATCATAGACAGTTTGGTGTTACAAACCGTCTGTGATAATTCTTTATATAGCTAAAAAAACTTTCTGTTTTTCGGCTAGCCTCAGAAAATGTAAGCCATGTCCTTTGAAAACAAGCAAGCAGATTATATATCTACACGGCCACAGTGTGCATGAACATTGGCTACCAGCAACAAGCACAACAAAAATGATGTAACAAAACAAAAAGGATTTTCTCCCTGATCTACCTTTTTTGCCAAAAAAAATGTGATAGCCAGATCTAGCAACAACAAGCATGAATTAACTGCATTACCATACGATTTGAGGTAAAGAAGTGGGATTTGAGATCTATACATTCGGTTCCCGCAAGAACTTTACTCTAAGGTGAGGGAGGGGAGGAAGAGTGGGATCAAAAGAAGAAGGAACAACGATCACTTTGATCCAGTTGTCGCTAGCGTCACCCTTCCCTGTGTCAAGTACGGGCGGCAAGGGAGGCGGCGGAGGAAGCTGAGCAGGCCTAGATCCGGCGCTGAAGGAAGCTGAGAAGGCACAGGTATGTTGAGGAAAACCTAAGTGTGCATAGTAGCAGGAGTGGGTTAGGTTTTTGCTGTAAGTATCTGTATATATAGAAAAATATTACCACAGATGGCTAATACAAAAAATCATATGTGATAAATCACAATACAGACAGTTTTTTAAATAATCGTTTATGATATCCAACATATCACAGATGATTAATACAAAAAATCATCTGTGATGGTTTACGTATCATAGACGATTTGTATTAGAAACCATCTGTGTCAGTTCTTTGTGTAGCTAAAAAATTTCTGTTTTTCCGCTAGCCTCAGGAAATACTAGCCATACCCTCTGAAAGAAAGCAAGTAGATTGCAGATAAATAACAGATAAGTTAATTACAACTCAAAGTGAATTACAAAAAATTCCACTTGGCTATTTTCTTTAAAAAAATATCTCTTCACTATGATTGACTCGCATATAGTTAGCTTCCTCACTAGGTTCTTCCTTAGGCCTAATGCCATCTCCGAAATGGAAGCATCTCGTCAAATTAATTATATTCTTCCTCATCCACGATATTCTCAACTTTGATAATCTTTCTTTTTCTATGAAGAACTACATGATGGTTCTTATTTGCCGGGTCGATAAGATAAAAAACTTAAACAACTTGCTTAGCAAGTATAAATAGTTTGTCTTCGTATCTGACACGTCCGAGATCCACAGTAGTGATGCTGTACCTATTGACCTTCACACTCTGTGGAAGTTGGACCCAACGACACCGAAATAAGGGATCTTGAAAAGTATGTAGTCGAGCTCCTAAATCTCTTCTACAAACCCATAGTTGGAGCTCAACTCACATTTCATTATGTTTGGCACAACGGTATTGAACTGCTCGTGAAACGCATCTATGCGGACATCGTTGTTCTAGACTGTACTCTTCCTACCTTGAGTTATCGTATAAAATATATACCCATTTATGTCATATCCTTACCATATCACGATTGTAAATTTTAGCCCATTTGCCAACCATCGCAGTATATCATCACTTGATGACCTCCCAGTGAATCACACCTTTAACCATTTGTTGAACAGACAGTTATGCTCTCTCATAATCCAAACCTCCGATCGGCTTAGATTCTCTTGGCATACCATGTCTTTGTGCTCATCAATGTACGGGAACACTTGGTCATATGTTGTAAGACCGTGAAATGGGCTTGAGCGTATGTATCCAGATTAGGAGTGATTGTTTTCCTTCCGATGGTCACGATACCCTCCAGCCTCCCCTCATGACAAGATAGGGGCACACCTGTCGGTTCCACCTGAGCCATGTAGTCGACGTAGATCTCAATGATCTCTGTGGTTGCATAAACTTCAATGATGTTGCCCTCTAGCCGAAATCAATTCTATACATAGGACTCAAAATTCTGATGTACCTCTCGAACGGGTACATATGTCGTAGAAACATAGGGCCACATATATTTATCTCTTTCACAAGGTGAACAATAAGTTGTGCTATGATATCAAAAAATAATGAAGAAAAATACATTTCAAGATGACATAGTCATCACTACCTCATCTGCAGAGCATCTAGTCTATCGAGAAGTCTATTTCAGTGCTAACATTGATACCATAGTTGAAAGCTATAAGTCTAAGTTCTTTGGAGCGGCCCCTTTAAACAGATCCAAATTTTACTCGTCCCATTTCCAATTGCAATGTATGCTATATTCTAAAAACATTTACGTTTGCGTTGCAGTTTCCGAACCACCCCAATTTAAGCCCATTAGTTAGCCTTCTTTGTTTGTAGGCCCACTCGCAGCCCGGCCCAACGAACCGTCTACTTAGGTTCCCGCCAGGTGGGACCCACTCGTCGGTCACACGACGCGAGCCGAGGAACGGACGGGCACGGCACGGCGGCGGAGCCCGGGTCGAAGCGAGCAGGCGCCGCGGCGACATGGGGCTGCGGGGCCGAGGTGTGGTGGGCGAGAGGTGGTCGCAGCGCGTCCTCTGGATCTGCGCCATCGGCAGCGCCGTGAGTAAGCACCCGACCAAGAACCCTTGGCCCTAGTGCTCTGTTCCGTTCCATCTTCGTCTCCGCCTGATTTGCTTCGTGGTGCGATTTGATCTGATGCTGCCGCTTCCCAGGCCTCTACTTCGTGGCGGTGGAGAGGCAGGCGCAGAACCGCGCGCGGGCGGTGGCCGAGGGCCTCAAGGCCCTCGACGGCGCGGGCGGCTCCGCCGGAGAGGACGTGTGAATCTGCCGCGCCGGGGTGAACGGATGTGTAGAGTGGGCCTCTTTTGTCAAAGCTTGAAACGAGTTAGATTTGCTTATCTGCTTCTTGTCCACAGAATTTTTACAATAATGTACTACTAATTGCACCCCTGCCTTTGCGATATCTGAATGTTTAGTTGCTATCTTGGGAGCAAGACATGGATGTTTTTTCCCTTGAAAAGTGAGTTGGAAAAAATTGAGATGATGTTTTGTGTATTAATTTGGGCCCCTAGATTGCTTGAGCTTGTTAGGTTGCAGCTGAATGGTAAAAACAGCGTGCAGTTCTTTCATGACCATTTGTTCTGGTGTATTCCTAGGAGCGCACAAACAGTGGAATATGCGAGCAAGGCAGGAAAAAAATTGTTTAGGTAATTCTTAGAGATAGGCTTCATTTCTGTACTTATCATGCTGGGAGACTCTGTCATATCTAAAATGAGTTACTGTCCGTTAAGCAAATTGCTTTCCTCAGTAAAGTAGTATAGAAATTGAATAGGTAAATTAGGACAAACAACTCAAAAAGAACATAATCATCTCAGTGACTACTTGGTCCTGTTCCTGCCTAATACTTGTTGCATTTCATCCATGTACCTTGTTTCTTGCTCTTCATAAACCTCGAAGCTTTTTGATTTGTGCGTATGCTAATTCTGAACTTAATGGGCTCTCAGCCAGAGCGCCGAAGATTATCGAGATCGATTCAACATGGAAAAGTCCTCCCTATCCATCAGACGTAGGTTGCCAGCAATTTTCCTCGCCTTCCCCGCTTCCACTTAACCCAATTTAAACAATTAGGTTAACTTTTGGGGAATAAGTGAGTGGCAATCTGTGTAAGCTAATAGATGAGGCTTGCATACATACATCCTTTCCTGTGTGCATTTTAGAGTTCAAGCAAGGTGAGAATGCAGTAATCATATGCCAAGTGTAATAGTCTAATAGAGTCTCTCCTTTTATCTGTCTAAAGCAGAATAGCAGATAGCTAACATTTTTTTTGACCCAGTCCCAATTTTACGTTTGGTGACATTTTCACCCCTAAACGTTTGTAGGAGTTCCATCTTGTATTTGACATGAATTGCGGTAGTTTTCTCTGAGATATCCTGTATCTATACTTTTAAATCCTGTAGGAATGCTTCACATGAACGAGGTGTCACACGCCTGCAAAAATACTTTCTAGTTTCTACTACCTGTGCACAATCATTTTCTGACATTCATATGACAGATCTGAATGCCCATATGCTTTCTTGAGGAAAACCATGAGAGCGACAAATGTTGTAGGTAAGCATAGTGATGCTTTGGTTAAGCTCATATTGGTCGAAAACCATGAGAGTGACAAATGTTGTAGGTAAGCATAGTGAAGCTTTGGTCAAGCTCATATTGGTTCCAGTCTGTTGCAGTCTAAAGAGTCCATCTACTTTAAGAATAAGTTCCTCGCAGACATTTATTTGGTTAGTGCGCCGTGGTCTCTATTGATTTATTTGATGTGCATGGGGTGGTAATTCTCTAATTTGTTGACCTCTCCACAAGTTTAGAGAACAATGGCATCTACAGCTTTCACCACATCACTGGCTAGAAATGGGTTTGTAACCACTTCAACTGTTCTGCCTTTTGTACGAAAACTAAAATTTCTGCTATGTATTCTTTTGACAAAAATAGTAGGTTCGGGCATAACCCAGAAGATGGGACTCATTTTAGTATATGATTGCTTATGTTTCTTGTACTTGTGCATAGTGAAAGACTCAAGGATTTCATAAGGCAAAAACCACTGCTTGAGTCTTGACCTTGACTGGAACTAGTCAACATGCTCTCATCCATTGATCAATCTAACAAAAATGTATCTATAACCATGTGATTCTACGAGGAGTAAAACAATCATGGGGTGTTACATCTGAATAGGTGGGTGTTATTTGTTTCTGACACATAGCTATGGGACTAAGTCAGATGATAAAGCCGGCATGCATGCTGTTTACAAGCAGATCATGTCTTAGTGGCAAGGCACTATTGTTTTTCAGTATATTCTCTAGGACTGCATACCAACATTACCTTATATAGATGATTCATTCTGAGCATAATTTTTTTCTACACAGATATATTAATATGAGCAAAAACGAATACCCCTTAACATATATTACTTTTACCATTCCTATATATATGTATACATTTTATTTCTACTCAGACACCAGATTTTCACATGAGAGCCCATGATAGCAAGTTACAGTGCTATTTACCATGTACCATCAGTAGGACTTAAAACCAGATGCGTTTGGTATTATACTCAAATTACGATTGGTTGGTGGGCTAGTGGATCTATTGAGAATCTAATAGCACCTTACTCCTGAACGGTACATTATTTTGACACCTTAGCTTTTTCCTGTGAGCTTTCTGGGAAGATTAGACAGTAGACACGGCTTGTGTCTAACTGATTGAGTTTGGATTGTGTTGAAATCGAACAGCATCTTGAAGGATTTTAATGGCTGTACATCATTGACCAAAGACAAGGCAGATAGATGGCTGGGGACAAGGCAAAGTATGAACAAGGCAAAGTATGATTTATGTAATCTGCTAAAGTTAGATTTGTAGTTATCTTGTCGATTCTGCTTTTACCATATCAAGAGTAATACAAAATAAAGCAATGAGATTTGGTAATTACTAACATGGTTACATGGCATGATTATAAAGCAATTTCTGTTACTAATATTACCTGGTTCTTTTAGTTGTCCCCTAGTTGTTTAGTTCAAACTGTACTCTGATCCTCTGATCTATCTGCAAAATGCATAGGAATTTCATGTAGCACTTTTGCTTTATTAACCACTGTGCTAATACTTGGAACTCTTATTGCCTTTTGCTTTATGGGCCCTTCCTTTGATGCCTCCGTGTTTAGCATTTTCTTATCATCAAGTGCTAACTTATATATATATATGCTATATTGTAGACCTAATGATCAACTAGGTGCCCACTTCTACTAGGTATGAAAGCTTGAAAATGTGAGGAATCTTCCATGCGCAGAGCCCACTAATGAATGGGGTTGCAGGATTATGATGCAAGAACCCATCATTCTTCTCCTGTCATCCATAATCTTGAAAAGTACTTTTTTTATCACAAGATGCTGGTTTATTCTACCCTGCGTCAATGTCCTGAGATTCATTGACTATCAATAACTTGACATGTATACGTCTGATCCATATTAGTTTGATCCCATAGTTTTGTTTTATGCCCTTTTTTATCTTTGTCATGATTTTAGTCTTGTTTCTGACACAATTCCATTGATTTACAGAAGAAAATGTACTTTAGATTTAGAGGAAAGTTCAGCATCTGTTACTGGACCCAAATTACCTTAGCTGATTCCACTTTTAGTGTATTTTCATTAGACACATAATCACAAGATGCCTTCTAATAAAATCCATGTTGATGATGGTTATGAGCACTCCAGCCTTCCAGATGCTGTTAGTGCTGTTCTTTTCCTGGTTTTCCCTTTTTTTTCTGTCCTGACTACTGAACCCCACAAAGTTTAATGTTACAATCAGCTTGATGCAGAGCATCTTGAGCATGATCTTCCTTGCCTTGGATCACCAAATAATCCCCATTAAAATTGTTAACTTTTTCTGTAAATTATCCCTTAGGTGAACACATCAAGATCAGGCAAGGAAAATGAAAAGTACAAGAATTATTGGTACGTTTGCGATGAGGACTGAGAAGATTAACTTATTGAGAAAAAGGTTAGGGGAGATTAACTTATTGAGAAAAAGGTTAGGGGAATAAGGGAATCTTTGGAAGTTGTCAAAATTCTAATTGGTTGCTTAGATGAGCATCTTAGGCTTTTTGCTTTGCTCACTAACAGCACGAATGGGGGTGATAAATTATGTGATTAGTGGATGGAAAAGAACAAGTTGAAGGTATAAAACTTAATGCTTATTCAGGGAGTAATGTATGCAGCCCTTTGCCCGTGGGGCTGGAAGGAAGGATAGATTCTGGAGCTTGAACGTTTCATAGTCATAGATCTCCTATTCTCCTGGGACCATTTTAAGTAATAGTTTCTATATTCATTTAGATATTGAAGCCTACAGGTAGGGAGATGTTTTAACAATCTACCAGTTCATTTCTTGCATAATTTGCAACTTTTTATGCCTACAGAGTGATGGATGGCCAGGCCTTAGCCGTGTAGCGTGTTGTGTTGATTACTGTAGGTGCCCCTAGTTAGTGGTCAAGATTGCGATCTAATCTTACACAATTGTATTGTTCTTTGGTGCTCCACCTAAGCCTTAATATACCATATCTGCCAACTCTGCGTAGCCGACTGTTGGACCAAATCCCAATTAAATTGTGTCGGATAGATAAAATATTTTATTTGCCTTTTTTTCTAAGTAAAACAATGTATTGTTGGCCTATTTTTATGAAAAGAAATGTTTATCTCGTGTTTACTGTTATTTGTATTCTTCTTTCCTTCCGACGGTATCTTAAATATTTTCTCAGTTTGTACTGTTAATTTTTGTAGGCGCCTATTTACAATGTTCTCTCACTTAGATGGTGCTCCAACTAGCTTCTGATTTTTTTGCTGAAATTGTATTATAGCAAATGTTAGCTTTTTCTAAGAAAAAATAAGGAAAAAATTAAAGAAAAAACCGTTATATCGTTGAAGACAATACAAAAGAATAAAGAAAAAAAAGGCAAAAATCCGAAAACAGCTAAAAACTAAAATAAATCGAAATTAGAAATCAATGTGTTTTAAGTGATATAGCTTAAATAAGTTAAAATCTAAAAGCTGAAGTCGGTTGAAGCGGTCCAGGAACGCTTCCTGTCCATCGTTTTTTGGAAGGAGCAAGTCTTGTGCTCAAAGAGAAATAAAGCTATGCTGTCCCACTGAATTGGGACCCTACGTCCGCACGCTTGCTTTACTATGGAGAAGAATTTAAAATGTATGAGCAGCCAGAATGTTTGTCTTAAATCGACCCCGACTGTCTTTACTTTTAGAAAATAGGCCGACAAGTTCAGGAGAAACTTGTTCATGGGGTGTTTATTTAAATATTGTTTAGAGAACAAGATCTTGGATTGCTTCGCTCCTTGCTTAAGTCTTGTCTTCAGAAATGCAAAAGCTGGTTGACTCTGTGTCTTCAGAAAAGCATTTATATTCTATACACGTTTGGGGGTGAAAGCTATGGATGTGGAATTTTTGGCACATGTGACATTGTTTTATCTCATATTTACAAAAATAACAGCATACGACCGGTAATAGCAAAAATATCGTTTTTACTGTCCAGCCACCGAGCGACGATGTTGTAGAAGCGACACGTCTCACCTGGAAGCCGGCCACCGGACGCTAGGCAACATGCCGCTTGGCCACCGTGCAGCTAAGGCCTGCTGCCCGGCCACCGGGCTCCAGGTGATTAGCACTCATGATTAGAAAATTTAACACGCACTACTCGTAGAATTTTGTAAATATAGCAAATGAGCACAAAAAATTATAGAATTTTTTGTGGAGCTTCCTGACGCAACGTAGTTCATTGTGTAATTTGCTCGTAATTTTTTTCGTTGTGAATTTTACTCAAAAGTTTATTTACGTAAACTATTTGTAGGAATTTCTAAATATATGAAATGAGATGGAAAAATATAATAGTGGATTTAATGGTGCAATTTTTTATTTAGTTACGCTAGGAGTATATATAATAGTACAAAAACGCTTCGCACGGGATACAATATGGCTTACTCATCTGAGCCACTACTATCTCCTCGCCGTATCTGCCTTTGCGTGCATGGCCTTGTCTTCCGTTGTTGAGCATGTCTCGTGGGGTACGTCAGCCAGTCGGGAGCTTGCGTGCTAGTTTGGAGGAGGTATGGAGATCGTTCCGTTTGTTGAGTAGCCGGCGATGGTGCAGTAGGCTGAGGTGCATCATATAGTGTCTGGTGGTAAGCGTCGATATGCTCTTGCTGAGACATACCGAATTGGGGGCCGCCAGAGATGAAGTCGTGAACGAGGGACTCTAGGAATCCCCCCGATGTATGGAGGAGCTCTGGCCTTCACCGTATAGTGTGACAGCGATGCCAGAGGAGCTCTGCCCACCGAATTCTCCAAACCCTGCATATGGTGTGAATGATGAGTTTTGTCCTGCGTACGTTGCAAACTCTGGCGCTACGTACCCCTCCCTGGAAGCAACCGGGAGGCCCATGTCGTCATCGGTGGGCTGGCCATCACTCCCACGTAGAATTGAAGGCTGCAAGATGGAATGATATTAGTCACAATAAATATTTCAGATGTAGAATGCGAATCTTGTACTTCCGGATGTGCAGCGAAGATGACCAATGGGGAGCGATAGTCTATGTAGGGTGTGCGGAGGGCAAAAGTGATGCATCTCGATGACGAACCTGCGGCGGGAGAACGCCATGATGTTAGCGAAGTGTAAGGCATATCAGGAAAACAAAATGTAGATTTGTATGTAAGTTGCCTTCTCGTCGATGTGGCCCGCGGATGATCGACAGCTAGTACTATGACGCCGGTCAGACTCGGTAGGTCGTGATAGCTGGTCGGATTTGATAGGTCGCGATGACCTGGTGGGTGAGCACGATGCCCCCACTGGGTGGCCGATACGCGTGACGTGGTCTGTCGATCGGCCGCAGCTCAGTTTGTCCATTATTTTTTAGCCTACGATAGGATGTACTTGAAAGTTTTGTGCAAGGCCGGTGGTATGTCTGGGTTGCTCATGGCAGTTTCAGACACGCTTGTGATGCGCTGTGCCCGCTCCAACTGAAGTGATATATGAAACGGTTTAGTAATGACTAGAATAAATTTCGTAAATGAAACGATCAAAATTTGCAACTATCTTACGGTGTCAGGCCGTCGCGAAGCATTGTGGCGTTTGATCGAGCGTAGTAGACTGTCTTCGTGCGTGACCTGCTCCGATTGATCTGGTGCAGGAACGGTGAGTCTGCCACATGACCAGGGTACGTACCACTATTGGTACTCGTACATCCCTACATCGTACGGATGTTGCTCCATTACGACATCCAGTAGCGTCTTGTCCGTCCATGCCATCGTTCACTCCTGCTGCAGTGGCTGCCAGTTCGTACCATGCCGACCCGCTCTCGATTGCCTACATTTTCATAATCATCGATGTTACAGAGCAATACATACAAAGTGTAAACATTATTTGGATGGAGTTTGACTCACCGGTGTACGGGTCGCGGTAGGAACCTACTGTCTGAAGGGAGCACGACCTGGTACAAACTGAACTGTCGTATTACGCGCTACGACGCATAAGCCTCCACCATGTACAAAAACACAAGATGGCAAGTCATCACCCATAGCTCTGCATCCTGCAGGCATTGCATGGATTGCCCGTGCAGCGCTACACTCATCACAAACTCTAGAGTCCATAGAGCCTAGATAATGTAACTATCATGCAATGATTCGAACTCATTGTGCCACAACAAGTAGCACATCAATGGTTTGTATTTGGCCTAGTGCAGACGGGCACCAGTCCATTGAAAGCCCATAATGGACTCGTCTACCTGGTCGGCGAATTGGCCAAATGGGTGCACTGGCGTCAGGATGGCCGGATACCCGACAGAGAAGTGCTCCCAACTCTACAGCTGCAGGAGCACGTAGCGGACAGCCAGGTTGGGGGAATCACCGGTGCCGCGTTGGCAAGCATCACACAACCCCTGATATGTGGTGCATAGGACGGTTGATCCTGAAGAATCTAGACCCGTCATTATGCGTTAATGACATGTTTTGGTAATTAATGACAATCGAGTTGTGGGACTAATATTTTCATTGAGATGATTGAACAGGATATGTCTCACAGTGATGGATGATTTGAGATGAGTTCATGCGATGGATTATGCTCAAGCAAATGTAAAGACTTCACATGTGTTGAAAAATCATGACCCGAACTTGAAGTTAGATTATATGTTGTCAAGCTTCGAGTGGATACGCGAGGCAAAGGTATGACTAGCTAGGGCTAAGGATATGTTCCTAGTCTTTTACCGGTCTTGGTGTTTGGTTGGAAGACCGAATTGCTAGTATAGGATTGCCGTACTATTAAGAGGGGTCGCGACTAGTAGCTTGAACGTAACAAGTGTTGATAGCTCGCAAAATTGCTCTAGCTCATGTGTTGACTCTTTGCAACATGAGACTATGCATTGCAAATGTGTTTTGCAAGTGCTTGAGGTCCATGTTTCCATTTGTTGGAATATGAGGCTTGTATTTGCAAATATGTTTTGCAAACGGTTGAAGCTCATATATGAACATTGGTGACATGTGACTTAATGTTTGCGAATATGTTTTGCAACATATCGAAGTCCATGTTATTTTCCCTCTTTGAGGCATGACGCTAATATTTGATATGTGTTCTCAAATGATTGTAGCTCATGCAAATGTTATTGGTACATGTGACTTAAATTTGAAAATGCAAATTCGAATGTGGTTAAGTCCATGTCGTTTCCGATAATGTGATTCCAAAATAAAATTGAGGATGTGTTCTCTAATTTATTGGAAGTCACATGATGTATATTTCTATATCTTGCAATGCCTTTGTGCAAGGTGGCTGAGGAATATACATTGTATACAATTTCCAGAAACCATCAGCAAGGCGGAAGTCGGACTGGGCTGAAAAGGGCGGTCAGACCGGCCCTATGCCGGCGGTCAGACCGGCCCCATAAGGGCGGTCAGACCGGCCCAGTAATGGCGATCTGACCAGCCTCCGGTAGTTCCGCTTATCGCCCGGTAGCTTTTTTCCAGAGAGCTACTTTGCTGAATTTTCAGAGGGCGGTCTGACCGGCCCTAAGTGAGCGGTCTGACCGGCTCGGCGGTCTGATCGGATTTTATATGGCGGTCTGACCGGTCATATAGCCGTTCGGAGGCTGATTCTTGGCTTTTCTTCACTCCAACGGCTAGATTTCGAGGAAAAAGTATAAATACCCCCTCAAGGGCAGTTGAGGGGTGGCTGCTGGTGCCATTCATCCATTCCTTGAGCTAGAGCAAGTGTTTCTCCACTCTTATGCATGTGTTGCACTTAGAGAGTGAGAAGAGAGCATAACCGAGTGCATGTGTTGTACTTGGTGGTGGACTTTGTGTCCGTTGAGCTGCGATACTTGATTCGTTCAAGTGAGAGTTGTCGGCTTGTTACTCTTAGAGTTTGCCGACTCCTAGACGGCGTGGGAGGCGTCGTGCGCGGTGATCTTCTCAAAGAAGGTTGTGAGAAGACCCGGCAAAGTTGTGAAGGTTGGAGCTCACCTACCTGGAGCGGGAAAGAGCTACCACTAGTGGATACGAGGTCTTTCGACTTAATTCGTGGAGCCGGTCCGATTCGTTCGGGCTAACCTCAACGTGGACTAGGGGAAACCGGTAAGTTTCTGAACACCACGGTAAAAACATCAAGTGTCATTGTGGTTTACTATTTTGTACTCAATTTACCTTCTAGCAATTCATATTCAAGTATTTGTATTCATTGTATTGATTAGAATACTTGTCTTCCTAGGATTGCTTATATTGATTTAGAATTATTTCATTGGTGCAGTTAGTCAAATTTATGTGTTTTAGGCATTACTTGTGAAAACCAAATAGTTCACCCTTCCGCATTATAAATTTGGTAGTAGCTTAAAAGAAAATTTTAAAACCACCTATTCACCTCCCCTCTAGTCGGCCTCCTCGATCTTACAGATCCCCAATTGTACTGAGACAACGCCCCAACCTACACGTCAGCCAAAGGCTCGGCGAGGCAGATGAACTCGGGGTTGTAAATATCACCGTGTGTGGCTGAAAACATGCTCCAACCAAAGAGGTGAATAAGGTACGTGACAAGGTGCGTCCTGACTACCTCGACTGGTGCATCCTGCGGGCACACACTGAAATGCTTCAGCCAAGTGCGGGGGATGCCATGAGCACCCTCTGGGATAGCCAGGCCGAACCGATATGCCAGCTTCTCCTTCTAGTCCGTCGGTGCAGGGGCTGACACAAGTGCATCACCCCGGAGAGGGAGACTGGTCAAGAACGAGATGTCATGCAAAGTGACTGTCATCTCACCTCACCGAAAGTGGAATGTGTGCATCTCAAACCTCCACTTGTTCACTAGTGCTACGAGTAGGTTGCTGTCGAGGGTGAACTAACGCCCAATAGAGACCAGCCTCACAAAGGGCAACAAGCATGTGGCCCATAGGATCGGGATGAAGCGACCGTCTAACTCCCAATGATCCCTTCCTCCCCGCAACTTGAAGGGCGGAGGGCCATCCACGTCACTTGTCATTCATGAGTGGTACCGGTGCTTCTCATCATACAACTATTTGAGAAGCTCCGGTAAAGACATACCTTCCAACAAATGGGATAGACGAAATATTAGTGAAAAATTGGTAATGACAATAAAATACTACAAATTAAAATTTACGATGAAATAAATAGTACATACATATATGTATTATATTATATTATATATATATACACACACACATATGTACATACATACACATACACATACACATATACATATATTATGGTAGCAATATGAAGCATCACATTTTTAATTACCAGATTGATGAACTGTTGTTTAATAGTGCACTTTTTACAAATTGATTTCTATCATGATGATCACATATAAATTGTCCAGGAAAGGCAGAATATCAAATATGCACAGATCCGGTGTTTACTTCATTCTGCAGGCTTCACAACCCACCAAATCATGGCATGTTGGCACCCTACCTTTACATTCCAAATCACAACTTTGGTTCTAATTATAAAAGGTTAACAGATGAAAGGACTTACACACCATTTCCAACTTGATACATAAAAAGTTGTTTACTATTAGCTCATGCACTCATACAGTCATACCCACACATGAAAATGCAATGTCAAAACAACAAAGCCTGAGGGCAATGTACCTATACAATAAAATCTTTAATGTGTCGAATCTTGACAACGTTGTCCAATAAGTGTAAGTCTGAGGGTAAAAATCCCTTATTTGCAAAATAGTGGTTTTCAATTCTTGCAAATACTTACAGAAAAGCTAACCATGTGTTATCACTAACCAGATATAAAACGCTATATAATACAAAGTTCTAAGACCATAAAGTATTACAACATCCATAAAAATATGTATATACATATACACATATACATACATATATATATACATATATATAATGGCAGTACAATACTATAAATTAAAAATTACAATAAAATATACATATACATATATGTTGTGGTTACAGACCAAACAGAGAGAGAGATGGTAGTGGAGAGTGAGTAATGGCTTGGGTCTTCCCCATGGCCTGTACTTCATATATATATATATATATATATATATATGGGGAGTGCTTTTACAATTATACCCTTACATCTGAGTATCCCCTCCAGGGGCACTTATGTCATTACACATGGCCTATTCTGGACCTTATACCCTTCTGCCAGGCCTGCTGGGTTTAGGTGGGGGCCACCCCTACAACAGGAGCCTCTCATGGTAAAGGGCTTCACAGGGCCGAAGCCATGTTGCCGAGTCCTTTGGCCCCCTCCGTCCCTGCGGCCTGTGAGATCCCTCCGAATTTCGCAGAGCTTTGGAGCGTGATGTGGTCCGGGGGCTGAGGCTGTAGCCGGAGTCGATGGGTGGATTGCAGTTGATGCAGACGCGCGCGCGTGCTCCGTCCCCTGCCCTTCGGACGCGCCTACCCGAAGTGAATCGGGGGTGTTGCGCCGGCATGGGTAAGGGTAGCGGGCCCCTGAGCCGCCGCCTGTGCCTTAAATGATGAGGGGCACGCTGCGGCCCTCGTCCTTCTGGCCGTCCACGTGGCGAAGCGTGCTTGGCGCGATGCGGGCCTTGAGGCGTCGCGATCGTTAATGTAGCGACGGATTTCCGGCGGTTGGACCTCCGCCGGTTGGACTCCTGCCGATTGGGCTCCCGCCGGTTGGCTCTCCTGTTGATGGGGTATATATACGGTGCAGGTGCGGCGTTGTTCCTGCATGTGCTTGGATAGAAGCTGTTCCGCTAAAATGGGCCCCTTCCGTGCATCAACCTTCCCTAGCGACGCTGAGCGGCTCGAGGGATGTTGATGTACGGACGGAGGTCCATTTTTCTCGGGAGCTTGGTTAGCGTCTGTTATGGATGATCAATGGCGCTTCCTACCCCCGGGCTGCGCTTCTGCATACGATGGCAAGGTTTGCCCGGTTCTTCTTAACAGACCTACCTTCAGTCGGTGTTCCTGATGGAGCCCGTCCGCATCGCTTTGAAAGATGTCGATGCACTGTAGGTGGCCTGTTAAGGAGAACGAGGCAGACCTTGCGGAACTCAGCCCTCGCCTTTGCCGTGTGTGGAAGGCGCTACCAGGCGAGTTCGTGCGCGCGGGTTCACTTCTCGAAGCCGAGGTCCAGGCCGAGGCCGCCGCCAGGCGCCGCGCTTGCAGAGTAGACGCGTGGGCTCCGTCCCCTACCCTTCGAACGGGTGGCAGCGGAGCTGGCGCCTAGTCGAAGTAGACGCGCGCGCTCCGTCCCATACCCTTCGAACGGGTGGCAGCGGAGCTGACGCCTAGTCGAAGTAGACGTGCGCGCTCTGTCCCCTACCCTTGGAACGGGTGGCAGCGGAGCTCGCGCCTAGTCGAAGTAGACGCGCGCGCTCCGTCCCCTACCCTTCGAACGGGTGGCAGCGGAGCTGGCGCCTAGCCGAAGTAGACGCCGCGCACCGTCCCCTACCCTTTGAACGGGTGGCAGCGGAGCTGGCGCCTAGTTGAAGTAGACGTGCGCGCTCCGTCCCCTACCCTTCGAACGGGTGGCAGCGGAGCTGACGCCTAGTTGAAGTAGACGTGCGCGCTCCGTCCTCTACCCTTCGAACGGGTGGCAGCGGAGCTGACGCCTAGTCGAAGTAGACGCGCGCGATCTCCTCATGCGGTAATGCGCTGTAAAGGTTCCTGAAATCGCGCCGACCCCGGCCTGCCAGGGCTAGGCCGTCAGACCGCGCGCCTTGCCTCGGCGCGCGTGTGGCACGCGGCGGTTTGTGACTGGTGCGCGACGGGATGTGGGAGGTTGCGTGATCGCAGCGGTTCGCCCCTTCCCTAGGGAAGGGGGACACGGGGCGGGCGAGGAATGGCGTGGCTTCGAGGCTGTTGTGATCCCACGGCCCGCTGTGGCGCTTTTAATGGCGATTGGGGTTGTTCCGACGCCTGGCCTCGTGTGCTCCAGCTTGCTCGTACGGGGGGTGGCCACGCGGCGGGGGGCCACTTGAGCAACGTGCTCTGTCGGTCCCCACTGCCGTGGTCGCGTCGCTTTGTCTTCGGTTATGGGGGAGTGTGCGGGGCAGACCCTTGTGCGACTGCGGTTGCGTCCTGCACGTGGACCGTCGCGACGCTTCGGCGTTGGGGACGAGGAGGCCTGAAATAACCCCTTGTAACCGCGCCCCCGCAGCTCTACGCCCTCTTCTCGCTTGCATCGCCTTCTACACTCCGACGGTACAATCGTCGCTATACTCCTTTTGCCAGAGGCGATGGCGTCTGGTGGCAAGTGCAGCCAGTCGACTGGTGGCTGCGACATCCGCCGGCGGTCTTCACCGTTAGAGGTGAAATACTCGCTCGGCGAACGCGACCCGGCGGTGGCGGATAAGTGGTGGCTGGACAAGGAGGGCTTGTTTTCCGGCGAGTTGGGCCCCTCGCTTGTGACCGAGAAGATGATCCAGGCGCTGCTGCGTGCGGGGAAGCTGTCCGAGCGCCAGGCGGTGTGGCTACCTGCCGCCGACGAAACGGAACCTCGCCCCGAAGAGTCGGAGGCGGTCGTATTCGTTGCCTTCTTCGACGCCGGGCTCCGCGTCCCCGCGGCGACGATCGTGGGCGACGTGCTGCGGACCTTCGGGCTCGAGCTGGCGCAGCTGACTCCGAATGCCGTGGCCCGGCTCGCGGTTTACAGCTGGGCCTTGCGCTCGGGAGCATGCAGGCCCAGTGCGTCGTTATTTGCCTATCTGCACGAGGCGCGGTGCCAGCCCAAGGAGCGGAAGGATGGGACGGTGTCGAGCTTCGGCAGCGTCTCCTTTATCCTCCGGCCAACTTGCGGCAAGCTCTTCCCCGTGAACTCCACTCGCGGGAAGTGGGAGTCGCAGTCGATGAAGCGGTGGTTCTACCACCGTGTGGAGAGCGGGAGCGGTCTTGAGTGCACGGGCCGGCCGATCACGTTCAAGCCCTCGCCCGGCCGGACGCTCGATGATGAGGACAGGCGGAGGGCCCGGCGGCTCGTAGGCGTGGCCGCCCGCTTCAACATGCGCGATCTCGCCGAAGAGTACGTGATGTACGGCGTGGCGCCGCTTGCTCGCGATTGGCGTCTTGCTGCCGAGAAGCGCCGAGACGACAATGTTTCGCCGTCGACCTGCTTGCTGCCGGCGCCCTCCGGTCTTCGTAAGCCTCGACCGCGTCCCTCCTCCGTTCACGCGAAATGCGTTATATGCTAATGTTATCTCCTTTGCTTCAGGGATTTGCTTGGAGGATGCGGAGCAGGCCGCGCGCGTATTCCTGAGGCCGTATACCGGCAGGGAGCACGAGCAGCGCGCATCCGCTACCGCCGAGGCGGGGCTGGGGCGGATAAACCGCGTGTGCGAGGCCCTGGGCCTCGCCGTGCCGGACCATGCTGCTCCAGACGATGGTGCAACGAGGAAGAAGGCGCCGTCTCGGAAGAGGGGCCGAGGAGGGGCGCCCGCCGTGCTTGGTGCGGCAGCTGGTACTGCTGCTGCTAGCGCTCTCGAAGGCGCGGCAGACGCGGAAGAGGGGCCGAAGTATGCCGACTCGGGTTTGGATGGCGCGGACGCCGGAGGCGAAGGATCTTCGGCGAGTGCCCTGGACGGCTGGCTTGCCGCGAGCAGCCGGCGAGGGGAAGCCTCGTCACCCGCCGCGGTCGCTGAGACGGAATCCGTGCGGACCGGCGATGCCGAGGTGGAGCCTTCGACCGTGGCCGCTGTGGTGCCGGGGGCGCCCCCCGCGAGGGCGCACGGAGCCGTGCTGCCGTCACCGGCCGCAGAAGCAGACATCGAGGTACCCCCTGCAGAAACTACCACAGCGGAACCTTCGCCCCCGGGTGCTGCAGCCGCGGGGGCCTCTTCGGCAGCGACCGCTGGGGTGGTGTCGTTGCCGCCTGCCCCGGCTAAGCGACCGTGTCTGCGCCCGGAGCTTCACCGGACGAGGAGGGGATTCGTGGTGGCTACGAGCATCGGGAGCTTGTGGGACTCGGATGCGCCTGCCGAAGTCCCCGCGGTGCCCGCCCCCTCCGCTCCCCAGGCCACCCCGCCTGCCATGCGGGAACGGTTGGCACCGGCCCCGAGCGCGGAGGTTTCTTTTCCTTGCGGGACCATGCCCTCCGCGGGGACTTGCGCCGCCGCTCCCCCGCCTGAAGCTAGGGGGCGGGCCCCCGAAGCCCTTCTTCCGCCACCGAAGGTAAGGCGGATTAGCTTACCCTGGTGTGTTCTTCGCTGCGCCTTGTGGTGCTCACCTGCGTTCCTGCCTGCAGTGTTGCTTGTGCCGGAGGAAGAGCTCTTGGTGGAGCATGGGAGCGCCGCGCGTGCGAGCCCCGCGGACTTCGTGCCTCCCCCGGAGACGCTGAGGGCGTGGCGCGGGATTGTGGACGACGCGGCTGCCAGCGTGGGCCAGCAAGCACTACAGGCCTATGGGGCGGGGCGCCTCGAGGACGCCTTTGAGGTGTCAGGGGTGAGGGTAAGTGCTCATACACCAATGCCCGGGCCTGCTGAGCTTGCTAAGTCCTTTCCGTTCTGTAGACACTTGTGCTGGGGCAGGCCTTGCAAATGGCCTATACTCGCGCCCAAAGGGCGCTTGAGGATAGGCTGCGGGCCGCCGAGGAGGAGCTACACGAGGCCTCGGGAGCCCGTTCTGCCCAGGATGCCCGCATCCGCAAGCTGGAAGCGGAGTGCACCGGAGCGAAGGTGCACGTCGAGGGACTTGCTGTGTCGGCGCGGGAGTCAGCCACGGAGGCTGCGCAGCAGGAGTTTGCGGCAGAGCGGGATGGCCTTTTGCAACAAGTCACCTCGCTAGAGAGGGAAAAAGGCGAACTCGCCCTGACTCTAGCGGAGTGGGATCAGGCGCTTGGCAACGCTTCGGTAGTCGCATGGGAGGCCATGCAAGCACTGGAAAGCCATCTCCAAGGGCTTGTGGCCAAAGTACCGGAACACGCCTTCGGCCCGGAGGAGCTGTCGCGGACTCTTCGCTGGATCAAAGATGCCTCCGACGCTGCTCGTGGCGCCGCGACGACCTTCGGCAACCACTGTGCCTACGTGGCGTCCTGCATGGTGTGCGCGCTCCTGCGGCATCGTGGCTGCACGCACATCGCCGGGCTGGAGGTCCCCCAGCTGGAGCTGCCCGGCGGGGCTGGAGTAATGTCTGGTGCCGTCCGCGCCGTCCGCGACGCCATCAAGCACTTCTACGAGTGGATCTGGGACTATGTCGGGGTGGCCGCCGCGCAGGTCGAGCTCCAGAAGTCCCTTTACGGGGGGAGCCTCGGCCAATTCCTGGACGAGGTCCCCCGACGCGACGATGGTGGCGCTGGGGCCTCCGAGGGCGCCGAGGACTCGCAGGTGCGGCGTGGAGATAGCTAGGTGTAGGCGTGCGTTGTGATGTCCGCCCCTTCTTTGTGGATAAAGCACGTACTTGTTCTACGAACTGACTATTTGACCTGTGCCCCGGGCAACTTCCTTGCTGGGGACGACTGCTTGCGTCCGACCTTGCAACCCGGCGGCGCCTTCGACGCTGGCAAAGGGCCGAGGAGTCGCTGAACTTTTGGGCGGGCCGATCCTCTTCGAGCGAGGTCCCGACCTTAGCGCGCGTTAAAGATGAGCCCACCGAATAGTGACTTAGAGCGCCAGCCCTGCTGGTTGGCCTTTGTACTTGTAAGCTTTTCGCAATGTATACATCTGCTGGCAGTTAGGATATGCGCCAAGCGTTGCACACCGGGTGGTCGTGCTGTGCTGGGGCAAAATCTCCACCTTCGACGCATGCCGTTGACAGTAGTTGCGCGTAGACTGGTGCGTGCGGAGGCGGACCTCGACGCTACGACGTGTTTAGAGTCCGTGGACTGGCGTGTCCGAAGGCGCACCTCCGCACGACGGCTTGTTTAAGGTCCGTGGACCGGCGCGCGCGAAGGCGGACGCCCGCACGACGACCTGTTTAAAGTCCCGTGGACTGGTGTGCGCGAAGGCGAACCTCCGCACAGCGACCTGTTTAAGGTCCGTAGACCGACACGCGCGAAGGCGGACCCCCGCACGACGACCTGTTTAAAGTCCGTAGACCGGCGTGTGCGAAGGCGGACCTCCGCACGACGACTTGTTTAAATTCCGTAGACTGGCGTGTGCGAAGGCGAACCTCCGCACAGCGACCTGTTTAAGGTCCGTAGACCGGCGCGCGCGAAGGCGGACCCCCGCACGACGACCTGTTTAAAGTCCGTAGACCGGCGTGTGCGAAGGCGGACCTCCGCACGACGACTTATTTAAAGTCCGTAGACTGGCGTGTGCGAAGGCGAACCTCCGCACAGCGACCTGTTTAAGGTCCGTAGACCGGCGCGCGCGAGGGCGGACCCCCGCACGACAACCTGTTTAAAGTCTCGTGGACTGGTGTGCGCGAAGGCGAACCTCCGCCCCCACCCCGAGGTGGGGGCAGCCTCTGGTGTACCCTGTGCTCCGCGTGCGTGCCGACGCTGGGGCCAACCTCTAGCGCGCTACGCCGATGCTTCTTGGAGCTCTCGGAGTTGGCGTCCATAATACACCCTGCGTGCACCCCCTGTGATGCGCGAAGGCGAGCCTTTACGCGCTGAAGAGGTGCGCGATTGCTGGCCACGGAGGTTCGCGCTGCGCTTGCGCGTTGCTAAACACACGATAGCCTTCGCAGCTTATTTACACTCCGTGGAGTGCGCGGGATCAACATCCACGTCTTATTTATACTCCGGAGAGTACGCGCGGGGAGAAAGCCCCTTGCGCGGGGTTCGCGTCTTGTTTATACTCAGTAGAGTGCGCAGGGAGAGCGTCCGCGTCTTGTTTATACTCCGGAGAGTACGCGCAGGGACAAAGTCCCTGGCATGCGCGGAGTTCGCGTCTTGTTTATACTCAGTAGAGTGCGCAGGGAGAACATCCGTGTCTTATTTATACTCCGTAGAGTACGCGCAGGGACAAAGTCCCTGGCGTGCGCGGGGTTCGCGTCTTGTTTATACTCAGTAGAGTGCGCAGGGAGAACATCCGCGTCTTGTTTATACTCCGGAGAGTACGCGCAGGGACAAAGTCCCTGGCGTGCGCGGAGTTCGCGTCTTGTTTATACTCAGTAGAGTGCGCAGGGAGAACATCTGCGTCTTATTTATACTCCGTAGAGTACGCGCAGGGACAAAGTCCCTGGCGTGCGCGGGGTTCGCGTCTTGTTTATACTCAGTAGAGTGCGCAGGGAGAACATCCGCGTCTTATTTATACTCCGTAGAGTGCATGCAGGGGTGTCCCCCCACACGTCTTCGTTTATACTCATGCCCGTGTCTTTGACGGAGAGTGCACACGCGAACGTGCGTCTTCGTTTATACTCATGCCCGTGTCTTTGACGGAGAGTGCACACGCGAACGTGCGTCTTCGTTTATACTCATACCCGTACCCCTGGCTACGGAGAGTGCACACGCGAACGTGCGTCTTTGGTTTATACTCATACCCGTACCCCTGGCTACGGAGAGTGCACACGCGAACGTGCGTCTTTGGTTTATACTCATACCCGTACCCCTGGCTACGGAGAGTGCACACGCGCACGTGCGTCTTTGGTTTATACTCCGGGAATACGCGCGTAGCGAAGCCTCCGCGCGCTCTCGCCGTATCTTTTTGCACAAATGAAAATGGGTGGCGACAAACGGAACTTTATTTCATTCCCGTTTGCGCGGGTACGCAATTACATGTGGCGGAGGTACTAACCACTTGTGATGGCGCCGCGGGTCCCGCACTGTGGCGCCGATTCTAGGTGTGTCGTTGGTCGCTGCGACGGGGATGTCTGGTGCCGTGCTCGATGCGCCGGGCCATGTCCTGATCGCCACGAACGGTAATGATGGCCCGGGGCCCCGGGAGCTTCATGCATAGATAGCCGTGATGCGGTACCGCCCCGAAGGAGTTGAGGACCGGACGCCCCAGTATGGCATTGTAAGGGTATGGGAGATCGACGACGTCGAATATGGCATCTTCGACCCTTGCATTGTCACCCTGGCCGAAGGAGACCTGAAGGCATATTTGACCGAGCGCCCGTAGAGGTTGTCCTCCGAAGCCTTGCAGCGGGACTCCCGATGGGCTGAGGCGGCTTCGGGGGATCCCCATCTGGTCGAAGGCTACCGCAAACAGAATGTTCGCGGAGCTGCCGCCGTCGACTAGGGCACATCCCACGTCGCATCCCGCTATTACGGCCCGGACGACCAGGGGGTCCTGATGAGGAAGCTCCACGCCTTCGGCATCGGCGGGGGTGAATGTAACCTCATGCTGTGCCCAGTCCGGCGGTGTCTGTGCTGGATATGCCACCACGTGGTGTAGCCTTCGTACGTAGACCTTCCGCTGCCGTGCCGAGGCAAAGTCCAACGAGGAGCCTCCTGAGATGACGTTGATAACCCTGCGGTGGCTGGCCTCCGGAGCCTGCAGCTGCAGAAAGCCCTCCTGAGCCTGCTGCACGTGGGCCTGAATCCGCAGCGGACCCTCGTGAAGCTGCGTCCCTTGTGCCTGAATGTGCACAGGGGCTTCGTATGGGTGCTGCACGTGGGCCACCACGGGCGGGCGTGCTTCCAGGTTCCTGTCCCTGGTGACGCTCTCGCGGAGCGCCGCGATAGAGGTGCACGTGCGGGTGTCGTGGTTGCCACGACCGTGGACTGCGCACCACAGCCCCTGGTGTTGGTCGTCGTAATCTCCGCGGCCTTTGTCGTCGCGGCCCCGTCCACGGCCGCGCCCCCGGCCTCGGCGCCCCCGACCGCCCCGACCCGTGGGAGCGCTTTCGTCGGAACCGCCTTCGATGTCGAGGACGTAACGACCTCGCCGTGACTTCTGCTGGCCACGCTTGGGCCTGTCGGACGACTCCTTGTGCGGAGCGTCCTTGGACGACTCCTGCTTCCGTTTCCCCTTCAACGAACCGTCCTTCGGCTGGTCTTCGGCTTTTGCCGAGGCACTGGCCTGGTTGGTGTCGGAGTCGTCGCCTTGCCTTCGCCGCGCGTCTTCTTCCGCCCTGGCGTATTCTTCCATTTTGTCAAAGAGCTTCGCCACTATCTTGATTGGCTTCCGCGCGTTGTACTCGGCCATCGGGCCCGGGCGAAGGCCTTGTATGGCTGCATTGACAACGGTGGTCTCATTAACGTCTTTGACTTGACAACGTATCTTCGCGAAGTGTTTGAAGTAGTCCCGGAGCTTCTCCGAAGGTTTTTGCTTCACCGCGAAGAGCTGGTCCGCGTCGACCCGCTCGACATAGTTTCCTTGAAAGTTGTTGTGAAGGCGGTCGCGGACCTGCTCCCACGCGTAGATGGAGTTCGGCTCTATGGTAAAAAACCATGAGAGCGCCACTCCTTGCAACGCGAGGGGGAGTCCTTTCGCCTTTGTGGTGTCATCTCCGCCCGCGGCCTTGATCGCGGTTTCGTACACGCGTACGAACTCGCGGGGGTCCGTGTCGCCTTTGTAGGGCTCGATGACACTGGGGAATTTGAAGTCTTCGGGCCACGCCGCTTGCTGTAGCCCTGCCGAAAGCGGGGACTCCGGATCGACGCGTCGTAGCGGGGCGCGGCTGGATGTGGGGGCGTCGCGGCTGTCCGCCCTTTCCGGCGTGGGCTCTGGCGCGGCCGCCGGCGCGGCCTGTTGGCTCCGAGCCTCTGGTATGCCTCGGACAGCCCCGTGAAGATCCCCTAGCTCCTGTTGGAACGCTTTGAGGGCCGCCAGCAGGGCGCTTTCCACCGCCTGCGCGGGCGGGACCGCCGGCGCGCCCAACAGACGGGTCAGCGCGGGCACGACCGCGTCGCGAGCTCCCGAACTGCCGGTCGCTCCGTTGTGGCTACCTCGAGCTGCCCGGTCCGCGCTACCGACGAGGGTTGCGGCGAGGGCGGCGAGGTTGGCTGCTGTCGCGTCGGCGGGGTCGGCCGTCGCCGCGCCAGCGTCGACGTCGTCGACCACGGGGTTGGTCGTCGCGGTGCCAGGGTTGGTCGTCGCGGTGCCGGGGTTGGTCGTCGCAATGCCGATGACGGGGTCGGTCGTCGCAGCGCGAGCGTCGACGTCCTCGGCCACCACGCATGCGTCGCCACCCGCGCCCGCAACAGCCGTTGTCGAAGCCCTGGTACTCATGCGACGCTCCGACCCGGCCGCCTTCTTTCTCTTCGCCGCCGCTGACGAAGCTTTTTTCGGTGCCATCCTTTTTCAGATTTCAGGCTTGCTCCTGTCCTCCCCACGGACGGCGCCAACTGTTGTGGTTACAGACCAAACAGAGAGAGAGATGGTAGTGGAGAGTGAGTAATGGCTTGAGTCTTCCCCATGGCCTGTACTTCATATATATATACATGGGGAGTGCTTTTACAATTATACCCTTACATCTGAGTATCCCCTCCAGGGGCACTTATGTCATTACACATGGCCTATTCTGGACCTTATACCCTTCTACCAGGCCTGCTGGGTTTAGGTGGGGGCCACCCCTACAACAATATACATATATAATAGCAGTACAATTACATAAATATACATATGCATATATAATGGAAGTACAATACTATATATTAAAAACTATGATGAAATAAATAATTACATAAATATACATATACATATATAATGGTAATACAATACTACATATTAAAAATTATGATGAAATAAATAATTACATAAATATACATATACATATATAATGGCAGTACAATACTACTTATTAAAAATTACTATGAAATAAATAATTGCATAAATATACATATACATATATAATGGCAGCACAATACTACATATTAAAAAGTATGATGAAATAAATAATGACACAAATAATTACATGTGTATTACACATGAATTACCTGCTAATATGATTGTTAATCGCCTGCGAAGAATTGCGGCACTGCAAGAGCGACCGCGAGAATAATTGCGAGAGCGACTGCAAGAAAAATTGCAAGAGCGACTGCGAGAGAAGACAGAGAGATTGCACATAATTTATAGCAAGGGCAGGAGCATAGGGCGTGCCAACGATGCTTCGATAATTCTGGAAAAGAAATACATGCAGGGAGCAGACGCGACAGCACCTCACTTTCGATGGTTTTTCTCCCTCGTCGCGTATGGCATGGGAGAAACAAATGAAGGGCCTTTGCCCCACTAGGCATGGCAGCATGTAGCAAAGTGAGTAAAAGAATAAACCAAAAAGTGACTAAAGAACACGCAGGGTCTCTTGGTGCGCACGGTGCCAAGAGCCTGCCGCCAGGTGGTCGAACGGTAGGCCATTAGAGGCCGCTTAAGTTTAGTTTAAAGGGGTTAATTGCGCACGCCAATGACCTGTCGCCCCGTGGCTGAGCGGCAGGGGCACGTGTCGGATCTGTGGCTTCGCCGCCCGGTGATCGGGCGGCAAAAACAACATTTTTGCTAATACCGCTTGTGTATTGCAATTTTTTGTAAATACGGGATCAAACAGTGCTATATATACCAAAAATTCATGGATATACATGTTTGTATGTCATAGTAGGATCTGGAAATATAGCGTTGAATATCTTGCAATCAATGCATTTTGGGAGGCATATTTACTGCAGACTATTACCTAGGTATAAATTTTCATAAAAACCAATTTGGATTAGAGCATAAAATTAATAAGAAAAATTCTTTTAAAAAGTGCCAATGTACTTTTCAATGTAGTATACCTCCATTTCAAGTTTCATGTTCATATTTGGTGTATGTTGGGATAGGTAAGAAAGAGAAAAATCCGACAAACGATAAATTAAAGGAAAAAGGGGGAATAAAAGAAGAGAAATTTTTATTTGGAGCAAATATCTTTTAATTTTTTCTTGTTCTAACACTGTTTGAGTTTAAACTCGAAATTTTAAAAGGTGCTTCAATACCATTTTAACTACATATTTAAATTTCTTTAGAATTCTTGGTCTTGATTTAGTACCCTAGTTAAAGTGGTGTGCGCCGTTGCATCTAGTTATTGATTTGCACTAGATATGTACCTTTCAAATTTTCAATGAAGTCCTGTTTGAAGCACACGAATTTAATAGGAAATTGTTCGATCTATGTAGAAATTAGAAAAGAATTCTGTGCTCGAAACGGAGCTGATATACCAATGGCTCTTCCGTAACAATTTGGATGAGCATTTGTACATCGCTTTTATTTTCGTTCTACCATATTGGGCCTGTTCTTTTCCTAACGGCTTTTGACTTTTGCTACAATATCTAACTTTTAAACGGAGTATTTTCTCAAAACGAGGTCTACAACTTAAACGATCTACACGTTAAAAGCCCAACATCTATACCAGCCAAAATCACAAGTCAGTATCTGTCTCTCCGTAATCTGTACCGTAAACAGTAAAAATTTAAAATTTTTAAATAAAAACTATAAACTGCAGCTGAACATGCTCACTGGCAGTAGGTTAGTAAAGACCAACCTGCCCTACTACGAGGAAAAAGGGGATGAGGATAGAAGGTAGGAGGAGAAAGGCCACGGGTGCATAGGCATGGAAAAAAGCACTACTAATTGCAACAGAGGGAGAGAGAGAGAGACAACAATCAATCGGTTGTCACCTCTGCCTGGCCGCATTGTACCAAGGTGCATGGGCTGGCTGCAATATGATTTTACCGATTTGACATGACTTGGAGAATTTTATAACTAGCACCTATGGAATGGAGAGTGCGTTTGAAAAAGTCAATATCTGACTTCTTAAATCCGTTTCAATACTCTACTCGATATCGTCTCTCTTTAAAAATAAGTGAGAAATTACGAATATATTATATATCTCATTCTTTTCATTTTTTTTATCTTGTGCATTTATTTCTTTATTATTTTTCTCGCCGTTTTTTTTTGAAAATACTTATTTTAGTCACTACTATTTATTTTTACATAAAAATTATTAACTACAGACAGTTAGAGCACCCCAGTAGGATGAAGATCTTCCTTCCCCTCCAATTAGACAGCTTTTGGTTGAACGATCTAGCTGATTTTTATCATTTTTTAATAAATACCGTCATTTTGCTTAGCTATATAGGTTCTCTGTATTCAGGTTATTTGCTATTGTGGAAATTTTATCCCATGATACTTTACTTGATTGAGCTGTGTCCTCAAAAGAAAAAAAATCTACCTACTCGTCATAATAAGCTTACATATGAAAAGTTTCTACAGAATTAACTTTCGACAAATACATTGTTATCTTCTTCTAATTGGGCCCCGAACTAGATAATATGTTGAATCAAGAGAAACGACTTTACAGAGTACCTTGCCGCGGAATTTCCTTTGTACTAATTATAGCACATAGTTTGTTGGTCCCAAGTAAAGTCCATTATCAATTTCTTAGTGATTGTTCAAATTAACCACCAATTTAGTCGATAAACTCTCACAGGCGCAACCGAATTTATGAGCTGATCTTGTACTAAACAAGACCGCAGGTCCTACACTTGAGAGTTGAGACTAGAGAACGTCCATGCTACCAAGAGGTCCATCCAAGATAATAAAAGGAACAAGGCAAAAGCTCACTTTTTGGAGCACTTGAGGAGGTTGTCCATCTGACTTTTAAAATCTGGAGTAGAATAAGCTTCACACCTGTTGCGGCTTGGCTGCCACAGAGAAGGGGGAGACCCAAGATAAAAGGTGGATATAAGAGACTTCTTTGTTTCTTTCTTGAATTCTAATCACAGCTTACATCTCCTATAAATAGAGATGTGGGAGATAAGGAATGCAATCCGAAGGATTATTTAACAAACTAAAAGCGATTGCTTTATAAATAACTAACTGGATCACAGATTTATCCTAATAAAGTCTCAGAGAAACATATCTCTAATGATCTCCAAGTGATGTGGTTTCCTCCTGGACAGGGGCGAAGCCAGCGGGGAGGCTTAGTAAGGCTCTAGCCTTACCTCCCCCGGCGGCAGCACCCCCCTCCCCGGTGAGGCACCCCCCCGGCAGCGAGCGCCTGCGGCAACCGGCGCAGGCCACAGTAGAGGACCAACAACAACAAACAACAAAAAGTAAAAAAAAAAGCACAGTTCAAGCTTCAAGTGGCACAGCCCACTTCCGGCCCAACAAATTCATCTCATTGGCCCATCAAAACACCCACTCCAACAAAGAAATTGATTCCCAATCCACTTCCCATTCCACTCCAAATCGACGGGCGGCGGCAGACCTA
Organism: Dendrocalamus latiflorus; assembly: GCA_017311315.1. NCBI lineage: Eukaryota > Viridiplantae > Streptophyta > Magnoliopsida > Poales > Poaceae > Dendrocalamus > Dendrocalamus latiflorus. Next base: position 44,562,684 of record CM029609.1, read on the forward strand.
GAGCAAGAGAGATGTGTCGGCGCCGCCACAACGCTCGCAGAGGCCAGAGGGGGGCTGGGGCAACCGGACGAGGGCGCACTGCTGAGCGGGGGTGCCGCCGGAGCCGGAGCCGAAGCCAGATCTGGCGGCGAGCCGGCCGAGGGGAGGCTATTCGCCAGATCTGGCGGCGACCCGGCGGGGGTAGTTGGAGCGGGGCGACGACGCCGACGAGGGGGGTCGAGCCGTGGCAGGGGGAGCCAGATCGGGGCGGCGAGGGCCGAGGCGCCGCCGGCGAGCCTCGGCGGTGGCGCGGTGCCGCGGAGGAGCACCAAGTCCCGGACTTGAAGGCCAGAGACGGGAGAACCGGAGAAGGGAGATGGAGACCAGAGTGGCGTGGCGGAGAGCCGGAGAGGCGGAGTTGCGGGCGCCGGGCGGAGTTGCGAGGCGAGCGATTGATTCTGTTCTGAGAAAGTGAGAGAGGCGGAGACGGGGAGTTGCGGGCGGTCGGGCGAACAGATAAAGGCAGAGATCGAGAGACGCGTTGCGGACGGATTGACGAGTGTCGATTTGAGATAGAACTAAGGAGAAAGGGGCGGCCGACGGCTTCGAGTGGGTAATTTTTCTCTAGTTTTTTCTTAACAATTTAGTATTTTAGATTTTTATATTCAGTGTATATAGATAGTTTAGTCTTTATAATTAATTTATATATTTATAGCTTTGTATTGATAGAAATTAATAATTTATTTATAGATTTTGCTATAATGAAAAAACGAACTTTATGCAACTATTTCGTGAGTAATTCAAATAGTTCTCGTCCAACCGATGAGAGTACAACTCAACCAAAGAAGTTTCGACTATAATTTCTGTATGAATTTGAAATTCTATAAGAGTATAAGACTATATTTGTGCTAATTTAGTTTAGTCCGGCAAATGATTCAGCCCACCCTCGATTTTATTTCTGGCTTCGCCACTGCTCCTGGACGCTGCACCGGCGTTGATATGTGATGCCCCACATTACCTCTCTCCCCTCTTCGCAAAGCAGCTCATCCATAAGCTGAAAATCTGGATAGGATTCTTTGAACTTTTCAATGGAATCCATGAAGCATCAGATACTGAACAGCCCTGCCACTAGATAAGGAGATGACGTATGCCTCACCGTAGACTTGCCTTGAGAACTGTCAAAGGAGCTGGAAGCACATAGCCATTGTGTTGTGGAGGCGGGCACCAGGTGGTAAAGCAACACGGTGGGCTACCAGGCCGATCGTGTCAATGATCTAATAAGGTCTATAATATCGTGGTGGTTCTTGTCATAGTATTGCTTAGCATGCTGCTGAGCTTACAGGAGGCGTTCCCTGGCGTCACAAAGGAGCTCATCGTGGGCAAGAAGAGCGTAGTCTACTGCCTGAACAGTAGCATCTCCGGTCTCATATGTGCGTAAGGATGGAGGTGTACATCCATAGAGCACTTGGAATGGCGTCATTTTAAGAGCGGACTGAGATGTGTTGTAGCAATACTCTATCCAAGGTAGCTAATGAAGCCAATGGCAGGGACGACCACCTATGAGACACCTCAAATACGTAGTGATGACTTTGTTGATGGCCTTAGTTTGTCAGTCGGATTGAGTGTGGTAGGGCGAGCTCACGTAAAGGTGAACACCAGTCAAGCGGAAAAGCTCCTACTAGAAATTGCTAGTGAAAATGGGATCTTGATCACTGACAATGGATGTAGAGATACCATAAAGCTTCACAATGTTGGAGAAGAAGACTTGTGCCATTGAGCTTGCGGAGTATGGGTGTGCCAATGGTATGAACTATGAAGTGGGCATACATGGAAAAGAGATCTATAATTGAGAGAATAACTTATTTCCCACGTATCTTCGGCAAGCCTTAAATGATGTCCCTAGCAATGTCTAACTAGGGCTGGAATGTCCCTAGCAATGTCCCTAGCCTTAAATGATCTATAATTGAGAGAATAACTTATTAGCATATATAGGGTCTGTTCTTTTCCTCCAAAGCTGGCGACTTTTAGCTTTTGGTACAGTACCTAACTTTTAAACAGAGTACTTTCTCAAGACGGGGTCTACAAATTAAACGATGTACACGTTAAAAGCCCAACATCTGTACCATCCAAAATCACAGATGAATATCTCTCTCCATATCTGTACCGTAAACAGTTAAAATTTAAAAATTTTAGTCAAAAATCATAAGTTACAGCCGTTGCCAAATAGGCCTATATATTTAGGACGTTGGGACCTTGACTTTAGGGCCTTCGAGAATATGTGATCAGAAAGATATGTGTTTCACTTTTGCATGGTATGTTGTGTTGTTGGGGGTTTGGCAAGGATTGTTGGGAGGGCAACCTGATGGGATTGAACTGAAAGGGAGTTTGCTAGGCGGTTGCATGCATTTGCCTTGTAGGGAGGAGAGAAACCGAGTGATAACATCCTCTCTCAAGAATCAAAGATCAACGAGGATACCTTCGTTTGTAAATGCTTGGCATTCTTGATTTTTCTAAGCCTCTAAGATTAAATTTTGACTGGTAATTTTATACTAATACATCTATAAAATGATACAAAAGTATAATACTATGAAAATATTTTTATGACAAATCTAAAATACCATTTTACTACGATCAATCTATATGTTTAGAAAATAATTATTAGTCAAAGATATCAAAGTTTGACTAATCAAGTCAACAGTGCTAAGTTAATAAAAACGGAGGGAGTTTTGCTCTGATCATTTGGGCTTCAGCTTCTGGCTTCCGGCTTATTTTTCACTATTCATAAATTTCGTCTTTTTCTGAACTTTTGGCTTTTTGTTGAGCTTTTCTGTCGGTTCTTTTTTCCGTATGTATTTGTATTATACGTAATGGGCTAACATATTTTTTTTATATTTTTTTAATTTTTTAAATTTAATTATGCTAAATAAGTCTATGTCAGCTACAGTATTTTTTCAGCCAGCTACAGTATTTTTAGCCATAAGTCACCAAAAAAAGCCCAACTGATCACCACCACAATGGAAAGTTATGTCGTATACCATAATTCTGTTCTTATGATGCATTACATCAGATGTCAAATCTGACAAAACCGCATTGAGCTGTTGCTCCAATGTATCAGTTCATACATTGGCTCGGAGTAGAAGGGAGAGGATAATTTTTTATTACAAAAAGGCATGCCAAAAGGTCAGTAAGTCAGCGCAGAAACAAAGATGAGTGGGGCTGTATGCCTCTGGATTTGTCAGCCTCAGCTGTTCTTCTTGCTAATCCTTAATTTGTTTATCTACCCTTTGGCAATTGGCATCATTTTGGTATCACACACTGCCTATCTCATGTGTCTCTGAGTGTGCTTCCTGTAGGGGCAGTTAGTTTTTCCTAAAAAAAATAAAAAACCGGCTATATTGTTACGAACAATACAAAGAAATATAAAAAGAAAAACTAAAAGCCAAAAAGATAAATAAAAAGTCTAAATAAACCGAAATTAGAAATCGATATATTTTAAATGACTTCTGACCTAAATAAACTAAAAACTAAAAGAATTCAGAAACTAAAATCATTTAAAACGAAGCCTTAGATTTCCCTCGCTTGTACGCGAGTAATACACTTCTTGCACCCCTACTCACTCACACTCAGGGTCTGTTCGGCAGGCAACAAGCCGACCGGCTTTTTGTAGCCGCTACAGTACCTAACTTTTAACGGAGTATTTTCTCAAGACGGGGTCTACAAGTTAAACGTAGTACACGTTAAAAGCCGAATATCTGTACCAGCTAAAATCGCAAATGAGTATCGATCTCTCTGTAATCTGTACCGTAAATAGCTAAAATTCAAAAATTTCAGCCAAAAATCATAAACTGCAGCTAAAAAGAAAAGGCCCTCTTATTGCTGTTACAAGGTAAATATGGGCAGAGTGTATAGCAAAGGCTGTGATAGGCTGAGAGGAAGTGGAGAGGGCGGAGGAGATGCCTCATGGAACGGGTGGACTTTAATTTGACATCAAATCACACCGCCATTCGATCCATCAAGAGGTAAATAATAAACATATGCATATACAGTTGCAAGTTGCAACAGTAATATATGCATGAGGAGAGAGCTGCTGCTTCTGCTTGTTTCTTTCCTCTCTTTGGGAATTTCTTCTTTCCCCCATACTGGCCTGGCTTGTTCTGTCCATGAGTCATATAGAAGTACCCACAGCTCGTACTAATCTACAGTCTATGTACATGTACACTACCTACCATGATGTCTCAAGTGATTAGAGAGGATTAAGGGTACAAACGGAGCGACTCCAAGAAAAAATATGAAATATGATATGGAATAAATGATATCTATTCATATATATCAGCATCTGAAGTGATTTGAAAAAGCCTATTATGACTTCATTTAAAATAAGATAACATATAAGTGAATTGTCACATCTAAACAGATAGAGAACATTGAGTGCTCTTCTTTTGATATCTCGGTGATTAGTTTTTTGTGCTCACTCTGATTATACTCTACCGTCTAATATCCTGTGTAGGAGTGCAAAAAAAGAAATAATTTTTATCTGACTGACCGTTTAAGGCTTATAAAATAAATACAGAATAAAGTAACAGGTGTCCAGTGTTATTATTTCAACTTTAACTTTTAAAAAATATAAAGTAGGATACGAAAGAATGACATCGGTCAATATCTTCCTTCTCAGTTCTCACCGCCTTTTTGTTCTCCTACCTAGACCAGGCAGTAGATGCACATGAACAGAGCAGCTAATTCTTGTGCAGGGCTGGAAGCAAGGATATGCTTTGACATAGCACTGTGCATCTCTCGTGCAATGATATGATGATGTGCAGGGAGCCAGGGACAGCCAGAGGTGATCATAGACTTTGCCATCTGTGCCTGGTCTGCAGCTGAAACATTCCATCCAGCCTTAGCTAGCAAGCTTCCAGGCCAGGTGCATGCTCCTACTCCCTTTGACTCCCTCACTGCAGTGCTGCCATCTGGAGCTGGTCTGCAGCTGAAATATTCCATTTTGCTTGCTACTCTACTCTCCCACAGTGTTGCCAATATAGCCTCTGATGTGAGTGCTCGATGCCCTTCTCTCTCCTCTCTCTCTCTCTCTGAGTTTGCATGCATGGGGAGGCTGGATGGTGAGATGAACGGCGGTGGTGTGGTGAGGTAGGCAGCCATGGGAGTGGAGGGAGATCCCATGCACAAACGGGACAGGGCGAGAGATGATGGTCGATCGGTCTCTGTCGTCGAAAGGGGAGCTTTGCGTGTGCGCACAAACGTAGTAGAGAGAAGGGCCTTTTGCAAGTATAGTAGTATCAAATGGACTACAAGTCAAGCCAGCTATAGCCTATAATTTATTTTAGAAAAGGAGATGAAGAGCCTGTTCTTTACGGGTGCGGCTTATGATTTTTGGTTGAAATTTTTAAATTTTAGTTATTTACGGTAAATATTACGGAGAGAGATACTCGCTTGCTATTTTGGCTAGTACAGATGTTTGGCTTTTAACGTATACTATAATTAACTTGTAGACCCTATCTTGAGAAAATACTCCATTTGAAAGTTAGGTACTATAACAAAAGCTAAAAGCCGTCAACTTCAGCCAAAAAGAACAAACCCGAATATACACGAGGATGTTATTACGTTGGTAAGTCAAATTTTCGTCGAAAAGAGATGAGGTGGGTTATTCTAGGTTTATAATTTAGTTTTCTATTGTAACTAATTTTTAAATATAGTATCTTTTTAAATTAGGATTTATAAATAGATTGTAGCAGATGTTGTTCTGATTTTATCTATATCGGCTAAAATCGTACGCGAGTAATTCTCTCCGTACTCTCTCATGAACAGCTAGAATTAAAAAATTTAAGCTAAAAGTTACAGCCCAAAAGATCAACATATTCCGGCTAACTAACCTACTTCAAATATGTTGGACCACTGGAAGCTCGTTTGAAACACCGGATTTTTTTTATTTCTATACGAATTGAACTATTTCTGTGATTTTCAGTGTGTTCAAAATGGGCCATAGAATTTTTGTAGGAATTAATTAGAACGATTCCTTTGATCTTATTCCTATTTCAAAGCCGTGGCCTGAAAGAAGTATACATGATCGAACAAAGATTCCCACTCATTATTCCAAGCATATGAGAGTACCATATATGCATGATCAAACAAAACAAAACATTGCATCCAATATTCTAAGTACGTAACCAATGCATATGATGCTAGTAAGTACCAACAAAGTTCTCTAGCTCCCTACGTATATGTAAGGACATAGACACAATAGATACTCAGAATCTCCTAGACCGCCTATACCAGGCATGCGTAATCTATATCGATGCATGCATCTCATTTTAGGCCCACTCTAAACACTAAACTAAGGGGTGATAAGGTGACTGGTTAATTGCTCACATATATAGCTTCATCTTGGTTCAATGGGCATGGGCTAGCCTCATTTGGTTAATACAGGCTGAACTAATTAGGGTTGTTTGGTTAGCCGTACGAGACCATATGTTGGTTGGTTGACTATACTATACAAGAGTGATGCAAGTAGAAAATGTTTTTATGTAGTGAGAAAAATGTTATCAAAGTTAATAATATAACTCATTCCACTTTAACTTTACTGTACCATAATAATACTTAATGCACCTTAATTCATGCTACATACATACATACTTTTTACTTCCAGTGTAATTACATCTAACTCTAATATACCACTTAAATAAACTTGAAATACTCCTTTATCACTTTAGGTATACTCGTATACTAATTGTAAGATACTCCAATGTGAACCACATGAAAAAATTGCAAGAGAGTCCATAGTTTTTAGTGTATTTTATAAATACCTTCATATACAGGCATAAAAAAGAGTATGTCGAAAAAATATACATATCATCTCTGAAAAATTATTACCACCTAGATGATCTTAAATACTAATATACTACACGTACATACTCTCCGTTACATGAGCTACTCCCTACGTTTTGACATATGTACATAAATTACACCCGAGAGTAGCAAAAGGCTTCATATATATATATATATATATATATATATATATATATATATATATATATATATATATATATATATATATATATATATATATATATATATATATATATATATATATATATATATATATATATATGTGTGTGTGTGTGTGTGTGTGTAGGAAAATGATGATATACTCTTGGGAATACATACTTTCACTTGTATATCGCTTAAATGAACAAGTTATATCTCTTTATCCTTTTGAGCATAATCTAATGATGATTATTATAAGATACTCCAAAGTGAGTTCTACGAAAAATTTCCTCAAAATTCACTTTTTGTAGCATAATTTATGTATAACTTCTTTTACATATAAAAAGGGTACATAACAAAAATAAAATGCTCCGGCGAATTTTTTCAACCATGTTATATTGGAGTATCTTAGAATTAATATTTAATTATACCTAAAGTAATAAAAAGTGTGTGTGTGTATATATACTCTTGATACTTTAGAAATTATATGGCCTTCAAAACGCTCCTTTGACTGCTGGTTTTACTAACTATATATAAGCAAAAGCTTATAAAGCATAATCTGTTGAAAATAATTTTCACACAAATCTAACTCATACAATGCAGGCAACCAATCACTACTATCCGGAAGATGCTGCATGCATGAGCTAGTCGAGCTGAGCGCTATGCGGGCAATCAATCACACCGCAAATTTGTGAGTATTTGTCATGTAATTTAGATTCCCTTTACCCTAATCCCTCTTCCCTCCCCAACAAAAAAAGAGGATTTTGTTAGACATCATCAGGATATTTTCTTTCTAACTATCATTCAGATTTAGAGTTATTGGATTAGAGATCCAATGGCCATGAATTCTCTTCCCTCCCCTTTGGAAAAAAATCTTCCTCTTCAAAAACAAAAAGCCTCTTGATCTCTAATCTAAATATCACAAATTTAAATGATAATTAAGAAAAAAATATCCACATAATATCGAGATACTCTCAAAAAAGAAGTGGAAACATCTTGACCATTACCCCACCCGTGAAGCTGCACACCTTGCCACCTTTTCTTTTCTCAGGTCAGCACCCCAAAAGCCCTCACTTTCTCTCATCTAGTGCCTACCTATCGGCTATTGTATCTACTAGCAGTGGTCTCAGAAGAGAACGCCCGGATACTTTTCGGCTGTCATGGTTTATTTATATGGCCGATCGTTTTTGACTTTAGCAGTTTTTATACGAGTGAATTATATGCTAATAAGTTCTTTTAAAAGGTTGTTTTGATAACCCATTTAAGAAAGATAATAAAAAATATTCTATTTATGTGTTTGAAGGAAATCACGAGTTATAAGTTTCTAGAGCCTCTTTGGCCGGACTCAGCTTTAGGGCCTGTTTGGTTCATGACCAGAAGTTGCCTAGCCACAAGTTAGGCGTGCCACAGTTTTTAGGTAGCTGTTTGGTTCACTGACGCAACTGTGGCATGCCACACTTTCTTAGCACCCGGCCCCACACGTCATAGACTCAGTTTCTTGCCAAACTTTGCCACAAGTGTGGCTTCGATTTTGTTAGCCACACTTTCTGTGGCAGCCACACATTGCCTAAGTTTAGGCATGGCAAGCTTAAGCACCAACCAAACAGGCCCTTAGTTTTTGGGCTTTAAAGTCGTTTTTCTGACTAAATGCTCGGACTTCAAAACCTAAAAATAACTAAAAATTCAGAACCAAATCCAAAAATAACCTGTAGATTTAGAGTGTAAATTTCGTAGCCTCTTTTTAGAGCCTTGACTTCGAAACTAAAAATGAGAAGCCGAGCTGAGCTCGACCAAACGGCGCCTAGGGATAAAGATGAAAAGAAACGCCAACACTTCGTGTGTGTGTGTGTGTGTCATGAATGTATGTGGCAGATGATCGGTCCTGTCACGGAAGCTGCTGCAGCGGCAAACTGAGAAGATGCCGCTGCCACCGCATCCGCGCTATTAAGCCGCCGGAGCCATGCACTCCACCGCGCCCGGGCTCCATGACTCCATGCTCACCCCCTGCGCCCGCCGCCTCCTGACGCCATGGTCGGCTCACCCCGCGGCGACCGCCCGCCCGACGACGCCACGCCTCAACACGCGGAGCCGCCGCCGCCATCGCGCCCCCCGGTCGCCTCTCCGAGGGGCCTCGTGCTCGCGTGCGCCGACCTCCTCTGCCGCGGCGACCTCGACGGAGCCCGGCGCGTGGCGGGCGTCGTGCTCTCGGGCGCCGACCACCGGGGCGACGCCGCCGACCGCCTCGCGCACCACTTCGCCCGGGCGCTCGCTCGGCGCGTCGACGGCGGCGACGAGCCGGTGGGCGTGGGCGTGGCAGCGGCGCCGTCGTCCGCGGCGTACCTGGCGTACAACAAGATCGCGCCGTTCCTGCGGTTCGCGCACCTCACGGCCAACCAGGCGATCCTGGAGGCAGCCGCCGACGTCGGCGCGCGGCGCGTGCACATCGTCGACCTCGACGCCGCGCACGGCGTACAGTGGCCGCCTCTCCTGCAGGCCATCGCTGACCGCGCCGACCCCGCCGTCGGCCCGCCCGAGGTCAGGCTCACCGGCGCCGGCCCTGACCGCGACGTGCTCCTCCGCACCGGCAACCGCCTCCGCGCCTTCGCCAGCTCCCTCAACCTCCCCTTCCGCTTCCACCCTCTCCTCCTCCCCTGCACGGCCCAGCTCGCTGCCAACCAGGCCACCGGCCTGGAGCTGCACCCGGACGAGACGCTGACCGTCAACTGCGTGCTGTTCCTGCACAGGCTCGCCGGCGAGGGAGAGCTCGCCGCGTTCTTGAGGTGGGTCAAGTCGATGAACCCAGCTGTGGTGACCATCGCCGAGAGGGAAGGAAGCACCGGAGGAGGCGACGACCGCCCGGACGACCTGCCGCGGCGGGTGGCGGCGGCGATGGACTACTACTCGGCGGTGTTCGACGCGCTGGAGGCCACGGCGCCGCCGGGCAGCGCAGACCGGCTGGCGGTGGAGCAGGAGATCCTCGGCCAGGAGATCGACGCGGTGGTCGCGGGACCTGGCGGCGGCGGGGGGCTGCCCCGCGGCTTCGACGGGTGGGCGTCCGCTGCGCGCTCCGCAGGGCTCTCGCCGCGGCCGCTGAGCGCGTTCGCGGTGTCGCAGGCGCGGCTGCTGCTGCGGCTGCACTACCCGTCGGAGGGGTACGAGGCGGAGGAGGCCCGTGGCGCCTGCTTCCTCGGCTGGCAGACGCGGCCGCTCATGTCGGTCTCGTCCTGGCAGTAGCAAGCAGCTGCAATGCCGCAGGCGATCCATGCCTCCATGGTACTCGCAGTTGTGTGCTCCATTAATGGCTTCTTGCTCTCAAGCTAAGCTAGCTAGCTACTCCATCGATCTCATTGCTGCAAATACCGGCACTTGATGGAGCAGGTTGGAGGCTCAGATGTTGTGGTTGTTGAGATGGTGAGGTTTTGGAGGGAAGAACATGGCTGTGCATGCATGCCATGGAAGGATCCAGGGAAGCAACGACCCTAGCTAGCTACTTTGCCATTGTCGTGCATGGCTACTCGATCTAGGGAGGAGGACGAGAGTGGTGGTGTGTCATGGACACGTTGCATGGGAACTGGGAAGGCGCCATTGGGAGATCATCGATAGAGAGGAATGGATCTTTGGCATTCAACTTGGTGAGCCTTTCCTACCACTACCTATTACCAATTCTTTTGTTTTACATCTTGATCTCTCTTTATTTACTCCTACTTTGTTTAACTTTCCTTCTCTAATGTTTTTTGAGGAACCATCCCTCTCTAATATTGGTGGTGTTGTTATAGATTGATGGATTCTGATACTACATATCCAGATTTCTCAGCATTATTGTGTTAATCAAAGGGATGCGCATGCATGCCTTCTTGGACAATTAGGTCTAGTCACACACAAAAATAATTTCTTCAATCTCAAATAATGAGGAGGATATTGTAGCTCCCACAGCTCAATGGATTGGGTCCATTTTAAATCTGTCCCTGCATTTCACTTGTCCTCCTTGGTGTTTGATGCAGTTGTTTGTATTATACCTAATCATGCTTTGTCCACCACTAGCCATAAACTAATGCCATTTGGGTGGTCCTTTTTTTTCACTTAGGGGTAATGATCACTCTTGTGTGCTGCGAAAGGCTAGTGCATTGTGCATACATATATAGGTAACAATAATTAGTTATATGTACACATGTATGCTACCTAGTGTTTCTCTAATGTGTGCTCTTGCAATAAAAGAGAAAATAGTCTCATGTCTCCTCTCCTGCCTAAGGAGACTATTTTTTTTGGTTCTTGTTTTGTGCCTCATGCCCCAGATATGCTGGTAAGCTGTCCTTGCGAGAGCATAAGGAGATGGCATGATCCCATGCATCAATGCCAACCCTAATTCCTCCCTGTCCCCTCAAACAAAATCATGGGATTTCTCAAAACCAAGCACCCCTTTTTGGTGGCAAGCCCTGCAATCCTTAAATCAATCTCTCTCTCTCTCTCTCTCTCTCTCTCTCTCTCTCTCTCTCTCTCTCTCTTGTTGAGTTGCCTCTCTGAACAGAGATCATTTTCCTTTCCTTTTGGATATATGGACCCATGCATCTCTGCATTTCTTGTTTAAATAAGAAGATATTGCTAATTAACGGTTGATTCATTTGTCTTGCATCACGGCCACTTCATTTGGTTGGTCGGCGAAAAGGAAGAGCGAGCGAAAAATGCAATGCTCACCGTCTCTTCTATTTCGAAAGTTCTTCATGTGGACTAGTAATATAGTTTCTTCCTGTTATTTTGTTTTGCGAGGAATTAAAATGGAGAATTTCTTTCCAATAAGATTAATTAATCCGATCACTTCCAAAAAGTTATTGAAGTTGTCCTAGCTTAAACTTCAATTTATTTGACTTGTAGTTAAATTCCTTCTTCACTTCTTTAATTAAAAAGTTGGGTGTTGATAAACTTCATCCGGATGTTTTCTTCTTAACTATCATCCAGATTTGTGACCATTGGATTAGAGATCTAACAGTCATGAATTCTCTCCTACCCCTTCAAAAAAAACTCCCCCTCTAAAAAAAGGGACCATTAGATTTCTAATTTAACGGTCTCAAATTTGGATAATTGTTAGGAAGAAAACATTCGGATGATGCTTAGACACTTAAAAGTTTAGGAACAACGTTCATTTTTTTTTCAAAATCCAGGGACTGGATTTAATTCATGTATTTTTATTTTGAATATGTAGCGTAATGCCTACGTAGCATGACTCATCAGTGATAAATGAACAGCACTTTAAATATCATGTATATCTTTGGATATGAGCCATTTTTTGTCGATGCTCAAATAAAAATGGGAGAAAGAATCACAGTTGTTTGCATTCTTTCCTCACTACCACTTTTAGTTGCTTTTAGCACGTCAGCATACTTGCTATTTTAACCTAACCATACCTGATTAGTTTCTAGGTATTTGTAGATATGGGTACATTCTGTTGGTCTGTGGTTTATGATTAAAAATTTTGGTCTGTGTTTTATGGCTGAAAATTTTGAATTCTAGCTGTTCGTGAGAGAGAGTACGGAAAGAGAGACGCGTGCTATTTTGACCGATATAATTAAAGTTGGTATAATATCTACTTGTAGACTCTATCATTAAAAGACACTCTGTTGAAAGCTAGTTAATATAGCATATTAGCATAAACCAAAAGCCAAAAAGAACATCCTCAATATATGAAAATGATGGGCCATGCATGTTGAATCTATCCAAAAAGTGTGAATATTTTTTTTGTCTGATATCCTATTTGTTTCTTTAAATTGTTTTCCATTTTGTTAAATGCGTCACTAGTCTAATGCCCGAGCATTGACAGCATTTCTGTCAGCTGATTTATCTGGCGTTGCATGCATACGTCAGCACACATGCATCGATCACATTTATGTCTCTTCTTTAATTTGCATACATATATTATTCTAGCTCAATTTTCTTTCTTTGGATTTATCAGATCTTTGACTTTCTCCTTTCGTAAAAAAAAGAAAGAAACTGTGACTTTCTCCTGAACAATGTGGATGTAGATGATCTTCTGATTTGTTCTTAATTACGTACATTTGCTTTCAAACTATCTGCTTGATCAATTAAAATATGGCCTTAATATGGCACGAGAAAAGGATGGGGAGTATGACCTTGTTAACCATATTTGGTGTCATGCTTCAGTATTCTCTATTTCTCTTTACCATTCTTGACACGTACAGTTCGTCAGTTCCCCTACTTCTATAGGATATCATGCATAGTTTTGGCCTAATTAAGGTGATATGCAACATCACATCCACTCCAGCTAGCCTAAGTTCATAGCTAGGCAGATTGCTTACAGTTTGAGCAAACACGTACATGCAATGCGTACATACATATTCTTCATATATATGTCTCTTTGCATTGTTGCATGGAGAGGCACAAAAGTTTGCTTTAGCTAGGGTTTAGACGACTCTAGAATTTGTGAATTTTTAATGGGTGTTGATAAAGGCACAAAAGTTTGCTTTAGCTAGGGTTTAGACGACTCTAGAATTTGTGAATTTTTAATGATAAACATCATCTAGATTTGTGACCGTTGGATTAGAGATCCAACGATCACGAATTCTCCCCACCTCTCAAAAAAATCTCCCCCCTCTAAAAAAAAGGGCCGGTTGGATCTCTAATCTAACGGTTCAAAATTCGGATGATTGTTAGGAAGAAAACATTCGGGTGATATCCAGACATATCCATTTTTAATTTCTAAGAAAACTCTAGAATGTGTAGGAGGAACCATGTATCTTTGATTTAAAGGAAAGTTGGGACTTGGATCCATAACCTTAGCCGCCACAACCTTGTGCTCTGCCTGTCCAATGGATTAGCCTGATTTTGAAAGTTTTTGGCTTGCATTATTTACCAAATTGATCTTTATCCTCCACCCGTTTGGAATACAAAACTTAATAGGAATTTCGTAGGAAAGCCCACATTCAACAAGCTAGAGTGGATGCTTTATTTCCTCAAAATTCCTACTCAACTTATTGTATTAACTACCTTCACCATGAGCCACGTGTACTCTTTTTGCTTATTTAGCTAGTCCTAGAGGTAGCAGCCACCTCTTCTATTAAACTTGCTCATGCTTGATAGTAGAGGTCTGAAGGATGTAATAATGCCACAAATTTTGCAGGCATAACTACAAGAATTAATTAAGCTCCAGAGTCATGCATGCCATTACTGGCACCTGTCTGGCAGTAGTGTAACTGTGGAAGAGAAGAGAAGAGAGGAATGTATAACATCATTCACACGGGTTCATGCGAAGTTAATTTGCAAACCCAAAACCAAGAGGAGATCGTGCATGCCACATATATGCTGCACATGCAAAGAGATCATCAAAAGTTTCAGCAAGAGGTTTCAGCTAGGTAGCTATTAGCTTACCAATCACTTCCTACACATGGCATGCACCAGGGGAGGGGGGGCATGATCTAAGTCTCCCAATTTGCATTGTGTCGACAGCAAATTTAGCTTTAACGAGTTGTAGGCCTGTTTTTTTGACTCCAGCTTATGAGTTTTACCTACGGTTTATGACTTTTGGGCTGTTGTGAGAGACAGTATAAAGTAATAAAAACTCGCTTACGGTTTTGGTCGCTATAAATGAAGTTGTTATAGTATATATTACAATTAACTTATATACTCTGTCTTGAAAAAAATACTCTATTTAAAAGCTAGTTATTGTAGAAAATTCGAAAAACAGCTTTTAGAAATTGGAAAGATAAGCCCACGTGTTTACGCACGCACGCTAGTACACTAACATACATGCTACTAGCTACCGATATGAGTATGTCCATCGATCCGCTAGATAGGCGAGTCACTGACAGAGTTAGCAGTAGTTTGTTGCGAAGGGCCAACCTTATGGGGATCTCATTCTTTTATTCTAGTCATATTATGGAAATGCATGGGATGAAACGTCTTTTTGTTTGTCGGAAGGAACCTTTATTTTATTATTTTTGAGGGGAGTTAGTTGTAGTTTGTTCCCAATCTCATGTGGGCTGGTTCTTTTACCCTTCATGTTTATAGGTTTTGGTTTTTGCTATAGTAACTATTTCGAACGGTGTGTTTTCTTTTAATTCAGTCTATAAGTTATAAATAGTGTAACGATTTCAGCTATACTAGTCAAAAATAGTATACAATCGTCTCTCTACGTACTCACTAACGTGAAAAGTCGGAATTCAAAAACGAGCTCACCCCTTTTGTTCTAGTTCGTATCATGGGAATGCGTGGGGGATGAACGTTCTGTTGGGAGGAACCTTTATTTTATTATTTTTGAAGGGAAATTTGGGTCGAAATGCCAGAATGTTACATCATGCATGCAATTTGCAGATACCAAGGTCATGGAACTGGAGTGTCCAATTCCATCAGTACTTCAGTAGCGTATGGATGCAGTACATATAGATTCCCCCCTTCCACAGCTGACATACACTCGAACGTCGCATCGTCTCCATGTCCGATCGACGTGGTATGTTGTACCAAACTACCAGTGTCACACGAAATCCATAGCTAGCAACATGTACTAGATGGCTTAGCTTGGCTGCAACATCTCACATGCGTGCATGCACGCATGAGCCATGACATGCCACCACCACGACGACGACCAGCTTGCTCCGACGCGTCCCGTCGGCCGTACGACGACGACCAGCTTGCTTCGACGCGTCCCGTCGGCCGTACGACGACGGCCAGCTTGCTTCGACGCGTCCCGTGTGCATGCATGTGCCTGACGTTACGAGTGCAAGCACGATAGCTAGCTAGGAGAAAATCCCTGGGAGGCCGTTACGGTGGTGCGCGCTCCTCCGGCGTGGTCGTGACGATCTCCTCTAGGGCGTCCTGCGGCGGCGGCGCCGGAGCTCCCGACGCGGTCTGTTTCTGCCTCGCCGCCCATCTGATGACCCATCGAATCCAAACACGTTAAACACTAGGGATAGACTATTGCACAGACGACTGAAAATTTTTTATCTTTCAGTCACCTAAAGTTACATTTTGAATCACCTGAAGTTGCACATGTTTTTTTTGGAAGGGGGCTGCAATTTTAGTTGATTGAGAGTGCAATTTCAGGTCACCTGAAGTTGCATTCTGAATCACCTAAAGTTGCAGCTGTTTTTTTAGGGGGGCTGCAATTTTAGTTCATTGAGAGTGCAATTTCAGGTGACTGAAACATAAAAAAATTTCAGTCGCCTGTGCAATAGCAAAACTGTAAACACTAAGACAGCCCCAGCTAATCAACCTTATCATGTTCTAAGCAAGTGTTGATGACTGTGTTGCTTGTAGACGTGATGATATTATACATGGGTGACTATGGCGTACAACGGCAGGGTGCTGTAGCTGCAGAGCACCAGGACGACGATACTGCAAGTTTGAGACAGAACAGTATGGTTGATGGATTATGATTTTAGCATTTAAATGAACTGAATATCGATAAGTAATTTTGAAAAGACTGTTTCGATAAATAGTTAAAGAAAGATAAAAAAACCGTTCTATTTATTTATTTGAAAAAGCCATGAGTAATAAGTTAAAAAGAATGAAACCATTGTATATCATATATAAGAAATAGTAACAGAAATCAGATGTATAGTGTTCATATTGTCGTATAGAAGCAATCATTTGTCGTACGTGCATGTGTTCAATACGCTTGGCATATATAGATGCTGATGCAAAGAGATCCCTCTCTCCGACAGAACTCACCATGCATGGTTAGTAATCTTGTTTCAGGCCCTGTTTGGAGGAGCTACAACTTCAAGTGGCTTTAAGGTTTAAGCTCTCTGTTGTGGGGGTGGTTTAACCCTCCGTGACTGGGCCTTACAACTGGCCTAATATGTAATAGGTCTAATAGTATAGAGAAATATACTCATGTAAATATATCAATGTACTCTCATTCTTTGTAAGTACTAAGGGGTAGAATGGAGATTTTCCATTCTACTCCACCCGTGTATATAAACCCCCAGGAGGGGCAGGAGGAGGGACATTCTCTCATTCTGACCAACTCTCCTTCAGATCTAGCTCCCTCTTTCTCTTCTTACTAGTCTCCTTCTTTAATGTTTGGCCTGTAGCCACAACACTCTCCCAAACAGGTTTCTCATGTATAGAAACTTAATTAAGCACGCTTTGTGAACTCTCTAACTTCTAGCTGAAGCTAAGCTCTCCCAAATAGAATATCTAGGAACATGGACATACAAGGTCAAGGATCTTCCAGATTTTTAAAAAGTAAGATTTTACTAACCCAATAGCTAGTCTTGGGAGGGATAAGATTTGTTCTCCATGATGCATGAATCGAACCCAAATGTTGCCAATGTTACCAGTTGGTTAGCCCCATGGTTTTGTACCCTTAAACATTTAACAAGAAGTGCAGACTGCAGAGAATGAGGGAAAAAGAAGTTGTAAAACATACCAACACCCAGAAGAAAAATCCCATCTCAAAGGAATTCTGGAACAAGATGAAATGGATCAAATGGAGGACGATTCTGGGCTTGCTAAACAAGAAGTGCACCATGCAAGCCTTTATCCAGGGGTTTCCGGTTGTTCCATCTGGACAATCTGCTGCTTCTTGAGCCAACCGAGTGCTTATGTAATCCAGCTTTGTGCCAACAATAAGCAGGAGCTGCAATTTACCCTAACAGTAAGAAATCTTCCATCATGTAAACTTTATTTTTAAAACAACCATCGTGAAACTGAAGAATGTATTTACTGCTGTAGCATAGAGTTGTTCATACTTACATTAAGGGCAGGAAAGACAGCCAGAAGTAGGGCTGGCTACCACAGAAGCTCACCATTCAATGACAGAAATCATGCTAGTTCATACAACACTCTGACGCTAATAGTTTCAATAAATGAAATGGAGGGTCTTCCCTCCATTTCACAAAGAAAAAAAAACAACACACTGACGCAAATAGCTTGTTACTGTGGTTCCTCAGCTTAATGAATTGTTCTAAATGAGTAAAAATGACTCATGGTGCTAGAAAGGATTATGATTACTATGGTTAAGAGTCGAAATTGCGGCGTCCTTCTAGAATCAGTAGTATGTCAACTTAAGGAGATATCAGTCTGATGTTTTTTTTTTGAGGAACTAATATCACTATATCAGTGTGATATGAATTCGATGATCCAAACAAATTATGAGGTTTACCATTTATATTCAGCAGCAGGAAGAGGATGACGGAAAGGTATAAGTACCAGCTGCATGTAAGTGAGTAACATTAGATAACGTAGGAAAAAAGAATAGTCAGAATAATTGTTGGATGTATTGTTTGAGTCTCGAAGGATGTATATATAAAGTACAATATAACTTAGAGATCAAATCAATCTAATACATATATGAAAAGTTACTATAGATATGGAAGGAACCAAAGAAATCATATCAGATACAAATCATCATAATTAATTCTATTCTATAGAACCACATCGGATATAAATTATCTTAATTGATCCTAATCTATCTCTTATAATCTTGCCAAACATGTACGTTAACATCCCCCGCAGTCGGAGCGGGAGCATCGCAAACGCTCAGACTGGAGAAGAAGTCGACGAGGATGCTCAAGTTGAAGTAGAAGCCGACGAGAAGTGCCATGCGAAGAGCTGGTGGTGAAGTTGTCTACCGTAGAGGTAGCTGTCGAAGGAGTAGAGGACGATTGCGGAGTGTAGGATCAAATAATGTAATCAGAGAGGGGGGTGGGTGGGTGAATAATTGCCTTCACTTTTTGAAATCTCTTAGTGCTCGGTGAAGGCTTCGATCGCTCGGTGCTGAACTACTCGATCGATCGCTCAGTGTTCGACCGCTCGCTTGATAGCTCAACTTTTTCAACACCGGGAGCAGAACCTCTCGATCACGTGTGCCTTCTAGAAACCAACTCCTTCGAGTACCATATTTCCTTTGTTTCCCTGGCAGCGATTCGACACCTTTGCTCGTCGTCGGAAGCTTCAATCCAACTGCAATCACCAGCAACTTTTTGAGCAAATTAAGAACCAGATTGATTCAAGATGATATTTATTGCTAGATTTTTATGAATTTACAAAGTGCTCTTACAAGCACACCTAAAAGTCTAGCCAAAACTAAAGCCTCTTCAATCTCTCCGAGAAAACCTTAGCACAAAAGTAGTCGTCAAAGCCACCAAAAGCCCCCACCTCCACACTTAGCCTTTCCCTGCCTCCGAAGGGTGTCCTTATCAAACTAGACACGTAATCCTAACTGCCTCCGAAAATCAAGGGACCCGAAACCCTTCGAAACACAGGTTTTCCATTATCCCTAAACCTTCCCAATTATGGACTCATTCCATAACTCTTGCAACTCAGCACGTGTAGAAACCTCCAGGATCGTACCTCCCGTAGCTTTTCCACATGCTCCAGCGTGAATCTGACCACCTGTGATATCCTCGACTGCCCGGATCTCATATTTCCCCCTCCTAATCCAGATCCTCCTCTTCATCGACCATGATTGTCTTCACGTCCAATCTACACATGCAAAGACCAAAAAAAAATTTCCCTAACACAAGTTTTTTCCAACTTGACCAACATTAGTCTACATACGCAAACCACACCATTAACCACCAACAACTATGAACCAAATCATCCACGATCTTAATTTTGATGCTCTCCAAACATCTATTTCACACCACTCAGAAAAGCCAGTCTGACGAGTACTCGAGGTACTCGAAGATCAGAAGAATTGAAGCATTCAAAGCCTATGAGTACGACCGTGAAGCCTACGGCAACCGATCGCAAAGCCTATGACTACTAACCGCGAGGTCTATAACAACTGATTGCAAAGGCTACGACTATGACAGTAGATTGTGAAGTCTACGACTACCGATCACAAAGTCTACAGCTACCGATCACTGACCAGGTATTGTAGCACCGACTACCGATCATCGAGTACCAACCAGGTACTGTAGCATCGACTACTGAGTACCGAACAAGTACTATAACTTATGACTACCGATCGGTTATTGTAGCTTTCGAGTATCGATCGATTACAGTTCTACGAACATCGGCAAAGCACTATAGCTATGACCATCGATAAGGTACTATAGCTGCAACCACCGATCGGTTACTGTAGCTCACACTATTGATCATCGATCGCGGGCAACACCTCCGACTGTCGTCCATGGTCATAGTCTACCAATCGAACAACCCAACACAAGGCTATAGCTCTTCGACCGGTTCACTGTTTGATACAACCGATTCACTGTAGCTTACGACCTGTTCTTTGATCAAGGTCGTTCTGCTATGGTCATTCAGCCGTGGTTGTTTAGACGTGGTCATTTTGCCATGGTTGACATGCCGTAGTCATTTAGCCGTGCTTGATCTATCATGATCATTCTGTGCTGGTTGACGCCTACCGATCGGACAATCCATCATAAGGCTGATTGGACTACTGACCACTGACCGTGGTCGAAGCCTACCGATCGCCAACCATGGTTGATCGAAACTTTCACAAACACAAATTTTAATAAAACTTAAAAGTCAGTTATTCATCATCACTGTATTCACAACCTCCACACGGTCCAACAATCTCCCCCTTGATGAATACATTGATAACCCCTCAAAATCTCTCAAATGAGTTAGTTTTGAAAGAAAAGCAAAATTTGCGAAAAGAAAGTTACCAAACTACAGACAAAAGAATTTTGACAAACCACAACAACAAGCACTTGGCAAAGGCAGGAACTCATAAAACTCCCCCTTAATATAAGAGAGCAAATTTCTCTAATTTCTCCTATTTTTCTCCCTTTTTGGCAATGTAATCATCAAGAGCTCCAAAGAGAGGGAAAATTCTAAGAAGGAGCAATGAGAGTAAATATCTAGAAGCTTTGTAGATTATCCAAGTTATTTTACATTGATTTAAGAATGTAACTAAGCTATCTTTTTGAGTAGAGCTCCCTAGATCATATAAAGTCATATGTCATATAGCACTGTCAAGACTAGTTTTTAGTATGATTAAGCACATTAGATTAATGACAAGTATCTTAACAATGACCAAACCAATTAGAAAGAGCACAATGAGATATCACACTGAAAAGTAAAAGCCTAAAAGTGAAGCAAACTTAGGTCTATACGAGCTAGCAGTCTCATATAGCAACCTATTGCTTCACACTTAATTCTTAAGCACGTGGCATGCTTGTAGCATACTTCTTTTCATGATGGTATGCTTGTAGCTTAGCATACTTCTTTTAGATGATGGTGTGCTTAAAGCATGCTTCTTTTCATTTGTGCACTTATTGTGCCTTTTCTTTTTGTTTAACCATAGCATACTTGAAATATACATCTTTTCAACTTTCTCTTTATCATTTTTTATAACATGCCAACTTGAGTTAACATAAAAAGATTACAATAAATATGAAACAAACGAGCCTCATATCCAAGATTTAAAATAAGACTCACAATCAAGCTAATCTTTTTAGATGAATATCATAAAGCACTATCTATAATCAATCTAGTCAAAGTATTCCGCCATGTCATATTTTCGTTTAAGCATAGCAAAAAATTTTAACAAGTAATGATTAAAACTACATAACATATGAGTAAATATGATCAAGACAATTCTACTACTCATTTGATTTCAATGACTTAGATTTGATGTATTATTTGATAAGTATAATAAAAAAAGCTTCTGAATTTTTTCAGCAACAAGCTCCCCTCAGAACAATCTCGTAGGATGCAACACACCCAACTCACTCCATAAATAAGCAAAATGAGAAGAATCAAGTAGTTTTGTGAAAATATCAGCAACTTGAGACTCTGAATCAATGAAATTCCAGACGACATCTTTTTATTCACATAGTCTAAGAAAATGATAGCAAATATCAATGTGTTTGGTTCTTGAATGTTGCAAAGAATTCTCAGCAATACTAACAGCACTAGTGTTATCACAGAAAAGTAGAACACTATCCAATTCTAAGCCAAAATCCTTAAGCATAACTATCATCCAAATAAATTGTGAGCAACAAGAAGCAGCAGTTACATATTCAGTTTCAATAGTGGAAAGGGCAACAGACAACTGTTTCCTAGAATCCCATGAAATAAGAGATCTACCTAGAAAGGGACATATGCCAGAAATACTCTTCCTATTAAACCCTCAAAATCCGCATCTGAATAAACTCTAAGGGTAAGGCATGATGAAGAAGAATATCATAAGCCAAATTCTAAAGTTGACTGAAGATACCTGAAAATTCGCTTCAACACTTAACATTGTGAAGCATACAGGGAAGCTTGAAACTGAGCACACAAACACACAACAAATTGTATGTATGGCCTCGAAGCAGTGAGATACAAAAGTGAGCCAATCATGCTTCTGTATTCTTTTTAATAAACAGGCTCTCCATCTTCGTCAGGATCCAATACTGCATTAGATCCTATGGGTGTGGAGATTGGTTTGACGGTCCCCATTTCAAAGTGCCTAAGCAGATCCTTGGTATACTTAGTTTGATGAACAAAAGTAACTAACTTTGATTGCTTGATCTGAAAGCCTAGAAAGAACATGGGTTCTCCCATCATGCCCATATCAAATTTCTTGCTCATAGTATCTGAAAACTTGGAAACAAGAGTATGAGAGGAACCACCAAAGATGATATCATCCACATAAATCTGAACGAGTAAAAGATCATTGCCAGGCTTGAGAGTACATAAAGTATTATCTATCTTTCCCATTTGAAAGTCATTTTTAAGCAAATATGATTTAAACCTATCATACCATACTCTTGGTGCTTGTATTAAACCATATAAAGCTTTGGACAATTTGTAGATATGATCAGAAAATCTAGGATTTTCAAAAACCAGTTGGTTGTATTACATACACTTCCTCCACAATATAACCATTAATAAAAATACTTTTAACATCCATTTGATATAGTCTAAAACCCTTAGATGTTGCAAATGCTAAAAGAATTCTAATGGCTACTAATCGAGCAACAGGTGCAAAAGTTTCACCAAAGTCAAGACCTTCTACCTGGATAAATCCTTGAGCCACAAGTCATATTTATTTCAAACAACAACGCCATTCTCACTTTGTATATTCTTAAAAACCCATTTAGTTCCAATAATATTATGACCCTGAGAAGGAGAAACTAAAGTCCAAACTTTATTATGCTCAAAATTTTCTAATTTTTCATGCATGGCATTAATCCAAGACTCATCAGATAAAGCGTGACTTACATCTTGAGGTTCAAAAGAGGAAACAAATATAGAATGAGCATATGAGGCATTGGAGTTATACCTGTTGTGAAGAACTCTCTCACTTAACTCATCAATCATTTATTCAGGAGGATGACGTCGTTGAATATGTAGAGGAGCTTGAGGAGTGGCCATGAGTGTAGTCATAGCGGCCTTTACCTCATGAGAGGTAGGAGTAGAGCTACTAACTGTAGAATCCATTGATGTAGATACGTGTGTCGAAGTATGACTCAGAATCTCCCTTTCGTTGTTGTCAGAGTCAGAGAAGATATCCTTGGGTGCGTCAATTACTTGTATATCAGCATTGTCGGGTCTAGTACCAGGACTAGCCTCATCAAAAGTGACCTCGCAGGTCTCAACAATTTTGTTAGTTTCTAAGTTGAGTGCACAATAACCTCGAGTATAAACTGCATATCCAAGAAAAATGCCATTTGAGGATCTAGATCCAAATTTACCAAGATTGCCATGTTTAAGTATAAAGTATCGACAACCAAACACTCTCAAGTGAGAAATATTAGAAGAATGACCAAAATGAAGCTCATAGGAAGTATTATGCGACTTAGCTCACAAAAATACTCTATTAGATATATAGCAAGCAGTCAATACATCTTCAGCCCAATACTTCCTAGGAGTACCATGTTTATTTAACATCATTCTAGCCATCTCAACTGAAGTTCTATTTTTACGTTCGACCACACCGTTTTGTTGAAGCACACGAGTTGAAGAAAATTGATGATGTAAACCTTTTTAGCATAAAAAGAAGCAAATAATGTGTTCTTGGATTCAGTTCCATTATCGTTTCTAATTGCTCTAAGTGCTCTTAGAAGTTCATTAGCAAGTCTAAGAGCAAGCTCTCTAAAATGATCAAATGCTTCATCCTTAGATGCCATAAAATAAACCCAAGAGTATCAAGAGAAATCATCAACAATAACAAGAACATACCATTTACCTCTAGCTGACTAAACCCTAAAAGGACCTACTATGTCCATATGCAATAATTGACCTAGAGAATCAGTCATGACAAGTATAAGTGGAGGATGTGACGATGAGACCATTTTACCATGTCGATAGGGTGAACAATTTGATCCATTGACTTTTTCAATTTTGAGACCGGTTGAGATACTCAATGAATAGGAGCAAAAGCATGTACTAATAAAGATCTATGTGAAGAATTAGCCTTTGTACGATTTCGATCAAGCAGTTGGAGAAACACTGGTCCAACCCTGGGCGATCTGACTACTTCTGCAAGACTGGTCTGACCATCAACTGGTCTGATCGAGTGAAAAACGCTGGTTAGAACTCTGGTCCGACTACGCTGATTCGACCATGGGAAAAGCTGGTCAAGAGCCCTTAGTTGAAAATGCTAGTCAAAACTATGGTCTGACCACACTGGTTCGACCATGGGAAAAAGATGGTCGAGAGCCCTTAGTTGAAAACGCTGGTCATGTACCATTCCTTATCCTATCTTTCTTTTCTCTCTTCGCTTTTCAAAAGCAAAACTAAACCAAATGACCATCTCTACCACAATAAGTGTATTGATATTTAACTTTATGAGTGGTCATATCACTCAACATCATATAACCCATTCTGATAGATGAATGCTTTATGATACAAGCATATTTAAAGACAATTTAATTTGGTACAGATTTTACTTCAAAATTTTCAGATTCCAGAAGCTTAATAACTGTAGGAGGATTATCTTGGCCTGCTTAATAAAATTGAATTCTAGACCATGATTCTTCAGACTTGTTTTTGATTTGTCTAGAATTATATTCAAATTCTTCTTGCCAAAAGAAACCCTCTCTAAAATGTTCTTAAGATACTCATTTTCTTCACTTAATGCAGCACAGGTTGTGCATTTAACAAGTTTGTTGGACCGAAATGGCGACAGAGGGGGGGTGAATGTCGTTTTCTAAAAATTGCCCCCAACACGTATCTTCTTCTCCAATAGCTATGGGAGCTATGAAGGTAGAAGACCAGTGCTCACAAGACACCCCAGCAGCAGGAAAAACACAAATACAGAGACCAGCAAGCGAGAAAAATCAAATCGGGAAAATTCTGGCCTCAAGCGGTAGTACCGCTTGGTCAAGCGGTAGTACCGCTGAGCGGTAGTACCGCTGGTCCGAGCGGTAGTACCTATGAGCGGTAGTACCGCTCCAGGAGCGGTAGTACCTCTCGAGAAAAACAGCAAACGGGAATTTCAGGCTGGAACTCTGAGACTTCGGATTTTTGGCTAAAAAATAGGTTTGCTCTCAATCTTTTTGATCCAAGGCCTTACTACAACATACTAAATAGTAAGGGGACCTTGGGAAACAAGAGAATCAAACCAAGAAGCAAGAATTTCAGATTATGGGTAAAAATCTGAATTTTTGCACAACCCGAGCCAAAAACCAAATTACTCCCCAACCGTTGATCCTTTGGCTATGAAATTTTGAGGATAGCTAATTAATAGCCTCTGGACTCTTCATACCAAATTTCAAGCCATCTCAACAAGGGAATCAAGAACAGCACCAAAACCTAGGAAGGCAACACATGAACAGAGGAAGGCCAAAACTGAAATCTGAGAATCAAACTCGGTTTGCTCTTGGGATTAAATAGCCAAATGGCTTTTGAGCATCACCCATGTCATAGCAACCCATTTTGGCACTCTTCAGCAAGCAAGAACTCAAAACCATGAAAATCAAGAAATCTTGCACAAAGGGAAAAGAAGAACAGAGGCTACGAACTGAAACCCAAAACTCCAGATTTCATTCATTGAATCACAAGGAATACATAGGAGTCCCGATGACACGATTGAATACAGAGGAATGATTACAAGATTCTCAATCCATCTCCTCACTCTCTCAACTCAAGAACACACACTCATCCATGGAGGGAAGAAGAACACCCACTAGGACTCACACCTAGAAACCATCGTAGAGGACAACAGAGGGAGCACACTCTGCCTCCACCAACTCACACCAACTAAAGAGCTAAAGGAAACAACCTTCCCAAAGCCTCTTTTGACTAGTGTAAACCCTAATTCCTTACAAGTGCTCAAATGGGCATGCAGCCCCTCCTCTCCTTTTATAGCCCATGGCTAACGGGTCTCCGCCCCGTTACGCCGGCTAAATCCAACGGAGCCCGCTCCCGCTTGTGCAGCCTTGCGAAATTCCCGTTTCGCCCCTCCTGCACCTTCCGGGAAGCTTCCGCGCTCCTTGTCTTGCACGCCTCGCAACCACCTCGAGTCCACGTCGTCTTCGACACATCCTGACCGTTCTGACCTCAGCGCCACCTGCGCCTAGTCCGGTCCACCGTGTCTCGCCACGACTCCGCTCGATGTCCTGCAGCCACACAGACAAGAAACACATCACATAGCACCGCTCGACACATGAAAGCATAAAATAGCATAAACACATCATGCTTACCCATGATGAAGTCCAAACCTGTCGAAGCATTAGAATAAATGACCTAAGCCCAAACGACCAAGTTTGACCAAATCGACCGAGCCCGTTGCACCACGCAACGACATGGTCAAAACCACCCAAACCAAACTCGACTAACCTACACCATTGTCAATTACTCATCATTCTCATGGGATCACGACCACATGGTCTCTCAAAGTTCATTTACAAGATTCTTAAAAGTACTAGAGCGAGCCGATTTGTCTTTTTCAGTAAAATCATCAAGTTATCTAGTCAAAGCTTCTATTTGTTGAATTAATTCCTGAGATAACTTAAGTCTAGTTTCTAGTAATTCACACTTAAAGCAAGTTTTAGTTTGAGCATTTGAACTACTTAACTCTAAACATGAAGAAGAATTAGACTTGAGCTTTTCAATTTCATTATTTGTAATTCTTAACTTTTCATCACAAGAGTCATGTGGCACATTTAATTCATCAAGTTTAGCAGTTACATTACTAAGTTGGACCAAGTTTAATGCATTAATTGACCTACCAGTCTCCAACTCAGAATGTAAAACTTGACAAGACTCACATGATTTATTATCAGGAATATCATCTTTAAGTCTACTAATCTCAGAATTTAAATTTTCAATAATGAAATTATTCTCTTTTAATTTCTTTTTGGTCTTTCTTAATTCAATAGCAAGTTTAATTATATCATCTTCAAGCTCATTATATGACGGTCTTACCTCATCGGGATCACTGTCATTGTCATCACTTCTTGCCATGAAGCATATGCCCATGAAGTTGTCGTTCTTCTTTTTGCCTTTAACATCATCATCTTCATGATGTAGTCGCAACTCTCATATTCCACATCTCTCAAATCAAGACACTTGATAGCCGATAGAACATTTTCAACAAACTTGTGATGGAAATTTCCACCCTTGGTGTTGATGTTCTTGGATGGTCGACGTCAATAACTCTTGTCTTCCTTGACCACTCTCCCTTTGAGCTTGGGACAATCCATCTTAATGTGGCATGGCTCGCGACATTCATAACATCTGAGCGGACTTAGCATGCCACCTCGTTTTCACATCCTCACATTGTTGAGTGCCTTGTATGTCCGTAAGGAGATCAGCACCAAGTCCTCTTCTGGTCACTACTTGAACTGTTCCTCTGAAAAAGAAGTCAAAGCAGACAGGGAAATACAAGACAACGCACTCGACGAAGCAGCCTGCATAGGGTTAGTCACAAGTACTAAATATAAAGATTTATAAATCTTAGATGGCAAAACTTCCATCTCATAAGTTTTTAATCCAGAATAAAGATCATCCATGATTAAAGTATCTAGATCGACAGTTTGATTAATAGTCGTGACAACCATCAGCCACTCAGAACCTAAAGATCTCAAAATTTTAGTTGCACAATTTTCATCAGTAGTAATAGCATTAACACTGTGCAGATTAATCAATATCTTCTCAAAACGAGCAAAAAGATCATCAATAGATTCTCCAGGTTTCATAGCAAAATCAGAGTACTCTTTTTTATACAGATTCTTACGCACTTTCTTGATTTTAGTAGTCACTTCATTATAATCACAAAGAGTTTTCCATATTAAATGGGCAGAATTAATATAAGCTACTTGATCAAATTCTTTGTGAGAGATTTCTTGAAACAAGTTACGAGCTTGAGCATTTAAATCAACATATGTTTTATTTAGAGTAGTAACAGGAACAGAAACCTCATAAGGACCAGAAACTTTATTCCAAACATCACTACCTTAAGCCTCAATATATGCTTGTACATGACACTTCTAAAAACCAAAATTAGTACCATCTAGCATGGAGAACGGTTCACATATCTCTCTGATGCCATCACAATTAGCACTGATACCACTTGTAGGATCAAATACCGAAATCAGAGGGGTAAATGATTGCCTTCGCTTTTTGAAATCTCTTAGTGCTCAGTGAAGGCTTTGACTGCTCAGTGTTCAACTGCTCGATCGATCGCTCAGTATTCAACCGCTCGCTCGATCGCTCAGCTTCTTTAACACAAGGAGCAGAACCCGTCGATCACATGTGCCTTCTAGAAACCAACGCCTTTGAGTATCGTATTTCCTCTGTTTCCCTGGCAGCGATTTGACACCTTTGCATGTCGACGGAAGCTCCAATCCAACTGCAGTCACCAGCAACTTTTTGAGCAAATCAAGAACCAATTTGATTCAAGATGATGTTTATTGCTGGATTTTCGTGGAGTTACAAAGCGCCCTTATAAGTACCCCTAAAAACCTAGCCAAAACTAAAGCCTCTTCAATCCCTCCACCAAAAACCTTAGCACAAAAGTAGCCATCAAAGCCATCAAAAGCCCCTGCCTCCACACTAGCCTTTCCCTGCTTTTATATGCTAGAGCCCCAAACGGTGTCCTTATCAAACTAGACACGCAATCCTAACTGCCTTTGAAAATCAAGGGACCCGAAACCATTCCAGACAAGGGTTTTCCATTATCGCTAAACCTTCCCAGTTATAGACTCATTCCATAATTCTTTCAACTCAGCACATGTTGAAGTCTCTAGGACCACACCTCCCGTAGCTTCTCCATGTGCTCCACCATGAGCCCGACCACCTCGTGACATCATAGACCACCTGGACCTCAGATTTCCCCCTCCTAGTCTCGGTTCCCCTTCTCACCGACCATGATCATCTTCACGCTCACCTACACATGCAAAGACCAAAGAATGCACAACTTCTCCCATGCATCATCCATCTTTGACCTCCACGTGCTCTAGTGTGAGCCCAACCACCTCGTGACACCCTCGACTATTTGGACCTTATATTTCCCCCTCCTAGTTCCGGTCCTCCTCGTCATCGACCATGATCGTCTCTACACCCACCTGCATATGCAAAGACCAAAGAACTTTTTTCTAACACAAATTCTTCTCAACTTGATCGACATTAGTCTACACACGCAAACGATACCCTTAACTATCAACAATTATGAACCAGATCATCCACGATCTCAATTTCCACACTCTCCAAACATCTACTTCAGACCACTCAGAAAAGCTAGTCTAACCACCATGCCCAGCCAGTCAAATTGCTGGCCCAACACACATGCGTACTCGGTTCTCGAAGATCACAAGAATTGAAGCACTCGAAGCCTACGAGTACCGACCGTGAAGCCTACGGTAGCTGATCACAAAGCCTACGACTACCGATCGCAAGGTCTATGATAACCGATCATAAAGCCTACGACTACGAGAACAAATAGCAAAGTCTACGACCACCGATCATAAAGTCTACAGCTACCGATCACTGACCAAGTACTGTATCACTAACTACCGATCACCGAGTACTGACCTGGTACTGTAGCACCGACTACTGAGTACCGACCAGGTACAGTAGCTTACGACTATCGACCGGTTACTGTAGCTTTCGAGTATCGACCGGTTACAGTTCTATGGCCATCGGCAAAGCACTGTAGCTACGACCATCGATAAGGTACTATATTTATGACCACCAACCAGTTACTATAGCTCAATACTATTGATCACTGATCATGGGCGACTCCTCTGACTGTCGTCCGTGGTCATAGTCTGCCAATCGAACAGCCCAACACAAGGCTATGACTATTGATCGGTTCACTATAGCTCTTCGACCGGTTCACTATTTCATATGATCGATTTACTATAGCTTACGACTGGTTCTCTAATCGAGGTGTTCTGCCGTGGTCGACATGTTGTGGTCATTCAGTCGTGGTCGTTCTGCCATGGTCATTCAGCCATACTCGATCTGTCGTGGTCATTCTGCTGTGGTTGATGCCTGCGATCAGACCATCCATCACAAGGCCGATCGGACTACCGACCACTGACCGTGGTTGAAGCCTGTCGATTGCCATCCGTGGTCGACTGAAACTTTCACAAACACAAATTTTAATGCAACCCAACAGTCAATTATTCATCATCACTGTATTCATAACCTCCACATGGTCTAACACAGAGAGAGGGCAACCGGTAGAAGGGGCGGCACATGAAAGGAAGCCAACCATGGGAGAAGACGAAGCAGAGGATATAGAGGTCAGGGAAGTGGATTTGATGTAGAGGAGGTCATGGTCAAGGTCGGTGAAGAGGTCAACGCCGTCGAGATCGAAGGTGAGAGAAGTTATCTGCATATGACCATCGACCACGGTAGGTGTACAGTAAATCAGTCGTAGGGTTCGTGGTCGATCTCTCATGGTCGATTTGTCGTGGTCGACCTATAGTGGTTGACGAAAGGAGTAGAGAAGCGGCGGAGTTGGGGAGCCACGCCAATGAAGGGAGTGGTGGGAGGAAAGGAGGCGGTGATGAGAGGAGTGGCTAGGTGGAGCTGTCGTGGCAGCTGCCAGCAGAGCAACGGGGATTTGTCTGGGAGGGAGAGGGTCACCAGAGAAGGAAGGCGGCGGTGCAGTGGAAGGGAGCCGGGAGTAGAGGGGTCTGTCGGGAGACAACCGGGAGTCACGGAGGCAAGTTGGATGTGGCTGGAGGCGAGGCGCGCAGGGATCGAGTCGTAGGACCGAGCTACGGCCATGGAGCAAGCAGCGTGACGGTGGAGACTGGATTTGGTCAGGGCAAGCAAAGGGATCCAAGACGATGATGACGATAGACGGTGGGGGCGACGGAGAGACCACTGAGGAGAGCAGAGGGAGCAGCTGGATCCGACGCGGAGGAGGCCCAATTTGGGGTGAGGCAACGCCATATTGGATGCAGAGGAGGCTGAATCCGAGATCGGCGGCGGGATTCGACGTGGGCACGGTGACCGAAAGCGATGGAGAAGGCAGCACCTTGTGAGCGCAAAGGAAGAAGTAGAAGCAAAGGATCGGCTTGGTGTGGTGGACGCTGGCAAAGTGCACAAAGGCCGGGGAGATACGAGAAGAGACAACGAAGTGGCAATCAATCACAATGGCAGACATGGTCGGCTGTTGGGGGCGGCGGTGACTAGGGTCGGGAGAAGGAGCCGCTCGTTGGGGAGCCTGGAGACTACAGGGGTGGCCGGATCCAAGGTGGTGCGGGAGGAGGCCGGGACGTGCGCCGGCGGCCGGGAGGTGGTCGTCTGGTTCCGTCGAAGTCTTCATGTCTCCCCTCTCGTCTTGCGCTCTCACATGCGCCGCGAACCAGAGGAGGATATGATCACGACCAAATCCGGCTGATCGGAGGAAAGAATCATCTATCTATAATGTTTTGCATAGCCTCTAGGAGATTAGATCATAGAGATTAAATCATCTCTCCCAGGGGTGGTGCGCTGCAGAATTTGCTGGTGGTTAGGAATACGCCCAGATGCGAACCCGCTCTAATACTATGTAGGAAAATAGAATATCCGGAATAATTGTTGGATGTATTGCTTGAGCCTTAGAGGGCGTATAAATAGAGTAATATGACTTAGAGATCAAGTCAATCTAATACAGATATGGACTAGAGATATGGAAAGAATTATATCGGATATAAATTATCCTAATTGATTCTATTCTATCTCTTATAATCTTATCAAACATGTACTCTAACAGATAAACTAAAGATATACATTTCAAAAAAAATAATAAACCAGAGATAAAATTTTTGAAGCAAGCAAAGTTAGAACTTCAACCGAAATACTAACCTGATTCCAACAACTTCTTTAAAATCATGCTCAAGAGCACGAACCATGTACTTGTGGAAATCGAAGTCTGGATGATTTGGGTAGTGTCGGTGGAAGGCGAAAAGGTGAGTGTCCTATTAGCTTCACCAATAGTACAGGGACACTTATCATTGATCGGAAGTTACTGAACAGTACATCTTTCCCTTAACAAATGCTGCTCTAAGTACTTGATAATCTGGTTTACCGACAGAATCATAAAACTGCTTGAAGAATGCAATCTGAAATCATACATGAATAGAGCTTTTGGAATCAGCATACAGATGTACCAAGTTCATAATTTGAATTTGAGACAAAATTCGAACATCAAGGATGCTTCAGGTGGCATAGAAATACTGAAATAACTATGCAGAGACTACACTACTCAGTGAAAACAATGTTCTATATGAGTGTTTGGTCATGATATTGCCTTGTTGCAACGAGACAACCCAAATAACAAAAAGCACTGCAGTTTGTGCTCATGCCATTGATACCTTTTGTTGCTGCACGAAACTGATCCGTACACCAACAAGATAATTGATGGAGAAACAAGATCTACTTTAATCTAGAGACTAAGAAAACAAAGGTACGAAAATAATATTGTGTCGATTGTCTGATCTTTTTTTTTTGCAATCGGCCTTACCCTTTATATTTATAGGGTGCCTGGTCTATAGCAAATAAAATCGGCATCAAATCAAGATCTATGGCAAGTAAAATCGGCATCAAATAAAACAAATTAATCACACCCGCTAATGCCCGATTTCTTTCCTTGCTTCTCCGCTGCCGAATCCTCTGCAGATAACATCCCATAACGATTCGGTATTCCCAAATTTTCCGACCGCTTCTCGTTATAACTGTTAGAGTTTCCAATTTGCGGTCGAACTCCTTGAGACCACCTTTAGTATGGTCGCAGCCTTCAATATAGTCGTAGGCTTCTTCGTGGTCATAG
The DNA here is from genome assembly GCA_017311315.1 of Dendrocalamus latiflorus. NCBI lineage: Eukaryota > Viridiplantae > Streptophyta > Magnoliopsida > Poales > Poaceae > Dendrocalamus > Dendrocalamus latiflorus. Next base: position 44,595,781 of record CM029609.1, read on the forward strand.
ACCCCAACGTGATCGTAGCCTCCAACGTGGTCGTAGTCTTCAACATGATCGTAGACTCCACCATGGTCGTAGACTCCAACGTAGTCGTAGACCCCACCGTGGTCGTAGACTCCATCGTGGTCGTAGCCTCCAACGTGGTCGTAGCCTCCACCATGGTCGTAGACTCCAACGTGGTCGTAAACCCCACCGTGGTCGTAGCCTCCAACGTGGTCGTAGACCCCAACGTGGTCGTAGCCTCCAACGTGGTCGTACACTCCACCGTGGTCGTAGACCCCAACGTGGTCGTAAACCCCACCGTGGTCGTAGCCTCCAACGTGGTCGTAGCCTCCACCATGGTCGTAGACTCCAACATGGTCGTAAACCCCACCGTGGTCGTAGCCTCCAACGTGGTCGTAGACTTCACCGTGGTCGTAGACCCCAACGTGGTCGTAAACCTCTCGGGAGACATTCGACCATGCCCAAAGTGGTCGTATACGCCACAACGTGGTCGTGGAGCTATCTGGCGGCTGCCGACCACGACCAATGTGATCATAATGACTTTCGACCACGGCCAAAGTGGTCGTAATTCCTTCTGGTGTCCTTCGACCATGGTCAGAATAGTCGTACACCTCTCGGGAGACATTCGACCATGCCCAAAGTGGTCGTATACGCGATAACGTGGTCGTGGAGCTATCTGGCGGCTGTCGACCACGACCAATGTGGTCATAATGACTTTCGACCACGGCCAAAGTGATCGTAATTCCTTCTGGTGTCCTTCGACTATGGTCAGAATAGTCGTAAACCTCTCAGGAGACATTCGACCATGTCCAAAGTGGTCGCATTCGCCACAACGTGGTCGTAGAGCTTATCCGACCACTCGCTTAACACTTCACCCGGTTCTGACCATGGACAGTGTGGTCGTAAATGATTCGATGGGCAGCCGACTACGACCAAAGTGGTCGTAAATATTTCAATGAGCAACCATATACTCAACCGAATTAATAAAACAACAATTCGGCTATTTTGATCATCTAATGCATAAATATGCTAGTGTCATTTTTCACTATCAACACATGCCCCCCTGTTTTTTTAAGCTTGCTAAAAAAACACTTGCATAATGAAACCAGCGAGAGGCAATAACCTACTCACCTCAAACTTTCTTTGGACGATGGTCTACAACACATCAGCCATAAATAATATTTCTCAGGACGATGACGGGCAAACACCGGCCATATTTTCTCATGCATTTTGCCACACACTTGGATAGTACCTTTTTAAATATTTTCCATTAAGTGCTCTAGGCAATTTTTCTCCATGCAAATTTTGCACAAAATAACTATTTCCAGGAACAATCTCTATAACTTTATACGGACCATCCCAATTTGGAGACCATTTTCCAAACTTATTATCCTTTGTCCCAATAGGTAAAATCGTCTTCCATACTAAATCTCCAATTTGAAACGATTTTTCCTTTACCTTCTTATTATAGGCCTTAGCTACTCTTAACTTGTCTTTCTCAATTTCTCTCAAAGCTTTTATCCTCTCATCTGTAACTTCGTCTATTCTATCCATCATTAAGTCATGATAATCCACGGCCGACAAATCATTTTGCCTGGCCAACCTAAAAGCGTCCAGATTCACCTCAACAGGTAAAACGGCCTCCTGCCCATATACTAACTCATATGGTGTCACTTTTGTAGCACCATGCTTAGATATACGATGAGCCCATAATGCCTCAGACAGGACCTCATGCCATCTCTTAGGATATTCTTCTATTTTCTTTTTGATAAGTTTAATTAAAATCTTATTACTAGACTCGGCTTGCCCATTAGCCTGAGCATAGTATGGTGAAGAATTAAGCAATTTAATTTTCAACGATTCGGCAAACTCACGTACTTGATGAGACACAAAAGACGACCCTTGATCAGTCGTTAAAGTCTGTGGTATGCCGAATCTATGAATAATATGCACCGAGATAAAATCAATTACTTCTTTATGTGTCATATTTTTAAGAGGAACAGCTTCCGTCCATTTTGTAAAATAATCTGTAGCTACTAAAACAAAACGATGACCTTTAGAAGATGCAGGCTGTATCTGACCGATAAAATCTAAACCCCACCCACGAAACGGCCATGGTTTGATAATAGGGTGCAACACGGCAGCTGGTGCTAATTGTATATCACCAAATTTTTGACAGGACTCACAACCTTTATAATATTTAAAACAATCTTCTAACATAGTCGGCCAATAAAAACCAGCTCGTCTCAACAACCATTTCATGTTATGGGCCGACTGATGTGTGCCACAAATACCTTCATGTACCTCACCCATAGCAATTTTAGATTGATCTGAACTTAAACACTTTAAAAGCAATCCTTCTACAGTTCGGCGATATAATTCTCCACCAAGCAATGTATACTTTAAAGCCTGTCGCCGAATTTTTCTATCTACAGATTTACTGGGATTTTCTAAATAACTAAGTAAAGGTTTTCTCCAGTCATTGAATTCAGCCATATTTGACGTTTCTAAAACATCCGAACTGCTGCCTTGCTGTTCGGCCATATAAACAGGAACATTTTTGTGCATCGGTTTTTCTATCAGAAATAGCTTGCCTCTACTAACATGATAACCAGATGCTTGTTGCTCAAGATCATTAGCTCTAAAATTATCTCCTCTAGATATATGACTGATAGTAAAATCATCTAGGTTTGATACGATCTCTAAACACTTTTCTAAATATCTATTCAATGAACCATCAAGGCACTGATAAATTCCAGAAACTTGCTGCACAACTAATAACGAGTCACCAAAAGCTTCTATATTTTTTACTTCCATGGATTCTAAAATTTGCAATCCTAAATAAAGTGCTTCATACTCGGCCTGATTATTAGTACAAAAATATTCCAAACGGACCGATGTTTCAAAAATAGCACCTCTAGGTGAAATTAAGACAATACCAACACCCTGTCCTTCTCTACAGGCCGAGCCATCAAAATATAGCTTCCATGGAGATACAGACAAATAATTAACCAGCTCCATACCATTATCAACTCTATGATCTACAATAAAATTTGCTACAATTTGGCCTTTCATGGACTTTAAGGATTCATAAGCCAAATCATATTCTACCAATGCATAAGCCCATTTTGCGATTCTACCACTTAAAATCGGCTGTTGCAACATATACTTAATAACATCGGTCTGACAAGTTACCACACAAGTACTGGACAATAAATAATGCCTTAAACGGGTACAAGCATAATAGAAGGATAAACACAATTTTTCAATAAATACATACCTTGTCTCTGCTCCCAGAAGACGCCGGCTCAAATAAGTGATAACAAATTCTTTGCCTTCTACCTCCTGCGTTAATACAGAACCAATAACACCATCTTCCGCAGCAATATATAGCCGAAACGGTGTCCCGGCTTTAGGCGCCCTCAAAACAGGAGGAGTAGACAAATACTTCTTAATTTCATCAAATTCCCTCTGTTGTTCTGCCCCCCAAGTAAATTCGGTTTCCTTCTTTAACCGAAGTATGGGTGTAAATGCGTCAATTTTCCCAGACAGGTTAGATATAAATCTTCTCAAATAGTTTATTTTTCCTAAGAATTTTTGCACGTCTCTTTTACATTCTGGCGCCTTTATTCTTTGAATAAACTCTAATCTAGCAGGATCTATCTCTATTCCCCTCTCATGTATGAGGAATCCTAGAAACTTTCCAGCCGACACGCCAAAAGCGCATTTGAGTGGATTCATTTTTAAACCATACCGACGCATCCTTTCAAATACTAATGTCAAATCGGCCAAATGATGATCCACGTTATCCGATTTAACTACTACATCATCAATATATATTTCTAGTATGATACCGAGTAAGTCATGAAAAATTAAATTCATAGCTCGCTGATACGTAGCGCCAGCATTTTTTAAACCAAATGTCATGACAACCCACTCAAATAAACCTACAAAACCAGGACACCTAAAGGCCGTTTTAGACATATCTTCTTCGGCCATAAAAATTTGATTATAACCAGCATTGCCATCTAAAAAGCTAACAACTCTATGTCCCGAAGCATTATTAATCAACATGTCGGCTATAGGCATGGGATATTCATCTTTTGGAGTAGCTTTATTCAAATCTCTAAAATCAACACAAATGCGTAATTTGCCACTACTCTTCTTCTCAACTGGCACAATGTTGGATATCCATTCGGCATATCGACATGGCCTAATAAAACCAGCTCTCAATAACCGGTCTATTTCCTCTTTAATACGGTCATACATATTAGGATTAAACCTTCTAGGTGGCTGTTTATGAGGCCTAAAACCAGATTTAATGGGCAACCGATGCTCTACTAGATCTCGGCTAAGGCCTGGCATTTCGTGGTACTCCCATGCAAAGCAATCAACATAATTTCTAAGCAACTCAATCATTTTGGCTTTGCAGTCACTCGCCATGTTTTTATTCACAAATGTCGGCCAAGGGATATTACCACTACCTATGTCCACTTCCTCTAATGAATCAGCCGACGTAAAACCATATCCTAATTTTTCTACTTCATCAAAATCATCAATAGCTTCACACATATCGTTCTTACTTGACCGATAGTGCTCTACTCGTTCTGTCAACCAATCCAAACTATGTTCCTTATCCATTTATAACATCATATTGCTAAGCCGGGCTGCACAAGCCGGCTGTACAGACACAGGTACAAAACCATCCTTAGTAACACTAACATAGTCATAATCAGAAAGATCTATGCCTGTTAAACACTGAATATTACCATGCTGCCAATCAGCTGAAGCATCAGCCAAAGCAACGTAAGCCGATGTGTCTGCTTGAATGACTTCTATATCATCATCTACCCACTGCACTAAAGTTTGATGCAAGGTGGAAGGAATGCAACGATTAGCATGAATCCAGTCACGACCCAATAAAACACTATAATTACCTTGCACGTCGACGACAAAGAAAGCTGCAGGTAAAGTTTTGCTCCCAACAGTAAGCTCCATAGAGATGACGCCTTTGGCTTCAGTCGGTTCGCCGGTAAATCCATTAAGCGTCAAATTAGTCTTCATAAGCTCACTGTCCTCTTTGCCTAATTTCTTAAAAACTGAATGTGGCATTAAATTTACAGTAGCTCCACCATCTACAAGCATCCTAGAAATCGGCCTTCCGTTAATATGCCCTTTAACATATAACGGTTTCAAGTGTCGGCACGATTCATCGGGTTTTTCAAAGATAGCTTCTTTAGGACCGAGACACAATTGTGCAACCTCTTCATCAATAGCTCGGAATTCAGAAGGTAGTGTAAAAACCATATTAATATCCATACCTTCCGGAGGTGGAGAGCCATTTTTGACTAGTGGAGACCCCTCATAATCTAACAAATCATGCTCATCATCACTATTTGTCTGCACTGACTCTTCAATTTTCTTCATCCTCCATTCTTTCTTAGTGGGTATTATAGGCTTGATCTCATCGAATAAATCATCCCTCATTTTTTCAGCCTGAGCCTCTCTCAATTCTTCTCTACGGAGCCGCTGCAACCTCCTTTTTTGCGAATGTGAGAGCCCTGGTGGACACCATCTGGGCTGCCGTTCCACCCCTGCTAATAATGGAATCTTCTCTTTATTTTCAGGAGCAACCACACTATTTTCGGCACTGTTCACGGTACTGTTCATCGGTGCAGCATTGTTCACCTCTGAATTTTTACTTGTTTCACCTCCTTCTTTGATGCGGTAAACTCTTCTTGGAGATTTATCATCCCTCTGGTCACAAAACCGATTATTTTTATTAAATCGGTCATTTCTAGGCCATGACAACCTGTCAAATACCAGCCTTCTTGGCATTTCCCATCCTGGATGAAATGGCTCAAAAAACACCGGAGTTGGTGGCATCCATGGACCGCAAAAACCCCATGGCGGACAAGGAGGAAAACCACCAGGATGAGGACCCCATGGCACAGGCAATATCGGCCTAGGCATAGGATGCGGTGCGGCTGCAGGAAAACTTTCCCATCGATGATCCCAACCACCGAACTCTTGCCTTGGAGGGGATCTTGGTCGCTTCAAATTATAGGGCCGACTAAAACCGCTTTGGCCGGCCTTACCATCTTCATATTTGGCTAGAAGCTCTTTAAAGGTGGGCTTCGGCTTCTCAACCCATTTGCTTGCCCTATTCTTTCCCTCATTAATTTTCCAACGACCTACTTCCGGGCTTTTTGGTTTTATCATCCTTGTCCTCCCATTCTCACGCACCCTAGGATTTGCAGAACCTACTGTAATTTTGATGGACTCATGGCCTTCAGGAGTATTTTCAATTTGGACTGTTCTAACCACACCTCCACTGTCTTCTGCAGGTTCATTACTATCCTTACCAATCACCACATTTTTTCCTACTGTTGATTCGGCCTGTGATGGCCGAACTAGCACCTTCTTATTTTTGAAATCAATCACATTAACTGGAAAAGGTTGAGTGTCTAACTGCATTTTTGAGCTCTCAGCAAACTTCAATCGTCCTTCATTTATGGCCGATTGAACCTGTCGACGAAAAATATTACAGTCGTTAGTAGCATGAGAATAAGAATTATGCCATTTACAATATGCACGTCTTTTTAATTCTTCAGGAGGTGGTATGACGTGTCCAGTGGGCAATTTTATTTGTTTCTCTTGCAATAAATAATCAAAAATTTTATCACATTTAGCAGTATCAAAAGTATATTTTATTTCTTCATGCCGATTTTTCTGTGGAACCGGCCTCAAAGCAGAGCAAATGAATGGTTTAGATTTTGAATCCCATGCCCATTCGGCTACACACATATCCACACTCTCATCATCAGATGACGTGGGGTCATGTTCTACTAAATTAACAGTATGGTTCGTTTTATGCTTTTCACTGGTCCTATGGAAATTTTTAGATTCTCTAGCCCGGCTTTCTTGAGCCAGAGCCTTTTGCAGCACTTGACTTACATCTAAGAAATCCTGCCCTTCTAATTTTTCCTTCAAATGTGAAAGCAACCCAGAAAAGGCTAACTCAGCAAGATCCTTATCAGATATTACTAGATTAAAGCATCGGTTTCTTGTATCCCTAAATCTCCTGATATATTCAACAACAGGTTCATTGTATTTCTGCCTAACCGATGTTAAGTGTGATAATCTCAATTCAGTGTCTCCCGTGTAAAAATATTCATGAAATTTTTGTTCTAACTCAGGCCATGAATGAATAGAATTAGGTGTAAGGGATGTGAACCACGTGAACGCAGTACCAGATAATGACAAAGGAAACAGTCTCAATTTTAAAGCATCACTAGCACTGGCCTCACCGCATTGTGCAATGAATTGACTAACATGCTCTAAAGTGGTTCTGCCATCATCCCCTGTAAATTTAATAAAATCAGGTATTCTGAATCCACGGGGATATGGAACCGTATCATAGAAATCAGGATACGGCTTTTGATAAGTACGCATTCTACACTTAGGCTCTACCCCAAACGTTTCTCTGAATATATTAGCTACTTGCTCTCTGATATTTTCATGCCTAACAAATGGCTCAGCCATAGGCCGATTATTTGCCACATTAGCTGGCTGTGGCCTAAAAGCATTAGGTTGTGGCATGTCACAAATTTTGGGGTGTGGATAGGGAGTATTAAGCACAGGAGGATTAAAATAAGCTTCTGGTGTTGGCCCATATGGTATTCCTGATCCCTGTGGTGGTATTGGAGGTATACTGTATGCTACAGTTTGATATGGAGGTGCATGCATACCAGTTAAATTTTCAGCAACTCGGCTGTAATTTGGAGCCGAGACGAGCGCATTAGTTGTGACAAACGATGACGTAGCAATATTGGCCGAAGTAGGCATGTGGTTTCGGCCACCATGAGTGTCACTCAATAAACTGTGGTTTCGCGGTGCACCAAATTGTGTAGTAAATGCAGATGAACCATGTGGCAAAGTTTCTTGTTCTACAGAATGACGAAAATTTAAAGCACTAGCATCACTCGTCATAGGTTGTTTTTTATTGTGTTCATCCTGGATTTGCAACATCACGGCTCTGATGCGACTAGTCAAAACATTATCCATAGCAACACCAACAGTTTGATTAATCATATGAGCAATATCTTCATGAGAAGGAGAGATTTTACTTACAGTGTTTTTTACCTCAGGGTTGATGGAGACAGATGGCAGTGCAGTTTCTTTCATAATAACGCCTTGTCTTGTTTTCTGGAAACACGCCAACATCGTCTTCTCATACTCTAACTTGCGTCGCTCGATCTCCAGACGATGTTCTTCCGGCAGCTCGTCAAACGTGGGCGTAATGACGTTGTTGGGATCTACCTCAGAACCGTTTGATACCATGGTCTGAAGTTCTGACTAGTTCCCTTGTAGATCGCGTGTGATATTATACCTTTGCTGCCACGTTGCTGCCTTCGGTTGCTACGTGCGAAGCAGGCCGGTCGCCCAAGAAGGGTGCAATCGGCTTTTAGCCGATTAGCAGATGGATTCGCCGACGAGATGAAGAAATCGGCCTTTCGGCCGAGTAGATTGATTTCGATGGAGAAGAAGAACCGATTAGAAATCGATTCCCCAGCGGAGTCGCCAATTTTGTTGCTGCACGAAACTGATCCGTACACCAACAAGATAATTGATGGAGAAACAAGATCTACTTTAATCTAGAGACTAAGAAAACAAAGGTACGAAAATAATATTGTGTCGATTGTCTGATCTTTTTTTTTGCAATCGGCCTTACCCTTTATATTTATAGGGTGTCTGGTCTATAGCAAATAAAATCGGCATCAAATCAAGATCTATGGCAAGTAAAATCGGCATCAAATAAAACAAATTAATCACACCCGCTAATGCCCGATTTCCTTCCTAGCTTCTCCGCTGCTGAATCCTCTGCAGATAACTTCCCATAACGATTCGGTATTCCCAAATTTTCCGACCGCTTCTCGTTATAACTGTCAGAGTTTCCAATTTGCGGTCGAACTCCTTGAGACCACCTTTAGTATGGTCGCAGCCTTCAATATAGTCGTAGCCTTCTTCGTGGTCATAGACCCCAACGTGATCGTAGCCTCCAACGTGGTCGTAGTCTTCAACATGATCGTAGACTCCACCATGGTCGTAGACTCCAACGTAGTCGTAGACCCCACCGTGGTCGTAAACCCCACCGTGGTCGTAGCCTCCAACGTGGTCGTAGCCTCCACCATGGTCGTAGACTCCAACGTGGTCGTAAACCCCACCGTGGTCGTAGCCTCCAACGTGGTCGTAGACCCCAACGTGGTCGTAGCCTCCAACGTGGTCGTACACTCCACCGTGGTCGTAAACCCCACCGTGGTCGTAGCCTCCAACGTGGTCGTAGCCTCCACCATGGTCGTAGACTCCAACGTGGTCGTAAACCCCACCGTGGTCGTAGCCTCCAACGTGGTCGTAGACTTCACCGTGGTCGTAGACCCCAACGTGGTCGTAAACCTCTCGGGAGACATTCGACCATGCCCAAAGTGGTCGTATACGCCACAACGTGGTCGTGGAGCTATCTGGCGGATGCCGACCACGACCAATGTGATCATAATGACTTTCGACCACGGCCAAAGTGGTCGTAATTCCTTCTGGTGTCCTTCGACCATGGTCAGAATAGTCGTACACCTCTCGGGAGACATTCGACCATGCCCAAAGTGGTCGTATACGCCATAACGTGGTCGTGGAGCTATCTGGCGGCTGCCGACCACGACCAATGTGGTCCTAATGACTTTCGACCACGGCCAAAGTGGTCGTAATTCCTTCTGGTGTCCTTCGACTATGGTCAGAATAGTCGTAAACCTCTCAGGAGACATTCGACCATGTCCAAAGTGGTCGCATTCGCCACAACGTGGTCGTAGAGCTTATCCGACCACTCGCTTAACACTTCACCCGGTTCTGACCATGGACAGTGTGGTCGTAAATGATTCGATGGGCAGCCGACTACGACCAAAGTGGTCGTAAATATTTCAATGAGCAACCATATAGTCAACCGAATTAATAAAACAACAATTCGGCTATTTTGATCATCTAATGCATAAATATGCTAGTGTCATTTTTCACTATCAACACCTTTATGTCAGAATAGCTTTCCAGACGTTAGTTAATCTTAGCTGACAATGGACCATATGCAATTGTTCTGACCATGCATATGGAATATTCGACGACTACAATGCCTCCATTTTTTTGATTTTATATGCAGCCACGCGGTTTAATAGGTAAAATTCAACAGCATTTTTCTCTTCGGTAAAAAATCGATACCACTCTAAAATCAGTTTGGTTTTACTTGGGTGAATCCATTTTATTCTCATGTCATCTTCCTTTGTATAAGGAAGCAAGGATTTACCACTGTCAATACAATAATTGAGAAGCATAATAAGTGGGTCGAAATACTTACAAACCATCTGACAGCAGGCGATTTCATCCAGACTGATCTCTTTGTCCACTCTTTGAGTCTTCCTTGTGAATTTCTTTCTCCCATTTCTCCCATTTTCTCATCTAGAAGAGCTTACCCTAAATGAGTTACGTTGACTACCATGTCATGTGCAACACATTTATTTGTAGTACAAATAGTTATACCTTGGCTCCACCAAGTAACAGTGTTGTAACACAGAACATAACATGGAACACACCAAGTACAAAGATAAAGATGTGCAGCTGATGCAAAGCCCCTTCAAATAGCATGAGAATTGAAACAACCTCAAAATTCAAAAGTCTGAGATGCATATTCACTCAACCAGAACTGAACCTGAGACAGTGAAGATGACTGGAACTGATTAAAGATTATGATGTGAATCTTCAATACCATCTAGGTAAAGCTAATGTCGTTGCAGATGCACTTAGTAGGAAAGTTTATCAAGGCATAGCCAGTGAGACACATTCTCCACCTCAATTTCAGAAAGATATGCAGAAGTTGAATTTGATAATAGCTGAACGGGATTTGTAGCAGCATTAGAGATTCAGCCACTACTGATAGATCAGAGTAAAGCAGCTCAAGATGAAGATGAAGTAATTCAATAACTCAAGAAAAGCAGCTAAGAAGGAGGTTCAATTGAATTCACTGAAGACGAACATGGAATCCTAAAATTCTATAGTCGTTATTGTATACCCAAAGAAGGAACTTAAAGACTTGATATTAGCAGAAGCCTACTCATCACAATTTTCAATACATTCTAAAGGCACGAAAATGTATTAAGATCTGAAGAAAATATTCTGGTGGAATACTATGAAAAAAGAGATAGCTGAATACGTAGCAAAATGTGATGTATGCCAGAAGACAAAGATAGATCATCAGAAGCCATCAGGACTGCTATACCCATTACCAATTCCAGAATGGAAGTGGGAAAGCGTTGGCATGGACTTTATTACCAGGTTGCCTAAAAATCAAGAAGGATATGATGCTATCTGGGTTATAGTTGACAGGTTAACCAAGGTAGCGTATTTCTTTCCAATCAAGTAAGCCTATGGGAAAGATAAATTAGTAGAGTTATATTTGATAAAGATTATGGTACTTCATGGGGTTCCAAAAAGAATTATTTTAGATAGAGGAGCTCAATTTACGTCAAAATTCTAGGAGAAGCTACATGATGCAATGGGCACTAATTTGGCTTTTAGCACAGCATATCATCCACAGACTGGAGGACAAACAGAAAGAACAAATTAGATTTTAGAAGATATGTTAAGAGCCTGTGCCATTGTATACGGAGCAACGTGGAATACTTGCTTGCCATTTGCATAATTTTCTTATAATAACAGTTATCAAGCCAGCATTAAAATGGCACCATTTGAAGCCATATATCGAAGAGAATACAGAACACCTTTAAATTGGATAGAAACTAGAGAACGTGAATTTCTCAGACCTTAAATTGCTTAAGATGTAGAAGCCCATGTGAGAATTATAAGAGACAAAATAAAAATTGCTCAAGACCGTAAAAAGAGCTATGCAAAAACTCATAGAAAAGATATGAGTTTTGAAGTAGGGGATTTTGTATATCTCAAGGTTACTCCTTTCAAGATCATCAAGAGATTTCAAATAAAAGGAAAGTTATCCCCAAGATATATTGGTTCATTTCAAATTACAAAGAGAGTAGAAGTAGTATATGAAGTGCAGCTGACACCAAACTTGTCCAGAATACATAATATATTTCATGTGTCACAACTCAGAAAGTGCATGCGCCAACCTACAGATGAAGTTCTAGTAGAGGAAATTGAATTGCAAGATGATCTGACATACCCAGAAGAACCCCTACAAATACTTGAGACCACAGAAAAGCAGCTCAAAAAATAGAAATATCAAATTCTACAGAGTACAATGGAGGAACCATACAGCAACAGAGTCAACTTGGGAAAAGGAGTCAGACCTGTAGCTGGATTTTCCCAACCTACTCCCTGGACCAAGTTAATCTCGGGGTCAAGATTCTTTTTAAGGGGGTAGGTTGAAACAACCTCAAAATTCAAAAGTTTTGAATTCTTTTTGGATCTTTGTTTGAGTTCTCAATTCCTTCCCAATTTGGCAATTCCCCTTGAGTTTTTGCCTTTCCTCTTTTGCCTCCCCGCCTTCCTCCTCCCGTTGCCACCTCTGGTGAAGCTGCCTTGACCACTGCCTCCTTGTTCCCGGTTCCACGTGTCTGGCTATCGCTGCTTGAAGTTGCAGCCGCGCCACCCTCTCCCATTCATACCCACCCTGCTCTAAGCTGGCGCCATGGCCCCACCAACCAGTCACCCAATCCTCTGCCTCTCCATCACTTCGTGAGCTGTTTGGCTCGCTCACTCTCTCTCGCCGCAGCTCACTGCCTTTCCCGGCCGACGCGCCCACTTCCACCGTACCGTTTGCATTTAAGCTCGCCAACTCTCGTAGAAATGCCAGTGCCACCTCCACTGCTCTCCCTCACCCCGAAAGAGCACTGCACCACTCCCATCGTCACACCAAAACCACCCAATTCAACTCTCGCTCACCATAGCACTGAGCCCAGTGAGCCTTAAACTCAATCTCCTTCGTTTCTTGGTTAAAGCTCGATTGCATTTGCTAACAGAGCCTTCTTTGTCTCTTGATCACGCTGGTGAACTCGCTCGAGCATGAGCATTTCCCTAGAGTCCTGCCAACGAAGACCACTACCGGCCATAGCACCCTCACCGTGGATAGCCCGGTCAAGCTCTTCCCGACCAAAAACAATGCTACCGCTATGAACCCTATGCCCCAAAAATGACCAAACTGTCCCCAATGTCGCCGAAGAACCACTAGTGGAGCCCTAAGCTGCCATGGAAACTACTATCTTTTCTCCTACCACCAGCTGCCACTACCTATGCTCCCACCTCCCAAAGCCCAAAATGGACTTCCCGTGCTCCAAGGAAACCAACCGTGTCCCCCTTTTCTTCTAGTGTGCTTCACCAAAGCTGAATCGTGGAGAGCCGCCGCTCTCTGTTTTCCACCGGGTGGTGAAGCTGGAGAAAGAAGACAACCTCAGACGCAACGTGGGCATCCGTGCGCCATGGCCGATCGGACCAGTCCGATTGGAGGATACATCGTAGCCGTCCACTCACGCCAAGGCCGATCGTGCGTGCCGCACTGTTCACTCTGGACCGGCCCGATGTGTTCATTACTGTAGCAAACGTTGTTCATCCGAAACGCTAAAATCCAAAAATGCCCTGTTTCGATCGTTTCGACACTGTGGATCCATTTTTTACCTTCTTTCCACCAAATTGAGCTCCAATAAAATCCAAACCCCTCAGTTTGATTTTTATTGCATTTTATTCACATCTTCGCAATTGTTTTGTTTTGTTTTGCTTTGCTGAGGTTAGAAGGTGCACCTGTCGAGTGAGGGTTGTGGGAAGCAATAGAGAATCCATGTTTTTGTCCACAAAACACCGATGGTTCATAAATACATATGCAAACTTAGTCACAGTTTACTTCCAAAAAAAAGTCAACAGTCTCACTTGCATTTTTTTACTTGTTTTCCCCTCTGATTAGTATTGCCAACCTTATCTTATTTCATTATAATTACACTAATGTTATTTGTTTTGCAGGTTAAGGGCATTGAGTACAAAATACTACTCTCTTCTACAAGCAGCTTCGAGACCATTTGATTGTGGTAGAGACGGACTTGTGTATGTCACACTTCTATTAAATTATATTTCCTCCTTTGTTTTCTTTTTTCTTTCCTGGTGCCTGTTCTTATCTTTTGTTTTTAAAATGATCAATAGGATCGGTGAAGGCTGTGGGGTCATGGTGCTGGAGGTGAGTTCGGAGCAAACACTGGTCTTTTACCTTGCTGTTTCGAAGTTGCTGGTTCAGTGTTGTTGTTTAAAATCAGTCATTTACTTCTTGGTAAAATCCACTGAACTTGATTAAAGAGTTTGGCCTGTCTCTTGGCCAGGCTCAACTTGAGAGTTTAAATCACCATCTTATTGCTCCTTTTATTGTTTGATATTTCCTCTCTCCTCTTTATGGTCTGCGATTTTTAGTCTGGAAAAATTAGCCTAGTGCATCTTATTTGTTTAACAGATTAACCATTTGCTCTTCTGTAGGCACTTGATCATGCAAAGCAACGGGGTACAAAAATTTATGCAGAAGTTCATGGCTATGGAATGTCTGGTATCCTCCTATTCCACAAAAAAGATTGTTTATTCTGTTATTAGTATGTATTGCATTATGAACCTCAGCTTTTGTCAGGTGATGCACACCACATAGCCACAAAATGATGGTAGAGGTGCTATCTTAGCCATGAAGCAGGCGTTGGAGCAGGTTGTTTGTAATTCTTGTGTTTCACATTTTAGAGACGAACTATAAACAGCATCACAATTTTTTTTTTCTTGTCATTCTGATTCTGATAGAATTCTTCCTCTTTTTCTAGTCAGGGTTTCAGGCAAATCGAATTGATTATTTGAATGCGCATGCAACATCAACTCCTCTCGGTAAATGCTCATAATCAGCTTGGCAGCAAAACACATCTGGATTGACATGACTTCTGTTTACTTTTATTTCGGTATAACTCGTGATTCTGATTCTGTACCATCTGGAATTATGATAAAAGACATTGATGCTTTGGGTTTGAACCACAATTAGGTGATGCTGTAGAGGCAAATGCAATCAAATCTGCCGTTTTCAGGGAGTCGCGCCACCTACGCTCAACCTGGAGCAGCCAGACCCGCTGTTCGAAGGCGCATTCATGCCTTTAACTGCCTCAAAGAAGATGCCTATACGAGCGGCCATCTCGAATTCCTTCGGGTTTGGTGGAACCAACACATCGCTGCTGTTCTCGTGGCCGACGTGGTCTAGCAGCGCCGTGTATTACTTTCCCTGAAGAGCTATGCAAGAATATTCAGAGAAATTTCAGAGTAAGCGTTGAGGTGAAGGCACCATCCGCATTGAGCAGAAGTTGAGGTTTCAGGCTCTGACCATCGTGTTCTGCTCCCTTGCTTTGCTTCAGCCCCGGAGTACTACCCAACTTGTGGCGCAAATTATTCAGAGGAAAGAATTGAAGCACCTCTCGATGTAATATTTGCATTGTGCATTTGTATATGCATTTATCGTAGAGTTTTCTGAGAGAATATATCTTAGATTTTTGTTGACTCTAGCAAAATTTTATTTCACTGAATTTTGCATCGCCATGTACTTGGTTTTGTGGGGAATTTTTTTTCCCTTTGTACGGCATGATGGATCCGTATAACAGTACGACGAGTTTATACCTCTGCGTTCCAGCTCAAACGACACGCAAGGATTCCACGTGCGGTAGCGAAATTTACTGTAAAATAGGGTAAATTGGCCACTCCAAGTTTAGCATATGAAGATGCCTATTTGTTGATATCCCAAAACTACACAGCGACAGTTGAACAAGTGGGTAATGTTGCAATGAACCAAAAAAAAGTATGGCAGAGCTGAATCTAAGCGTTGGCGAGGTAAACGCGATGTCATTGAGGAGTTTATGAATCTCGTGGACCACCCCGTAGGTAAACGCCACGTAGTAATATGAGATTATGGTCTATTTATTCCGATTTCAGCTTATAGTTTTTAAGAAGTAGGAATAAATATGTTGGCTTATTTATTTTTGCTTTATTTTCTTATTTTTGTTCTTTTTTCTCTCTTTTTTTACTTTGCATTGTACGTAGAGATATAATAGTGTTCTTATTTTTCTTTAATTGATTGATTAAAAAAACTAATAACTGTTATAGTGTAATTTTAATCAAAAGTCAATAGTTAAAAGACAGAAACCGCTAAAAAAACCGCAATGAACAAGTATAAGAATCGGGGGGGGGGGGGGGGGGGGGGAACTGTGATCCCTACGGTAATGGCTACTTTAATTAGTTTAGCATTGGCGTTGTCGAATTAATTTATCCGTAGATCTTCTAGAATTTGATCGCCTAAACATGTGAGAGCTCCCAATATTTCAGCATGGACGATCAGCTGGACACTTGGATGGTGCCGGTTGGTTGCCACGTCGTACGCCGTGCGGCAAGCACGAGAGACGGGCGAAGTTTCGGCCGTCGCTCTCACGTGCTAACTACTGCCGAGGCCAAACACCGCTGCTCCAATAGTGTCAGCGCTCCACACGCAATGAAAAACTCATCCCAGTTTTTCTGCTAACCATGGAGCTTCACAAAAAAAAAAAGAGGACGTTTTTTACTTTTTTTTTTCTCCGAGGGGAAGAGAGATTCTGATCCCGCTTGAACGGTTTTAGCTCCTGGTTATTTTTTAAGTCAGATATAACTTGAAATAAGTCGGCTTCTAATTTCGGTTTTTTTATGTTTTTTGTCTTTTGCTTTTTTTCTTTTTATTATTTATAGAGATGTAACGGTGTTTTTTCTATTGAATGATTTAGAAAAATTAATAATCACTATAATGTAATTTTAATTTTAAGTCAGAAGCCATAGTCAATAGTCGGTTGGAGCAGCCCCATTACTTCTTGATTAGAGGGAACGTTACAATTAATCTCCAAACACCAAGTGCTCGATGCAATTAGGAACTCCGGCTAGTCAAACAGCAGAAGTACTAGCGCGTCCTGCATATATATACTTGCTCTCTATATCCTCTACCTTATCAAGCTTGGCCCTCGGCCATTGAACAGTCCAGCTTTTTTCCAGCAGTGTTAGAGCAAGTTCAATAATGATCTTATAGCCAAGCTAGTCAGTATTTTTGCTGATGTGGAGGAGAGAAGAGAGATGAGAGCTTGGCTCTCATGCAAGCAACAAGCTGGGCACGGGAGCCTATGCAGTGGTGGACTCAGATAATAAATGTATGTGAGGAGGAATAGGAAAGAGAATGTGAGACATGGTACCACATAATAATAAAAAATCTTTTGTAGACAAATAGAAGATAAATTATTGTATAACTTGGCTCTTATAACTTAACTTATAGCCAAATATTTGGCTCTATTATTGGACTTGCTCTTATTACAGGACTTGACGAACATGAGTTACTCGTGACTTTCTAGAACTACGAGTCTGCTATATATTCGAAGGCTCTTCTCCTCTGAGGTTCTATTGTTTCGAGTTTGTTGCTTCTTCAAAAATCAGAAAAGATGGTTTTTTAGAAAAGAATTTTTTAAATAATATTTTAGTCTAAAATCGTATGTGTCATTAGTATCGATACCTCTATCGTCCGTTGTTATTTTAAAAAATATAAATAAAAATCATCGGCAGCGGAACTGAAACAAGACCTGAAATTACATCACAACAACTACCAATCAGATCGATTAGCTCATACCGATTGTATTTTATTTGGACATGTCAGCCGCTTGCTCGAAAGAAAGGGGCCACACCTCCTCCATGCTCGCTACCAACCACACGAATAACCGCGGAGCGTAAGCAAGGACGACGAAAGCTGACGGGTAGCAACAAATTCACGGCTTCTAGACCGATTCGCCACTTCTCTCGAATGCAAACCAAACAATTCCATTCTACACGTATCCTCAGCTGTATCAGTTTACTGATAGACCGAAACTGCTTCATATAAGAATCCGCACGCTATTTAGCAAGAGAAACAAAATACCTTTAATCCATACAGCACGGCAGGTTCCAGCCTGAATTAAGGTTGGCTAACCTAATTATATCTCTACAATATTGCTGTAGAAAAGAGTTTTCAATCGATACAACTGCGGCTTACATTATCTGATTAAATCCAAATCAGAGTTTGGCATCTGTAGGATCAAAGATACCAACTAGAGAGGGGTGAATACGAGGTTTTAAAACTTTTCTTGTTCACTTGATTAATTCTTCACAATTAAATGACAAGAGAGTAAAACATTTAATCCTATGCAATTCTAGACAACAATATAGTAATCGTAGCTCTAAGCAAATGAATGATCACAATGAAGCAAATAAACAAGAGCTAAGAAGACGAGGGACACAACCGATGTTTTTACCGTGGTGATCGGAAACTTGCCGGTTTCCCCTAGTCCACGTTGAGGTTAGCCCGGACGAATCGGACCGGCTCCACAAATTGAGCCTAAGCACCTCGATCACTCGTGGTAGCTCTTTCCCGCTCCGGGTAGGTGAGCTCCGACCTTCACAACCACCGGGTCTTCTCACAAGCTTCTTGAGAAGATCACCGATCCAACTCCGTCCAATCGTCCAAGTGCCAGCAAGCACTAAGAGTAATAAACTCGGGCTTCACTTGAATGCAATTCTAGTGCCTAATGGATCAACAAATGATTTTCTTGCACTAATTGCAAAACCACCTCAATTTAATGCTCAATGAATGAAAGAGGATGAAATGAATGCTCTAGGGCTCAACAAATATGCAATGAGTCTCTAAAACTTAGCCCTTGTGCAGTGGTGGAGGTATTTATAGCCTCCACCAACCAAAACTAGCCGTTTGACACAATTTTCATAAAAAAATTCTGGTCGAGCGGTACTACCGCTCCCAGGGGCCGGTACTACCGCTACCAAATCTTCGCGCCAGAACGGCTATGTCAGAGCTCTGCAGTGACCGTTGGATTTGGCGGCGCGGTACTACCGACGTTGACATTTGCGGTACTACCACTGACCGGTAGTTTCGCAAAGTCGGCGCGGTACTACCGCTCGGGCCGAACTCCGAAAGGTCCCAACTTTGGCGCTCTCTGGAAAAATTGATCCGCTCTCAAGCCGGATCTTCCGGATACCGGAAGTACCGCTCCGGACAGCGGAACTACCACACACAGCGGTGGTTCCGGCGTTGAAATTGCCGGTACTTCCGCTCCAGGAAAATCCAGACTTCATCCGGAGGGTGCTCTCTGGAAAAATCGATCCGCTCTCCCTCCGGATCTTCCGGGCTCCGGAAGTACCGCTCAAAATGCGGTACTACTGCTCACTGCGGTAGTTCCGGCGTTCAAACGGCCGGTACTTCCGTTCCCGCAAGATTTAGGTTGAACCAAGGGTGCTCTCTGGAAAAATTGATCCGCTCCAAAAACCGGATCTTCCGACGTTCAAAACTGCGGTACTACCGCTCGTCCATACAGAGCACAAACTAAGTTTTAAAATTAATTTTTGAAGAATGCAAGTTTCTAATGTTGATCCATATGGCACAAGAAATATGTTTTCAAGCTACTTGCCAAGATCCCTCTTGATGGTACGATTATCTATCCTATAATCCGGTCTTCCACCATTCACCTAAGACTGGTAAAATTCAAAAAAGGATCATATGCTAAGTATACCTTTGTCTTGAGCCAATTTGGTCTTCATAGAAATCCTTTGGTTTGCATCTTGTCGCTCATATGTAGACTAACCCATAGCATGCTCATAAAACACGTTAGTCCCCATATTCTCATAAATTCATTAATTACCAAAACCATTTTTAGGAGCCTAGATGCTTTCAATCACAATACTTTACCAGATAATTATAGAGAAAAACTAAAAAATGGTATATTGTTTCACTAAAAAACGACGGTATAGTTTGTTAGATATGTATACATAGCTATGTATTTATCCTATTGTATGAGGGGTTTTCTGCATATTTGCCACACATGTACATGTATATATATTGGCCTATTGGCCTTATAATGAATTGATGCGCTATTCATAACATGGTATCAGAGCAAACCTAGGGTTTCGTGATACCTAGGGATATGTGCCTGTCAAGTCGCCGCTGGTTGCCGTTGGTTCGTTTTTCCAGCCGTCGCCGGACTTTGCTGCTTCTCCGTATCTTCCGTCACAGGCGTCTAGGGGGCTCGGAGATCGCTCGAGGTCGGCGTCTGGGGGGCTGTCGGCCGCTGCCAGATCTGGATCTACACCCGAGACCCGGTCTGCCCCGGCCGACACACGGAAGGAGGTCGCCGTTGACGCGCAGAAGGAGGCAGCCGTTGCAGATCTCCACCAAGACCGTCGTCTGCCATCGCCGACCCCACCGAGACTGCCGTCTGCCAGAGCCGAGACCGCTGTCTGCTGTCACCGAGACCGCCGTCCGCCGTCCTCTTTTGCCTCGGTGGAGTTGTGACCGAGTATCGGTCGTTCTTTTGTAGACTCGGTTTTGTAAACCGAGCAGATAAAAAAAGCAAAAAAGGGGAAAAAAGCAAAAAAAATGTCTTCTTTTGCAGGCACCGTTTCTGTTCCTCGTTGCCCGGTGATCTTCGATGGTCTCAATTATCGGGACTGGTTTCAGCACATGCGCATCCAGATGCGTGGTTAGCGCCTTTGGGACTTTTTTACTGGCGAATTGCCTTGCCCGTCTCGTCCTACTCCACCTGTTGAGTCTGTTCTCCCGAGGGATGCCTCTGAAGACACTCGTACAAAGGCTTCTAAAGCTTTTGAGGATGCCATAGAGACTTTTCAGACTCAGTATGCTGCTTACAAGACATGGATTGATGAAGATGCTCGTGCCTCTGCTAATTTGGTTGCTAGCATGGAGGTGCATCTCACTGTTGATGTTGTTGGATTGGCTTCCGCACATGCGATGTGGACGCATCTACGTAGGCGCTACGAGCCATCTGGTGATTCCTTATACCTTGCTGTTGTGTGACAGGAGCAGTCACTGCAGCAGGGAGGTGCCACTGTGGATGAGTTCTATGCTCAGTTGTCTGCGATATGGCGTCAGATCGACTCTTTGGGGCAGATGTTTGCCGCACCTGTTAGTGTTGCCAGCGTGTAACATCCCAAATTTTCTTTGGAATTTTAAAAATTATTTAAAGGTTAAAAAGTATTTTAAAAGGAAAGTCAAAATTTGAATTTCATTGCAGGGAGGTGTTGAAATATTTTATTTGGGTTCCAAATAATTTCAGAAGCTTCTGTGAATTTTTCTGAAGTTTTTGGAATTTATTTCATATTTTTCTGAGCTTTATGGAGTTATTTGGGCCTTTCTGAAAATCAAAAACCTTTTTAAAATTTAAAAACCCTCTTCTCCCTCCTCCGGCCGCCACGTGGACGGCCAGATGCCGCCCACGTCGCCCGCTCCGCCCCGCCTCCCCCTCCTCCCCGCTTGCCACCTGGCCGGCCCAGATCGGCCATCTCCCGCGTGCCGGCCTGATCCCTGCCGTCCGCACCCCGCTCCCTCCCTCTCTCGCTGACCACCTGACCCCACCTGTCAGGCGCGTCTCTCTCCCCGCGCCACCTTCCTTCTTCTCCCCTCCCCTTTCCTTCTTTGCTCCGACCGACCGAACCACGGCGGATCCGGTCTTTCCTTCGCCGCCTCCCCCTATTTGGAAGCCGTGCACGCCGGCGGGACTGAATCCCCTAAACCCCGTGCCCTCCTTTCCTTCCGCGCCTCCCCCTTTACTTCCTCCCCTCTCTTTCCTTTCCGCCGCCCGCCATCTCCGGCGAGGAATCCCCGCTAGCTCCCCCTCCCCGACCCCTATAAAAGCCGCTCCCCGGCCTCCCCTCTCCCCGCACCACCTCCCTCCGCTCTCTATTCCCTCTCCCGAGCACCGCAGCGCCCTCGCGCCGTGCGCCCAAGCTTCCGAGCGCCGGAGCTCCTCCGGTGAGGAATTGCGGCCGCCTCCGGCGTCCTCGTGCCCCGCCGCCACCTCCCTCGGTCTCCCGCGCCCGTGCGAAGACCCTCCGCCCCTCGGTCGCGCCCTCTGCCACGGGAGCCCCGTCGCCGCCGTAGCCCGAGCCGCGCCACCGCTTCTCCTCGTCGCCGACGTGCCTCCGGTTGCCCACGGTGAGACCGCGCACCATCCCCGAGTCTCCCGCATGCCCCTCTCCCTCCTGCGCCCCTCACCGCTGGTCGCCGCTCGCCGGAGCGCCGGCGAGCACGCCGTCCCCGTACGCCTCCGGCCGGCAACACCACCCGTGCCAACGTGGCAGGTGGTGTGGCGCCGTGTCAGCGCCACGTTGGCGCCGCGTCGGCCCAGCTCGCCCCATCGGTACCACGCCAGCCCGGCCCCGCCACCCGTGCCACCTCACCATTCCCTCTCCTCTGTGGGCTCGGTCCTTGGACCCATGGCCCACCTGTCAGTGGGATTTACCCCATGCTGACGTCATGCTGACGCATTAAACCCAAATTTCCCGTTGAAAAATATTTCGACCGAAAATTAAAATCCCTGGCTGACGCAATGCTGACACCATAAATTCTTTTCCTTTAGAAAAATAATTCCAGAAAATCCTTTTTTTATTTTCTCTCTTTTCAAACTTCCCGGAGCCCGTTCTCCCTCGTTTTAACTCCGATTTGGCCCATTCAAATTTCTAAATTCATAAAAAATTCCCCTATATCTATTTCTGGCCTCAATTCAAATTTTTGAAGTCAATTTGAATTTATTTGAATTTATTTGGATTTTATTTGAGTTATTTTCACATGTGGACTGCGACGATTCCGGGGAATTCTTCGACGACGATTCACATCCACTTGAGGAGCAAGGCAAGTCACACTCCTTGATCATGTTGATCCCAGAATTTCAAATAAAATTATGTTGTTTTAAATTATATTGCATGCGTATTTTTATTCAATGTATTTCAATTCAGTGTTAAATTTAGTTAATACATGTTTAGTTAATACATGTTTGTTATTACCTCCTTTGACATTGCAAATCCTTATACCTTGACACCTTAGAATCAAACTCTAGTTAGTACACTAGTATTGGCTAGAGAATTTTAAATCAAATGCTTAGACATGCTTAGATATAATCTTGGTTTTGGGATACCCTTTTCACATAAAATGATAAGCTTTTGAACTGTATTCTTGAGTTCGGTGAGTCAAGAAGGATTATGAAATATTTTCATAATAAAATATAAAATCTGGTTTAGACTTAGGCTAATGGTTAGGTGGTGGGTGCAGGCATGCACTGTTGTTCGGAGACACAGTGTTGATTGTCGGGCACAGGGGGTATGTGGTTGAGCCTAAGTCGAATTAAGGACCGGTCTGTGAGCTACTGTTGCAAAGCCCTAGCGTACTACCACAAGGCTGGTATGGGACATCCCTGGCTGAATAATTTGCGGGTCCCAACCTGGGTCATGTCGTAGGATGAAAGTGAGCGTGGCGTAGGCCATGAGAAGTCTCACTCGGCTCAAGAGGGGGTCCCGGTCTGGTGGAGTCCTTACTGGGGTGAAACCTTAGAGTTGGCTTGGCTAGGTTGACGGCTTTGCATTGTAAAGGCCTTGTCACGACTCCTAACCGCACATCTAAGGAAGTGTGTAATCTAGTGGTAAAACGGGATGATCGTGTCTTGTGGGTAAAGCTGTACAATCTCTGCAGAGTGTATAATCTATCCTGGATAGCCGTGCCCACAGTCATGGGCATGCTGAGTAAAGTTTTTCATGGATTAGACTTTGGTTTTAAAATGATTTATAAAATCTTGTGGTCGGAGCCACGTGAAATCTTTTGGGAAAGATGGATCGGGTGGGATGCCCAAGAGTAGGTTAGTGTTTGGTCGGAGCCTGCACTAACGGTATTAATTTTAATTGCAGATATTGTTTTTACTTATTGTATTAAATTCAGCAGTTTCAATCTATTTATTGTATTCTTTGAAATGATGTTTTCTGCACAACTAACCCTATATGCCTCCCCTTGTGGCCTTAAGCATTATATTGCATTTTCCCGTGTGGCTTGCGGAGTACAAGTTTGTACTCACTCTTGTTGTCTCATCACAGAGGAGGACTACGTCGACTACGGTGAGGACCAGGACGAGTAGGACACGTCTTGCCGTCGTTTGCCTGTGGGCAGACTTGGGCTTCGCTTTTTCCCAGCTTGCTTCCGCAGTTTCCTTTGCTATGAATAATGTTTGCCAATGGGCGATGATGTAAACGTTGTCCATAAGGCCATACTCTTTTAAGTGGAATAATATTGTCATATTGCTTGATATTTATCTTTGTTATCCGCTGTGTGCACTAGCTGATCCTGGACTAGTGCGATTTACACAGAGGATCCTGGAGTTGTCGCTCCGGGTTCCGATACAGCGTCAGTAGTCTCACATGGAGCTTCGCCGCGTCTACGATTTTTTGACACGTCTCCGGTCTGAGTTTGAGCAGACTCGTGCTCAGTTGCTGGCTCGTCATCCTTGTGTGACTTTGTTGGAGGCCCTTACAGCTGTTCGTACTGAGGAGATTCGACTTCGTGGAGCGGGTCTGCTATCATCATCATTATTTCCTTCGGTTTTGGTGGCTTCTCCGGCTTCTACACCCGCTGTGCCTTTGCCTCCACCAGCTGTGCCTCCTCCAGTGACAGCTGCTGTTGGTAAGGGCCTTCACTGCACCTATTGCAACAAGGATGGACATGTGGAACAATTTTGCTACAAGAAGAAGAAGGATCTTCGTCGTGCTGCTCATCCTCCAAGGGGCATTGGAGGTTCCTCCTCTCAGCAGAGTTCTGGTACCCCTGACACTCAGCAGCTTCTCACATTGCTAGGTCGCATGGTTGCTTCTGCATCGTCTGGTTCTGCAGCTCAGTCTTCCGATGAGAGACCACCTTCTACTTCTCCTTCATCAGGTACATCACCTTGGATTCTTGATTCTAGTGCTTTTTTTCATATGACATCTGATTCCACATGTCTTACTTCCATTAGTCCTTTAGCTGCTCCTATCACTGTCCACACAGCAGATGGTACCTCTCTTTCTGTCACAGGACGAGACACTCTTTTAAATTCCTCTTTTTATGTTCCTGCTGTTTCTCATATTCCAAAACTAACCTTGCAGCTCATATCTGCTGGCCAGCTCACTGATCATGGTTGTCGTGTTATTTTCGATTCTGATTCTTGTTGTGTTTAGGATTGTCGCACGGGGACTCTGGTTGGTACTGGCCCTCGCTGCCGTGACTCCCAACGGCTTTGGGAGCTTGACTGGCTTCGCCTTCCTTCCGCTGCCTCAATCAGTCTTCTCGCCTCCACCACTGCCTCTGCAGCTGCTGCAGCCTCCACCGCATCGTTTGCTCAGTGGCATCTTCGCTTAGGACATCTTTGTGGTTCCCATATGTCTTCCTTACTTCGTCGAGATCTTTTAGGGTCTGTGTCTGGTGATGCTTCTCTAAATTGTCAGGGTTGTAAACTTGGCAAACAGCTTCAACTCCCTTATCCTTCTAGTGAGTCAGTGTCTCATCGTCCTTTTGATCTTGTTCATTCTGATGTATGGGGACCAGCTCCTTTTGTTTCGAAAGGAGGTCATCGATATTATATCATTTTTATTGATGATTTTTCTCGACATACATGGATATACTTTATGTCATCTCGTAGTGAGCTTTTATCTATCTACAAGACCTTTGTCACCATGATTCGCACTCAGTTTGACTCTCCTATGTCATCTGTAGATATGTATACATGGATGTCTATTTACCCTATTGTATGAGGGATTTTCTGCATATTTGCCACACCTGTACATGTATATATATTGACCTATTGGCCTCATAATGAATTGATGCGCTATTCATAACATAGTTTTCTATGTTTCGATCTCTCGCATCAACGCCCTAGCTCTTTCTCCCTATCTTCTCGAGCTCCGACGAGAGAGCAGTGGGGCCATAGCCACCGACAAGTTCACTATGCTCTTCGTATGTAGAGGGAGGCTGAGGAAGCGGTGGTCCGACGATGGGTGACAACAGAGGGCGTTGGGCAGTGGTGGAGGGTGATGGGCGGCGAAGAGAAAGGCACAGTAAGACGATGGTGCACTGAATATTAGGTTAGATGAGATGAGGATAGTGGGGGAGGAGGAGATAGCGGCACGGCAAGGTTGCCATCGGCCATTGGGGAGAGGCAGAGAAGGGGCACGAAGCTGCAATCAGCGTCAAGGAAGAAGGTAGAGAGAGGGAGGCAAAATTTGATGAAAATCAACGAAACTTTGTACCGTTGAAAAGATTCCAAAGGTACATAACCAAGGAGCATCTAAGTATTATAGTTAGCACTTAAACAATGGTACGGATAGGTAACACGAACGTACAGCCGTGCAGGCATGTAGCCCATGCTGATACGGCTGGCTCCGACATGTATTTATACAGACCCCTCCTACTCGTTCTGTTCTACGGTTTTACCGTGTTAAAACTTTGATCAGACAAAACGCACACATCATAAATAAATAGAGATAATACAAAAAAATTTGAATTTTTTTATTCTCTTATTTGCTCTTTTTTTATTTTTCTTACAAAACTGGCTACAAACCTTTTCAATATATAGGCTAATAATTTTCTACTGGCATACGTATTCGGATTTTAAGTTGGATACAATTTCAATTTGAGTTACACATGGATAATATGTAGGCTAATAATCTTCTACTGACATACGTATTTAGACATCAAGTTAGACACAACTTTAACTTAGTTACACATGAAGACGGACCTCAGCTCTAAGTCGATATTATTTATAGCATACCGCATCCTCGTGTGTAATCACACAAACAAACGACGCCGAGAGAAGCAAGGAAAAATTGCGAGGAGTCGGCAATGGCGGCGGAGGGGAAGCAGCAGCTGCGGTCGTTCGTGGAGGTGCCCCGGGACTCGCACTTCCCCATCCAGAACCTCCCCTTCGGGGTCTTCCGACAGAGGGGATCGCCGGGGTCGCCGCCGCGCCCGGCGGTGGCCATCGGGTACTTCGCGCTCGACCTCGCCGCCATCTCTGACGCCGGCCTCTTCGACGGGCCCGTCCTCGCCAACTCCCCCTGCTTCCGCCAGGTACCTACCCACCCACCTACCTAGCTGCTCTTAAGATTGCGGTTGATCTGATGATGAGGCATTGAGAGTTTAGAGTGAGCTTAGTTAATTGAGCTGGGCGAAAAGATTAGAGATTTGGGCAATTGCGGCAGTGGTAGCTGGTAGGGAGGGTGTTTGGTGTTAGTGAGCGAGGTGGGTGATTTGATGGTCTGACCAATTAATTGGTGTGCGCGCAGGAAACGCTCAACATGTTCTTGGGGATGGGGCGGCCGGCATGGAAGGAGGCGCGCGCCACGCTCCAGAAGATCCTCTCAGGTTTTCTTTTCTTCGCTCTTTCTAGCCCACAATCTTACTATAGTAATAATACTCGATGAGTTTGCGACGAATAATCATGCTGTCAAGTGTCAAGCAATTCTACTCATGGTGCTGTTGTTAAGTTATGCTGCTCTAATGTATCATGATGCAAACAAGTACAAGTTTCAATAATCCTTTAGATTGCGTAAATAAATATTTGGTTTTTGTTGATTATAGTCATCTGGTTTTTGATGGCACACTTCATAATCGTAGAAAAGGGAAGTGTAAATATCCTGAAGGAAATTTCTCCTTATTTTTCTTTCTATATTGCTTTGCAGCTGATGAGCCAGTATTGCGTGACAATGAAACCCTGAGGAAAAAGTGCCTTGTGCCAATGGTGAGCTTGATACATCTTTTTTATTTTATTTTCTGGGAGAAACAAAAGGATTATTCAGGAAGTTGTTAATGTCCTGTTTTGATCATGTAGAGTGATGTAGAGATGCTTCTACCAATCACAGTAGGAGA
This sequence comes from Dendrocalamus latiflorus, assembly GCA_017311315.1. Lineage (NCBI taxonomy): Eukaryota > Viridiplantae > Streptophyta > Magnoliopsida > Poales > Poaceae > Dendrocalamus > Dendrocalamus latiflorus. The sequence goes on from CM029609.1 coordinate 44,623,568, forward strand.
CTACACGGACTTCTTTTGTTCTGTGCACCATGCAAGGAACTGTGGGTTCATCTTCCGTGGACCGCAGACTCCAGTCAATCCAAATTGGTAATGTGTTTTCTTTGACCATGTCTTGTGTCAACAGCTCAACATTATGATTATGTCAATCAGTTGGGCTTAGGTATAGATTGCACACAAACTGTGTTTTTTTACTGCATGAGTAATGAATTCAGTATGGATGCTGGCTACTACGAAGATTCTTGTTATGATCATATGGTTACTCTTTTCTCCTTGGCTTATAAGACTGTCTATAACATGAGCTGTTAGTAGTGTTCAATTTTCATGGATTACAAATTGATAAATTTTCTTGAAGTTTTGTTGCATGTTCTTCTGCTGTTGTTTACTTCACGTTTGTTTCAATACTAATGTGGTATCAGTTATACCACTAACCTGTTTGTTCGCTTCACTCAGGTTTCATCTTCCAATAGGTTATCATGGACGGGCATCATCTATAATCATATCTGGAACGGACATTATTCGACCCAGGTACACATGCCAAAAATTTAAATAGTTGATCAAATGTTTATATTGAATGTCCTGAGAAAGTTTTATCATTATCTGAGTATAATGTTTAAATTAAGTAGTTAGCATCAGCTACTTCCAGTTTCATTTTCCTTCAAGTTAGTGCTCCCAGGCTGCCAGCTCCCTTGTGTCATAATTCACCCTATTGTGCACTTTTTGCTGCATTCAAAATTTTGTATCACATTCTATGAAATAAACTTGATTGTACAAGTGTGTAGTACATTTGACTTGTTTCTGTCGCACTGTGACTTGATATGTTGATAATGTTATCTTTTTTTCTTTTTCTTTTTTAGAGGGCAAGGCCATCCTACAGGAAACTCTCAACCTTATTTCGGTCCTTCTCAGAAGCTTGATTTTGAACTTGAGATGGTTAGCTTCCGACAAACCTCTCAACCTGTGGTACTTGATATTCTTGTAGCCGTGTAGCTATTATTGACATACTAACTTGACACACCTTTGCTTATAAAGCAGTTAAGTGGTTGTCATTGATATAGAATTATTGTATTTATGACTATATTTACAGATAAATTGTGCTCTTTTAATTGATGACTTTCCTTGATTCACTATGTCATAATACTTGTTGCTTTCAGGCAGCCATTGTTGGACCAGGGAATGAATTGGGCAAACCTATTGATATTAATGATGCTGAAGAACATATATTTGGCCTAGTGGTTATGAATGATTGGAGTGGTAAGTATCTTTTTTTAATTTTATTTGTTTTACACTAGTTGCATACTGTGGCTGACTTTTGTGCAATATTACAGCCAGAGATATTCAAGCCTGGGAGACTATACCTCTTGGACCTTTCCTTGGGAAAAGCTTCAGTAAGACCATTAATAGAGCGTTTTGTTTTTAACATAAACTTTAAACCATGCTTTGTAGAAAAGTTGAAGTACTGCACATATCTTACTTATTTTTGACAAATGTTCATAATCAATTCAAGGATTCTTCTGTACTTTTTTAATTTTGAGTTTCGTATTTCTGTTGTGGCCTGTGAAAGTGCTAAGTGAAATCTTCTACAATTTCTGCAATGCGTTGTGAAGAACTATACTTTTTCCCTATATAACAGGTTTCCTTTCCATTTTGTAAATTTTAATTTCTCTAGGCACAACCGTATCACCTTGGATTGTGACTCTGGATGCCCTAAAGCCTTTTGCTTGTGAGGCACCTAAGCAGGTAAGCAATTAGTTTGTCCTTATCTAGTCATCACTTATCAGTATTGTTTATTTTGCTAATCGGCATTTTATTGTTCTGCGGAGAACTAATTTGCTTTATGTTACAGGAACCTGAGCCTTTGTGTTACTTAGCTGAAAAGAATCACATAAACTATGACATTCCTCTTGAAGTATAATTTTGTCACTGTTGTTGCTTTGACTTTTTTCCTTAGATTTTTTATTAAAATCAATCTGATTATTGCATTTTGTTTTCTGTGCAAGGTTTGGATTAAGCCCAAAGAGCAAAATGATCCATCAATTGTTGCAAAGAGTAATTTCAAGCATTTGTAAGAACCCTGATTATACACCTTTTCAGCAGCAGTTGCCTTTGTACTTTTCAACTCAATGCATCATTTCATTTATGGCTGGCATATATTCACGCTGTTGTTCTTGAGTAGTCAGGGAAATATATTTGTAAGGTTTCCCTTGGTTTTGATTCCAATTCTCATTGCATTTGGTAGTTTTTTTATGTAATGCACTACCTCATGTTTTTGAACTTATGGAACTCCTTTTATTCCTTGGCATGTAACTTGTGCACATTCATGTTAACAATTTTTACAGGTATTGGACTTTGACGCAGCAACTAGCACACCACACTGTTAATGGATGCAATATGAGGCCAGGGGATATGTTTGCAACTGGCACACTCAGTGGACCTGTATGGAGTAACAATTGCAAATATCATTGTAAACATGCCAATTTAGAAACTCTAGTCCATATTTAAATTTTAATATCTGGCCTTCTTTCAGGAACCAGACTCTTTGGGATGTTTGCTGGAGCTAACTTGGAATGGACAGAAGGAGATATCAATTGGAAATTCGACCCGCAAGTTTCTAGAAGATGGGGATGAAGTCATCTTAACAGCTTGTTGCAAGGTACAGTAAACTCATCTATATATCAAATCTAGATCTCGTTGAAGATGTTGTGCTGTATCTTGATGCCATATACTGGTTTTGCAGGGTGAAGACTACAACGTTGGATTCGGAACCTGCACTGGGAAGGTTTTGCCCTCGTCTCCATGAGCCAAGATGGAGGATGATCTACATGTCTTGAATTCTTCAGTGTATCAATAATCTCAAAAGAAAGCATGCATTGTATCTTAGCTATCATCTATATATCTTTAAGGGCTTAGTGATGGTACATAATAAGTCATGTGTTTCCCTGAACTTTAGGAAAAGGGAAGTAATGTTCTCCAGTGACAATAAAATTGATTTTTAAGTCATGTTTTTTTATAACTAGCTAAATGCACGTGTTTTGCTACGGATAAAATAAGAAGACTTCTAATCTACTAAATGGGCACTTTCGGCAAATCAAACAATCTACTAATAGGGCATGTTCAGTGAATTCTAATCTATGACATATAATTGACAAATACAAAGTCAAGGAGAGGTAGATGTTACTAATATGGATGATGAACCATGGTACAAGGGTATGGGATTCTGCTTCTTTGTTTGCCTTCTATTCTGTTCTACTACTCTCTACTAGTTCCTGCCTTCTCTGCACCTAGCGGGTGGGGTAGAGAAGCTTGCAGTGGCAGCGACAGGGCATGCATGTAGTCTTGACCCTCGAGCACGTGTTGTGAGGGCCAGTGCTTGCGGATGCTGGCAATGAGGGGAAGCAATCGAGGGTATGCAGCTTCATGTCTCGCTTGATGAGAGAGGGAAACCGAAAGTGGTGGTGATGTTTGGCACACACGTCGAGGTGCGAGTAGAAGCGGAGAGCATCGTTAGAGTTTGGAGCGTGTCACACACAATAAGATGATAGTGAGTACAGGATCAACGAGTGAGTACAGGATCAACGAGTGCGACACCGATTTTTTCTCTCGAAGCCAAAAAATCGTGTGAGTTGGGGGTGGGACCACATGTCAACACCAATCTATCAATAAGAGGTGGAGAAATAGATGAACCAGTTAATAGTGGTGAACCACTATCATCAACTCCTTTTAAGTAGTACAGATGTCACAATCAATGGTGCATCATTCTATGCGATGATGGCTCAGTGACTTGATGTGTTGATGATCCTAGAATGCACTATTGGATAAAAAAAATCAACATACAGGATTAATAATCGTGGAAAGGTGATTTTGCTTCCCTCTTTTTCTTCTTTTGAATCCCTTGATCAATTGCCCTGTTCTCGTTTCTTTTACCAATCTCCTCTGTACGTTACCATTGATCTTCGTTTCTTTTACCAATCTCCTCTATACGCGCACCATTGATCGATCGTGTGATCAGACGGTAAAAAACATGTGCAGTTTGTTGATGCAAGGCTAACTTCGCTGCAGCCGAAATTAATTTGAAGCACTAATTGTTAGATCCATCTAATAATTGTGAGCACCTCAGTTGAGGTTACTTGCCAAAAGCATGTCATGCTGTATAGATCACAAAATGATTCTGGTGACTGGTAGCTGTCTATCTGGTAAGCATGCAAAACTGGAACTCTCCGGCCATCACCAAGTTACACGCATGCATGGGCAAATTAAATCAAAACAGATATGTATATTTGCTCGAATTAATTAAATCAAGGGAGTGTCTATACAATATTTGACTATTTTTAAGGATAAAAACTGTCAGATTTTGAGCCGTTAGATGGAGATCCAACGCCCTAGATCATTTTTTTTTTGGAGGGGGTCATTTTTTTTTTTGGAGGGGGACTTGTATGGGTGGATCCGTTGGATAAAGATCTAACGTCTCAGGTCAATCTGACTGTTTTTTCCTAAAAAATAGTCGAATGTTGTATAGCAATACTCTTAAATCAAAGCAAACTTTATATTTATTTCAGGTGCTCTGAAATTTCTCAAAAAAAGAAGAAATTTTGTGTATTGTCACATGCGTACATCAATCAATCAATGTACTTTGTTTCGACATCTCCAGGCCCGGCTGCTGCGTCCAAAACAAAACAAGAAAAAAAAAAGTGGATGGAAAAAAAAGTCGAGGGACAAACGGAACGAATGGTACATAGAGTACATGAGTTTGATCTAGAGGCAGGCGAGCGCCTTGGCGACGCCGCTGGTCTTGCCGATGGCGTTGTGGCAGACAGCCATGGTGGTGTTGCCCTGGCCGGCATACTTGACGTCGACGTTGAGCAGCTGCACGCCCTGGCATGGAAGGTTGTTGGCGCAGTTGAGCGTGACGGCCTCGGGCGTGGCCGACGTGCCCCTGATGTTCTTGAAGACGACGTCGGAGACGGTGACCTTGGAGTTGCCGGACTTGGTGCAGATGTTGTTGGGGCAGTACTTCTGGTCGATGATGATGGGGTAGGAGACGTTGTCCATGGTGACGCCGTCGTAGACGAACTTGCGGGCCTTGAGCACCGACTTGGAATCCTCGTAGGACTTGATGCGGAGGCCGTTGGTGGTGCCCTTGAGCGTGCAGTCGGTGACGGTGACGTCCTCGACGTCCTTCTCGTCCTTGTAGCGGCCGAGGCTGCCGACGCTGATGCCGTGGCCGGGGCCGCAGTGCACGCCTTGCACCTTGATGGTCTTGCTGCCGGGGCCGATGGAGATGCAGTCGTCGCCGGTGGCGATGGTGGTGGCCTTGATGGTGACGTTGGTGGAGTCACCGATGTGGATGCCGTCCGTGTTGGGGCTGTCCCCCGGCGCCGTGATGTTCACCTTTTCCACCAGCACGTTCTTGCACTGGAAGATGTTCATGTGGAAGAACTTGCTGTTGAGCAGAGTCACCCCCCGGATCGTCGCGTTCGTCACGTAGTCCAGCACCAGGCTCTGCAAATCCATCATTGAATGGCGGTCGGTCGATTAATCGCCATCATCGAGACTTCAAGATCGATAAGGAGGATACATGAATGCTACGGACGTACGTTGGGGAGGATCTTGCAGTTGTAGGACTTGCTGCACTGGTTGTTCTTCCAGACGAGGGGGCCCTGGCCGTCGATCTTGCCGCGGCCGTTGATGGAGAAGTCGTTGACGTGCACGACCTCGATCCAGTTCTTCTTGTAGGCGCCGAGGTCGCCGGTGCCGAGGAGGTTGCCGTCGAGGCGGATGATGATGGAGCTGGTGCAGGGGCCCTCCAGCTTCAGCGCGCCGGTGAGGTAGTTGCCCTCGGGGATCACGATCTTCTGCGTCCCCGTCGCCGCGCACGCGTTCTTCCACGCCTGCAAGATCGCCTTGGTGCTGTCGCTCTTGCCGTCGCCGCGCGCCCCCAGCTTCGTGATGTCCAGGGGTCCCGCCGGGGTCGACGTCGCCGCAGCCGGCGCCGCCGGCGATTTTGCGCTCGCCGCGCCGAGCAGCAGCACCGCCGCGTACGCAACGCACGCCACGATCAGAGCATCGCTACTTGTTGCGGCCATTTCGTCTACTTCTCTTTGAGGCAGCTGAGAGAAGCTAGCTAGCTCAACTGGAGGCCGTTCCGACGAGGAGGCGAGGCGAATGGGTGGGCTTATGTACGGCGGAGACGGGAGGGTGGTTTGCTATGTTAAGGCGGGAATGCGTGCATGGCGCGGCCGAAGAGTGTTGTCGTCCGCCGCTTTTTCCCCCCCTCTTTTTTTAGCTCTACAGTTTTGGTTACATTCTGACCGATTATAGCCGCAAGTTCATTTTGTGATGGATCTAGCGACATGTACATTATAGACACCATTCTTTTCGGCTAATAACTTATGATTTATCATTTTTCTCAAACAAACAAATAAAACAGTTTCTTTACTGTTTAAAACCGAAAACTATTAACCGCAATTATGGTGGTGATCAGTTGGGCTTTTTTTGTGGCTCATGGCTGAAACACTGTAGCTGGCTGAAAAAAACACTGTAGCTGACAGAGGCTTATTTAGCATAATTAAATTTTAAAAAAATATAAAAATATAAAAAAATATGTTAGCCCATTACGTATAATACAAATACATACGGGAAAAAAGAACCGGCAAAAAAGCTCAACAAAAAGCCAAAAGTTCAGAAAAAGACGAAATTTATGAATAGTGAAAAATAAGCCAAAAGTCAGAAGCTGAAGCCCAACCGATCGAGGCTGCTAGCCACAACGAAAAGAAGGAGCCCATAATATTTGGAAAAAGGTGGACTTTTTATTAACAAATATAAACAACAGGCACTCACGCATTCCAAGATTCAAACTAATTAACCTTTTGCCATCATTTAGCCTAACAACATACTCGTTTAGGTTTACTGGCACAAAAAGTGATGTCATTAGATTCATTTTTAAAATAATTTTGATATGGTCATGATTTTGCACCTACTAACAATATATTGTAAGAGAAACTGATGATATAAGTTCAGTTTTGATGATCGTCCCAAGTCAAATCATACCTTGTAAAAATCGCTTTACAAAAATCAACTGAGGGAGTGCTACATTGAAATTGTCTTCTGACGTGCACAATCACTTCACAGAAGATATTGCATGCAGATAGAGGGGTGTTTAAGTTTCATTTCACATGTATTCAGCAGTGAATAACAAACAATTAATCCTCCTGAATTATTACATAACCATCAACCAGAAAAGGCACCGTTCCAACAGAGGGGGGGGGGGGCATTGCGAGACACTACTTCTGTACACGAATCAATCAGGAGGGCCACTGCAAACAGGGCGTTTGCCATGAGCAATAGTTCTTGTTCGTTAGCACGGCGAGACCGAGGGATCGGCCACATCTTCACACCAGATTCAAGCCATCCCTGGGTCCTGGCCCCGGCACGTCTTCGACGTGCAATGGCTTCTTGTAGAGCTGGAGCAGCAGCGACGAGCAGACCACGCTCACCGACGAGGCCGCCATGCAGGCCCCGGCGAGCCAGGGGGGCAGCCGGATGCCCGTGAACGGGAACAGGACGCCGGCCGCGATGGGCATGCCCAGGACGTTGTAACCCAGGGCCCAGAAGTAGTTCAGCCGGATCCTTGAGAGGGTCTTCCGCGAGAGGTCGATGGCGGTGATCACGTCCTCCAGGCTGCTCTTCATCAGGACGATATCGGCGGCCTCGATGGCAACGTCCGTGCCAGCGCCGATCGCCATGCCTACATCTGCCGCGGCCAGGGCTGGCGAGTCGTTTATCCCGTCGCCGACCATCGCCACAGTCAACCCTTGCATCTGCGAACAAATGATGTAAGCGGGAATACAAACAGTAACATCAGATCTGAACCCTGCAGAAAGGAGAAAAGATTGCACCTGCAAGTCCTTGATCTTTTCGGCTTTTCCAACTGGATCAATCTCAGCAAATACAGTGCCGATCCCGACTTCCTTTGCTATGGATTTCGCTGTAGCCCAATTGTCACCCGTCACCATGATACTCGAGATGCCCATTGAGCTAAGGTATGAAATGACACGGCCTGCCTCAGGCTTCAGAGGATCCGACACAGCAAGAGCTCCGCAGATAATCCTATCGATAGCAACAAGCACACAGGTCCTAGCAAGCTCTTCCGTTTCAGACATGTATCCCTCCACTTCAGAGCTCATTGGAACTTCAAATTCTTGCATGAGCCTTTTGTTCCCAACCAAAACCAGCTTGCCTTCCACGTTGGCACTGACCCCTGCCCCTGGATGCACCTCAAAGTCCTTGGATTCCATCATGCGATCACCGTGAGATCCATATTGTTCTCTGAGCTTCTTTGTGTACTCAACAATAGCCTTTGATAGAGGATGCTCACTGTTTGCCTGACAAAGGTACAAAGTTAGACACCCCAAACAGCAGCCAAGGTTGGTTACATTAGAATAACTAGGGATACATCATACTGTTCACCAACATTTATGCGGAAAGACATGTTGTGGTTAACAAACCAACCTCAGCACCAGCAGCCAAATCACACAGTTCTAGAAGTGGTATCTTGGAGAAGATCTTTGTTTGAACGACAGAAGGTTTACCGACAGTCAGGGTTCCAGTTTTATCAAATATGATAGCTTTAACCTGCAAATAGAGAAATCAAAAAGGGAATAGTTCAGTATGCCAATCTACTATAATAGAGTTAATTTGAAACGGAAAAATTACTTACACTGGCATGTTCATTACACAAAAAAATCTCTCATGATTACCTTGTGAGCTTTCTCAAGTGCATTGCCACCCTTAATAAGAACACCTTGAGAGGCACCTTTTCCGGTGGCAACCATAACAGCAGTTGGTGTAGCCAGTCCCAGAGCACACGGGCATGCAACAACTAGAACAGATATTCCAAACTGCAGAGCAAGCTCAAAGCTATCCATTGCCTTTGGAATCCATTGCCGAGGGTAGAGGTGAAATTGCCCAGGTATGAACCAGCCAAGCCATGTAAGAAATGCAGCCACCACAACCTTGAAATGAGAAGGAACAATATGAGGTGAAAAAAGTTTCTTCTCTAAAGAGACAGCCTTACCGCAAGCACGCATCGGACCATTTGCAACTATTAAGCAGCGTAAGATTTCCCACAACGAACCTAGTGTTTACTGCTGGAAAACTGGTCAGATCAGTAAGGAGCACGGTTAAACCAGCTAATTCACCAAATGGACTAAATAAATTTGATCTTGCCCAGTTTACCAAATAGAATGAGCGTACAGTAGAAACAAGGGTGGTTTCAGCTGAATGCTAGCCGAGTCTAGGCTGCCCACTCAAATTTATCATGTACATAAAGTTTAATTCCGAGAAATTACTTTGGTAACCAATTATGAACCACTTGGGCAGGTAGGATCTGACCAGGTTCTAATTTTGTAAATGCTGGTGCAGAGATATCATAGCAGGAAGGAAATTTACAGGAGAAAACAACAGGTAACTTACAGTTGGAACAAAAAACCGTGAAATCTTGTCTGCCAATTTCTGCACTGGAGCTCTTGCAAGTTGAGCAGCTTCAACTAGCTGAACTATCTGTGACAGAGCCGTTTCCGACCCAACATGGGTGGCCTTAACAATTATGCAACCATTATCATTTACAGTACCACCAATAACCTGTTAAAAAAACAGAGCCAACTCAAGCATCAGAACAGTAAATGATAAAGAAACCAAATAAATATAATCAGAATCTAAAAACACCAACCTTGTCTCCTGGTTTCTTTGCAATGGGCCTTGCTTCCCCAGTTATCATACTTTCATTAACATGGCTTTGGCCTTTGACAACAACACCATCAACAGGGACTTTTGCACCAGGGACAATCTTAATGACATCGTTTCTTTGAAGTAACTGGGTGCTGATCTCCGTTTCTGAAATGACATTTCCATCCTTGTCGAAAGTGAGAAGAGAAGCTGTTTCTGGTGCAAGTTCCGTCAACTTTGATAAAGCATCTGATGTCTTCCCCTTTGCCACCACCTCCAGATATTTTCCCAGCAATATAAAAGATATCAACATAGCACTAGTTTCAAAAAAATCTTGTCCTTCAAATGAGTCTGATGTTAGTGCCTTCAAAACAATATAAATGGGGTAGAAGTAGGCAGCGTTTGTTCCCAAAGCAACCAGCACATCCATGTTAGAGTATCCTCGTTTCAATGCATGATAAGCTCCAACATAAAACCTGACAAGTAAAACAAAACATAGTGAATTACACAAGACACAAGTTGTAGCACAAGTGTGCACCAGCGGCATTGTAAAGCAACCTTTGTTCATCAACCTTTGCGGTATTTCTATCGATCCCAAACAATATGATATTCCAATCATGTTATATAACAACATTTTCAAAACAAAAGAGGTTAATGTTTCATAATAAAATTATACTATATACGAAACATGACGTTCAGTTCAGATAGAAAAAAGGAAACAACATCAAGTAGAAGCTGTTGACGAGTTGAGATTGTACCTCCAACCAATAATGAACTGAACTGGAGAACATAGCAACCACCGCAGTAGCATACCTATCGTCATGTTGTTGCAGATTCTGTGGAGCAACCAATCCCCAAAAGGAGAAAGCATTGGCAAAACCATGGAGAACAGGAACACGGGAACCGAAAAGAGGCAACTCCAAAGAAATTGGTTCCTGTAATTCATAATTTCATGACGGCGTTCTGCTTCTCTTTGCTTTGGTGGTGAGTACAAGCTGGCATTAAAGCATTTAGGGGGCTGTGCAGCACCCTGAATGCGCTGAATAAGTAATCGCGGACCAGTGACATCAGGGTCATATGCAACTTTAATTGTTTGTCCCACTGTGTCCCATTCAACACTATTCACCCCTTCTACAGATTCCAGTACTGATTGAATGAGTTTGGTGTCTTCTGGAGGACTCACACCCTCAAGTTTTAGGTGCACTTTGTTCACATCATCCCCAGAACTAATGAGATCAGCACCAAACCCAGCATCTTCAATAGCCTCAATTATATGATCACGACTGGTGATATTTGGATCAAAGTGGACCTTGGCTTCCTCGAGGGCAAGTCCCACTGCAGCTTTTTTCACTCCAGGTACCATCTGAAGTGCCCGTTCAACAGATTCGGAACAGCTTGTACATGCCATTCCTTTTATCCGGAGTCTGCATACAGCAATTTCTTGTTCTTGGAGTTCATCGACCTCGAAGCTGAGGCCCTCGATAGCTTCTTTTATGGTTCTTGCCTGGGAGAATGAAAATCTTAACTGATAATATATGGGAAACAACACCTAAGGTGTATCATTTTTGGTCATTACTTCATGAGAGTGATTTGAAGCATATGCAAGTTTAGTGAACTGAAAGTATGTTCTTATAGATAGAAATTTACTACTTCAAATCAAACCGGTAGTAAAAACTAGATAAGTAGTAAAACGAAGATCGTATGGGTCCTTACTCCTTAGCAATTCATTTATGAAAACAACTGTCTAAGAATATTCCGGGCATGTGGAACACAAATTCGATAAGGTACAATCATTATAAAGATCATATGGTTCCTCAGCAATTCATTTATGAACACAACTGTCTAAGGATATCCAACTGTTCTATGATTTAACAGTCATTCTCAAGAGATTGGCCCACACAGTCACCAACAAAAAGTAGTGAACAGCTGGTAGTACTCAGGTGTGGACCTTATATGAATGATCAAGGCAAAGCTGAGATAAATTTGACCTGTCACCTAAATCAGGAATTTAGGACAGAATTCACCTCCTGAAACCCAAAATCTCCATGTTGCATTTGATCCGTAATAACTTGAACCAAAGACAGCACACGAGGAGCCACCATATGCATTTAAGATTCCTTTTTTATCCATTTATGACAACCATCCAAATCTTTCCATACTACTACTACTCAATTGTGAAAATACAGCAACGAGAACAGCACCGTCTGGTCAAGATAATCTTACATCGATTTCCTCCGGCCTGTACTGGACAACAGCCTGGCCCTGAAGCGGCGAGACATGGATGCTCTCAACCCCCTTCAAGCCCGCCACCACTGTCTCAATCGACACGGCACAGGAAGCGCACGAGATGCCCCGGATACTGAACATGGCCTTCCCCGTCTTTCTATCCTTCCGCGGAGACGCCCCGGCAGGAGAAGCACCGGATCCCCCATCCGCCGACTGGAGAAGCGGTGCTTTGAGATGGCTCTCCCCATTCTGCTCCATCCCTGCTCCAGGAGTGATCACGACAAGAACAGAACATCATGGGCCAAGTACATGTCAGATATCAGAACCTATTGATATCCTATTAATGGAATGCGTTTGCTGTTCATCTAACGGGGTGAGAGTAGCACCACCATTACATCTACAGTCTACAGCTTGGATCATGAGCAAAGAACAATCATGGTCACCAACAACCAGAAGTGCCTTACCCAATTGTCAGTTAATTAGTTAAATTGTGAAAAAACTTTGTACCCTCTTAATCATGAACTAGTGTTGCTCCACTCGGTAAGCTGCGCGCAAATGCATTAGTTAAGTTTCAAGCCTTGAAACAACTTGGCGCACTCCACCAAATTTAAGGAGGGAAAAAAAACACCGACGAGCGCGGCAGGCAACTCCGCACATCAACTCCGACGCCACGAGCGGAATCAACGCCCAGGAGGCAAACAAACAAAAAAAGAAAAAGCTTCGATCCAACCAAGACGCCATCACCGAAGCTCGAAACCGCGAAGCGGCGGCGGGGGTGGCTGTTACCTCGGTATTCGGCGATCGCCTCGGCGGCGGCGATGGGCTCTAGGGGGGGTGTCTCGTCGCTGTGCGCGCGTTCGCCCGCGCTTCTAGAAATTTGGGCGGAGGAGGGGAAGGGGTTAATGGAAGGGTTAGAAGACGCGAAGGCGGCGGCGACGGACGGAAGAGGAGGGAGGCGTGGAGCAGGCGGCCCGCGGGAGGAGGAGGCGAGGCCGGGTCGCGTTTGTTTATACTTTCTCGGATTTGGTGGAGATTCGTATGGGAATGCCGTGGGTTTTGCGGCCTTTTTTTGTCTGTTTCGTTTGTTTGCTTTTTTTTTGGTTGAGTTTTTGAGTTTGATTTGGTTTTGATTTCCCCATCTCTTAGTGGCGCCCGATGCGCGATCGCTCTCTCCGCTTCGTTTCTTTTCTTTTTTTGGGTTTTGCTCCCTTGATTACCCTTTTTTGCATATAGGCCCCTACAAAATACTTCTACTTTTAATTTTTCTAAAGTAACTAGTTTTTACTCTATTTTAAGATAGAGTCTACCAGTTGATTATAGTAGATAATGTAGCGACTTTATCTATATCAGCAAAAATCATACGTGAATTTCTTTTACTCCATATTCTCTCACGGCTTCTATATCAAGTGTTAACATTCATTAACCCAATTCCAAAAGAACGAACCCAAAACCTCAACGAAGGCACTACTTTTTTATAATAAAAAAAAGGTACTCCCTCCCTATTATTTTACGAGATGCATTTTGACCGGGCACGGGATTAAGGAGCTTAAAAAACCAAAGAGAATGGTAGAAAGAAATGACAATGGTGCCTATATTGTTCTTGGGAATAAGAGAGAGTATTGTTAGAGCAGGTGTTTGCTTAAAAATGTTGAAAAAAGAGTGAAGATAATAATAGCATAATAGAGAGAGTATTTTGAAGTAGAGGGAGTGCTACAGTTATAAGACGTACTCTTACTTAAAAGTTGAGAATTTGTCGTATATTTTTGTAGCCCATTGTGTAAGTAGTGTGATACAACTGCTACGAACCAATAGTTTTTTGCCTCAGATTTGTTGACTTTATACAGCTATGATTTGGACATCCAATGACACTTATTATGTTTTATTTGAGGGGGAAGAACAAACAATTAGACAGCATTGGAGTTGACTAGTACGCCAATAAATTGGCCACATTGCAATTGTATGCTGAGGTTCTCGCTTTTTAATGAGTAAATATTTTGATGGCATGTTTGTTCAACGCTTCCACTCCATGGGTAGTGATGTAAATTTGTTTTTTTTTTTTGATCTTTTTAGAGCAAGGCATTTCATGCGTTACAAGCGATATGTAACAAAAATTTTTAAGAAACGAGAATACATGGAAGCAACCATGTATCTTTGATGTTAGAAAAGAAGAATGGGAATTTGAAATTTGAACCTATGACCTCAATAACCACAGCCATGTATTCCACCGCTAGACTACTCAGGTGTCCAAGGGGATAATATAGGTATGATATGTAAACTACCTAACTTTGGTTTAAAGGAGAGTGGAGACATACCCCAAGATCTCAACAACCACAACCTTGTATTTTTCTCCTTGTTGGGAAGAATCCTTCCTGTGCATCATATATTTGTTGAGGAACCGTCGCTGGCGACCAGTCCGATCGATTCCTCTGCTATGCAAAACCAAATCAATTACGGAAGATAGAAATAGTAGATTGAAACTCAAAGATAAAGAGAACTCATGGTCTTTCTTTATTGGTTCCTTTTCTGATTCCGTATATAAAATAGCCAACAATACTTCCTATTTATAGTCTAATGGTGAGGTGCCCACCATGGGCCAAGGCTTCAAGCCCAGGCCCATGTTTCTTAACACACCCCTTAGGCACTCATTAGACATGTTCATGCCTCATCAAAACTTCATAAAAACCCAGTGAGAAAATTTTGGAGAAAGAGTACATGATACATGTTATGCCATGTTGCACGAATTGCCTCATTAAAAACCTTACCGAGAAACTTCAGGAAAACTTGTCAAGGGAAAAAGAGTACAATCCACCCAATTTCATTTAATCTTCACGATTTGTTCTTTGAGTACTCAATTTTCATGATCAAGTTTTAATAACGAGCTTGAGAAAAATCTCTCCTTAAATTCTGCACTTCTCTAATTCTCATCATTCCAATTCCTCGTACACATCTTTTAAAACTAGATGCTGGGAGTGACTTAGTGAATAAATCTGTAATATTTTCACATGACTTAGTATGCAGTAGCTTAATTTCGTCCATCTTTTGCAATTCATGAGCATAGAAGAACTTGGGGATGATATGCTTTGTGTGATGACTCTTCATACAGTCCGTCTGCACTTGTGCAACACAAACTACATTATCTTCATAAATAATTGTGGGAGCTTGCATAATATTCATCCCACATGACTGTTGGATGTGGTGAATCATTCGTCGGAGCCAAGCACATTCTCGTGCGGCTTCGTACAGTGCTGTAATTTCTGAGTGATTCGTCGAAGTCGTTACAAGACTTTGCTTAGACGATTTTCATGAAATTGCAGTTCCACCACACAGAAATACACAGTCTATTTGTGACCTTGTGGTATGCAGGTCCGACAGGTAGCCAGCATCTGCATAGCCAGTCATATTCAAATCTTGATTCTTTCTGTAAATAACCCAAGGTCCTTACTTCCTTGGAGGTATCGGAAGATGTCCTTTATCCCCTGTCAATACCTTTTGGTAGGTTCTGCACTGTGCCCTGCTAATAGGTTTACGGCAAATGCAATGTCCGATATAGTACAGTTTGTTAAATACATAAGTGCTCCTACTGCACTTAAGTATGGGAATTCCGGTCCCAGGACTTCCTCCCCCTCTTTCCTGGGTCAGTATGAATCATTTTCTTGCTGTAAAGACTTCCTGATTATCAGTACTTTTGATGGGTATGCCTTTTCAAAGCCAAACCTTTCTAACACCTTCTGGGCGTAAGCTGACTGATGTACTAATATTCCTTTAGAGACATGTTCGAGCTGCAGGCCTAAGCAATATTTGGTTTTACCCAAATATTTCATTTTAAATTCTGACTCCAGGTAAGAACTTGCTTCTATTATGTCTTGCATGGTCCCAATGATATTCAGATTATCTACATATACTAAGATCATACAAAATTCATTCTGGGATCGTCGTATAAATACACATGGACAATCTTCATTGTTCGTGTAGCTTTTCTTGCATAAAAAGTCGCTTAAGCGATTATACCACATCCTGCTTGATTGCTTGAGTCCGTACAGTGATTTCTTGAGTTTTCACGCTGTACAGATTTCTATTTACTTTGTCTTAGTTCGAGACAGGGATACATTTAGGTACTTTCATATAAATTATCGAATCCAGGTTTCCATAAAGATATGCAGTTACCACATTCATTAATTTTATTTTTAAGTTCAGATTTACTGCCATTGAGATTAAATATCTAAAGGTGATTCCACTCATAACTGGGGAGTAGGTTTCTTCGTAATCAACTCCTTGGATACGTTCCAGGAATGCAGAGATTTCATCCTTTACTTTTAGAGTAGAAGGTCTAGTAATTAATTTCCTGGTGGCACATGTAGGGCACACAAAATCTTTATGATTCAAGAAATTATTTACATTACTATTATGCCCCTATGAATTTTTAATTATATTTCTTATCATCCTAAGACCTGAGTGGCCTAATCTGTCATGCTAGAGATAGAAAAGTTTAAAGCTTCTAAATACTATTTTCAGGGTAGTATAGGCTAGAGGTGCCTTGATGTTGGTGTAGTATAGCCCAGTTTCTAATGAAGAAAGTTTTCTAATACCATTTTTCCATTTGCTTCGCGCTTCGTAATGAGCATGTATTCTTTACCGCACTTTTCTTCAGTCTCAACATGGAAACCGTTGGTGCGAATATCCTTAAAATTTAGGAGAGTTCTAGTCGATTCTGGGTACAATAAGGCTTCTCGAATGACCAAAGTTGTGCCCATTAGGAGTATAATTTGTGGCTCTTCCTGAATCTATTATACAAGCATCACTACCAACGATTGTTATAAGGCTACCAGCATTCTTACTAATCGACTGAAAGTACTTTGTCTCTCTTAAGATAATATTTGTTGTGCCGCTGTTGGCTAAGCACACTTCCTCCATAGGGCGTCACACGTGTTCTTTCGATTCATCGGAGCGATTCGTGCTGATAACGTGTTAAGAAACCGTCGCTGACAGCCAATCCGATCGATTCCTCTGCTATGCAAAACCAGATCAATCACAGAAGACAGAAATAGTAGATCGAAACTCAGAGATAGAGAGAACTCCTGATCTTTCTTTATTACTTCCTTTTTCTGATTCCGTATACAAAATAGCCAATAGTACTCCCTATTTATAGCCTAGCTGTGAGGTGCCCACTATAGACCAAGACTTCAAGTTTAGGCCCAGATTTCTTAACAACATTCACAAAAAAACCGCAGATTATATGTCTTTTTGTTTGCCAAGACATTCGTTGCGAGGTTTGAAATAAACCATTTCAATTATACCATTCCTCAAGAAAAAAGGCCAACTTACAATAATGTAAAGTTTTCAGGATGAATTTGCTACGGCATTTTCTTTGGAGAAAATATATATCTTCTTTCTTTTACAATGATATATAGTATCCAGAATGTAATGTCTCTTCACCCCTCCCCCAAATCCAGAATGTAAAAGAAACTACATGCCCCCCTCCCCGCCACAAATAACCTTTTTGTTTTTTATTGGCATTTTGTCTTTTCTTTTTTCCTATTTTTTGTATTTTCCGTTATGGTTTAATCTGTTTTTCTTTTTTAAAAAAATTAATTACATCAAAAAACCGACAGCAGTTACAGTATAAAATAAGTCAGCTAAAGTGTCAAACGGTGAAAAATAAACCATAAACTATAAAAAAAACTCAAATAAGCAGCCCAACCAAAGAAAAAACGGAGTATGTAACAGTCGAGTCAGAGTGCTAAGAAACCAAACGTCAGTTGAAAAAGAGTCAAGCTTGCCTAACTCGAGACTTACCAAGTGTTGGTCAACCACCCCTGTACACAAAACTTAGACAAAGACACTTGGACATAAACCTGCTCATCCGATTCTCACTCAACGCCTCGTGTAGAGATAGCAAATTGGCGATCGAAGACGAATTTGCGCTACGGTAGCAGTGGCATTTTCTGAACGCGATTCGTGCCTGTAGTATAGGCTTCCATTTTTTTGGTTTATGGTTTTTAATTTATCTATAGTAACAAACATTTAAACAGTATAATTTTAATTAGAATTTACAAATTAATTATAATAGATACTATATCAACTTTATATATATCGACTAAAATTACATGTGAATCTCCCTCACAAATAGACACAACTGAAACTGCTCAAAAGTGCTTTTTTGAGTGGCTTTTGGCTGAAAATCAATGTAGCTGGCTGAAAAAACACGGTAGTTGGCTGGAAAAAATATTGTACCTGACGGTAGCTTATTTGGCATAATTAAATTTAAAAATAGAGAAAACAGGTTAGTCTGTCACGTACAGTACAAACGAATACGGAAAAAATAGAACCAATAAAAAAGCTCAAAACAACCTAAAAAACCAAAAAAAAGATAAAATTATTGAATAGTGAAAAATAAGTCAAAAGCCCAAACTGAAACGAGCGGGCTTTAAACGAAAAGCCATATAGGGCATGTTCTTTTTTGCTGCAGCTTATGATTTTTGGCTGCGGTTTGTGGCTGTTGAGTTGTTTATACGAAAGATTATGGAGTAATAGAAACTTACGTGTGGTTTTTGTCAATATAAATAAAGTCAGTAAAGTATGTACTAGAATTAACTAGTAGATCCTATCTTTAAAAAATACTACATTTAAAAACTAGTTACTATAAAAAAATCCAAAAAATAGCTTTAAAAACTGAAAAGAATAATTCTATAACCCATAGCATAAGGATGTGTTTGGTTGGTGGAATGGGGAGGAATGGGATGGGATGATTCCAGTTTTTTGGGATGGGATGGAACGGGATGGTTCCGTTGATATGTTTGGTTCATAGTATGGGATGGTTCTGTTTTTTGTTTGGTTAGTGGGATGGAGAAGAATGGAACCGTTCCGTCTGTTGTTTGGTTGATGGGATGGGGATGAAAAATAGGATATGCGTTCATCGGGGGACTGAGCGTGCTGCGGTGAGGGAGGACGGCGCGGGCGGGAGGTCGGGCGGCGGCGAGGGAGGCCGTCGCGGGCGTGGGAGGCCGGCGCGGCCGGGAGTTCGCGGGAGGGAGGTCGGCGCGGGAGGGGAGGCCGGCAGCATGGGAGGCCAGCGCCCCGATCTGGATCTGGAGAGGCCGGCAACGTGGGAGACAGAGGGCGCAACTTTTTTGTGGAATGGGCTCGTTCGGGATTTTTTTGGGGATGGAGTGATCCCGAATATTAAAGGAATATTCCTTTGGAAGGAACAGTTTGCTTCCACTTCATTCTTCTCCATCCCACCATCCAAACAGCTGGATGAGCTCAAAATTGGAATGGGATGGTTCCATCCCTTGGCCATTCTAGCATCCAAACACATCATAAAAGAATGCACCCTACTCCTGGTCCATCTGCTCGGGACAGAGAAGATCACGCGGGGCGGGAGAGGACAGGATGACAGGACCGCGGGAGATAGTGCGTGCGTGTGGGGCCCGGCCCGGCCCGGCCCGCCAGTTTGCTTGCTTGCCTTACCTTTGCCTGCGATCCGATGCGATGCCAACAGGCGGCTCCGGCGAAAGGTTAGCTGGTGTGACCACTCTAGCGGTCTAGCCTTTCGTTTTTGTCGCTTGCCCTGCAGACGTGCGGCCCAGAGCGACTCGCTTCCCAACGCCACCGCAAAGAGATCATGGAGTTGGTGCCTTTTTTAAGGCCCCGATGCCTTTTTTCAGTGATGACAGATAGCAATCAGATCGATATAAACAATTTATATAATTTTAAATTTAAAAAATTATTTTGTTTGTTTTAACTTTCAGACAAACCAAATATTCATAAGAACAGAGCCAAGATGCTCCTACTGCATTTTGCATCTTACTGAAAATGCAAAACTTTCAGAACAACATACGGAGCAAATCGGAGTAGTAGCTGTTGGGTGAACCTCAATTACACCCAGTCCTGTAGGCAATTGGTGGTGATCGGTTGGGCTTCGGCTTCTGGCTTTCGGTTTATTTTGCACTATTTATAAATTTCGTCTTTTTTTGAACTTTTAGTTTTTTGTTGAGCTTTTTTGTTGGTTCTTTTTTCCCGTATTCGTTTGTATTATACATAATGGGCTAACATATTTTTTATATTTTTAATTTTTTTAAATTTAATTATGTTAAATAAGCCTCTGTCAGCTACAGTGTTTTTTTCAGCTAGCTACAGTGTTTTCAGCCATAAGGCACAAAAAAAACCCATCTGATCAAACATCGTGTGACGCCAGCGGCGCTTTCATCCCTACATTCTCTCTGAATCAAAGCGTCTCAGCTTAATTAAACGAGAAACCAATCTTGTAAAGCCTCTAGAGGAGGCACAGAACACTAATAAAAGCCCTTACAAGGACGACTTTAGTGTAGTTGACTCCATTAATTAGTTTTTACCCTCGTACATGCATACGAAGAATTCAGCCTAAACAACCCTCGATGTGAGGCTAATCCACATGTATGACAGTACGACTGTGAGCCAACCAGACCATGCAAGGAATCTCCATCGAGATAGGTGTGAGGGCAGGATGTATGTCTTGTCAATAAAAGACTAGGTAGCTCGCATTGAGTTGTCTGGTTTGATGTTCTTTCAGAACAGTATCAAAAGAGATCATTTTCACCAAACTACTTCCAAGTACTAGGGGTGCAATTCCTCGTCAGATTCCACTAAATTATCTGCTTTCCTTCACCTTCAAAGAGGAAAAAAAAGTAGGCTTTATGGTGGCAGGGGCAAAATCAATAAAGCTGCAGGACAAGGCCCCCCAATGTAAGTATTGTTAGTGATACGGTCTAGATGTGATCGTGAAGATGATTATATTATTTTTAGATTTATGATCTTTTAGATGATATTTTTTTTTATCTTTTGAATAAATATCTTTTGTAATGATCAACAAGTTGATAGATTAGGTCTTTAGGGATCTCTAGGGTAGATCTAGCGGGGTGCTTCTTTTCTCTAGGGTTCTTGATGTTCTACCGAGAGGGAGAGAGGGGTACCGACCTTCGGATGTAGAGGAAGCAGAAGCGGCCATCACGGGTACGCTCGGTGACGTCTGCGCACGGGCAGCGACGGTCGGGGAAGAGGTGCGGGGCTCCTCGGCGGCGTGTTCCGGGCGGCGGCGTCTCCCTGGCGGCGGTGAACGGCGGTGGAGCTTCCCGTCGCTACAGCGCCCCCTCTTAGATCGGTCTAGGGTTTTGTCGGTGGGGTGGCGGCGGCACCGGTCAACCTTGGGATACGTGCCGCCCGGCCCCCACCTCTGTTTATATAGCGCTGGCGACAAGGGCCCACCAGCCTATTGGGCTGAGCGCCCCCGATCAGGGCGCGGTCAAAGGGTTGGCATTTGGCCGTTGGGCCAAATGCCTGAGATCATCCTAACATTCTCCCCCTTGATCTCAATCTATACTTTATCTTTAATTACTTTTGACTTTACACATTCCATCACAGATTAGTGCATAGAACATGTCTCATCGTCACGGTCAATCGCCGATAGATTCAACAGCTACAGTACACCTCTCTGTTCTGAAATAGTTACTTTAATCTTTTGGGCCATCTTTTAGTCCAGGTATCATAGGCTTTCCCTTAAACCCATGCCGGCTACATGTTCTCTGAACACGTTGGGTGGTAAGCCTTTAGTAAGCGAATCTGCTAACATCTTTGCGGTACTTATGTGCTCAAGACTTATAATTTGATCCCGAACTTTATCTTTCACAACATAGTACTTTATGTCAATGTGTTTGGCAGCACCACTTGACTTATTGTTGTGGGCATACGTTACTACGGGTTCATTATCGCAGTACAACTTAAATGGTCTGTTGATGTCGTCAACCACTTTTAAACCGGGTATGAACTTCTTTAGCCAGTTCACCTGCCCCGTAGCCTCATAACATGCTACAAACTCGGCATACATTGTGGACGATGTAGTGACGGTTTGTTTTGAGCTTTTCCACGATATAGCTCCTTTAGCGAGAGTGAACACATATCCGGATGTAGACTTTCTATCATCTCCCGCAAAATCAGAATCTGTATACCCCACTATATGGAGTGAATCTGATCTTCTGTATGTCATCATGAGGCCTTTTGTTCCTTGCAAATAACGCAAGACTTTCTTTATCAATTTCCAATGTTCTATTCCAGGATTGCTCTGGAATCTGCCAAGTAACCTGGTAACAAATGCTAAGTCAGGGCGTGTGCATACTTGAGCATACTGTAAACTTCCGACAGCTGAAGCATATGGAACCGCTTTCATTTGATCGATCTCATACTGGTTCCTGGGGCATTGAAAATCCCCATATCTGTCGCCCTTGACTATAGGTGCAGGTGAAGGACTACATTTATGCATACCAAATTTCTTTAAGACTTTCTCTATGTATGTCTTTTGTGACAGTCCCAATACCCCTTTGTTTCTATCTCGGTGAATTTCGATCCCTAGAACGAATGAAGCTTCACCAAGATCTTTCATATCGAAGTTTGAGGACAAAAACTTCTTTGTTTCCAGTAGCAGACTGACATCACTACTAGCTAGTAGGATATCATCCACATACAGGATTAGGAAGATAAACTTCCCATCTTTAAACTTTGCATAAACACAGTTGTCCTCTACATTCTCTTTAAACCCAAATTTTCTTATTGTACTGTCAAACTTCAAGTACCACTGTCTTGAAGCTTGCTTTAACCCATATATTGATTTCTTTAGGCGGCATCCCATTCTTTCATTTCCTTCCACGACAAAACCTTTCGGTTGTGCCATGTAAACATTTTCCTCCAAATCCCCATTAAGAAATGCCGTCTTTACATCCATCTGATGTAACTCTAAATCATAATGTGCTACTAATGCCATTATGATTCTGAAGGAGTCTTTACATGAGACTGGAGAAAAGGTCTCATTGTAATCAATCCCTTCTCTTTGCGTAAATCCTTTTGCCACAAGTCGCGCTTTGTATCTTTCTACATTCCCTTGGGAGTCATGTTTTGTCTTGTAGACCCATTTACAGCCTACTGTTTTGGCTCCTTTAGGAATAATTTCCAAGTCCCAGACTTTATTAGTCTTCATGGACCTCATTTCCTCTTCCATGGCCTCAAGCCATTTTGAGGAATTTTCGCTTCTCATGGCTTCTTCAAATGAGGTGGGATCATCCTCCATTTGAAATTTCTCTGTATGATAAATCTGATAATCATCAGAAATAGCTGATCTTCTTACTCTTTGAGACCTCCTCGGGGCCTCCTCATTTGGTACATCTACTGTTTGAGGCTGCTGTTGCTCCCCCTCATCTGTGGCAATAGGTTCTATATGATCCTGAAGAACAGGTTCTTCATTCTCATTCATTGTTGCCACGGGAGGAACAATAACAGGTGCTGGCACCATAGTGTCTTGCACCGTCGGTGCAGCGACAGCAGGTAGTGTGAAGAATGACTCTTGAATCATCGGAGTGGGTGCATACACCCGCTTCTCTTCAAGGTCAATCTCTCAAGCTACCATGCTCCCCCTCATCATTTCATCCTCTAAGAAGACAGCGTGTCTCGTTTCTACAAACTTTGTATATCTGTCTGGACAGTAGAAACGATAACCTTTTGACTTTTCAGGGTAGCCAATGAAATGGCAACTTACTGTTTTGGGATCAAGTTTCCCAAGGTTTGGGTTAAATACTTTAGCCTCAGCAGGACTCCCCCACACACGTAAGTGGTTTAGTGAGGGAACTTTCCCTGTCCACAACTCGTACGGTGTTTTGGGCACCGACTTACTAGGCACTCTGTTGAGAATATGAATGGCGGTTTTCAACGCCTCCATCCATAAACTCAATGGGAGTGTGGAGTAGCTCATCATACTTCGCACCATATCCATCAGGGTACGGTTGCGTCTTTTAGCTACTCCATTTTGCTGAGGTTCGCCCGGCATAGAATACTGGGCCACTATGCCATTTTCCTGTAAAAACCTTGCAAAAGGTCCAGGAACTTGTCCATATGGGGTATGTCGACCGTAGTACTCCCCCCACGATCAGATCGGACTATCTTAATCTTTAAATCGTGTTGGTTTTCAATTTCAGCCTTAAATATATTGAATTTATCCAAGGCTTCATTTCTTTCTTTGATTGGATAAATATATCCATAACGGGAGTAATCATCCGTGAATGTTATGAACGAGTCATAACCATCCACACTTTTCACAGGAAAAGGACCACAAATGTCTGTGTGAATAATTTGTAGAACTCTTGTGCTTCTTTTAGCGTCTTTTTTAATTTTCTTTACATATTTTCCTTTAATGCATTCTCTGCATTGTTCTAAGTCTGAGAACTCTAATGGAGGAAGAATATCATTCTTAACTAGTCTTTCTATTCTCCCCCTCGAAATATGGCCTAAACGACAGTGCCATAATTTCGACGACTCATCTAGAGTTCTCTTTCGTTTTCTGTTTACATTCGTAGACGAGGATTCAATCACTTTCTCGCACGCAATATTCTCATTATCGCATACGACATTCACATCATCACATAATGATAACAAATAAAGCTCATTCTGTAAGATGGCAAGACTAACACATTCTTTATTAAACATTATTTCACACTTGCCATTTCCAAAATTACAATCACAACCATCTTTGTCCAATTTTGAAACACTAATCAAATTCCTCTGTAAAGAGGGAACAAAAAGGACATCTCTAAGTAAAGGATTGGAGCCATTAGCTAACTCTAATGAAAGATCGCCAACGGCTTCAACTTCAGCTTGGATTCCATTTGCAACTTTAATGCATCTTTCGTTTCTTTGCGTAGTCCTCGTCGAACGGAATCTCTGTAAAGAATTAGCAACATGAATAGTTGCTCCTGAGTCAATCCACCAAGTGGATTTCGAATATTGCACATACAGGGATTCATTTATAAAGGTAATAATGTTCTCACCTTTCTTTGCCATTATCATCTTTAAATAATCAGGACAGTTCTTCTTGTAGTGTCCCGTCTTCTTGCAGTGAAGACACTGGTCTTTGTCTACAGCAAATTTATTCTGTTGAGGCTGATGGACAGAGGCTTTTCCCTTGTTCTTTGAGAAGGATGTATTGTTGAAGTTCTTTTTCTTGTTATCCTTCACATAGTTGATAGAACCACCATGTGAGGATTTGATTCTTTCCTCCTCTTGCACACGCATGGCTATGCACTTTTCCAAGTCCCATTTCTCGGGCTGCATATTGTAGTTGACAACAAAAGTGTCAAACTCTTTGGGCAAGGAAGCAAAAACCAAGTGAATAAGGAACTCATCCTTGAGAGCCAAATCCATTGGTTTAAGTTTAGATGTCAAGTTGCTCATCCTAAGAATGTGCTCTCTTATGCCATTTCCACTGCCAGAATACCTTTCTGTTACCAGCTGCTTAATCAGCTGTGTAGCATAAGTCTTTGAAGAGCCAGTGAACTGACTCTTTATTTTATCAAGATATTCTGTGACAGTGTCACACTCTGCAATTGAGCCCACAATCGCAGGCTCAATTGTGTTCTTTATCACAGCCATACATTTCTTGTTGGCTGTGGTCCATTTCTTATGATCAAGGTCATAAGACATCTGTAAGGGAGCATGATCCCTCTGTCTTTTCTGCCATGCAGTATCATCCTCATTTTGTTCCCTCACTGGTGCCAAAGGCTCAGTGGGACGTGCTGTAGTGAGGACCCAGTCCACCTCAGCCAAGATAAACGCTAAGTCTATCTTTTTCTTCCACTCTCCATAATTATCTCCTTTGAGAGTGGGGATCTCTCTAATACAACTCATCAAGTTGTATCCTCCTGAAAAATATTTCAAATAAAGTGAGAACATAACAGGAAAATTATATGCCTTATTTCCAACGTTGGTCAAAAAATACGACATACAATTTAAATCAATTTTATCTATACATTAAATCTACATCACCGTTGGGCAGAAATAGAAATAATGCATAAAATCATCAATTAAAAAATTATAATATTTTTATTATCAACGTTGGTCAGAAAATAACAATATCATAATTATCTGGGATTTATCTCTATTTTCCAAAATTAAATTCTCCCGTTGGTTCGAATTTAATAATGAAAAAACAATCAATATTAACTTTTGCAGCGGAAACTGTAATTATTCTAAAAATAATTCAATATTCAGAAGCATTATACAATACTCATTTAATCTCTGAAAAAATATACACGTTGGTGCAAAAATCTTCAGAGATTTGGATCAATTTTCAATCAAATGTACTAAAAAATGCTTCTGAAAAAACAATAAAAATCAATTTTCAGATTTTACTGTGCAAATCGGCCATTTGGCCCGGCCTGCGCAGCTGCGGCCCACGGCGCACGGCGGCCTGCCCGCGCGGCCCACTCAGCCGCGCCACACGTGCGCGCGCCCGCGGCCTCACGCGCGGTCCGCTCGGCCGGCCCCTCTCGCGCGCCTCACGCGCCCACGCGCGCGGACGTCGCGCCGCCCCCGCGCCCGGCCACAACCTGGGCCTGGGCCGGCATTTCCCTCGCCCGCCTGGGCCGAAAGTCGCCCGCGAGCGCTCGGCGCGATCTCAGCCGCCCGATCGGATCCGACGGCTGCGCGGCGATTTCGCCCGATCAAAAACCGCGTGCGGCGGACGCCCCCGAAACCCTAACTCATTCTCTCCCTCTCTCTTCTCTCCCGTCGCACCCGAGCGGCCGCAGCGGCGGCGGCGGCGGCGGCGCCTTCGTGCACGCCGCCGGAGAAGGAGAAGAAGCCGGCACCGCCGCGGGCCCTCTCGCCGGCGTGCGCACTCCCCTGAGAGGGAGCACGCCGCCGTCGAGCGGCTTCGTGTCGGCGCCCCTCCGAGCGCGCGCGCTCGGATCTGTCCCGAATATACATGAAACTAAAGAGTCACACACTTAAAGGATAGAACACATTAGTTCGGATTGGATCTATTACTAATGGGTCAAGTGGGTTTCGCACCTTGTTGAACCCCCTAATATAGGGTTCCACCAAGGGGCTATATTAAGATAGGCTTGAGGCTGAGGTAGGTATCCTAGTTCGCACCCACTGAAACCATAGCCGCCACCCCCACAAAGGCCCTATCGTGCACGCTAGTCTAGCACACCGGCGCACGGCGTTCCTCTCTGGATATGTGGACTTTGGTAGATGCGCTTCTGTGGCTAGCTGACTGTGGCACTGATCAGGACGATCATCTTTCGAGAATTGCCTTCTAAGGACGTTAGAAGATCGACTATTTTTCGCTATACCGACGCGAGCTATGTTAAACCGGATTACTTTAACCCTTCTTTCGCTACACCATCCGTCTAGTGTTAACAATTTATGATCTCTTATTCATATAGTTTTTTAGTTTACATAGTAAAAATTTTAATTTAAGTTAGTATAGACTACCTGTATCCCTATAAGTATATATCCCCACATCCTAATATCGCAAACCTTACAAGAAATGTTAGGCAACTAGTAGTCCAACTAGTAAGATATATTAATGTGGAGGTCACCGGAAAATTTTGGACAATTTCTTCTTCTCTTTTCCTCGCTTGTGATGTGAATATGCTTTGAAATCGCATTCAATCTGTTTGTGTCAAAGAAGCACTACATACGATTGGTTTGATTCCCGTGGTTCTTGTCATTCGTACCGTAGCAACCACGGTGAAAATTGACATGTTTTACATGTACTGTGTGTCTGTGTTTGGTTTGACCATACAGAAGTTTGTACAGCCAGAAAGAGTCGTAAGGCAAACATTAGGTCCGCTCGGTTGCGCTGAAAAATTATGTCTTATAACTAAATTGTATTGTAGCGGCTGAAATTTTAAGGTGATTTATTTGGCGTAATTAAATTTAAAAAATTTAAAAATAGAAAAATATGCTAGCTCATCACAGATAACGCAAACGAATACGAGAAAAAAAGAACCGGCGAAAATGCTAAAAAAAACCAAAAGTTCAGAAAAAAAACAAAATTTATAAATAGTAAAACATAAGTCGGCGCCTTAGTCTACTATTGCACGCAAAAGCCATCTTGTAACTTTCGTTTGGTCTGAACGTGATCTAGCTGGAACTCTTCTCCTTGATTATAGTGGTGTTGTACTACCTTCTTGACTGATAGAGAGTGCAAATTGACAATTAAAGTCGTTGATGCTAAAGTTAATATGGTCAGTCAGCATCCGGTATTTTTCTTAAGAACCAATTGGAATATTGTTTTCTTAAGTATGGCAGGGACAAGGGATTCAAATTACAAGTGGGTCTGGAACAAAATTTCCAACCAAAAAACGACGAACTTTTGCAGCTAAAGTTTTAAAATGATGCCGCGCTTAAAAGAAATGCTTAAAAAAGATTTAATTTGTTCATGTAAGCCGAGTTTTCTTATTTACAGTAAATACTAATTCCGAAATATAAAAAGGTATGAAAAGTGGCCCAAGAATTAGAAAACTAGAAAGGATCCAGGTCTGCACGCTCGGCTGGACGGCGTCCACGTTCCAGTGCGAGCCCAATCAACCAAAGCCCATATGTTGGCTTTGACTAAACCAAATCGACCTAACCTTTGACTGTTTTTTTTAGCTGCGGCAGTTATCCTTTTTTTTACGTGTTTAGGCAGTAGCTGATGAAGCTGTTATGGGTGATAATATATAGTTTTTAGTTTATAAAAATATTTGAAAAAATATGTTTTAATAGATTATTTCGTTTATTTTGACTTTCTAAAACCAAAAGAGAAAAGTTAAAAAAAAGATAGGACCTTGGATCACGAGGTTTCGGCGTTGCTGCTACTCCCTATTCGCCGCCCATGCCTGCAGGCTGCTGCTCTTGTTCGCTGCCGCCTGTTCGGAGATCGAGGTAATGGCAGCACGGTTTCATGCGACGCAATGAGTTTAATTTATTTTATGCCCCCTATTGCTACCAATGTTATACTACTAGTAGTATGCCCGTGCTAATGCTACGGTAAAATACAAAACAAGATAAAATTTACGTGCTCTAATTATATGCACACCATTTGAGTGTTGTAAACATAAATCACCATCCAGAAATATGCATTCTTTATTAAAATGTACACCATTTGAGTGTTGTAAACATAAATTACCATCCAGGAATATGCATTCTTTATTAAAATGTCAATGACTACTCCATGCAATATCTTCTCTACTTTCAGCAACATCATAAACTAATCAAAAATATATATTAGCTCTGATGGGCTGTAAAAATACAAGAGTAGAAAATAGTATTGAGCTGCACAACACATTCTGGACAAGAAAAAAAAACATTGTTGGAGATGGTCATGTAGTTGGGGTTATCTTTTTGCTGCATAACAGGCAAGCTTCAGTCTTACCTCCTCAAGTTCAATATCTTCCATATCATCATTACTTAACCATGAAGATAAGCAGAGATTAACAACATCCATACCACTATCCACGGGGAGGCCAACGGGAGCGTCAGGAAGAGGACCTCCGATTCGGCCATCTACAAGCAGTTCGAGCAGCAGGTCTGTGCCCTGTGTCGTGTGTGAGCCTCTTCGCACTTCTTCGGTGATTGAATAAAAGCATGGGGGTGTTCTTGGCTGGTCCTATTCCCTTGATCCTCGATCGGTTTCGTTGTTTCAGGCACCCGGGTAGCCCCGTCACCAGCCACCCGGCAACAACCAAGAAAAGTTCAAATTACATAAAGCAAAACTGACCACTACTCTAAACGACCAAAATAATCAAGGAAAAACTTGTCGATACAAGAAGCTTACGCAACTCCCCACTGTTGACATTCCTCATTGATTTCCTTTGTGAGCAGCCCGTAGATTTTCGATGTAAGCTTAAAAACTCTTGCACTTCTTCCCAACCAAATTGACCGAAGAGTCAGTTTATTTTCTGAGTAACTATGTTCACTCCTCTGACCTCATCCAGCGGCCGTACACTTTGCAGAGTAGATAACCACCAATCTTGCGATTTGTCAAGAGCTTATGTACAATACTGAAACATTTGAAGCCCGAGCTTTCTCAGTGAAGATGCTGCAAGAAAGAATCACCCATTCACCCGTGTGTAGCGGCGAAATCTGCATTTGTTTTTCAAGGAGGCAGTGAATAAGGTGTGTTTACCATGCTGCTTCATTCGCAGGGAAGAAGTACACATCTTAATTTGATAGTATTGACATGCACAATAAGGAAAGCTAATCTAGAAAAGCTGTTGGCCAATGACCTCATCACCTGCCTGATGAAGCAAAAAAAAGTGAAATCAATATTCTTACGATTTTCCAAGTATCTTATGCTCACTACCGATTCTACTCATCAATCAAAAGTTAAAGCCACGGCAATTTCAACACAATGTCAAAAAATGGGTGATATCTACTCCATAAGCAATGCAGAGATCATGTAGCCTTGTAATAAATGCAAGTGATGAGATTTTCTGACCAATCAAGGACAATGGGGCCATGATTTTGGTATCAGGGAAGCGGTTTTTTCTTCCAGAGCTACATTTTAAGACCATGAAGCAGATTTTTACTTCCAGCGCTGCATTTGGAGCAAAAAATAGAGCGGGGATTCATTAGTGATTGGACATAATAACTAAAATATTCTCCTTCAAATCAAAACCAGAAAATCTACTATTTCAGAGGATAAGCAAATGAACTACAGGACAGAAAACATGAGATAATCAAACCACACATGAAGATACAATATTTTACTGGGATCTTAGGATTCACCAGGTTCCAATAGTCCTCACTGAGGCTGATCAAGGAAGGACAATATGCCTATAATATAGCTTTAGACCTCCTCCCTGAGTCGCTAGCACAAGAATGCTTGTCTTAATACCTGTACAGAACTACAGACAAAAAAATCATGACATTGTTTCTCTTATCAACTCAAGTATGCCTTATATGAACCAATATCTTGGTTAAGCAATCAGTATGCTCATAATCTAATTTGTAGAAGAGTAGTGGCATCTATTGTGCAACTACAATATTGGCATCTTGAAACAAGAGGTCCTACATTCACCTCCTCCGTTAGTCTGGGAAGGCGCCCTAGCATTCATCTGAGACAAAGCGCCGTTAGTGTACAATCACTACACAAGTTGTGCTGCATGATAATGGCATTGGCAACTGTCAATATAGCACATGCAGGAGAAAGAACAATACATATCTATGCACAAGAGGGCTTACCTATAGAAAGGAGTCAACCTGTAATATAAAAAGGAAACATATGGTCAGGAATGACTATAAAAGTTCCATGTTTCAGTAATAAAAAAGAAAGAGACAACAGAAGCAAAACATTGTTTGCTAAATGTTGCGAAACACTGGTGATCCTAGAATTTTTTTCTCCCTGCTGAGCATGTACGACCCTTTTGTATAGCAAGATCTGTTTATTTTTTATTTCTATGTAAACACATTATTGACTAAAGGAATTCTACATGCAATTTTAGTAGGGCCCTGTGGGACTCTGGCCGCACAAGTCCCCGTGCTTCCTACGCTGTACAAAGTACACATCAAGCGAAAGCTTAGTTAACCCATTTGATTTGAAATGCAATTAAAGGGTATCTAAGAACCACATAGCAAGACTTGGACCTTATATCCCCTGAAATTGTACATTCTCCAGGAATTTGATTCAGACCCCCACCAGGATCTAGAAAGCAAATCTGTTAGCAGAATGAATAAAAATACCCAAAGATTTTCTTTTCACATATAATAAATATTAAATACAGGTAAAAGTTGGACTTACAACTCCATTTTGTTGGCTTCATTGTAGATGGAGTAGCAAACTTATAGACCTGTTCTTTCTCATGTGGAGGGAAGTCATTGTAAAACCTAGTTTGGATTTCTTTAAGTGCTTCCATATGTAACTCCATAGCATTTATGGCCTGAAGTAAGAAAAATATAGAGTTTTCATAGTTCAAAATCAATGCTGTATTTTGCCATCTCCAACAATTGGAAAAAAATATATATTTGACTTTGTTTGTCCTGTAAGCTAATTGAATGGCTCTTTCCTTAACATTACGAAGACATGTTCAGCATTTTCAAAAATTATGATTCAGGGAAGAACGTTGCAAAGAACAATCCTGTAATAGCATAGTTGTTGGTACTTGAATTTTTATTTCTATTGCTTTAGATAAATTGGTGCTTTTGCATTAACTACACGAATGCAAGCTATTTTAGCAACTGTACACTTTAACAGATCATAGGTTATAAAATATTTACAAATAAATAATCACATGCTTTATACATTGTCAACTAACCATTGCATATCATTCCCCATCTGTAAAACTCTCATTTCTGTTGCTTAATTGAAAGTGTGTTCCCGGTTCAAAAAAAACACTGCATATCACTAAAGCTACAGAATGCTCATCTCCACTAAAAAGAATGAAACAATTACCTTATGTGCGAGGCCACTGTGGAACAGCTTCCCTGTTGCCTTCAGATGCCATGGAATCATCCCACCGGTGCCAATGCACGGCTGCTTATCAGCTGTATCTATCCAAAACCTTCACAATACAAGACAATAGCAACAAGCAAATCAGCACATATTCCCCACGAACAACACCTTAGTTGGCCATTCCATCAAACAATTCAATACTCACAAGGGTCCAGTCTTGAGCTTGTCAAGCAAACCGTCCTTGACGAGGCCATCAACACCAATGCCAGAGACCGATGAGTTCTCTTCATTGGCAATAAACACAGCAACAACGGAATGCTTCAGTGCCGGCTTCACCTCACCAAGACGCCGCATCAGCTGAGCAACCAGCGCAACATGACCGAGGCAGTCGGTCGTCCCACGCCCCCGAAGCTTGTCCTTGTCATCGCTATCAAAGGTTAGTGAGAAGGGATCGAAGTCCTGCAGAAGTAGAGGCGCCCAGTTCACCAATTAGAACCAAGAGTAAAATTTGAGGTACAATTGGCTAGAAATCAAGTACTTATGCAACAGAAAGAGAATGGGCAAAAATAAACAGCACCAAATTGAGGAAAGGAGAAAATTTTACAATAGATACAATACAGAAGCACTATATCTTACCAAAACACTTGACAACCCATCATGAAACCGAAACAATATGCAATTTTTCAATCAACATACCACCGCATATATTAATAAGAAGATTTGATGGAACATTGCCATTGAAACCTTACGCACAACCACGGTACTACAAAGTGGCCATTACTACGGACGAACCATCAGATCACACAATTATGGATCTTTTCCACGGTAAA
The DNA here is from genome assembly GCA_017311315.1 of Dendrocalamus latiflorus. Lineage (NCBI taxonomy): Eukaryota > Viridiplantae > Streptophyta > Magnoliopsida > Poales > Poaceae > Dendrocalamus > Dendrocalamus latiflorus. The sequence goes on from CM029609.1 coordinate 44,656,580, forward strand.
ACACACCAGGAATCACCAATAAATCGGAGAAGAGTGCAATTTTGGCAACCATCAACGAAATAAGAAAATATAACACAATCAATAAAGGTAGTACGGATGATAACCGAACAAAACAAAGTGCCAATTCTCTCGGCTGAAACACCACCAAATCAAGCAAACCCTCAAATTGTTTCGCCCAAGAACCGTAAACATGAGAAGCGATTTTCACATCATCAAAGAAAAATCTGGTAGCAACCCACCCATTCGTTAGGGTTGGCCGGGACGACGTCCATGTGCATGCCGACGAAGGAGACGACGCGGCCGGGGACGGTGCCGGGGTACTCGATGATGACGTTGCTCCGGCCCTTGGCGTAGCTCACCTTCCGCACGACGAGCGGGCCGCCCCCGGTGTCCGTGGAGACCGGGCGGAGGGCGTCGACCACGTGCTGCGCCACGAGGTCCTCCTGCGGGACGTGGGCCGGCGGGTCGTTCTGCAGAAGCTGGGAGCGGAGGGAGTGGCGGCGCGGTGGAGGACGGGGGGAGCTGCGGGAGTGGAGGCGCGGGGGAGAGGCAGAGATGGGGGAGCGGCGGGAGTGGAGGCGCAGGGGAGGAGGCGGCGGCAGCGCAAGGTGGGGGGGGGGAGGTGGCGGCGGCAGCGCGGACGAGCGAGGAGGCGGCGGTGGAATGGAGGAGCGGGGGAGGAGGACTCGGTGGGAAGGATAGCTGCGCGGAGAACGGAGGAGAGGATTTGGTGAGGAAGGATGCGGCGCGGAGAGCGTGGGAGGGGTTTCGGTGGGGAGGGGATTCGGTGGGGAGAGGGTGCGGGAGGGGTACAGGAGACGACGATCGATCTGCATGCATGCGCGAGCGCCAGGGACGCGGGAGGGTAGTGCACATGACCGTCGGATATGGTTGAGTAAGGAGAGAGAATAAAGGAGAATTAATCTAGTGCGGACGTTTTTAGGATGGTGTAATTAAGGGTGCATATTGTGGTGTGGATGTAGTTAAGGTCATGACTGTGGAGCAGGTAATTGTTAGGTGGATATAGCATAATTTTAACTGGTGGATTAATAGTGTAGACTCATAGTTAGAATTACATTACATACATACATACATACATACATACATACATACATACATACATACATACATACATACATACATACATACATACATACATACATACATACATACATACATACATACATAGTATAAATAACAGAGACACTATGGTGCCCAAACTCTATGATTAAAACCTTTCATCTATGATTAAGACTTTCCATCCATGATTGATTCAGTATGCTAAATCAATAACTTCATTTCCAAATCAATACATTTTCAAATTAATGAATGTTAACGGGTTTGCCTAATTATTGCACTTGCACGTATATAAAAACAATTCAAAGGTATGAAGGTTTAGTATCCAGACATCATGGTGCTCCATTTCAGCGTCCTATTTTAGATTTGTTAGTAAACTAGTTAAACTTGACATCCAAGAAATTTTAAAACTTTTTGCACACGATATATACCTATTTTAGACTATGGCACTCGAGCACAAAAGAGCACTCGTTGTTTTTACTACACACAGAGATATATACACACATACAAGATTACCTTCTTTGAGATGAATTAGATACTAGATTATTGGAAGAATCATTACACTTGTTCTCCCTAACATGTCTTCCTTAGCATAATGGACACTGGGGGCATGTTCTTTTTGACCGCGGCTTATGGCTTTTGGTTGCGGCTTGTGGTTTTTGGGCTGTTTGTACAAAAGATTACAGAGTAACAGAAACTTACATACAGTTTTTGCCGATATAAATAAGTTAAGTATGTACTACAATTAACTAGTAGACTTTATCTTGAAAAAATACTCCGTTTAAAAGCTAGTTATTATAAAAAAGCCGAAAAGCAGCTTTTAGAAGCTGAAAAGAATATGGCCTGGATCAATCGAACGTGGAAGTTATATGATCTTTGCATTAGCTATCTAATTAATTTTTTTTTTTGTAGCGAAGCAGCATGAACATATATATGGAGACATGGATTAGTTCTAGATCGTTGAAAGCTAGAATCGCTGAATTGAATTGAAATTTCTTAACTAGTTTCTTTCTTTTTTTTAGGTGTAGACGAAAAAAAAAATGATAATTGCCCTTGCATATGTCGAAGGGGAAATCCAACATAGAGCTACCGGTACTGAGTATAATATAGCTCCCAAAATCACTTTTGCGGCATCCGAGACTACCACGTTAGAAGCAGGGAAATGTTACCCTGCCAGTTATCGGCCTTACCAGTGGCGACTGGTAAAATTTATATCGAATAAAAATTTTGGATTCATTAAAATTTATCTAAAAAATTCAAAATTCAATTGAAAATTTTTGGCCAAAAATTTTCAAAATTTCTGGTAACCAGCGGTTACCGGTCGTATCACTGACCTCCGATATTTTTTTGATCCCATAGAATTTTTCCTGGTTAGAAGACGCCAAGAATGAGATTTATCGAGGATTTGGATATGTCAACACGCTATTTTGGATATTAAGCTAAATAAGTCCTAGTAAAAATATATATAATGCCCTGATCAACTCGGCTTCGGCTTCTGGCTTATTTTTCACTATTCATAAGTTTCGTCTTTTTCTGAACTTTTGGCTTTTTGTTGAGCTTTTTTGTCGGTTCTTTTTTTCCCGTATTTGTTTGTATTATACGTAATGGGCTAACATATTTTTTTATATTTTTAAATTTTTTTAAATTTAATTATGCTAAATAAGCCTCTATCAGTTACAGTGCTTTTTTCAACCAGCTACGGTGTTTTCAGCCATAAGCCATGAGTTTTTCAGCCGAACCGATCACCACCCCAATATGAGCAAAATACAGTACCGGCATTATGCATTTATACGTGGGACATGAAATTCATGTGCAGCACACCACTTTGCTCCAAATACAATGCAATATTCCATCTCTTCTTGCTCCTCCCTCTTTCATCTTCTGAACTAGGTTTACTGGGCAGCCAAGTGGCAACACACGACCAAGGCCACAACTGTAATAGCAATAGAGGCACAGCTATTTCTAATCTCTCCTTTTCAGATCCAATACTTAATTGTCTATACAACACGGCAAGTACAACTGCCTCCCAATTCTATTCAGTTGTCTGTCCTAAATTCTCCATAAATTGGAGGTACATTGCTGGTACACCATCTCCAGATGTATCAGTAAAAACAATAAAGCCAAGGATTTCTAAGACAAGTGCTCAAGTGTGCCAAACAATGCTAACACGATGACACCATACGCTCGTGAAATTACTAGGCTGTGTATCTATCGAGGTATCAACATAATATAGCAATTAGTCACAAGTGAACAGTTGGGTATAGCTGAACAAACACAACTGACTGACAAAACAACGTAAGTTAAACAATGGCTCACATCTTCCCCAACTGTGGATACCTTACGCTGACTATGAAGCATCCATAAGAAATCGCTGAAGCGATCATTGGTAGCCATTTTTATCGACCTGCAATGAATGTTCAATATCAGCAAGTTTCATCGTCGATGCAAGGATAGTGTATGTAATGAGCCATTCATTTGTTAAGCAACTTTGATGACACGCATTTGCTAGCTGCAATAAAACAATCTGTTGTACACAAAAACTTCCAAAATTTTTATGACTTACAATTTTTGGTCAATCTATAACAGATAACTTAAGATCATTTGAGTTATAATTTTTGGTATTTGAATTCTAATTTAAAGTTATAGAGACTTATACATTTTATGTTCTATTTCAAGAAATGCGAATTTCCTTCTAGTGTTCCAAACATACCAAGTTATATATTGAATTCAACTTTTTAAAATTTGAAGCTTAAACTTTTCTTATTTATGCTAATAAATTAAGTAAAATGTTTTCAAAAAATATTCGTTTATTTTTTTAGGTTGGACATGTCATAAAAGTGTTGTAAATTTGTGACATTTTTACTTGCGCTTTGCCCTACTTTCTTGCTATAAGTTTTTTTATTCATATGTTATTCTATGAAAGCAATTAAATTGATATCTTTATGATTGTACCGCGATGTAGGATAGCCTTGCAATAGCTTTTGCTATTCACTGTAGCTTTTTTTTTGTTTGTCGTGACACGGCGATAACCGCGATTTAACGCGTTTGGTAGCCTGCACCAGCCTCGGCCTGGCTGAATGCATACAAGACACCAACGTTTAGTTGCTTGGATACAAAAGCAGCCCAGGCTGCAGCGATGCAAAAGGCACATTCTACGCTGGCCGCGCGGAAAAGAAAATGATTTTCGTTTCTCCCTGGCCTGGCTGGCGGGAGCCAAGGAAACGAGCCTGGCCACACTCTATACAGGGAACCAAACGTCGGGTATGCTTGTGTAAGTTTGTAACCAGCCAACGGATCAGATCCACGCATCGGCATGCCTATACAGATCTTGAGACCACATCCAACGGCTCTAGTTGTCCTCAGAAACAACGCCATCAGCACGCCGAAAACGCGAAGGCCCGGAGCACAACCACGCCACCGTTCCGCCTCCGCCCCCCGCCCATGGCGGAGGAAACCCTCGCCCTCCCATCCCGCGCTCGTCACCAAAACCCTAAACCCTAGACCACCTCCAATCCCACCACCCTAACCCACACCTCTGTCTCCGCCGCCGCCGCCGCCATGGGGCCCCGTCGAGACATCCGCTTCGTCTCCTCTGGCGTCAAGCTCCCGTGCGCCGCCCCTGCCCCGGCGGCCGCCCTCCTGTCCACCGCGCTCCCGTTCGCGCACATCGGCCGAGCCATCCAAGCCGCCGCCCGCCGCGTCGCCGAGTCGCTCCCCCGCGTCGCCGCCGCGCGGGCCGAGACGGCGGCTGCGCCGCCCCAGCCCCTGCCGCGGAGGCATGGGAAGGACGGCGGAGGGGGCGGGGGCGAGGAGCGGGTGCTGATCAGCGAGGTGGCTGTGCGGGGCAAGGACGGGGAGCCCCTGGAGCGGCCCGAGCTGGAGGCGGCGGCCGCGGCGGCGCTGCGCGCGTGCCGCCCCAACGCGGCGCTCACGGTGCGGGAGGTTCAGGAGGACGTGCACCGCGTCGTGGAAAGCGGCCTCTTTCGCTCCTGCATGCCCGTCGCCGTCGACACCCGCGACGGCATTCGCCTCGTCTTTGAGGTCCGGTTTTTGCTTCTTTCCCAATTCCCCTCCGCAATGCTTAATTCTGGAACTGAAGTTTGTGGATTTTGGTTTGTTTTGTTGTTTAGGTTGAGCCGAACCAGGACTTCCATGGGCTCGTCTGCGAGGGTGCAAACATGCTGCCCTCCAAGTTCTTGGAGGACGCATTTCGTGATCGCCATGGTAGGAATTTTAGTTTTTCTCATGTTTAAGAGCCTGCTATGGTTATGTCGTGGAAAGTTGCTATAGATTAGTTTAATCAAGGGTATGTGCCTGTCAGAGTGAACTGTTTCATTCGGTGCATTTACTTTACACAGCGTTACATGAACCGTTACTACATGTAAGTAGCTTTAGGCAATGTAAATTGATATTTTTCTATTAGTAGGTTGGGCAAAGAGTCACCAAGGGTACATAACATTGATTAGTATCGTATATATTTGACATAGCATAACATTAGTCTAGGATGAGGTAGGGCTTTGAGAATTAGCACTTCATTTTTGTTTCAGTTTTGGTCGTATTAGGATTTCAATAGATTAAATGATCCAGCATAGTTATGAGACATTGGCATATGCAAAAATGGTCAGCAAATAAAGCACACTGATTTGTAGTCTCGCACTGTTGTCTTATTGTTGGTTTACTCTTGATCTTAAAATAATAACGTTTCTCCACACTCCACAGAAATTCGTGGTAACATGCATCAATTTATCGTCACCTAATCTCTTGGATCTTTGTCTATAGAGAGAAACTCATTTCCTCGTGTAATCTTAATGTACTTTTGTTAGCTTGTCGAATTTGTTGTCAAGACCCAATTGAGTTTTTGGTTTTACATTATGCAGGAAAAATAATCAATATAAGACATTTGGATCAAGTGATCAAGTCTGTTAACGGATGGTATCAGGAGCGTGGTCTAACTGGCTTGGTAGGCAGGGAAATAATCAATATAATTCATGTTCCACTATCATACATAGTTTCATAATACTTGTTGTTCTGTGCTATTTGGTGTTGTATTGCAATTTGTTTAAGTTTGCCGAATAATAGGCGTCTAGTGCCCATTTGTCTTAAATAACATGCTCTGTGACTTCTTGGCCTTTTAGAGGCCTACTATCATGGCAATTGGCCAATTGGGTTGCTATTCTCCTGCTTCTCTAACCACTAGGCACTAGCCATTGTGTATCTCTCACCAATATCAAATAGGTAGGGCATACAACATAGTTTTCTGTATTTCCTGGTATGTAAAGTAGAGCATATAGAAGCTATGAACTTCCATTCTCATTTCTCAAGTCATGTTTTTGACTCTTTGTGGTCTTAGTCCTAACAGAACTAGAAATATGATGTTGGAAAATGTGAATGCGTGGTAGTTAACAACCTATTGGTTAGTTGAATTTACCACAAATTTAGCTGCCTACTAGTTTATGTCAAAAGCAACACCTTTTACAGTTTTACCTTGCAAAAGGTATTTTGATTGCTAATGATAAATCAATAAAGGCCCTTCATTTCGCTTCAGGTTTCATATGCTGAGATTCTTTCTGGAGGAATTCTGAGGCTACAAGTTTCTGAAGCTGAGGTTAATAATATCAATATTCGCTTTCTGGATAGAAGAACGTGAGAATTATAGCTTGACTCAGTGAGATTCTCATCACCGATTACTGTTTTATAGCCGTATAATATTCTGATCTTTCGTATCTTCTTCCTTCTCTATCCATTTCGCTCCGTCATTAGTGGTGAACCAACTGTTGGTAAGACGCAACCAGAGACCATACTCCGGCAACTTACCACCAAGAAGGGGCAGGTCAGAGCATTTTCAAAAGTTCCCTTGCTGTGTTTGTGTTTTATCTACTTTAGAAACACTATTGATGATAGTTATAAATGTTTATTTGGATTATGTCCTTATTGCACCATTTTGCATGGTATTTGATTTTAAGACCATTTCCATTTGGCACTTGATGTTGATGATACCGTACTGTTCATTGAAGCATTGCTTTTATGTGGTATTGAAGTAGCTATGCAAATGCTAGAACCAAAATCATAAGAACTATTGCTACAGTGGATGAAAACAAGTGTGGTCGGATCCTATCTACCGTACTCTCTGATCATTTATGTATAATTTTTGCATACGCGAACATAATTTTGCACAATTTGTGTGTTCTGAATCTATGGAAGGAGCACTCAACAGTCTGAACTGAAAGTATTTTGGCAATAAATATTTAGACTTGGTTGGATGCTAATTTTACACTTCATGTCCTGTAGCCTTGATGTTGTGATAGACATCTTATCTGTCTGAACTTATAATGATGAAAATAGGCTTACAATAGAGCACAAGTGAAAAGAGATGTTGAGACAATACTCACTATGGGAATTATGGAGGATGTTACAATAATTCCGCAGCCAGTCGGAGGTGAAGCTAATTTCTTTAGTTCCCATTGTTTCTTTAAGCTGGTCTTTCTTTTCAAGTACATGTGTTCTTACTTATGGTCTTCTGCAGATTCTAATAAAGTTGATCTTGTCATGAATCTTGTCGAACGCCCTTCTGGTGGTTTCTCTGCTGGTGGTGGCATTTCTAGTGGGTGAGTACAAGTAGTAGTGCTTGCTAAGTGAACTCAATTGAGTGAATTGTATGCTTTCATAAAATTTGTTTCTTCTGCAAGGTGTTGAAGTGGTAAATATGATTTCAAGGACCTTATGTAGCATATCTGCAAATTACATTTCAAACTTAAGTCTTAACATCTATGCTGTGCTTTCTGCAGGATAACAAATGGACCTCTTTCTGGACTTATTGGAAGGTTAGTAGGTTCTTTGATAGTTTAATGTGTATGTCTTCAGCTATTCTGGTGCTGTTTGTAATGCTAGGATTTTGACATGTGACAACCTACTCTTAACACAAGGGTCAATGTTAATTGTGTTACGCTGTCCTCAAGCCCCACCATCATGCCATGTTTGCAGCGGCCTAAGTTAAGATGACCCACCAAAGCCCAAGCAGCCTTTAGGAATTGGGCAGATTCAGATGTTGATTTTAATTTTGCAAGTGATCTTAGATTTACTGACATAGATGTGCCTCGATAAACTGAAATTGCACATGTCTAAAATTTTTCTCACACTGGAGTTTTTAAACAGCTTTGCATATTCTCATCGGAATGTTTTTGGGAGGAACAAGAAGTTGAATCTCTCACTAGAGAGGGGCCAAATAGATTCTATATTTCGATTAAACTACACTGACCCTTGGATTGACGGCGACAACAAGAGGACCTCCAGAACTATCCTGGTTCAGGTATATACCTTTAATATGATACCTTCTTCACAGTTCCATGATTCCATCAGGCATCAGTTGAGAATCATGTGTATGTTCTTATAATTATTTCCTTTGCCAGAACTCTAGGACTCCTGGAACACTTATTCATGGTGGGGACCATCCTGACCATGGGCCCCTTACAATTGGACGAGTTACTGCTGGCATTGAATATAGTCGACCATTCAGGCCTAAATGGAGTGGTACACTTGGATTAATATTTCAGGTAAACAAGTGAATCATATGTCGTATTAAGCAAGTAGCTTTTTCTCTGTAGTCCCTACTTGTAGGCCCAGAGAGGCGGAGACAAATCCCAAAATAGACATGATGATGTGATGTTAGTACTACCTTAGGTAATAGAATTCGGAAAAAGGTATATGAGCACACTTGTGTACCGGTGTAGGAAACAAGTGAAATTAATCATTGTTGAATTTTTTTAACATCTGCTGTTTCCTTTGAAAAACAAGCCAAATTGTATTCTACTGAGTACTGTCTCTTTCTATACAGCATGCTGGTGCTCGTGATGACAAAGGCAACCCTGTCATCAGAGATTTCTATAACAGCCAATTAACTGCCAGGTCTGAAATCTCAATGCCTCATTTACCTTTATTCTGCACCATAAATATGTTTGGGTACACCATGATTACAATTATTGAATTAAGGCACTATTTGAAATCTGATGTTCTTGTCATGACAATGCAGCGGAAATGCTTATGATGACACACTGCTAGCTAAGCTTGAAAGTGTCTACACAGACTCTGGAGATCATAGCTCTACAATGGTTGGCATTTATACTACTCCTTTCTGCTGCTTTGTAATTTTATTGTCGTAATCTCTTATCTCCTACCATTGTTACTGCTTGTAGTCTGTTTTCAACATTGAGCAAGGTCTTCCTATTTTTCCTGAGTGGCTTAGTTTCAACAGAGTGACAGCGCGTTTGAGGCAGAGCTATGAAATTGGTCCTGCTCGACTTCTTCTAAGGTACGTTTTAGTGCATATCTCGCCTTTGTTGGACGTCAAACAAAAATACGATTGTGACCTGAAAGTTTTGCATAGCAAGTTGCACATATTTTTTCGGTTATTTTACTCATTCCCTATATTACTTTTATGTGATCTAGTGCTTCTGGAGGTCATGTGGAGGGAATTTTTTCGCCTCATGAAGCATTTGCAATTGGTGGTACAAATAGTGTAAGAGGATACGAAGAAGGTGCTGTTGGTTCTGGTCGTTCATATGCGGTTGGTAGTGGAGAAGTCTCTTGCCACATGGTAGGTTTTGCCTCTCTTGGGTATATTGAGTTATCTATCTTCTTTAAAAGGGCATTGACATGCAACACCAGTACAGTAAAATACAAAGACAACAATATTTTCCCACAAATACCTAGTTGACAACATGAATATGCATATATAACGAAGAAACTAACAAGGTAATATTGGAAAATAGTTTGTAATTCAGAAAATGAAGTTTTCTTCGTTGAATTGGATGTATTTAAGAATATAGATAACTTGGAGAAGCAAACTAACAAATGCACAATATATGAAATAGTTACAATTTCTTTGCTGTATCTAATGCTAATGTCAGTTGTACAATTGCCAATAAATTATCTTCTTTTAAGACAGATATAGTCACACTTTGGATCTGATCGATCCGAATAATTATACATGTCAGATCAGTGTAACATCTCCAACGAGTGCTGAACTTCGGAGAATTACCTGGTGAAAATGTGCAACCTAACTGTTTCCTGAGCATGTTTGGACCTTCTTAGTGATGCATAGATAGGCTACTTGAAGAATTAATTAAATGTCAGTCTGAAGATTGCTATCTGCAATGACACCAAGTGCGGATTACTTGTTGCTGTGTGTGCTACTCTGATGCACATCGTGCCTGCTCTATAATCTCATGCATAAAAACCATCCTTTTATAACATCATTTTGATTGCTTACAGTACTCGTTTTGTATGTAGCTCGGGCTGCTGGAAGGTGTGGTCTTTGGTGACTATGGTAGTGATCTGGGTTCTGGTCCTAAAGTTCCTGGTAAATCATGTTCTACTCACATTTTGACCATATACAACCATTTTGTAGTCCACATTTGTGGCCTTTGGTGCTAAAGCAGGCTAGTCCTGTAGATATACTCAAATGCTCTAAGCCTCGTATTTGGTCTGAAAAGAAAAAAAAAACGCCCGTTCAGATAATTAGAAAAATATTGCTTTTGCCTCTTATTCTAGTTAATCGATGAAATCTAACAGCTCCTGGAACAAGCCTGATACAGTTGCAGATTTTGCAGTGATGGCATCTCTTTTTGCTAAACCCCAGTTCTCATTTGGACCATCTCTGGTGATTTCTTGTTTAGGTGACCCAGCAGGAGCCCGTGGGAAACCTGGAAGTGGTTATGGATACGGTCTTGGCATCCGTGTGGACTCCCCACTGGGACCTTTGCGACTCGAATACGCTTTCAATGATAAACAAGCAAGACGATTTCACTTTGGGGTTGGCTACAGAAATTAATCTGTGTGGGCGTCTGTTGTGTTCATCTGTGTGGTCCTTCATTTGATTTGCTTGAGCATTTGCCTCTGGTAGGAGATAGTGCCATTTCTTTGCGATGTCGGTACAAGTTTTGCAAAGCGAATTTTGTTTAGCCCAGATTGCCTTATTGTAACATATAGTTTTTTTCCCCTTTTCTCTTGTAAACGTTCCTGGAAGTTGGAACCAGAGAAAAAAGAGCCCCCAGCTGGTAATTATTGATGATTCATGCCAAGAAATCAAAATTGAGGGCTTCTGTCAACGATGTGCCGGGGTCCCCCCCCCCCCCCACCCCCCACCAATAGTACACTGTCAATTGTTTCATTTTCCTTCGTTAAGATCATCAGTAACATCTCCTAGGCTGCATACCTGCATCTAAAAAAAACATCTCCTAGGCTGACAATTTTCATCGACAAGCTAGGCGAAAACTCCAGCACAATTTTGTTTTTCATGTTGCCTCTGGTGTTTTTCCACATTATTACTCAACTTCATATCGTTGGTGTTGGTACTCTTGGTGTTTATGTCGATAGGTGCATAAATATGCCTGTGTAGTCATGGACTCATGGTAACTCGAAACACTACCAGTATTACACTTGTATTTCGCATTCAGCTATCAAATACAGACATGATGGAGCAACAGTTCTTCCAGACCAAAAAACAGCACCTCATTTTCTCGCGCGTTATCTCCTCCAAAACTTGCAGCAACCCAGCTGTCGTTCTTCATACTCGATCAGAGATGAGTGTCCTAAACTAGCTAGTTTCTAGATGTGTGTCTGACTGCCCGCATAGCATTTGGCTTCGATCAAACAAGTCATGCTGCAACATGATGCGTTGCCTGCAGGCTGCAGGTAGCCATCCTGCATGCAGGGGGTTGTTTGAACAAGTTGGCCACCCTAATCAAGACCAAGGAGACATTTTATGAGATCATATGCAGCTAGAAGAAGCTGACAAGCCAGATGCAGCCACCAGTTAACAGTGTGTGATCAGCACATGATGGGAGGGAGAGACCAGAGCCTGGGGTTATCCGCAGTGGCGCAGCGACCCGATCGACAGATCATTTTCGCATTCACGATCATGAGGTTTCTTGCAGATTTATCTCCCTTCGGAGACATCTGAGGACAGCAAGGATGCTTCTGCTGTTTGTTCATGGTAATCTCTTCTGCCATAGTGCCATTCAGCATCAGAATTGAATGGAAGTCACTTTAGTATCCTAAGAGAACCACCATGTATGCATATATATGCAGTGGTGCCAATTAAGCCCTGGCATTACTTGTCCACATCCATGCACCGCAAAGCCTGATCTAACAAGGTCAGATCAAAGAGAGATGAGAGGAGAGAGAGAGAGATGTTGACCTCCCAACTCACTGCAACTGCAACACTGCAACTAAAGCAACGCAATTGCATTCCATCATTCAGTTGTGGCTAGACACATGAAATGAACCCAAGCCCATGGGTTCAGTTTCGGTTGAAGTGGCAGCTAGGGTCATATGCTACACATTTCTTCTTGCAAAGATCGAAAGAAAGAAGCCAGTGAATTGGCCTGTTAAATAATATGATACCACTACGTGTAATCAGATCACAGATAAGAAGAGGGAGGGAAAAACCACCAAAGATCGATGATGGCACTACATTACCTGCCTAGCTAGCTAGATGGTTCAAAGAAAAGAAAGAAGACGCTAAAAGTTGCTACATGCTGCCTACTCGATGCAAAAACCAGTATTCCAACACCGACTTTTCCAGGTACTGTTGCACTTCGGCTATTAGGATACAAAGCATGCTCTAGGCTGTGATTGTTTTGGCTTCAGCTTATTTTTCACTATTCATAAATTTCGTCTTTTTTTGAACTTTTGGCTTTTTGTTGAGTTTTTTTGCTGGTTCTTTTTTTCCTGTATTTGTTTGTATTATACGTAATGTGCTAACATATTTTTTAATTTTTTTAAATTTAATTATGCTAAATAAGTCTATGTCAGCTACAGTGTTTTTCAGTCAGGTACAATATTTTTTAGCTATAAACCACAAAAAAAGCTCAAATGATCACCTCCCTATATCCTCCTCCACATTATCATGCGTGTTTCAAAGCTAATTCGCATCAAAGGCGCGAGAGAGCCACCGGGGTGCGTCTTGTATGTGCATGCAAAGGCTCCTACATAGGAAACGAGAAAGCACCTTGCCATCCTCTACTCGCCTCCAGAAATTCAAGGACACATACACATGTGCTAGTGTGTACCATGCACACTGTACATCCCTTATGTATGTGTTTCCTTGAGACTTGCGAGGAGAACGATGTGACGCAGGCAGTGCTACGTGGCATTCTTTTGATCTGTGCTTTTATATGATATATGCTATAATTTATTAATTTAATAGATAATATTTATTGAAAGAAGTTGAAAATAACGGGCTAGCTGCTGGTCCCTGCATGAAGGAATTGCTTGCGTCGATACACCTCTCTCGATCGGCCACGATGATGTAAGGCACAGTGCAGTACGGTACCTCTAGCCAGCGGTTCCTAGCTAGAATCCAACTTGATCTGACAAAACTTTTCTTTAGGTAGAGAAATTACAACGGTGGAAAGTAAAATACGCACGACAAGTGCCTTAAAAGTGAAAGGCACACTACATTTTGTTTCTTATAATTATTACTAGATGCGGAAGCATAGCGCAACACCGCGTTAGCTACTACGTGGATAAAAAAGTACACAATTCGTAAGGGAGATTTTTTGTAAAAATTAAGACTTAATTACATAAAAGAATGTGTTTTACGAAAAATCAAGAACTGATGCGTAATTCTCGGAAAACTATGGAGTTTTATTCCGTGATGTGCCAATATGTTGGAATCTAGGTGGTTGACAAATGTGATTGGAACATGGTGGTTGAACAACATTGTTGAAACGTCGTAGTCGATCAATGTGGGCAAAACATCGCGGTGGAAGGAAGGTGGTTGAAGGATGTGATCGGATTAATGTGATCAAAATCTCGTGGTCGAACCATTGTGCTCGTAATCACATGATCGGTTTACCGTATTGTCATAACGTGGTCGAAATATCATAGTCGAAAAAACGCGGTCAAAAGAACGGTTGAAGGAATGTGGTTAAAATATCGTGGTCGATCCACATGCTCGAACTAACGTGATTGAAACATTATGGTCGAAACCTCGTCGTCGAAACAACATGGTCGAACAAATGTAGTCGAAACATCGTGATTGTCATAACGTGGTCGACCAAAGTGGTCGAAACATCATGGTCGGCACAACATGGTCGGCCCAACGTGATGGAACCACAACATGATCGAACCATCGTGGTCCACAAAACATGGTCGAACCATCATGGTTGACACAACGTGGTTGACTGAAGTGGTCGAAACGTCATGATCGAACCACCATAGTCAAAACAATATGGTTGAAACCTCGTGGTCGACCCAAGTGATCAAAACATGGTAGTCGAAACAGCGTGGTTAACCTAACGTGGTCGAACCAAGGTGGTTCAAACAACACGGTCGAACGTATCATAGTTGAAACAATATGGTCAAACGTATCATGGGCGACCGAAGTGGTTGAAACAATCGTGATCGAACCAGCGTGGTGGACACAAAGTGGTCAAAACAATCATGGTCGAAACATCGTGGTTGAACCAGTGTGGTCGATACAACGTGGTTGAAACATGGTGGTCGAAATACTGTGTTCGAACGAACGTGGTCGAAAAATCCTGGTCGAAAACTCGTGGTCGGAACTATCATGGTCAAACAACCATTATCGACCGAAGTGGTCGAAATCATCCTGGTCGAAACCTCATGGTCAACCAAAGTGGTCGACATCATTCTGGTTGAAACCATTCGTGGTCACAACAACATGGTCGAAATATCCTGGTCGAAAAAATTATGGTTGAATCAGAGTAGTCAACACAACGTGATCGACCGAAGTGATCAAAACATGGTGGTCGAAACATCGTGGTCGAAAATATCGTTATCAACACAACGTGGTCGAAACAATATGGTCGAACGTATCGTGCTCGAAACCTCATGGTCGAAACAACATGATCGAACGTATTGTGCTCGAAACCTCGTGCAAACCAAAGTGGTCGAAACATCTGGTCAAAACTATCATGGTCGAACCAACATGGTCGGTACAACGTGGCCAACTCAAGTGGTCGAAACAACCTGGTCGTACGTATCGTGATCAAAACATGTTGATCGAAACTGTCATGGTCGAACCGAAGTGGTCGAACGTATCGTGGTCAAAACAATATGATTGAACGTATCGTGGTCGAAACACTCGTGGGTGAAACAACATGATCGAACGTATCGTGCTCAAAACCTTGTGATCGAACCGAAGTGGTCAAAACATCCTAGTCGAAATGATCGAAGCAACGTAGTCGAAACATCATGGTCGAACAAATGTGGTCAAAACATCGCGGTCGACACAACGTGGTGGAACCAACCTGGTCGAACTATCATGATTGACATATCGTGGTCGAAACATGATAGTCGAACCAACATGGTCGGCTCAAATGGTCGAAACAACGTGGTCGACCTAACGAACTTGAACCAAGGTGGTGGAAACACTATGATTGACTAACGTGGTCGAAACATCGTGGTCGACACATGGTTGATCTAAGTGGCCAAAATATGGTGGTCAAAATATTATGATCGAAACAACCTAGTCGAATGTATCGTGATCACAACATCCTGGTCGAAAATGTCGTGGTCGAACGAAGTGATCGAAAGATTCTAGTCGAAACTATCGTGGTCGAAATAATATGGTGGAACATATCCTGGTCGAAATCTCGTGGTCAAGCAAACGTGGTCGAAACATCCTAGTCGAAACTATCATGGTTGAACCAACATGGTTAAAACAACATGGTCGAGTGTATCATGGTCAAACCAAGGTAGTTCAAAGAACGTGGTCGAGCATATCATGGTTGAACGTATCATGGGCAACCAAAGTAGTCGAAACAATCATGGTCGAACCAGCGTGGTGGACACAAAGTGGTCGAAACGTCGTGGTCGAACTAGCGTGGTCGACACAACGTGATTGAAACATGGTGGTCGAAACACCATGATCTAATGAATGTGGTTGGAATATCCTGGCCGAAACCTCGTGGTCGACCGTCGTGGTTGGAACCATCATGGTCAAACAACCGTTGTCGACTGAAGTGGTAGAAACCCCGTGGTCGACCGAAGTGGTTGAAATCATACTGGTCAAAACCATCATGGTCGAACAATCGTGATTGCAACAAAACAACATGGACAAACAACCATGGTCAGAATAACCCAGTCGAAACATCCTCATCGAAAATTCGTGGTCTAAGCAGGGAGGTCAACCGAAATGGTCAAAACATGGTGGTCGAAACCTCGTGGTTGAAAATATCATGGTCGACACAACGTGGTCAAAACAACATGGTCAAACATATCATGCTCGAAACCTCGTGGTCAAAATAATATGGTCGAACGTATTGTACTTAAACTATCATGCTCGAAACTTCGTGGTTGAAACATCCTGGTTGAACCAATGTACTCGAAACATCGTGGTCGACACAACATCGTCGAGCAAACATGGTCAAAATATCATGGTCGGCACAACGTGGTGGAACCAACCTGGTCGAACTATCGTGGTCAAACCAACGTGGTTGAAACCTCATAATCAAAAATATCATGATCAAACTAGCGTGGTTGACCCAAGTGGTCGAAAGAGCGTGGTCGACCTAACATGGTTGAACCAAAGTGATCAAAACAGCGTGGTCGACACAACATGGTCAATCCAAATGGCAAAATACAGAAGGCAAAACGTATATTAGATATACATGAATAAGCACATACATGTGGAGTATGATACAGGATTCGAAGAAAGCTATGATTATTGAAGTCTATATATGTGTTGGTTGCATGTAGTAAGGAAGTAAGTATTTTTTTTACAAAATCCTAAAAGGTTACAAAAGTGTATTATAGAAAAGTAGTGGTAATAATAGGAGGTACTAAATAGAAGAAAGCACTCCTTTATATACTATATTTTTGTTTTAGCAGAAGGAACGCCTTGGTCATCTTTGATTATCATTTTCAGGCCTGAACGTGATGTAACTGGCTGGCAACGGTAATAACAGGAGGTACTACATAGAAGAAAGCACTTCTTTAGATACTGTATTTTTTTTTGTTGTAGTAGAAGGAACGCCTTGGTCATCTTCGATTAACATTTTTAGTCCTGAATGTGATGCAACTGGCTTTGGTCGAATCGTCGTACTCGAAGCGTCGTGGACTGCGGCATGACCGAGAACGTGATCGAAGCGCCGTAGTCGAAGCGCTATAGCAACCAGCCCCAACGACCGCTTCAACTACGGCGCTTCGACCATGACCTTTTTTCTAAAAATTACTTGAAACATCATGGTCTATGTTGTGGTCAAGAACGTCATCGAAGCGCTGCACTCGAAGCGCTATGGCACCTAGCCTCGACTATTACTTCGACCACGACGCTTTGACCACAAAGCCATAGTCAAACGGAGTGCCTGAAGTGCCTGTAAAATTTGATAAAGATAGCATACAATTTGATAAAGATAGCAACTCACGTCCATAAGAGAATAGAGCCAATTCGGTAAAGAGAGCACAAAATTCGATAAAGATAGCACCTATCACCTCAGATCCATGAGAGAAAAAATGATAAACGTATAAATAGTAAATCATATAAAATTCGATAAAGATAGCACCTCAGGTCCATAAGAGAACAGGAGCGGCGATGGGGTCGACGCGACCAAAGAGAAGGTGGGCAACGTTAGCGATGGCGATGAGGTCGACGCGGCCAAAGAGGAGGAGGGTGGCGTAAGCAAAAAGGAAAAAGGAGCGGCAGGCGCGACCCAGGCAAAGAAGAGGAAGCGAGAGCAGGTAGAGAATAGCAAACGAGGGTAATAGAGCGGAGGACGCGGGCGCAGCTACAAAAAAGGCAGCTGTGATGCGCTACAACGAAAGGCGCGTGAACATTCGCGAGAACACACAGAGCTCACCCAAAGATCGTGCATCGCGCGGTCTGCCCGATCGAACGGCCGACATAAGCGCAAGGTATAGAAGAGCATTCAGCAAAGCGGGGGACTTTTTTGTAAGGTCGGTGACATGGCATGGGGGAGGTTGAGAGGTTGATTTGAGACATCTATTCTATAGATTTTTAAGTAGTTATGTATTGTCTATATTGAGCGACCTAGGTACTGTTTTAAAGTAAGGCAATATTTTAATTCCAAGTTTTATTAGGAGATAAAAACAATAAACTAATGATGCAAAACTCACAACTAACAGTAGGCTACTCATCATACTTCAGAATATACTCAAGAAAGAATATAGTAACCAAATCGAACGTGCACGCGAACGACTTACTTGTTAGCCTGATGAAGAATAGGAAGCCGCGCAGGTTTGACGCCGTGCAGAACGTAGATGACGCAGTGCAGTGAGCGGTCGCACAGATGCGCTGCCCAGAAACCTTATTGCCGCCCCCCGTGCAGGTACTCTCTGCGGCAACGATTCGGAGATAGCCGCTCTCCCTCCTTCCATGTGCACGCCGGGAAGAAAGGTCGACGAGGTTCAGACAGCACAGTACTCGAGCACAAAATCGCAGAAGAAAAAATGGAGCAGTAGGATTCTCCTTTACACTCTGGACTTCTCCAGGCATATATAGACAGACTGATAACTGACATGATTAAAACAGCCATTATCCACTGGTAACTGACACATTCAACCAGCCATTTATCCACTAGTAACTATCTGTCATCAAAACCCCAGTAAAACCTCAAAGTCAAACGTTTGAATCTCATTCAAACACACACACACACAGAGTGGTGTAGAGTTTAGCAAAAAATAAAGATGGACTTGGTCTGCCAAGAGTCACAAGTAAGTCACGCGATTTTCATGCGAAAATACGTGAATACGCGTGCGCTGTGAATAGACAGAACCCTCCTCATACCATCTCTATCCATATTCAAGAAGTGGTGAGGCTCCACCTTATAAATCGGTCTTCCTCGCTTTTCCTTAGCAATATGGTACTAAACCATGTATATTTTGGAATTAAGGAAATGAGTCATAATTAAATGGGCCAATATCTAACAGGTACCTGTTTGGATTGAATTTAGAGGAATAATTTGTACAATTTCACTTGTCGTAAAAGATATCATGAATAGTAGTACACGTCGATGACCAATATATCGATGAATAGTCCCAATCAAGCCCGTTAATGCTCGGAGCTAGCATAGGCACCCCGTTTAGAAGGAATGATTCTCAGAGGAATTTCACAGAAACTCTACGTCAAGTCGTAAACGAGCCGAGCAAGCTTGAGCCAGGGAATTTTGGACACTGTTGGACCCCTGTGCACTCGAAATTCCATTTTGGCCCCCTAAATAAAAAATTTCCAATTTTGGACCCCTTCTCACCGCACGTTTACCAGAGCGTGACACGCGTCCCGGTCGTGCGGTCTGGTACCGCACGACCGGACTGTTCACCAGGTACCAGACCGCACGACCCGCCCGCCTCGTCGCCCAGCCGCGCGATCTCCAGCCCAAGCGCGCGACTCTCCAGCCCGACCGCGCGACTGCTGGCGCGAGCGCGCGACCAAATTCCGGACCGCGCGACTGCTGGCGCGAGCGCGCGATTGAACCCCCGACCGCATGATCCATTTTCCGGACCGCACGAATCCAAATACCAACGCTCCGCTCTCGAAGGAACTGTAGATTTTTTAGGGTTTGGTCTGTTTAGGGTTTGCAATACTCGTGAATATTTGTACGGTTTCTCAATTTTGTAGTTGTAAACTGAGAAAAAAATAGATAAAGTTGCAATAATATTTTATCTTCATTGTTAGTTGCAGATGTATAAAAAATTTGGATAAATTTTTTTAAAAAACAATTAATCGTAGAACGATCGTTTCATAAAGTGGTAAGTGATATTTAGGGTTTCGTATGGTTTTAAGGTTTGCAATCACCATGTTTTTTGTATGTTTTTGTCAATTTTGTAGATGTAAACTCGGAAATAATCTGAGCAAGTTGTAATAAAAGTTTATATTCATTGTAACTTGTAGATGCCAAAAAAATTTTGGTAAATTTTTTTAGGAACGATTGACCGTAGAATGATCGATAGAATTTTGGACACTGTTGGACCCTGTGCACACAAAATTCCCGTTTTGACTTTTAGGGTTTGGTATGTTTTTAGGGTTTGCAATCCGCGTGATTTTTGTATGTCTTGTCAATTATGCAGTTATAAACTGCGTAAAAATCAGATAAAGTTGTAATAACAATTTATGTTCATTGTAAGTTGTAGATGCATAAAAAATTAACCCAAATTTTTTTAGGCACGATTGACCATAGAACGGTCGATACATAAAGTGGTAAGTGATATGACCAGTGGCATGTGTGGAACTCTGTATTTGTAATGTTCAGAACTCCACCACTAGTCCTAACATGCCTTAGAGAATATAACTTGCTGGGTGTATTACATTTTGTCTACCGGGTATAGCGTGGTTGTTTCCCCTTATTCTCGCGCCGTGAAGATGGCTCCGCTGCATCCTTCTTCCTGTCACTCTTGATCTTGAGAGCTGCCTCACGAGCTTGAAGCTCCTCCTCCTGATGCTTGATGGCTGCTTCACGCAGACTTAACTACTCCCGCCTCCTTTGCAGCTCATCCTCCTTGCCCTTCAGACGGATTTGGTCCACCCTCACGCGGCGCTCTTGCTCAAGCCGCATCTGTCGTTCCACCTCGCGAGCCTGAGTCATCTTGACAAAGTATTGTCCTTTGTTTTCCACCTGCATTGGGCGGTTCTGTGGCCATGCCGCCGGCACCCGATCCACCCATTCGATGAACTTGCAAGGCTATGTGTGGCGTGGTAGATGTCATGGATCAAGTTGAGAAACGATAACGAGAAACAAATTATTTAGTTGTCGTCGTTACCACGAAGTTGTCATCCAGGTCTGGACACTTGAAGAACCTACGGCCGTAGTTGGCTCGTTGTACTGGATCCGTCCAGACGCACAACATCGTCCTAAAGTCGCAATGGCACTTCGGGCGCTCATGCCACTCCGGCACTCCAAATGGGTCGGACCTCCAGGAAGACATTGTTGTGTAGTAGTATTGTGATGGCTTGGGAATGAGATGTGGTATGGAAGACATAGGAGGCCTTTATGTAGGCAGGTTATCTGGTGCACTGGGCATAGTCCATGGAGAGGAGGACATGGGAATCTTTTGAGCATAGTCAGGTTTCCAGTGTAGCAATAAATGTCCCTACGAAGGCTTCTGAGCCTGTAGTCTCGTAATAAATTCAGAGATTTTGAGCATTCAATGTATGTGGTACAACGTAGCCTTTTTAGTCGTTTGCAGGAAACAGTACGTTCCACGAAATAAGTGATACAACATTGCCTTCTCAGAGGCCAGTAATCATAACTGGGCAAAGCTGCCCGGTTTTGTCATGTCACTGCGCAAGGCTGCCCGGTTTTGTAATGTCACTGCGCAAAGGTGGCCACTTTTGTCCGTGTCACTGCGCAAAGCTGGCCCGTTTAGTCATGTCACTGCGGAAAGCTGGCTCGTTTAGTCATGTCACTTTGCAAAGCTGGCCTCTTTTGTCATGTCACTGCGGAAAGCTGGCCTCTTTTGTCATGTCACTGAGCAAAAGCTAACATCTTTGCTCATGTCACGGGTCTCCTCGCAATCCTCCACCATCTTGTCCCATTGCTTCTTCTTGCCTTTGTCCATCCCGATTGGGTGAGGGAAGCGCGGTGTAGTATGGGGTTTGCATGTGCAATGTTCGCTGCGAAATGGAATGCACACCAATTTATAGGGTCCGTTTTATCTCTACTCGTACGTGTAAAGCTTGTCCGCGTGGTCGTAGCAGTGAGTAAAGATGAGAGTGCTGCGAGACTACTACCAAAAGATGCCATCTTGTCATGTCTCTGAGAAAAGCTGTCCTATGTTGTCATCTCAATGAGCAAAGTTGTCCTCTCCTTTTCATGTCACGGAGCACAGCTGTCCTCTTTAGTAATGTCAGTGCCCAAAGCTAGCATCTTTTACCATCCCACTGAGAAAAGCTGCCCCGTTTCGTCATGTCACTGCGCAAAGCTGCCATCTTTTATCATCTCACTGAGCAAAGCTGGCCCGTTTCGTCATGTCCCTCGTTTGGTATAAATAGCACAGTTGGGGTCCCAGCACTTTGTAGACAGAGAACCGTGTAAATCGAACAAAGAAGTACCCTCTCTTTCGTGCTGGAACAAACCATGTCGGAAGCTGAGGGGCCAGTCAATTTTGGGTCACCGAAGGAAGACCTTCCCTTCGAAAGGAGGGAGATCTTTGGTCCACAGTACCGCTTGATACCAAGTCGGCGTGCTCAACCAGTGTGGCCGAAATGCAGACACAATGAGTACGCGGTCGTGCAAGCCCTGGATGGCCCGTTCGATGGCGGATGTCGTTTCTTCCGATGCCCACGCTCCGGGGTACAAATTACTAATAGTACATTTTTTGTTATTGGTTATGGACCCTCCATGTTTACCGTCGTGTCCCGCAGATGGCGATATGCGACTTCTCCCGCTGGATCGACCCTCCTCATGAACGGTATATATGCCGTTATGTGGATACATTATGGGATCGAGTATTGGAGTTGCAGGACCGAATCGAGACTCTCAATGAGGCGAACAACGACCTCCGCCAACAGATACGACGCGAGAGGGGTAACGAGGAGGTCGTGAACATAGGAAGCTCTTATGATCCCACATGTTGCTGCGCGAACCCGAGCTGCATATGTGCGTGCCACTACCAGGATGGCGAGCCACGTCCGAGGCGACCCCCTCAGCAATTCTCCATGTGGGTGCCACGAGGCTCGTTTGGCATGTAGGTAAGAAGGTGTATGGTTGTGTTGTGTTTTAGTTGTTGTGTTCGTTGGTGTGTTGATGGCTGTAGTACTTGCTATATATTATGTACGGGCAATGTATGTGTTGTTTCGTGTTGTCATGTCACTGAGCAAAGCTGGCATCTTTTGTCTTCTCACTGAGCAAAGTTGGCCTCTTTGGTCATGTCACTGAGCAAATCTGGCCTCTTTGGTCATGTCACTGAGCAAAGCTGGCATCTTTTGTCTTCTCACTGAGCAAAGCTGGCCCCGTTTTATGATGTCACTGGGCAAAGTTGTTATCTTTTGTCATCTCACTTAGCAAAACTGGCCTCTTTGGTCATGTCACTAGGCAAAGCTGCCCTCTTTTGTCATCTCACTGTGCAAAGCTGCCCTCTTTTTCATGTCACTGAGCAAAGGTGCCCCTTTTTGTCTGCTCACTGCCCCTTTATGTGCGTGTTTGGTTTGTGTTGTCTGTGGTCTTTGTGCATGAGGCTGCCCCCCACACAGCCTATAAAACGGAGCCATCCCTCACATACGCCCTTGCCATGTTATCAGTCACCTCCTGAGTTAGTTGTTCCCAATCTGTATAGTTTTCTTTCGTGCTCACTCCCCCAAACTAGGCAATGAGTCAGCTCAGCACGTCTTCATGGGCACCCACGGTGATGTGCCCAAATTGCAACACGGTGGTAAGACGTAGGACATCACAGACGGCCGCGAATCCTGGGCGACACTACTACAAGTGCCCCTATCACTCGGTGAGTCAGATTGTTTCGGGTTCATGCAAATCGTGGTGGTATGTTTAAAAATCTTATTGTCATGGAATCACAGGAAGCTCCTCGTGGTTGCCGATTTTGGGTGTGGGAGGATGAAATGGGCAATAGGACAGACAATGTTCGCCATGAGAGAGTTGTCGTGGGGGGTTGCGACCCCGTCGGGACGCGGCATCGTTTCGACATACTAGAGTGGAAGATAAATTTAATGTTGTGTGCTATTTTGTTTCTTGTGTTTATTGTTATCCTCAAGTTGTAGTGCTGGAGGTTCTCCTCGTGTATGTTGGTAATGTTTTATGCTATGTTGTCGTCAAGCTATATTCTTTCTTGTTTTTCTTGTGTTTGTTGTTATCGTGTCTTCTCCCGCTGCCCCGTGTTGTCATCTCTCAGTTGGTTGTATGCCGTAGTAAATCAAAGAACTTAGAGCAACCCTTTTATACTTGAAACCATCTTTGAACATCAAACCATCAAGCACTTGAAAAACATCACAAAAATTACAAAAGCACAATTAAAAAAATTCATTCATCATCTCCTCGTCGCCGCCTCGTACGACGCATATGATCCTCTGAGAAGGTGAACCTACTAGAGGAGCATGGTGCATCGCGAAGATCGTAGTGCGAGGGCTGCGGCCGAGACGGCTGGCCAAAAATCATAGAGCTCAGCCATTCGGAGGTGTCTACATCCTACTTAGATGGTACATCTGAATTAGGCAATGGAAAGTACAAAAATTGTTCATAATGAGTAGTACAATTACAAGGCATTTACCTGCGTACTCTGAAAAGCGGATGACCCACCGTGAACGTCATGGACGTCATGGCCTTGTTGCTGGGAGTAAACCTGCATTTTTTTGCCAGTGCAATTAGATGGCTTTGAAATACACTTGTTTAGCTTAGAACGTTAGTGCATACCGGGGTATGTGGCTGCTGAAATGATGATGTCGACGGGTCGTCGCGCATGTACTCCTGCGATGTCATGCCTTGATACGTCTGCCCAAACCACCTGTCCCGGTCATCTAGGTTGGCCTGCACGGTAGGGGTGAACGAGGGCATCGCCCCCTTTGGTTGGTCCGGCGAGTCAGGGGCGCTGTCTGGAGTGGGCCCCCGTCGTCCTGGAGAGCGCGGTCGCTCCTCCGTCGCCCTCCGTGAGGACGTCGCCCTCCGTAGCAGCGTGCTATCCTGTCGCAATTGCTACAAGACGAACATGTGATTAGACATAAATGGTAAATAAGCCAATCAAAAATAGTTGGCAATTGTCGAACCGCCGGTCCGAAGCGCGTGGAGGCCGAGCGAGCGTAGATGGGCCGACTCTCGGACTGGGATGGACGTGACGTCGATGGCTGTGCTGATGGTGGTGCTGACGGCGGCGCGGAGGGAGGTGGTGGTCCCTGGCCACGTCTGCCACCGCGTGTAGCAACAACGTCATCTCGGTGGCGACCATAACTCAAGGCCCGTATCGCACCCCTTGCGTCATCGATGATGGTACGCATATAACCTACCCACCGAGATTCGGTATTTGACTTCCTACGTCATATAGCATCATCAGCCTCGTCCTCGATATGATGTAGCCGGTCCACCTGCAGTGAAACAAACAGTCAGTTCAAACGTAATCATGCACTGCGTAATGACATAGTAATCTCGTACCGCCTGGTCGACCCGTGCAGCTAGATGACGGTTTGGACCTTCCTGTATAGCGGCCTCGTGAACAGCCTGAAGTGGAGGATGTGGCGGCTCCCCTGTAAGCCTACTGCGGGTGCGTGGAGCGTACCACTCAAGGTATGCCCTATACGTCGCGGGGTCGTCCGGCCGGGTCTCATCCACAACCATCGTATTCGCACGGTCACCCCACATGTCTGTCCACATCCGCTGTGTGGCTCTCCAGTCTTCTGTCGCTCGCCCTCTCCTCGATTGCCTGCAAGTTCATTGAGACATTACACAATTAGTAGGGGCACAGACTAATTCATTAATTAAATTTATGGTGTAATGACATACCGGTGGGTGATGTCCGCAAGAGGTCGTCCTGGCATGGGGGGGACATGCTGGTACAGCCCGAACTGTCTCATGACTCGGTGTGGGTTGTATGGCTCAACGCAGTGCGCGAACACCAAGTGGCAGGTCGTCATCCAGTACCTGTGATCCTGCTCGCACTGAGATGACAACCGTGGGGGGCCGTGTTCGCAATGAACCGTGGAGACCATGGCCACCAAACTACTTTGCCAAACGGCAGAAGCTCGAACCTCTGGTGGAAATCCGTGTACGCACGTCTCGGTCTATCCCTGGCCCACCTCAACTGACCATGCGTCCAACGTGTACCCATTGTGGGCGCATCAACGGGGTCGTCGCCACCATCGAGGCCGTACAACTGCGGGATGAGGTCATAAGGGTGCACAACACGACCAAAGGAAGGCCTGCCAACGGGGAAGTGTTCCGACGACCACAACTGAAGGAGAAGGTAGCAGGCGGGTAGGACCGGCTCGTTGGCCGCGCTACGCTGCGAGGCGTCACACAAGCCTCGGTACGTCGCGCTAAGAACTGCTGATCCCCAGCTATACTGTGGCTGCTAACCAGGCCAGCCATCCGCCAAGGACTCCGCTAGGTGTATATAGCTAGGCTGCACGGAGTCTCCAGTGGTGCTAGGGAACAAGATCCACCCGAACAGATATAACAGGTACGCAACGAAGTGCGTCCGCACCACGGCCTCATCTACGTCTGCAGGACAGGTCATGTAGCGACGAAGCCATTCGTGTGGCACCCCAGCTGCGTTGTCTGGGATCGGATGACCGAACCGGTGACCCAGACGGACCTTCCAATCTGCTGCCTTTGGGGGTGGCACCACAGCAGCACCACGGACGGGTAGACCTGTAATCATCGTGACATCCTGCAGAGTAACCGTCATCTCCCCCCCCCCCCCCACCGGAAGTGGAAGGCGTGAGTCTCCGGCCTCCATCGATCAACGAGAGCGGACAACAGTGGCGCATCGTACTGGAACACATGTGGTAGATCCAACATGCGGGCAATGGGCAGCAGACCGGTGTCCCGCAGTAGTGGGATGTACCGCTGGTCGAGACGCCAGTTCTCTCGGGGGCCCCTAAGGACGAAGCAAGGAGGCCCGTGTGCGTCTCCCGACAACCACGCATGGCATCGGTGGTGCTCATCCCAACGGGGGTCTAGCAGCTCGAACGCCATGTCCTGCCAAAGAAGGATAACAAGTTAGTGTACATTATAACAAAATGCGCAATAAATAACAACAAATGTACTGACAGAGAAACATACAGAATGTAGCAAAACATACATAAAATGTGCACACGAATATGACCCACACGACAAGGAAACATATGGAATGTGCGAAAACATACATAACATGGTAATGTGCACGACATAGCTACATCGAGCCAACAATTCAGCGTACACCTCCTGCATAATACATTACATATGGATTGTGGTTGGTACTACGGAGCGTTGCTTGATGCCGGCCTGTTTGGGCACTGACTGAGGGAGTGGCCAATCGTCTTGCATAGCCTACACTTCGGGCGCCGAACATGATCCCCTCGCTGGCTATCATCCATGTCGTTGCGGATGCGACGGCTTTGTTGTCTTCCACGACCGACATGCTTCAATGCATCGTTGGGCACCCACTTTATCTCCCCCGGCCATAATTCCCTGTAGTGCATGTCTACCCCGTAGGAATGGAACTCTGCACTCCAGGTTGCATACAAGTGCTGCATGTCGTAGTACTTGGAGATGTACTGTGTCAACGCCTGGTTCCATATAGCGCAGGCCGCGTACACATGGGAGCATGGCTTGTGCAGAAGCTGGGGCTTGTTGCAGGTGCAAGATGCTTCATCACCAAGCGTGCATACCTGCTTGCGCTCCCCTCTAATGTGACCCATGACATATTTCTGCCTTAGGCGGACCTCAAACTTCCTCCTTAATCCATCAATGGGCTGAGCAATGTGGGATCGACCCTTCTCCATCTTCCTGTCCATGAAGGCCTGCATGACCTCAGAGTATTGCTTGTTTTCGTCAAGGTGCTTCTGCGCCATCATGGCTCTATTCACAAAGTACCCGACGGTACGGTTCCAAGTCTCGGCCACGATTGCCGTGATCGGCAGGGATCTGACGCCCTTCAAGACACCATTGTAAACCTCGGACATGTTGGTTGTCATGATCCCATACCTTGCCCCACCGGTGTCGTGCAACAAAGACCACATTTCCAAGTCAGGTGCATTGGACTGAACCCATTGTGAGAATACCCCGACTCTTGTGGAGCCCCCTCCACGGCCCCTGCTTCTGTATGCACATGCTTCGTAGCCTCCTGATCGAGCTGCCTCCACAAGGTGTCGAACTTCCGCTTCTGGTTCTGTATGCATAGCTTCTTGAACATCTTCATTAGGTCCTTGCTACGGAACCTTCTGTGGAAGTTCGCTGCAACATGCCTCATGCAGCAGCGGTTCTTCACATCAGTCCACTGGAAGGGGGGCTCCGTCCCATTCTGCAACGTTCACAACGCAGACAGCAAGCCTGCATTGCGGTCGGAGATAAGGCACACTTCAGGGCGTTCTTGCACCACGGCATGCTTCAAATTGCAAAGGAACCACAGCCAGCTATCTGTATTCTCGTTCTCCATAATTGCAAATGCCACTGGGAGTAACTGATCATTTGCATCGGCTGCAACTGCGGTGAGAATAGTACCCTTGTACTTGCCGGATAGGAACGTCCCATCTACGGTTAGCACTGGACGGCACCACCTGAAACCTTGTATCGCCTGATGGAAGACCCAGAACACTCTGTCAAGAATGAAACAGTTCGGGCCCTCCGTAGGATGGACCCTCTGCTGCCTGTTTATGTACGTGCCTGGGTTTGATTGTGAAATTTGATGCAGCATTCTTGGGACCAGATCGTACGCCTCCTCGTACGTCCCATACATACGGTGCAGCACCTTTCGCTTCGCCCGCCATACCTTCTTGTAGCTCACTTCGTAGCCCGCCGTGTTCGCTACTTCTGCCATTAGAACCTTCGGGGTAATTGACACATCTGCCTGGACGAGGTGCGTGACCAGCTCCGCAACATACGATGATGCCATGTTGCGATGTCTATGTACTGGCCCCGCAAGCTCGCAACTGTGATCTTGCAGCACCGTTATCCGGAACTCCGTGCCAACGCCCTTGTACCGTTGTGCACGGACTTTGCCACCACAGGACCCGTCGACACACTTCACGACGTACGTGTCCGGCTTTGACTTGTGGACCCGATACGTCCGGCTTATGTTGACGGCATGTCAATAGCCTGCTGGACAGCACTCTTATTACGGAAGCACTGCCCCAAAAAGAGTGCGCCCTCGCTAAACCCCCATTCTCCCTCCTCCTCCTGTGGCAGAACTAGGGCTGCCGCTGCGATGTCGTCCAGTCTGGACGACACGTACGCACCGTCCGTCGTTACAACACGACCTACCACCCCTCCAGTTGCACCTTCGCCATCCTCGTCCTCTCCAGAACTGCCTGTTTCCACCTCCTCATCCTCCTCGCTGCCCTCTTCTTCCACCTGGTCCCCCAGATACTCATGACAGTCAATACGGGCGGCCCACCACCTATCGTCCACACCTTCGTTGGGCTGGAAATTCTCGGCACGCCTCCTGTCGTCTTCATCACCCACTTCCTCGCCCACATGTTCTCCCGCAGAAGCGTCTTCATGACCGCCAGCCACTACATCTCCACCAGCGGCATCTGAACCAACCATGGCTGATGATTCTGCCCTCTCCACGAACTCGACATACACCATTGGCCTCCCATATATCGCAGCATCAGGGTTGCACACGACCTCCATGTAGTTCGCCCATGAGGCGTCATTGGTCACCTTCAGAAGTTGCCATATGCTCTCCCTTCCATCATCCACCATTGAGGCATAGACTGCCTCGATCCGTAACTTATTCCTTGCGGTCTATCGATCGAACGCTGAACGGACACACCTCCGTAGCTCACACAAGCTCATGGTGCTCAGACCGGGTGCCCGTATCACGATCCGCTCGCAATTTGACAGGTCCGCCCCATACGGCCCATCACGTACGAGACCACTCCCATAAAACACGAACAATTGTTGAATGTCAGCCATTGCATACCTAACATAAGTAACAATCGTACCATTTTAGTACACAGCATGTAACAATCGTACCATCTAATTAACAATTTTGATTAGTATATGTTTTGTATTTCTAAATCAACGATTTATTTGTAACTATTTTACTTTCAAATTGTACCATACATCAATTTAAATATTCATATCATTTTTATTTCCATCAAATGACCTTCATACTACGGTCATTCACTACGCATACTAATTATACAAATTGTCTCTAATCTAACTACTACAAATTTACCACCTACAAATGCTCCAACATAAATATTTACTTTTTCAACACCTACACATTATTTACACTACAATCTTTTGTAACTTTAACTTAATATAGTATTTATGTTGCTCTACTACAACTTTCTATGACTGCTATTATATTTTAATTCTAATCTACCAAATTTATTTCTAATTTATTTTTACCACCTACCGCACTGTATGTAGTTCTTCCCTAAGCGTACTAATCATATGCTTCTAATCCTAGTACTATTGTTATCACCTATAATTGCTCTAACATAAATATGTATTTTCTCAACGTCTACACACTACAACTTCATATTTTCCACCTAAATGAAACTACTTTACAGTACGTATGTTCACAAAAAAAGGAAAACACTATATACACTACAATACATCATGCCTAACATATGCAAGATTTGCTATACATACATAGCGTACAAAAGATTGACATAAAATAACAGTAACACAAGATGGTTTCCTTAATTAAAGCCTAATGACATACATAAAATTATAGTTGCACGGCCACAAAACTTACCTCTTGTTGATGTTCACGAGACGATCTACAACTTTTCTACTTGCCAAATCCGCTGATTCCAAATGAAAACAACTCAACTCTTCTGGCTTTCGCTCCTCACTTTTCTTCACCAAAAATTGTATAAGCCTACCAATTATACAAATTGTCTCTAATCTATCTACTGTTGCTATCACCCACAAATGCTCTAACATAAATATTTACTTTCTCAACACCTACACATGTAAGCACGTATGTTCATCAAAAAATAACTACATTACACTACATAACTTCAACAAATAAATACGACATTTTCTACACTACAATACATCATGCATCATTTTTACCTACAACATAAACACCGTATTGGCTTATAAGAACATTAACGACATACGGTTTGCCTAATTACAAGCTAATGACATTCACAGAAAATACTTGCACGGGGCCAAAAATTACCTCTTCTTGAAGCTCAGAAGACGATCTACAACTTTTGTATTTGCAAAATCTGCTAACTCCAAACAAAAGCAACTCAAAAATCTGAGTTTCCACTCTTTCTTTTCCTCCCTTCACTCCCTCTCTCGCTGTCTTTACTTCCACTGCGAACCAGAAGACTTCACCGCATGCATCTGCTCACCAAGCGAGCTCCAAAGCCATTTTATTGCGAATGTTCCTCACCCATTCAGCAAAATTTGGGGGGCCATATCACATACTACAAAAAAAGGCCACCCGTGAAGCTTTCGGCGGAAGGATTAGACGGAGAGGGAATCGCGCGGTCTGCAGCGTGCGCGCGGGCGGGGTCACGCGGTCGGCATCCGAGGCGTGCGGTCGGGAGAGAGAACGCGCGGTCAGCAGCCGAGTCGCGCGCTCCGTAGGCGCGTCGTGCGGTCGGGCGGCGGGGCAGCGGGTCGGGCGTCGAGTCGCACGGCGGGGCAGCGGGGTCGTGCGGTCTGGTACCGCACGACCCATGAATAGTGCGGTCGTGCGGTACCAGACCGCACGTCTGGGGCACGTGGCAGCGTCTGGCGATTGCGCGCTCAACAGGGGTCCAAAACCGGAATTATTTTCGCTCGGGGGCCAAAACGGGAATTTTGGGTGCACAGGGGTCCAAAAGTGTCCAAAATTCTGAGTCAGGTTCGACGGAGCTCGCACGAAGCTACGGCTTGGCTCGTTAGTGTATCGAGCTAGAAAGTCGGCTCGGTGCGTGGCTCAAGCTGTCCAGAACTACTCCACAAGCCGACTGAGCTTGGCAGCTTCCAAGAGGCTCACAGATTTGAACAAGGTGATATCAAACAACTCGGCACAGATTTGAACAATATCCAAATGGAAAATAGCTTCACAGCGTTGAACAATATCCAAAAGGAAAATAGCTTCACAGAGTAAAATCAAATCATCATCTTGAAGACCAGAATGGCCAAGAAAAGTAAGGAGTGAGATTGATATTCATGCTGCCATGCACCCTTTGAAGGTCAGGATCAAATAAGTCGAGGCTATACATCCAGACAAGAAAACTTCCAAGATAGCATGGCTTCAAGAGGAACTTAATCAATGGAGATGTTTTACATGAACTTAATTGATTACCACTTGAAATTGAAGCTAACATGTACATTTCACCTAACACCAGTGATCCAGAAAATTACAAGGGCCGCAGTGTACAATATGACATGCTAATGGATAATCAAAAGTACCGTGGCCTAATACTTAGAAGTGGTTAAGGGTAAAGAAACAGCATAATGTATACTATAGTTTACTTACACATGGAAATATAAAGTGGCTGTATATGCCATGAACAAGTGAAATGACAAAAACATAAACATAAAATACACTTACAGAGCCAACATGACACTCAAATACCCTTTGAATGGTGTCTGCAGAGCCTGTGCAAAAGAAAAGGTAAATGCTTCTTAAGATCTGTGTAAAGTTAGATTAGAGAATAACAAAGTGAAGATGAAAGATGCCCCAGTTACAAATTCAGGTTCCATGGTGAGAAGATAATTTCAAGAATGCACAGTTAATAACGAGCTGTTTTCACATATCACCAATTCATAGGCTTAATGATTTGATGGCTTCAGATAAATTACTCTGGAACAAGATGCTCAGTGTAATTCTGGCATACCATGTTGTACTAAGCTAAACACAGCAAGTTGTGTGTAACATACCATGTACTAAGTAAAATACTACACAAACTCAACTCACCGCACTAGAATCTTGGCCAATGACAAAAACCAAAAGCTGAGGCTGAAAACTTTCTGTCGCCGGAACAACCAATTTATTCATTGCATATTCCGTATCCCCACTTCCATTAGGCAAAGGTATATTGAGATTGTACCTATTGAGTTTCATGCACCAGCCAGTTCACCCATAAGCTTAAGCTGATGAGGAAAGATTGACAATTCACTTATACTTCACCAGTATCCTAGCCCCCCTGCCTTCACCAATCTCATCAACCGAGCCGCTCTGCGGGTGCGACGGACCCCATGAACCATGCTTCATGTGGAGAGAGATTGTCAACACGCTGTCTTTGTGGTAGAAGCCCAAGATCCAAAGCCAATAAGAGCTTTACGTTAGAGGATTTTGTGAGGAGATTTGGGGGCTGACCGGACGAGTGGAAGGAGGGGAGCTCGGTGGCGTGTGCGGGGCATTGAAAGAGACTTCACTCGGCTCGAAAATTCACAAGCCTGAGCCGGCTCGAGCTCGTTACGACTTACGAGTCGAGCCAGCTCGCAAGTCTCGAGCTATTTTTCTAGTCCTAAATATAGGTTTCACACCCTCCAAAATCTATATCATCACATGAATTTCAAAGAAACTCTACGTATCAAGTAAAGTGTATGTTTCATGCCCTCCAAAATTTACATGAAATTTCTGTGCTCCAAACGGATCTTACTCCCTTTGATATGCTTCATCTCTCTCTTACTGATCCGGTCGTGACGTTCTGCACCTCTACCTGTACTAGTACTGTTCCCATTTTATGCGCCTCACTGTTCTTCTCCTTCAATTAAACCTTTGAACCTGCGTGTTGTCGGTTGGTACTACTGTTAGCTAGCTAGGCTGCCTCTATACAAAAGATGAGGAGAAAGCGCTACTACTACTATTTGTCATTTGATTTCGAGGCAAGCAAATTCAATCAAGCTGTGGCCAGTCAAGATATGCAAAAGTGAGACTTTGGTTGGTCCATCCTGTGGTCGCTACTGCCTTGTTGTGTTTAATTATGTCTTTGCACTACTTTTTTTGTAAATGATGTTTTATAATCTTTGCTGTCAAAATTTCTAAATTTGACAATCAATATGTTTAAAACTATTTAGGTTAGCCATATAAAAGTTATATCATTAGATTTTTTAAAAAAAATTACTTTCATAAATTTATAATAATATAGAATTATCAAAAATAATGGTAAAAGTTAAATCTCAGAGTTAGAGATCCAAAAAATAAGTACATCGTTTTAAAAAAGAATAGAGTTAGTAGTAGTGGTAAAGAGAAGTCCATTTTAAGTCCATGGTCTTGTTGATTGTTGGGAGTGTATAGGCATCACCCGGATGTTTTCTTCTTAATTATTATCTAAATTTGTGACCTTTGGATTAGAGATCAAAAGGCTCTTGTTTTTAAATAGGGGAGATTTTTTTCAAGAGGGAGGGGGTAGAATTCAAGAGGAGGGAGGAGAATTCATGTTCATTGGATCTCTAATATTAATCCAATGATCCTAAATTTGGATGATAGTTAAGAAAAAAAAATATCCGAATGATGTTTAACAAAACCCGATTGTTGCAGCCTATGGTTATGGCATCCCATACTTCCACGGGGAATAATAAGGGGGTATTTATGTTTCCAAGCACCAAGATATATTGTCTATCCCATTACTATTCACAAGAGACACACTGCAGCTGTAGTAGCATCCACTACTCATCATGCATTCATCCAATATCTTTGTTTTGTTCACAATCACACACTCTCTCTGGTCTCTAGCTAGTACCCTCCCTTTCCCCAACCCACGTCTCTCCTTGAGCTCTAACCCCAAATCCACCTTGATCCACCCATGGGAGACCTTGCTTACCCCAGTTTCTTGAGAAGAAATCAACACACTCCCTCCTCCCCTCCCATGAAGGAAGCCCTCCCCCTCCTCAGCCTCACCCCTTCACCTCACCATCACCACATGGCTGCTGCTTCTTGCAGCAACCAGCAAGAAGATGGCCATCGA
Organism: Dendrocalamus latiflorus; assembly: GCA_017311315.1. NCBI lineage: Eukaryota > Viridiplantae > Streptophyta > Magnoliopsida > Poales > Poaceae > Dendrocalamus > Dendrocalamus latiflorus. The sequence goes on from CM029609.1 coordinate 44,691,153, forward strand.
CTGCACGTCACCCACACCTACAGTACTTGTTGCAGCAACAAACAAGAAGAAGATGAGCTCACAGTGGCCCTGCACATAGGCCTACCGATCCATTCTCCTTTTGCGGCGGCGGCGGCGGCGGCGATAACAACAACTAGTGGCAGTAGTTTTGCTACTACCTGTGATGCAGATGCTGCAGGAGTGCGAAGAGGCCAGAAAAGGGGAGAAGATGAAGGAAGCGGCAACAGCAGCATGGCCGCCATGGCTGCGGAGGCAGGTAGCTTGAGGAAGGGCGGTGGGCAGTACTGGATCCCGACGCCGACGCAGATCCTCGCCGGCGCCACCAAGTTCGCCTGCCCCGTCTGCCACAAGACCTTCAACAGATACAACAACCTTCAGGTACATACATACGGTTAACTGGACAATACACACACGTATCTCGCAACATAGAAAGTATTTTGCGTAACGGAAGGTATGTATGTGTAGTATACGAGTATTTAAGACCATATAGGTGATATAAACAATATTTCAAATGTGGTATGTATATTTTTTTGATATACTTCTTTTTGGATTTATTCATCATATACCCTCCCCTTAGATGGAAATTTAGGATTTACCCTCCTGGCCCACGTGTCAGTGACTTATAATGACCCCACATGTCATTGAGGTGGGAGGGTAAATCCTAAATTTCCATCTAAGGGGAGGGTATATGATCAACTTTCCCCTTCTTTTTATGTACGTATATGATGGTATTTATAAAATACGCAAAAAAAACTATGAATTTCCTTACAAGTTTTTTGTGTAATTCATATTGGAGTATCTTATAATTAATACATGAATATAACTAAAGTGGTAAAAGAGTATTCTAAGTTTTTTATGTGGTATATTAGAGGTGTGTGTAATTACACCGGAAGTAAAAGGTATTTTCTCTCTCTATATATATATATAGTGTGTGTGTGGTCCTCCCTCAGCTCTCTCTAAAATTCCAATATTGATTGCATTGCATGTGCTTATTCGTTGGCATGCAACAAGTAGAGAAGAAACTGTGGACTATGCATGTATGCATCACTGACACTAGCTAGTCGTACGCATGGATGATAATTGCATGCATTGCATGTTGCTATACGTGCAGATGCACATGTGGGGGCACGGGTCGCAGTACCGGCGGGGCAAGGCGTCGCTGCGGGGCGCGCAGCCGACGGCGATGCTGCGGCTGCCGTGCTACTGCTGCGCGGCGGGGTGCCGCAACCACATCGACCACCCGCGCGCGCGCCCGCTCAAGGACTTCCGCACGCTGCAGACGCACTACCGCCGCCGCCACGGCGCGCGCCCCTTCGCCTGCCGCCGCTGCGCCAAGTGCTTCGCCGTCCGCGGCGACTGGCGCACCCACGAGAAGAACTGCGGCCGCCTCTGGCGCTGCGCCTGCGGCGCGGACTTCAGGCACAAGCGCTCCCTCAACGACCACGCCCGCGCGTTCGGCGACGGGCACGGCGACCCCGCCGCAGTCGAGGACCGCGGCAACGACGGCGGCGGCGGAGAGCGCGATGCTGTTGGTGTGTGAGCAAATCAAGATTCAAGAAATGCGAGGAGGGCCGGGGGTGAGTGTAAAACATGTCGCTACAAACTATATACGATGCTTTGTGCAAGGTGTAGATCCGTTTTAACATTCAGCTCGTAATTAGGGCTAAAGAATTTGTTTGTGATCATATGGATAGATCCAATGCAAAAAGGTTTAAATTGGAAATATGATGCATTGCCTTATTTGCTCGCTATATATAGTATAAATAACAGGGACACCATGGTGTCTGGGCACCAAGTCTCCCTGCTTTTGGATTACTTTTAGATGCATGCTAGTGTGATTGAGACTTTTCATCCATGATTAAAATTTTTCATCTATGATTGATTTAGCATGCCTGATATATTATATACCATTGTACTAACACGCATTTAAAAGTAATCTAAAGGTAGGGAGACTTGGTGCCTAGACACCATGGTGCCCTATTAAAATTATATATATATGGCTGTGACTTATAACTTATAATTGAATTTTTTTTGAATTATGTACTGTTCGTAGGAGGCAGTACGCAGAGGAAAATAGTCGTATGCGATTTTAGCTGGTACAGCTGAATTCGGTACAATTTATACTATAATTCACTTGTAGACCATGCCTTAAAAAACACAAAACATTTAAAAACTAATTAATATAGCATAAACCAAAAACCACAAGGCATAAATCATTCTGAACGCACCTATACAAATCCAAGAATTACCCCATTGTTAATTTTGCTTATCTGGATTTTTTGGGCAATTTTTTGGCAATTGGTTAGCACAGTCGTCCTTAAAGCTCACAACTTAAAGACATGGATTCAAATCCAAAAAAAATCAACAAGTAAACTAATGTAATGTTTAGTTGGAGGTATCGATGCGAACCGTGGACTTAGCCATTCTGCCATACAACTTGGATGCCGCATCGGTTAGACTAGCCACCAATTATCGCTTGTCTTAATTTCATGTCAATGAAATGTTACATCAATTACTTAACATGGAGTTTCGGAAGTTGAAGTGTTACAGTTGAATTGAAAATTTTGCTAAACACAAAGATATTTCTGACGTGATGTCCGGGTCTCCTCTAATTTCCTTATATTTCATTTGTGTGTGTTTTTGAGATATCATTAATTTGTGTTACTACACCATGTTGTGGCATTGCATCATTACACGTACCAATTACTACTCCCTCTAGTCCTTTTTATTTTTTATTTTGTATATTGATATGATCTCTAATACACAAGTTTGATCATAACTTTTTTCTAATTACATGTTTGTTATTAAAAATAATAATGACATCAAACTAGTTTTGACAACAAGCCTACTAGTATCATTTCATATGACAAATTTAAATACTTTTCTATATACTAGCTGAATGCCCGTGCGTTGCTACGGATTTTTAAAATTTATCATACTACATTTTTTAAAACTCACGGGTGGTAAAAATTTTTAGAATATGCATATAAACATGTTCTAAAAGTTTTTAAATCCATCAAGTAAGTCGGAAGACGTCGATCACACCTCGCAGTCATAAGTCGGAAGACATCGACCACACCTCGTAGTCGTAGGTCGAGAGCCCTCGAGCACACCTCGTCGTCATCGAAAACCATCAACCATCGCACGTGATCGTAGGTCGGGAGCGGTCGACCATCGCTAGTGGTCGTAAGTTGGCAGCGGTCGACGATCGATCGTAGTCCTAGATCGGGAGCCTTTAACAATGGCTCATGGTTGTACATCAGAAGCCGACGACCATCGTTCATGGTCGTAAGTCGGAAGCCATCGAGGATACCTCGTGGTTGTAAGTCAGAACACATCGACTAGCGCTCGTAGTCGTAAGTCAGAAGACATCAACCACACATCGTTGTCATAAGTCGTAACACATCGACCAGTGCTCATGGTCGTAACTTAGAAGCCGTCGACCACACCTCGTAATCGTAAGTTAGAAGTCGTCGACCATCGCACGTGATCGTAGATCGGGAGCGGTCGACCATCGCTGGTGGTCGTACGTTGGCAGGCCTTCGGTGTGCTTGTGCCCTGTCGCCCAACTGTCAGCGCCAGTCTGCTCGGCCCCGACTTCGACCACGGCCCCGATTTCAACCACTGCCCACTTCGACTTCGACCACTGCCCCCTTCAGCTTCGACCACTGCCCCCTTCAACCACTGTCCCCTTCTACCACGACCCTTCGACGTTGACCACTTCCCCCTTCGACCATGGCTTTGACTTCGACCACCTTGTGGGTCTTACCGTCGAGGGTAGGGAGCTCGATCTCAGGGGTGATCTAGGGGTAGGCGACGGGGATATCCAACTGGAGGGGGAACTCGTAGCGGTGGAGGTTGTGGACGAACCAGCAGCTGCCCTCCGAGTTGGCGTTGCAACTACAACCATGACTGCTATGACCATGTCCACGGGCGCTACGACTACGCCCATGACTGCAACTTCGACCACTGCCCCTTCGACTTCGAGCATTGCCCTCTTCGATTTCAACCACTGCCTCCTTCAATCACTATCCCCTTCGACCACGGTCCTTTGACATCGACCACTTCCCTCTTCGACCACGGCTTCGACGATGACCACGGATCTTCGACTTCGACCACAGCCCCCCTCGACCACTGTCCCTTTCGACCACTGCCCTTCGACGCCGACCACTTACCCTTTCGACCACGACTTCGACTTCGACCAAGGATCTTCGACTTTGACCACGGATCTTCGATATCGACCGCTGCCCCCTTCGACCACTGTCCCCTTCGACCATGGCCCTTCGATGTCGACCACTTCCCCCTTCGACCACGGCCCTCTTCGACCACGGATCTTCGACTTTAACCACGGATCTGTGACTTCGACCACTGCCCACTTCGACCACTATCCCCTTCGACCACAGCCATTCGATGACCACGGCCCATTCTCCCTTCGACCACCGCCCCCTTCGACCACGGCCCTTCGATGTCGGCCACTTCCCTTTGACGTCGACCACTTTCCCTTTTGACCACGCCCCCTTTCGACCACGGCCCCCTTCGACCACAGATCTTCAACTTCGACCACTGCCCCCTTCGACCACAACCCTTCGACGACCATGGCCCTTCGACGTCGACCACTTCCCCGTTTGACCACCGCCCCCTTCGACCACTGTCCCCTTCGACCATGGCCCTTCGATGTTGACCACTATCCCCTTCGACCATGGCCCTTCGACGTCAACTACGGCTTTGACTTCAACCATTGTCCCCTTTGATGACCACAGCCCTTCAACGTCAAGCACTTCCCCCATCGACCACCGCCCCTTCGACCACGGCATCGACTTCGACTACGGATCTTCGACTTCGGCCACAGCCCCTTAACCACGGCCCCCTTCGACCACAGCCCCGACGTCGACCATGGCCCCCTTCGACCACGGCCCCGATGTCAACCACAGCCCTTCAACTTCGACCGCGGACCGACTTCGTCCACGGCCCTTCAACTTCGACCACTACCCCTTCGATTACTGTCCCCTTCGACCACGGTTTGGACTTCGAATTCGACCACGGCCCTTCGACTTCGACCGCGGGCCGACTTCGTCCACGGCCCTTCGACTTCGACCACTGTTCCCTTCGACTACGTTTGCACTTTGACCATAACCCTTCGACCACGACCTGACTTCAACCACAGCCCTTCGACTTCGCCCGCGGATCAACTTCGTCCACAGCCCTTCGACTTTGACCACTGCCCCCTACAACCACTGTCCCTTTCGACCACAGCTTGGACTTCGACCACGACCCTTCGACTTCAACCACCGCCCCTTTAACCATGGTTTCGACTTCGACCACGGATCTTTGACTTTGGCCATGGCCCCCTTCAACCACGGCTTCAATTTCGACTACGGCCCCTCGACTTCGGCCATGGCCCCTCGACCACGGCCCTATTCGACTACGGTACCGACTTCAACGACTAGCTTGAGAGACCAAAATCGCCAAACAGCACGACACGTTCTGAGCGAAGAGCAAGAGGAGGTAGAGAGGCTCACCGGGCGAGCAATCGCTGGGCGGCGGCGGCAGGAGAGCCACGTAGGCGGGTGTAGTAAGAGGAAGCCGCCGCCATCGTTGAGTGTCCACTTTGATCCATCGGGCATAGTAAGAGGAAGCATCAACTACCTACATGCAGATCTAGACGGTTGATCTTTGATCGGACGGCTGAAAAGAGAGGAGGAAGAACAGACCGACAACCACCAACTCATATTTTTATAATAGTAAAGATTAATGGTCGAAGTTTAAACATGTTAATTGAACGCATCCTATTACAATAAATATAAAAAGGACGGAGGGAGAATTACTAAATACGTTGCAATAGTTCACATAGAATGCCATGATAATTAAAAAATGTTACAATGCACATGAACTGAAACCTTATATATGTTGTTCTGAGTTGAAAACCTGTATATGCATGTTGCTGTTGATGATTTATGAGTGACTAGTTGATGGATTTTATTCTAACAAACGCTTGTATAAATGAACCAAATGCTAATAAACCTCTTTAAAAAGTTTATCTTGATAAACTGTTTCAAAGAGACGACAAAAAAATCATAATTTATTTATTAAAAAAACCATAAATTAAAAAAAAAAGAGGGCGCGGACTTTCCGTCCATGGAAACCCCATCGAGATTACATGCGGCTGCGGCGGGCAGCAGCTGGGCACACTTTCGCCGTCCTATGTGGCAGTATACTGCTTAACCAACATGTACTAGCTAGTAAAGGCTCTTACAACAAACTGCTGCGGCCGTAGTTGTGGGCAAATGGTTCAAAGCCAAATCAGTTTTTGACAGATGGACTGCCAAGCATTTTGAAGTTTTTTCACAACAGCTTCAATCAGTGGCAACTGGCAAATTACTGCAGCTCGCCTCTACTGGTTCCAGTTTCTCTGGGTGGTGTTTTCCTCCCCACCTCATATTGTTTCCCATTGCATTGTAAAATGGTCGGATACAGTGACCAGCAGTAATAGCATACACAGATACACTGATACACATGGCCAATCTAGCCATAGTTCTTGCTTTTCTGTTTTCATAGATGTCTTGCTCCCCTGCCTGAACACATTGGTGGATGATGAGTCCATCCTCACGCCCCCCTGGCCCAGTAGCTGCTGCCTGGCAAAGTTAAAAATGCAAGATCTATTCTACGCAGTTCAAGGATTCTGTGAAGCTGAAAGATAGTTGCAGCGGTATTGTTGTTGCATGCTACAAGCTAATCTCCTTTGGTAGGCTGATCTCCAGGAAATACAAGCTGCCAATGCAAAATCACAAGGTGAGTATGTACTGCTTTTAAGGCGTGTAACCGTGGACAACAGCATCAGACCTAGTTTTGTGTCAAATTCAGTATGTACTCCAAAGGCACCAGTTTATGCATTTGACAAATGTGAATATTGCTGATGACGTTGATGCATTTTGACAAAAGTGAATATCGTGGATGACCGAATTTACTCAGTTCAATATGTTTAAGCATATTGTCAAACACTGCTACCAACATTCTTATGCCATTGCAGAAAGATCAACCGTCATGTTATAAATTCACCTCATAGATGATATGACTAACATAGGCTATTCTGTTTATGACGCCCTAACTGCCAACATGGAATGTTGATTTACTATGATCATATCCCAACTCATATATGTTAGATGCGTAGAAAGACAAACGCATAAAGGTTAGTTGTATTGATCTCAGCCCAAAGAGCTATATATATGAAGTACACACTGGATTAAACCTTAAAAACTAGAAAATATCATAAATACCCTTATACTCTTAACACCCACCCTCAAATGCATGGCGAATGCAATAGCATTGCATTTGAAAGGGTTGATACTAGAATACCACAAATCCGAAGTCCGAGCCTTGATAACATCGTTGCAATGTACAGCTCTTGAAAAAATTGTCGAGTATCAAAAGATCTCCATTCAGGGTCATACGGTAGCCCATAAAGCATGGTGGCGCAGATCGAAGTCCGAAATAACGGCAGCGCAGAAGGAAAACGCGGTGGCCTTAAAAACTCGGGGCAGCAGCTCAGAAAAAAGCAACGGCCTTAAAACTTCTACGATCTGCAACGGCTCCGAGAGGATCGGCGGCTGCAGCTATGCAAAAAGAAGACCACACTCGATTCAAGAGGATGGACCGTTGCTAGCGAAGCAATCAGCTGACTGACAAAGAAATTTGTGGACATGCATGGATTTGACGAACTGAAAGATAGAAGCTACAGACTTGCATAAACGCAACGAAAGACACAAAAAAAGAGACACAAGCTGCAGATACTTGCAGCAGCAACACCAACTCAAAAGATCTAGCACTCCAACGTCTCCTCAACCAGCCTCTTCTGCCACAGCCTGTCCAAAGCACTATCCACATCACCCTAAGCACGGATGAATCTGGAGAGAGCAAACATGGTGAAGCGACCATCATACAACCCATTCTCATCCCCGTGCTATGCTATGCATACCTCCGACTCTTGTTTTCCTCTTCGTCTCCTCCCTCATGAATAAGGCAGCAGCGCAAGAGCCGCATCACACTCGAATCTCTCCCCACCATAGTGAGCCAAAAAATGTCCACCAGCAAAACAAAGCGAGGCTAGCGCCGGCGATGATGGCGCCCAAGGCCAAGAAGAAACCGGCAGAGAAGAAGCCAGTTGGCGAGGAGAAGGCCAACAAGCCGGACAAGCCAGAGAAGACACCGGCGTGGAAGAAGGCCAAGCGGAACAACAGACTCCATGCCGGCTGAGGAGTCTGTGGAGGCGGCGGTTAGATCTGTCGGCTACACGACAGCTGAAAAGGTGATGATGGCCGGGAAGAATCTGGAGACGGCAGCGATGAGTATGAGCTGGCGACGATGAGCATGAGCTGGCAACGACGAGCACGAGCCGACAGCGACCCGAAGATTGGTGGCACGAATCAGGGAGGCCAGCAAAGAGATCCGATCGGAGAGGCCGTCGGCGGCTGGATCTGGTAGAGGTGGCGGAAAGACGACGAGAATCCAAGCGGCGACGAGCCAAATCCGGCGCTACGACGATGCAATTAGCAGGACTTGGGGGGGCGTCGGCCTGGCAGTGGCCGACCCTAGGAGCGGAGATCGATCCTCCTGGGGGCAGCGGCAGCAGCAACAGAAGACTCGGTTGGCGGCTAGGTTTTTTGGCTAGAAAACTTAGGACTTTGATATCATGTTAGATGCATAGAAAGATGAACGCATAAAGATTAGTTGTATTGATCTCAATCCAAAGGGCTATATATAGAGAGTACATAGGACAAACAGGACTAAACCCTAAAAACTAAGAAATACCATAAATACTCTTATACCCTTAACAATATAAACTCGCATTTGAGATCTCAATCACCACTCTGTGAGCTTTAAAAGCGCTTCAAAAACTATTACGGATATAACCTTTATTGAAAAACAAATCCACAATCACTATGGAAGCATATTATTTAATTTGAAACATCAACAAACCTTGCAGACATGAAGGCCATGCCAACAAAGACTGCTTTCACAGCTTGCTTCTGACCAGCATAGTCAAATGCTAGAGGTAACATTTCATGCAAAGTGAGGAAAGCCATAACACCACCAACTGCATAAACACACATGGGAGGTCAACAAATTACTAAATATCAATACCAGTTTTTCACTTTACTAACAGACTAACCTGATCCAAGTAGGCCTTCAAGAACTTCAGGATTTAAGCTGCTCGGAAACAAGTAAGCTGCAGTAACCACATTTACATCAGTACTCAATAGATATACACATTATAACAAGAAAATTAGAGAAAAGCGTGTATAAAATAGCATAACCTACAACAATCACCCCTAGTGGCTCAGCAAAACCGGAGAGTGTTGCAATTTTAAATGCGTGCCATTTGCTTTGACATGCAAAAAGGAGAAAAAACAGAGAAATGTATTATCTGCATAAAAAAAAGTTCAACCAATTATCACAAGAAGAACAATAAAATATATTGAGCTATCATTGCAAAAGGAACATGGTAAGCAGCATTTGCCTTTTTTCTAAAGTACAACCATGTCAAATTGTTTATGCTCTGTTGTCCTGCAAGTACAACATTGGAATCCCAATCATTGTTCTCACCCTTTAAGACTATGGAGAAACAGGTGAAGCTCATATATAATAGATAAGAGTGGTCCTCTATCTATGACTAGTCCTCAAATCGTAGTCATCGAATTCATAACATATATTTGTATCCACTTTTAACTATTGGCTATAGAAAATCTTAAGAATTCATTACATATATTCTTTAATGGATCCATTTCTTAAGGCTGCTGTGAACTATACACTTCATTCATCATTCATCTCTACATGGGGAAAACAGGTACCTTTTGGTAGCAAAATAGAGTGGCAGAGCTACAGCAACCCCCTGAGAAGGTAACAGTGTCAACTAGTTAGTAACCAAATTTTGTTAAGTTAATTTATGTTGTCTAACAATTATGCGACATTCAACATTGATTCAAAGAAAGGAAACAAATGCACATATTGAATGAACCTAAATGGTGAATTGACAATGCGTGAATACAGTCTCAGTTATATGATTTGTAAAACCATAGCTTCCTTGCATCTCCTCTCCATAAAATGAAAATCTTTAATTTTCCGACGGTAATTTGTATTTATTATTATATATCCTGCTAACACTACTTCCATATATCTCCCTTGTTATTGTTTATATTACTATGTTCTGATTCCACCCAATTCTAGTAAACTCGTTCAGCTTCAGACTGAAATAGACGGATCACAGGAATATATAACTTGGCCACTGTTGAGACCTAGCAAATGTCAAAAAGCACGCAGCTTAAGGGCATATAAGCACTTGACAAAACTGAAGAATTATCATGGCCCCACTGTTCCAGAAATCGGCCTAGGCGCCCGCCAAGGCGGCGCGTAGGCGGTGGGTGGCCACCGGCCGCCGTGCCTTGGTCCCTCGGCAGGCTACTGGGCGACTAGTCGGCTAGGCAGTCAAAGGCAGAAGGTAGGCGGTCCAGGGCAGAGGCGGGCTCGGCGCAGCGGCCAAGCAGGCATCCAAGGTGGCAGCAAGGCGGCTAGGTAGATGCCATGGTGACCTAGGCAGGCGAAATCGACGAGATAAAGAAGGGGGAAACGTTTCGACAAGTCATAACGGAGCACTCGAGTCGGGCTAGGGTTACCTCACATCCTCACGCCGCCTCCGCCTCCACCTCTAGGGGTTCCCATGCGTCGTCGAGCCGCCGACGCAGCCGTTCGCCCTCCACCTCGCCGGATTTGGCCGTCCGCAACACATCACAAGTGTGTTCTCCCCTCCGCCTCCCCTCCCCTTCGCCGAACCTCCCCTCCGTCATTGTCTACTCTGCCGGCGACAGCAGAGGCGAGAACCCAAGCGGGCATGCGGGTGAGTGGTGAGGACGTCGAGCGTGGGAACTGGGAAGTGGGGAGGGGAGGGACCGGCGGCCGGTGGCCAGGGCACCGAACGTGGGAAGTGAGGAGGGCCAGACCGCCGGAGGGAGGGGAGGGAGGGGCGGCCAATGGGTAGAGGCCGACTAGCAAAGTGGCTGAGCGCCCAACCATGAGTCATTTTTTGTGGACGAGTCGCCGAGAGATGCCGAGCGTGGTTGGGAACAGGGAAGTGGGCAAGTAGCCAGTACGATTGTTGACTTGTGGTTGTGGTGACTTGTGCGTTGTATTGTGCCTCGGTGATGCTACTCGCAGTCCCATACATTTCATTTAATACTTAGCTAATTTGGTAAATTGAATTATTGATTGCTTTGCTTCCATAGTTCCGTATTTAATACTTTGCTAATTTGGTAAGTTCAATTCTTGATTGCTTCTTCCATAGTTCCGTTATTACATGTGGAAGTGAAACAAAATCTTTATGTTTGCTCAAGGTAACAATTTTCTTCATCTAAACATCAAATATATATTCATGATTGCTTATCTTCAGCCTACTATCCTCATTTTTAATTCAGTCGCCTAGGCCCCACCTCGCCGCCCGCCTAGCACCTTCTTGAACATTGCATGGCCCTTTTGACTTGTCATGAATTAGTTTGCCATGAAATTGGGCTTTCATATTAAACTCATATATGGAATCCCTCATGCATTATAACAAGCAAAATTTTGCTGGCATTTCAATCTTATTGCATGCTCAAAGAGAAATCAAGGGCTATCCTAAGTAGCAAGGATGCAGCATCAAACTGTACTACTGTAGATAATAATTCTCAGCATAGTTAACCAGAAAGGCTGATAGGTTGATCTGTACCTCTGGTATGTTATGTAAAGCAATAGCAATAGCCAAGTTCAGTCCCACACGAAGACCCTACAGGTTTTCATTATAACAAAATACAATCAGAGCAAGCTGTTAAACAGGTAATTAGAACTCTTGGAACACCAAAATGGGGTTACTGAGACCAGAGCTATCAAAAGGCCCCAGTAACTTCTCTATTAGAAGAAAATGCAAGGTACAGAGCCAACCCCTCTTCAACAGATCAATGATGCCACTAAACTGACATGAATACACAAAGGCAATATACCTTCATGGATCCAAGAAATACCGCCATTCCCTCTGGAAAATTGTGCAAGCTAATTCCTGCAGCTCAGAATAAGTATCAAGTCAAATGATTGTAGATTCAAGGAAGCAATGACTCAGAACATATGTTAAGGAACCTCGCATGAAATGAAAGGTGGGTATCGAGCCAAATTTTCATCTTGTTGTGCTTTTTTCGAAATTGGCATAGTTTGATTTAATATCATTTTACATATAGTTTGGAAGTATTTTTAGAAGCGAGCTAACAAGCCGAGCCGAGTTAGAGCAAAATCCAAATTCATTTGAAATCAACTCATTTCAATGTTTAATCAATTAACGAATATAATGTAGTTTTCTACGTATCCTGTCCCAATCCAGGAAAAAGGAGGGTTGTGATAGGCTTGGCAAGCCAACGTAAAAATCATGCCGTCTTTTTATGGAATGAAATTGAAGCAATTTTGGACCGAGCCAACGAGCCACACTAACGAGCTTTCTTGCCACCCCTAAATGAAACAGTTCAAATAATCATGTCACCCGCAAGTACGTTTAATAGGGGAGCAGGTCAAATTAAACAAGGGCACTTAATGATTTAGAAGCGTTCTTAGTTTCTTACCGACAGCAGTAATGATTCCACTGAATAAGACTTGCCGACGATGTTTTTTCATCATATCTTTACCCGACCCATCATCATCAGTCTGCTTTCCTCAAACCAAATATAGAGAACTAAATTCTGTTCAGCCTTGGTATTTTAGTAGAAAACAGAATCATATGATGCTGCAAACATCATTAAGAGTTATTCATTCCAACCTGCTTGTTGCTTGCATTAGTTGTCGGCACAATGGTTGGCTCTGGAATAAACTTGACAACCAAACCAAAGAAAAGAACTCCAGCAAAAAACTGCAAAAGAAGATAAGTTACAAATGGTGCTACTTGTCATCTGTGATAGATCAGCATTACATTACATGGACATGGATTCTAGAATTATAAGCAAAACATAACTCACCCAGAGGTTGCCCTTCAAGAAACCAATAGAATTCAGTGCGTTGTGTGCCAAATCTAGAAAGGAAATGCTCAACATAAGTCCAGCAGCAAAACCCTGTATTCAGTATCAGCAAGCCAGCAATATATGGAGCACCAGCAATTAAACCAGAACTTGCTTAAGAGATAATGAAGTTACTCAATAACTTAAGGGAACAAAGTTTCTCACCTGTAGAAGCCCAAGCATCTTAAGATTAGGGGTAGGATTCAAAATCACAAACAGTGCACCTGAAATAGAAAAATGAGTTTAGCTGAAGTGGGCAAAATGGAATTCAAAGGCCTTGCTGTAAAACGCATACACATAATAGAAACCTTAAGAGTTAAGAGTCAGAGCTTGGAAAGGACAGTATCGATTTCTGAACATCTTGAGATGGTTCGCCGTTGCAAATTGTTAACCAAACGTAAGCAAGTACAATGTGGACGCCTAATATCTATATGTATCATGTCTCGTGTGACCATGAAAGACCAGTTACTACTTGTACATAGTACAAGTAAGAGAAAACCACACCCCGGCCCCTAAACTTGTGCAATTGTGCCACTTAGGTCCCATTCCTATACTTGAAAAATAATATGACCAGTTGCTTGGATTGATTAATCTTTATGTTTACAGGCCTAAATAGCTCAATTTCCATCGCTTAACAGTCAAAATGGTACAGGAAAACACTAGATTCTGAGCTCTAATTTTCTGTTTCTAGGAAACAGGGGTTTGCTTGGAGAAAATTGCTATAATGGGACTCCAAACAACGTGTTTCGCTATAATAGGACTTCTAACGTTGACATCGCTAAAATGACACCCGAAACATTGGCTTCTCGTAATACATGACATTTGGCTAATGTTTCGAAATACCCGAACATTGGAATTAAAAGAGCCAAATGTCATGTATTACGAGAAGCCAATGTTTCGGGTGTCATTTTAACGATGTCAACGTTAGAAGTCCTATTATAGCGAAACACGTTGTTTTGAGTCCCATTATAGCAATTTTCTCGTTTGCTTGACCCTTGTTCTAAAAAAAACCCATCCACAGCTCCACACTAGACGATGGAATTCACCTAACAACCTAGAATTCAGCAGCACCACCTAGAATCCACCCACGCATAAAACTCCTACGAATGTGATATGCTTAATCGCTTTGAGATTCCTTCAAGCCGCAGCACGAGACACACGCCCGCGACTACTTGAGCAGCTAGAGCACCAAGTGAACCGCGGAAAAGGAGCGGAACTAGAAGCAGCAGGACGCGAGACGAATCCCGCGAAAGCCCGGAGACCGCAAGAAGCCTCAGGGCAGCGGGCACGCACGAGGCAAGCAACCGATTTTTTTTTTTTTTTGGAGGGGGGTGGGGGGGTGAGCCTGTGCTGTGGAGGGGTGTACCGTACCGATGGAGGTGCTGAGGCCGCCGACGAGCGAGAGGCCGAGTGCCACCACCACCTGCGACTCCATCCGCCGCGGCTCGCGCTCGACCGCGCGCGCTAGGGTTTGGGGATCGAGGTGGGAGGGGGAAGGAGGGGGGAGCTTGCTATGAGTTGTGAGCAATTGAGGTGGTGAGGAGATGAGACGGGTTTATACTGTAACTAGTAGCAATCAGTTTGTATCCCACATCAAGCACAAATAACTACATTTAGGCCCTGTTTGGAATGCGGGAATTTTTCTCGATTCCTGCGGGAATTGAACTGTTTCTTGCAAAATTCCTGTGAAATTCCTCTGTTCCAAACAGGCCCTTAGAAGGCACGGTCCTCCTCCCCGGTCGCTGTGGATATATGGGAAGGCTGCTTTCAAGCCTAGGGTGTTTAACCATAGTATTTGAAGAATATAAAGCTTCACTCTGCCCAACAGTACTATGGCTTCCCATAATAGACTGATGATATAGAACTATAGTAGATATAAAAAAGAACTTTATAAGCTAGTTGTATTAGACAACCATATATTGAAAACAACAACAACAATAATATACTGAAATGAATGGTAGCAAAATTATTACCAAACTAAACATAATAGTACCATAAGAATAGTTACAAAGACAAAATATATCAAACAGTCCAAGCACCCCTTTCACTTTGGCACTAATTTAAACTGTATGTTTCGTCACAGGAGCATGGAGAGAACTAAGTGCATCTACAGAACATAATGGGAGATCTCTTAACACCTCAAAAATAGACTTGCATAAGCGCATCTACAGAATATGACGGGAGCTATCTCTAAACACTTTAAAAATATACTTGCATTTTGTTTTGTACCAAAAATATAGACAAAACTGTTTCACATTCTACATCACACTACAACATAAGAAAACAAGACATGTCTGGTCATCGAAGGCCCAAGCACAAATTCGCTAATATGACAAGAAAATCAATAAATTCACTTATGTGATAGCAATAACACCTTATATCAGAAAATCATTAGAAGGTTTGTTCAATCCTCATTTGAATCTGTAAATTTTGTAAGATCCAAACTTTCAGCTTTCATGTACAGCTGAACCCCTTTGTATCTTAGGTTAGTCTCTTATTTTTCAAGAAATACAGGAAAGTCATGATGGTTGTTGTGGTGCAAATGTGTGTGATTGTCTTTTGTGGAATACCAGATATCATCACTATTCATTTAGCATTGGAAATTAAAAACTTCACAGACAAATATATCAAAGAAATCACATATTTATTCACTTCTGAGGGATAATTTCACAATGTACATGACAATCATAATTTTTTGTTGGGATGTACAATTACGACAGGAACACCATATATACATGGAGATAACTTCTTAATCTAATGGAAGCACGTCGTCCACTGCTGTTGATTTGATGAACCGTTCCTTTTGTCAAATCAGCATCTTCACCAACCTGCTATACAATATAACATATACAGTTAGCACAAAATTTATGGAAGCGGAAGCAAATCACATAGGATATGTGAAAGAAGCTAGCAATAAAAAAAACTTCTGGCAACAATAGATCAACAAGAAGCAGAGCACACATACCAATGAAGAATAGGCTATATATCAACTAACATCATGAACTATCTAGTATCTGGAAAATTTTTGGATTGAACTAAGTGATGCGTACAGAAATATACCTACGTCATCACAAACATCATGTTATTTTCATGTTCAGCAAGTTCACATTGTAATAATTTCTTATTAAACCTGGAAACCTGCAGAAGGGATTTGTGTGTTTTTTTCATGATTATTGGCTGAATTACATGCATAGATTATACATTGACAAAATATGCACAACAGATACAGAGTTGAGCTTATAAAAAATCCGCAATGTGTTAGTCTGATATTATCATTCGCATAACACTATCCATTACAAATTATTTAACTTACATTGTTACGTACTAAAGATTCATGCGAAAGTTCTTATCAATGCGTAAAAACAGTACAAGATTCTCAAGAAGCAAAGGCATGATACAGGGCATATGCTAGTTAAAACAGACCTGATTCAGAGCTTTTCCTCATCTGCTGACAGCACCCTTGCATATGGAATCACACAAAAAGCATTCAGGTTATACAAAATTCGTTGGGTTATTTTGAGAATTTCAAAAACTTTTTTAGATGATAATTTCAGAACCTAGAGTTACCTGGAATGCAGAATTGCGGCCACCTTCGAGAGCATATTTGAACCAAATCATAGTCCCACTAACTTACCAAATAATTCCTATTTTATCAAGAAAAAAGTGGTTTCCAGTCTTCCAGATCGAACTACACCATTTGCCAGAACAAGTTCGCAATTGCAAACACTACACAATAAACTGTTTAAAGATCCCTAAAATTGATGTTCACAAGAAAGAAAGAGAAAATCCCCAAATCAATATGTAGCCTTCTTGTGCCTCTCTCAACAGGTAGAAGGGGAGTTGTGCCGTTTCCTTCCCTGTGTCTGTATTCTCCTGCACCGCCGCGGCCGTATGCGTAGTAGGGGTTCGACATCGCCGCCCGCTTCCGGATGACGCTAGGGTTTCGCGCGCATCGCGGTGGAGTGGTGTCGGCGGCGGCGGCAGCGCGGGGTGGGGAGGAGGAGGTGTCAGCGGAGCGGAGGAGCGGGAGGCGGCGGCAACGCGAGGGTGGAGCGAGGAGGCGTCGGCGGAGCGGAGGAGCAGGAGGCGGCGGCGGCAGCGCGGGGGTGGAGCGAGGTCTGTGGAGGAATCGAGGGCAGGGCGGAGCGAGGTCTGCGGAATCAGAGGGAGGAGCGGAGGCGGAGCGGCCCACTTGTCGACAGGTGCGGGAGATAGCCCTGTGGAGAACGGACGGACTGCCACCAACTTCAATTTTTAAGTAGTAGAGATAACCATGCTTATGCTTCTGTAACGGAAGAGGGGAATCTGTAATTTCAGCCGCTTTTAGTTTTGATCTTGTGATCACTATTTATTAGATTAATAAGTTATACTTAAAAATTATAAATCACTGTCTAAAAGAATGTTATTATGAGCACACATCAAACAATAATGAAAATCAGAGCTACATAATGATTGCTTGTTCTTTGCAGCTTTTAGGGGGTGTTTGGGACTGCTCCACTCCACGTTTTTCAGCTCCGCTCTATGTTTTTTAGCCAAATAGGTTCAGCTCCACACACTCTTTTCGAGGAAAAAAGGTGGAGTTGTGAGAGCACCTAAAGGGGTGCTCCACAAACTCTAGGTTTTTTGTGGAGCTGCTCCACGGTAGAATTCGTGGAGCAGAGTTTGTGGAGCAATCCCAAACACCCCCTTAATAGTGGTTTTAGCTTTTACTATAGTAAGGATCTATAAATTTATTGTAGTATACACTACAATGATTTCATTTATATCAGACAAAATCACATGCAAGTTTCTGTTACTCTGTATTCTCTTTCACAAATAGCCTAAAAACCACAAGGTATAACTAAAAGCTATAAACCACAGTCATAAAAAATAAACTCGTTGTGTTTACGCACTAAACAATGGATACCAGAAAGCCAAACCTTTTGATTACACACATGCTTGAGCTTGCACAGTGGGTAGATGGGGCCACTCTTCGAACAAACACCTTTGTCTCTTTTTTTCCTTCTTTCAAATTGGCAACTTGTATTTGGAATTTTGCATCATTTGTCTTTGGCTTTAGGAATTTTGCATCATAGATTTTCGACTTAACTGTTATGGCCTCACTCGGTTGGACTGAAAATTAGTGGATTATGGCTAAAATTGTATTGTAACTGACTGAAATTACATTGTAACTGAATGTGGGTTATTTGGCATAATTAAATTTAAAAAAATAGAAAAAAATATGTTAGCTCATCACAGACAACGCAAACAAATACGGGAAAAGAACCGGCAGAAAACTCAAAAATATCAAAAGTTCAGAAAAAGACGAAATTTATAAATAGTGGAAAATAATGTAGAAGTCAGAAGTTTAAGCCAAAATAAGTGGAGCCTAAAAGTGTTGAGAATGTTTAAAACTCCCGCGCCCCACTGATTGACAAGGTACAAAATGACATAGAAGCAAACGTGTGGCATGAACAAAAAATTCAGTACTTACTCCACCCAACAGCGGTGTCAATTTCATAATCTGAACCATAAAAAACTTCCATATCATGGATGCTAATTAGGTGCCATACGATTTGGCTCAATAAGCTAACTTATGGCTAAAATTGTATTATAGCTGATTAAAATTACACTGTGGCTGGCGGTAGCTTATTTGGCATAACTAAATTTTAAAAAAAATAAAAATAAAAAATAGGTTAGCTCATCATGGACAATACAAACGAATATAGGAAAAAAGAACCGGCAGAAAAAGCTCAAAAAAGTTAAAAATTCAGAAAAAGACAAAATTTATGAATAATAAAAAATAAGCCAGAAGTCAGAAACTCAAGCCAAAATAACTAGGTGTTAATCTCCAACATGAATCATGACATGTACCTACCCCGACTAATACTAGCAATCAATTAATTTTCCAGTTTGGACGGCTAAGAGTGGCATATCATCATGCACACCATTCCATTTACTAACAAGTGTCGGATGTATCTCTACTACTTAAAAATATGGTTCACTCTCTCTCCTCCTCTCATGCACCAACATGTGGGTCTGGTGCGATAGACGAGCCTTTTTAGGAACTAATATCTCAACATAATATAGTTACTAGTTACTATTTCAAAGATTGAAGTTAAACTCCATCGCCTCCACATTTAAGACGACAGTGAAGATGTGAACATGTGCTATGACGGAGCTCGATCGAGTGCCATGACATAGCTAAATAGGTGTCGTAGACCAAGCCAGATAACAATGATTTGGTATGTTAATACGATTTTTTAGCCCATAAAAAAGTACAGGTATTAAACTAGTCAATACTAAAAAAATAAATCCCAATCGGAAAGAAAATAAAGTAGACGATTACCCAAACGAATTAACAATACTAACAGATGAAAATAACAAATCAATTCAGATTATAATATAGTAGTATTGCCATTAGATACGGTTACAAATTTGAATTGGATGTTGCGCACGGTCACAAAAACATCGTGATAATCATAAACACGCAGATAAACTAATCAATTAACCAGCACATCGCGTCGCACGCATTGCACGCTCTCCTCCACTCCTCCTCAGTGCAGGCAGTACGCGAGGAAGGAGAAGATGAGGGCGCCGGCGGCGGGGGCGGCGGCGAAGGCGCCGCTGGTGGCCGGGCCGGGCGCGGCGGCGGGGGCCTCGGAGGCCATGACCGCGGTGGCGGAGGCGGCGGCGGCGACGAGCGCGGCGCAGGCGATCTTCTTCATCCCCATCGCTGCCAGCTGGTCCTTGGGTGGCGCGAGAAGCCTGCGTTATTGATCGCTCAAGAGGAGGAGATGCTTGTCGGTGATCCCTCGATGGCTCGCGCAGGCTTGGGAGGGATGGGGAGGCCCGGGGCGGGGCTTTTTATGGCGGCGCGAGCGGCCATGAGCGACGCGCGGGTGGCGAGTGGTTGGCGTTTGCCAAACCAAAAATGGGGGTGGTGGTTAGTTGGTTCGGTTTGATTAGCGACGAGATTAGGGTGGTGATGATATCGGGGGTGATTAGGCTCTTGTTGGAACTAATGGCGGTTGGCGCATGGACACGGGAGCATGTGCAGCGTGCGGCGGCTTTGGAGTTTGGGCATGGGCGGAATACAGCTGTTGGCTTCTTGTTTGATGCGAATTAACGGAGACTGGAATATTGCCGTTTTTGTAGTGCTCGTTTGGACTTAAATTTATATTGTAATTTTTTGGTATAATTAAATTAAAAATAAAAAAATAGGTTTTCTCGTCAGGGATAATAGAAAGAAATACGAAAAAAGGGAAAAAAAACTCTACAAACTAAAAAAAATACAAAAAGGCAAAATTAAAAGGGTAAAAGCAGAAAGCGTAAGCGCAAATATGCATTAGTCTAATTCGAACGAAAACACAGAGCACTCTTGTAGAACCAGCCCTCTTTTTTTTTACCATTTCTTATTCATCGTCCCAAGGTATCAACCCAACAATTGTGATTGAGGTTGCGAGCGTGTAAAATTTAGAGGATGCTTGCATTATCCTATCAAGAGAAATTCACACTTCGCAAATGTATAAATTTCCTCAAAGAAAACCACTCCTGAACGTTCACATCCAAAAAAACCGGAAAACCACTACTTTGATTTAATCATACACATGGAGATTCATCGGCCCTAGATAAGCCCAGTTTCTTGAAACAAAACCACCAGAGTTGCAGTACAGCCTCAACTCCCGTTTGTTTTTGTTGCATCAGCCAGAAGGTGAAGAAAGCCTGATCTGCCATTGTCAAGATACTCCAATACAGCAATACTGAATCTCAGCACAGTGCAAGGAGGCTTGTATCATTTGCGCCCCTTGGCCCGCTTGCTCTCGAGCCTCTGCCGAGCTCGCTCGAACTCTTCTTCCGTGGGCTCCGAGCTGCTCGCGTTGGCGTCGCACTTGGACATTATGGACGAGAGCACCGAGTGGAATCGGTCCTTCCTCTGCGCGCTGCGCTGCGCGATCGCTAGGGCCAGATCGTTCTCCTGGGTTTTCTTTTTCCTGCGACGGACAGGGGTTTCAGGCGAGAAGGCAATGTTAGAGTGATCTCAGGCATTTGGCCCAACGGCCAAATGCCACCCCTTGACCGCGCCCTGATCGGGGGCGCCCAGCCCAATTGGCTGGTAGGCCCCTGTCGCCAGCGCCATATAAAAGAGAGGTGGGGGCCGGGGCAGCACGCACGACGAGGTTCACCGTGCCACCACAAACCCCACCGACAAAACCCTAGATCCGATCTAAGAGGGGCGCTCTAGCGACGGGAAGCACCACCGCCAGATCGCCACTGCCCGGGACACGCCGCCGCCGAGGAGCCCCGCACCTCTTCACCGACCGTCGCTGCCCGTGCGCAGACTTCACCGAGCGTCCCCCGCGATGGCCAACTCCTCCGCGTCGGACGGTTAGTCCTCTCTCTCCCTCTCGGTATTGCCTCAAGAACTCGAACCCGTAAATGAAACCCCGCTAGATCTAACCTAGGAGATCCCTAAAAGCTATCCTAACAGGCAGTGGTAAGCGAGTGACGGTGAATAATATATTGGGACGATCGAATGGAAGTCGACACTTACTTCACTCTCCTCTCTAATGGATTTGTGGGTGGCTCTATCTCAGAGATCTTCTTAGCCCATTTATCATATGCTTTGGTGGACCTCAGATCACCTACAAAAAGGAGGAAAATGGTAAGATTCTTACCGATACAGAAGTTTCAGGGAACTGGTTGTCAGGTTGACTGACATGCATAAATTGAGCACTTTACGAGCACTTCACTGTTAGGAGTGAATAGAACAAGTACATGTCCGTTGTACAATAAAATTATAGAATGGAAACCGCATATAATTGTTTACCTTCAGCAATTGCGTCATCAATTATATCCTTAAAGCGGTGGGAATCAAGCTTTGGATCTGAGCAAATCATTGAGCAGAAAAGCCTGCACAAAATGGCGCCAGGTTAAAATAGAAATGAAATCCAGTTGTTCACTGGCAGTTTAGCACCTTTTGGAATAAACATTTCAGCCAGCCTAAAAGAACAATAGGTTTGCAACATTCACCTGTTCATGTTGCCCTTAAAATTTATGTAGAGATCCTTCAAATCTTTTTTCTCAGAATCTGACCCTCTGTACTTAGCTTCAAATTCTTCAATATCAGCCTCAGTAACCTGGGAATGATTAAGACAAACCAAACCATCATCACGCATTGTACAAGTGAATGGACAACGTAAGTTTCTCATTGATATATGGAGCAGAATCATACTTTTTTGTACACTGCTCTGAAATACTCGTGAAGATTGTCTGCGGCTTCCCCAACCAATGCCTGGGAGGAAAGATAAGATTTCAGAAAATATAGCATGAAACTGAAAAGGTGGAAACCAAACTACTAGAAATTCGGTGCTTACATCATCATCAGCAATGCCAGTCTCATCATATAATGCCCTTTTCTCCTCATCTCCAAGAATAGATATCACCTTCTGCAGCTGCTGAAATTTCTCCTTGGCTTCCTGGCATCACAAACATTTTAATTGAGATACATGGCACTTATGTACTCCACAAGAAAGGTTTGGAGTTGAGATCCTACCTCGTCTCCAGGATTCTTATCTGGGTGAAGACGTAAGGCCAACTTGTAGTATGCCTTCTTTATTTCCTGTTGTGAAGCTGTCCTCTCAACCCCTAAGATCTTCAGAATGAAGAAAAAGGGAAAAAACACACATCCAATGAGTTACCTGTGTTATGAAAAAGGAAAGACAAGAAAGTGGGGCGTAACAATTGTTTCTGCATGTACTCTTATAGCAATTCATATTTAGTCCCATTTGAGGTTGTTGACATGGACTCCATGTACCCTTCAGCTCTTATGCACACTTCTTTAAGCTTGGGTTTTCTACCACGCGTAGGTAGAATCAAGCAGTATGCACCAGTTGACTACAGTTTCGCAGAAATGATGAAGCCAAAAAAGCCTAGTGCTAAGAAGAAACGGGGAAAAAATTCAGTGCGTGCAAGTAAGGTACCGGCTATTGTTCTTGGTGTCAAAACTAAATGGTGATTTAACTAGACATGAACCACCAACCACAAACTCCATGTACCCCTTAACACTCTAACCAGTAGTAAGGTGTTATATGATCCATCAGATGAGCAAACATTTTTTATTTGATAGCATAGTTGATTTACAGGACAAGAGCCACCTTCAAATTGAACTATGATACATTCCTGAATCAACATATACATAGCAGCCCAGCAGGATAATAATTGAAGTTAATCATCAAAAACAGAATAGATATCGCCTTTCACATCCACCTACATAATTGTTTGACAGCTCCAAGAACAGGATACTAATTAAAGTTAATCGTCAAAATTCCACACTAGTACTAAGAAGAACCCCCCAACATGAGCAATTCGCATGGAGATCCACAAAAATTCCATACTTAACAGAACCCGGCACAACACCGAATAAACTAAAACGAAGCTATCGCATCGAACAAGCATGACACCCTTGCTTTGACACCCGGAAGCCATAGCCCTAGGGTTCAGGGGACTTTACCTCGTAAAGGCTCTTGCTCTCGGCTGCGGCGGCGGCGGCGGTCGAACCGGCGGCCGCCTCCTCGTCGTCGTCGCGGGAAACCCTAGCCTTTCCCTTGCGGCCCATTTCGATTTCGCTGGAAACGGTGGGAGTGGGGAAGAGGAGCAAGCATCCCCGTTGTGGGGCGAGTTTTATAGAGGGGAAACGCGAATGCGGGAAAATTTCCCGCACTTTCGGTTCGCGCCGGAAATTGGCGGTTTGTTGTGCATCTATAAATTAACTGTGCTAAATAACTAACTGAATATCCATACGTTATTACAAATTTTAAAATTTTATCATACTATATGTTCTGAAACTAACATATGATAAATTTTTTAAAAACATACATACAAATATATTATAAAAAAATTTAAACCCATAGCAACACATAGACATTCAACTAGTAAATAATAAGAACTAGGTGAATCACATACACAAGATACAGTAGGTAAACTTTCTTTCGTCCTACACATTAACCATGCCCCTTGCCACACTCTTCTAAGCTGCGCGTGACATACTTTGAGGTCTTCTTGATGGCTTCAACCTTTCACAACAAATAGAGGTATTTATTAGCCAAGAAATATTTCAACATAGCATTAAAAAAGAATATTTAAAGAGCATGGTGCAGACTGCAAAGCCCATTCGATATTAAACTGGGTTAGAGGTTTTACCTACTGCTCAAGGAAATCACTCTCAACGCAGTCTGACGTTGCACCTTGATGTAGTTTTGGTTTTAAAGTAAGACTAACAAATTACTCCATGTATACATACACAAGATACAGTAGGTAAACTTTCTTTCGTCCTACATATTAACCATGCCCCTTGCCACACTCTTCTAAGCTGCGCGTGACATACTTTGAGGTTTTCTTGATGGCTTCAACCTTTCACAACAAATAGAGGTATTTATTAGTCAAGAAATATTTCAACATAGCATTAAAAAAGAATATTTAAAGAGCATGGTGCAGACTGCAAAGCCCATTCGATATTAAACTGGGTTAGAGGTTTTACCTACTGCTCAAGGAAATCACTCTCAACGCAGTCTGACGTTGCACCTTGATGTAGTTTTGGTTTTAAAGTAAGACTAACAAATTACTCCATGTATACTTGTTTAAACACATTCTAAACCTATTTTTTTGCCTTTTTTGCAAAAAAAAAAAAAGAAAAGAAAGCAACTTACACTATGCAGGTTGTGCAACTTCTCATTTACCAGTTTTCAAAAGCCAAAGCAAACTCCCTACCTGAAATCACAAGTTAAAAACACACAGCATACATTAAATTGTTGCAGATACAGTGGTACACAAATCAAAGCTAATAATACACCAGTAAAGTACCATCAATTCGCAACTTGATAGTTTCGATAGAAAATACTAAGGATTATAAAAAACAAAAAAAAACAGAGAAATAAACAGAATTCAGAAGAAAAACAAATGCATGTTTTGTACATGATTTCTTTTTCCCTTTTGGTGTTTGCGGAATTTTTTATAATTTAAATAAAGTTTCCAACAACAACAAAAAAAGGCCCTTTGTAGTTACCACTGGAGACCAGCCACATAACTGTCACCCAACAAAGCCTTTATTGAAAAAGCATATGTTTTTCCGAAAGAGGCCATGTGCAATCATTAATCAATTAGCTTTGCAATCGTCTACTTTAGCTATCTGCTGAAAGCCCTAGCTTGGACAACTAAAGTCACTGGAGGATGAGTTTGCTTACACATCAAATTTCAACAGTGAACTTCCCTAATCTCACACAACATCAGCCTCTTCCCAACCAGTTAATTTCCACATGCGTAACCAGACACTAAGTATCACACGATAAGCACAAGCGTATGCACATATCATGTGATGTAAGGGCATCTGTAGTGTATATAATTTGCTGGCTCTTAAGATGGGCCTCGCATCATTCTTAAGACCGACGCTGCAACGTTTGAGGCCACCGTCGGCTCTTAAGGTGGGTCCACTCGGCTGTAAAAAAGGGGATGTGGCAGTTGGTAGTTGGGGAGAGAGAACAATAGATGTAAAGAAAATTGTATTTTAATGCTTATGGCCAGGTCTTTAGCTTGAGGACCAGCCTCAAGCCTTTTTTGCTTATGGCCTGCTTAAGGTCACTCCTTTAATGTATAAGGTTGACCTTAAAATTGCTTATGACTCTATATTTTCATACACTACAGATGCCCTAATACATTGCGAACAAAGCCAGAAAATAGATATCGGCTCACCATACAAAGCATCGCCTTTCTCAGGGTGGTCGGACTCTGTCAAGGGATGTGATAATGGCTGGAGCCTCACCCTGCCTCCACGCTTGTTTTGAATACAGAAGAACACGATAGTATTAGCATTTGGCATATGACAACATTGAAGGCTTCTCAGCGTCACCCACAATTGAGGGCACTGTACAGATCACTTTATTCTTGAGAACAACACTTCATCATCATTACCAATATCAGATATAGCTTGCCTTTTGACAACCTGCAACCAACAATATAATGTAATGAAATTGAAAATAAATAATTCATACAGATTTATGAAGACTTAACGAATAAAAACCAAGCAAGCAATGCAAGGCATTGGCATCCATGAAGCTAGCATTCACATCGTGGAATCATCCCTCTATACAAAGCTGGAAGCATTCGCGGGCAGGGAGGCTAGCCACGTCGCCCCCAGCGCTCGGCCGGCCGGCGCGTGGCGCCCGGTTTTTGGTACGGTCTGGTGAGCTGTTTTGCGAAAAAGTCCCTGCATTTTCCTGAAATTACGTAAAGGTCCTTCGTTCTCGCGAAAAGGTCCCTGTCAGTTTTTTTAGCCCCTCCACTTTGCAGGATAGCCCCCGCTGTTTTCGAAATTGCGCACGGGTCCTCGTTTGTTTACATACAGGTCCTCCATTTTTACAAAGAAGCCCTTTAACTTTTTCAAAAAATACGAATGTGCCCTCGATTTTTTTTAAAAAGCTCCTCACGAATTATCGCCTCTTTTATTTTGGTGCGCACAGTGGCTGGCGCGGCGTGCCGCCGCGCCTATGAGACTAGTAATTTTAAAACAAGTCTTGAATTGATCCAACGAGATAAGTTATACCGTCGCGATAAGGGGCACGAGACGTAACATGGAGGGGCAATCTGGTAATTTCCTGTCGGCGTCTACCTGACCACCTCTTTTCTCTCTCCCCCACCGTCTCCTTCGACGCCCCGATTTCGAAGCCCCCAACCGAGCCGAGCACCTCGCGATTCCAATCCTCGCATGCCTCCTCCGCCGCCGCCTCCGCGTATTGCGTATTGCGTTAAATCATGCAGCAGATTTGGTGCGTATTGCGTTCGATTTACAATCTATTGGGATAAATTTGCAGTTTTGTAGATTTGAATGTGATGCCCCGCTCTCCATCTGGACTGTCGGCCAAACGAATGGTACTGCGTGGGTCAGATTGGTAGCAACACTCACGAAGTCGCTTTTGAGATAGTGATTGTGTTGCGCTTCCTAGAAATTAGGATCTTGTTTCATAAAGTGTGAGCTCCCTGCAGCGAGAGATGATTTCTGAAAGTTAACAGTTTATAGGATCATTTTAACATGGAACTGTAACTACCTAGTGCCAGTTAGATTATCGAATGGATCGATTTCATTCGGCGCTTATTCTCTGAAGATTACAACTGTTTCGTTTTCTTTGGGTACTGACCTACTGACCTTTACATTGTTTGTTTGATGCAGAAAAGAAGGGCAAAACCCCGCCTGAATTCCCCGTTCTCAACTGGCATATCGGTAGGGGAGAGCGCTAAGCGAGAAACTCGGTCTCGTCTCTCGCTGCCCTAATCGGCGCCGCAGCAGCAGGAGGGGGAGGAGGGAGGTAGGCACTAGGCAGCCATGGGGGAGGAAGAAGACGATCCCGACTGGCTCCGAGCGTTCCAGGTACCCCCATCTCATATAGTTAGAGCAAACCATAAAGTAAATGTAGAATTTTTTTAAAAAAACTATAACTTTTTTAGAGCAATTTCAGCAGGGCCCCTATTTGAGCCCTCATCCTTTTTTTGAGAGCCGAGGGGCAAAAAAAATAACTCCAGCAGGGCCTCTACTTGAGCCCTCAAAAGTAGGGGGCCCTCAAATCTCCCCATCGAGCCCTCATTCCTAGGGGTCTGGAGGGAGCCCCTATTTTTGAGGGCTCAAGTAGGGGCCCTGCTAGAGTGAGTTTTTTTGCCCCTCGGCCCTAAAAAATAGGGACTCCCTCCAGACCCCCCGGAGTGGGTCCTATGTGTCATCCCCTCTAAGAATGAATTTGAGAGTCCTGTTTTGAGGGCTCCTGCTGGAGTGCAGCCCAAAAAACAGAGCCCTCAAAAGTAGAAGGAGCCCTCAAATAAAAAGTAGAGATCCTATTTTGAGAGCTACTACTGAAGTTGTTTTTAGCTATGTACGAATGCCACCATTTACTCATGAGGAGAGAAAAGGACACGCTCCTCCTTCCCTGGCAAGAAAGAAGAGCCCCTCCACGCGATAAAAATCCACAATCTTCCAGAGACCTCGATGCAAAACCACACCCACGCGATCCCATCCGTCATCCGCGACCTACAACCCGATCGGACGGCGTACACCCCGCCAAGCACAGAGAATCCCACGCACCGCGCGTAATTACCCCCGTAACATGGAGGGGCAATCCGGTAATTTCTCGTCGGCGTCTGCCTCTTTTATCTGTCTCCACCACCTTCCCCTTCGACGCCCCGATTTCAAAGCCCCCAACCGAGCCGAGCTGCTCGCGATTCCAATCCCCGCAAGCCTCCTCCGCCGCCGCCTCCGCGCACAGGGTTAGGGTTTTTCTCGATCCCTCTCCTTGGCTGGTTTGATCTGTGGGTTTCGGGGTTCGATTCGGTGTTTTTTTTTGGTGGGGAGGGGGGGGGGGTGTGTTTCGCTGCGTGCAGGGATCGACGGAAGGGGAATGGGGAGCGATGTACGTGGTTCGATTTGGTGGTTTGTGCGGTTCGGGTAGATGCATATCTGCTTATTTCGGCATTGAGGTCTTTTCTTTCTAGGTGAAATGACTAGATTTACGTTTGGCTCTTTCGGTGAAATGCGCGTGTTTAGTTGTAGTTGTTGGGATTAGTTAAATCATGCAGCAGATTTGGTGCGTATTGCGTTCGATTTACAATCTACTGGGATAAATTTGCAGTTTTGTAGATTTGAATGTGATGCCCCGCTCTCCATCTGGACTGTCGCCCAAACGAATGGTACTGCGTGGGTCAGATTGGTAGCAATACTCACGAAGTCGCTTTTGAGATAGTGATTGTGTTGCGCTTCCTAGAAATTAGGATCTTGTTTCATAAAGTGTGAGCTCCCTGCAGCGAGTGACGATTTCTGAAAGTTAACAGTTTATAGGATCATTTTAACATGGATCTGTAACTACCTGGTGCCAGTTAGATTATCGAATGGATCGATTTCATTCGGCGCTTATTCTCTGAAGAGTACAACTGTTTCGTTTTCTTTGGGTACTGACCTAGTGACCTTTACATTGTTTGTTTGATGTGCAGATTACATTTGGGTTTACACTTACAGTAAGCAGAGAAGCATAAGAGCTAAGCGCAGAAAAAAGGGCAAAACGGCCGCCTGAACTCCTCGTTCTCAACTGGCATATTGGTAGGGGAGAGCGCTAAGCGAGAAACTCGGTCTCGTCGCTCGCTGCCCTAATCGGCGCCGCAGCAGCAGGAGGGAGAGGGAGGTAGGCACTAGGCAGCCATGGGGGAGGAAGAAGACGATCCCGACTGGCTTCGAGCGTTCCAGGTACCCCCATCTCATATCTGGTTCGCCTTCTCCGGCGGCCGCCGCGGTGAGCTCCAGCCGGAGATCCCCCGTCAACGTTCTTGTGGGGATCTTTTCTTTGCTGCGAGCAATCTCGTCTAAATCTTTCTTTCTGGGATGGATACTCCAACACATGCAGTTTGTTGTGTGGTGGAGTGCTGATAGCAGTTAGTTTTCCAAGAATTTTGGGGGTTCAACTGAACCCCCATATGCCCCGCGTTAGGTCCGCCCCTGGTTTATACTAATGTTTTTGGTTAAACAGTGGTTGTCCACCTATGCAGCTATGCTATCACCAATTCATATCATGGACGGTAGCTTCTAATTTGGTGCCAATGGGCTATGGCGCAAGCAAGCCAGCACGTTGTTCTTGCTCTACTTACGGGCTACTCTTTCTTTCATTTCTCTTTACAACAAGTTCGGCTTTCCATAATTGTGACATATTCTTGCCAAGATCAGTGTTTTGTGCAACTGGATAGGGCTACTCTTTCATTTCTCTTTACAACAAGTTCGGCTTTCCATAATTGTGACATATTCTTGCCAAGATCAGTGTTTTGTGCAACTGGATAACTATTGTTTGATAATTACATGGCTACCACTACATGGATTTGAATGTACTTATTTTTGGTATAGGCACCAAGCACGGCACCAGTGATGCTTTCTTCTGGTTCTGATTATTCCCGTGAAAACAGCCCTACAAGAATTACTCCATCTAAAGAAGGAAAAGGAGAAAAGAAGGCTAGTATATTACAAACTCCTCTACTATAAATTTCCTCATGAATGAAGTTGAGCAGGCACCTTTTTCTTGTCAAGATGCTCTGTTCCTGCTGGCAACAACTTTCATGGACCTTATCTTTGGACTATTCTAACTTGTTTGTTATTGATGGTCGGATGTTGCAACTGTTATGTTTAATTCTAACTTCACTGTACGTACTAGTTGCAAACACCAGTCCCATAATTTTATGGTTAATTTCTGTACCTAATTTTTTTTTAGACTCCAAAGAAGAATTTGGTTACACTCTCACCTGATTCTTACGCTTCCCCTGGAAACAGCCCTTCAAGGGCTGGTGAAGCTAATGAAGAAGAGGACTCACTTAACACTGCCAGGAGAAAAGATGGTCAGCAAGCTAAGGGTAAAAAACCAAAGGTTGCTGGACCAAAAGCTGGTCCAGATCAAACAGATGGTAGGACTAACGAAAAGTGTTGCCAACTTGCCATTTTAGTTAATGTATTAAAATTTGATTTGTGAATTCCCTAATTTCAATGACGTGTAATTATTGTTTCATGGTCCAACATAGATACCTTGGAACAACAAGAAGTGGGAGTTGCTGAGGAAGACATGCAGGATAAGCTCACAGGGAATTCTGTAAGACAGCTACAACCCCCCACCCCGCTCCCGGGCGGCCGCTGCCGCTTTTATCTTTTTGTTTCCTTGTATTTGTTTACGAAATCTTCAGGAACATTCACCCGCAAAAAGAACAAAGAAACAAACGAGTCCACATCTTACTGTGATTATCCCAACAAATTTGTCATTTCCTCACTGCACTATGTTGAACTGGTGAAAGTTTGGGTAGATCCACTTAAGAAGTTATTGAAAATTATGAAAATGGATCTTAAGAAGTAATTACTACTTATCAAGCTCTTGTTGGTTCATTTTCTCCTAGATTACCATATTTTTGTGGTATGCTTTGGTGTATGTTGTTATTTCTGTAACTAGTTATATAACTCTGCTTTTTATGGAGTCTATGTTCTGAATTACAGGTCTCCCCAAGGTTGCCATTGATAATTCCTGATAAAGTTCAACGTTCAAAGGTATGATCAACTCTAGCAGTCATTAGTGCTGCTTAATTACAAAGATCCCTCCTCTCATAAAAAGTTTGATGCCTGCAACCGGAAGTCTGGAATGCTATGGACATCCCTGTTGTTCTCCCCATTTCTTGTATTTCTTCATAAAAAAAATGCCTGCTTGGCATTGATGAAAAGGAATATAATACAATCAATAGAAGCAGAGTCATGAAACTTGACCACACATGCATGTTTTTGTATGCTACTGTGTACTTATTTCCTCATAGGAGCGAAACATGAGTTTAGTAGTTTACATAAGTATATGTTATAAAAAATAGCCATAAATTCATGGTTAAAATATGCAAAATGTGTCATGTGCGCTGAAATGGATGTATCAACATCTGGATTTCTGGAAAACAAAGGATTTCTTTCAAGGGATTCTATTACCTGGTATCATCTAGTAACATATACCTGGAACTCCAGACTGTACTTTCAAGTTGTTATTAATATTTTCCCCAAGTTTATAATCATCAATCTTTTTATTTCTGTTTTCTAGGCATTGATTGAGTGTGACGGTGACTCGATAGACTTGAGCGGAGATATTGGAGCTGTTGGCAGGATAGTAATTTCAAATGGTCCTACTGGTAATCAGGATTTGTTATTGGACCTGAAAGGTACCACCAAGTTACTTTCATTATATTGTGTACGTTCTTCATTGGATTCTGAATTATAATTCATGGTAGCATATCCCAGGCAAGATATCTGTACTAACAACTAAGGCATATATCTGCACTAACTGCTAAGGCATTTGAAAACCATGTCTCTTATCTTTCATGCATGCAATATTCCAAACAATTCAGAATCTTCTTTCTTCTTTCCATATTCATACAGGAACCATATACAAATCAACTATAGTCCCATCCAGGACATTTTGCGTTGTAAGTGACATCCATCCAGTGCAATTGTATATTTATTCTTTTTTGGTAGTAGCAGTCTTTAATCCTCAGTGCACTGCCTGTTTCTTTCAGGTCAGTGTGGGACAAACAGAAGCAAAGGTTTGTCAATTATATTATAAATTCGATATGCACATTTGACTTTTCTGTCATTTCAGTTTAAACGAGACATAATTTCTGGCACCTAATGTAGTAATGTGCCATTTCCACTACTAAGTTTGATTATGTATTGATTGTATTCCATTTATCAAGGCATTTTCCATTCTAAGGGATACAACTGTTTAACTTAATTCACGTCTTATTTTTCCTGTGCAGATAGAGGCTATAATGAATGACTTCATTCAACTGGAACCCCAGTCCAATTTATTTGAAGTGGAGACAATGATGGAAGGTTAGCATAATTGTAGCTTGGCTATTTATCTTCAGTTGTAATCAACAGTCAGCTGGCATTGAATTCATTGTTTTAACTATTTGGGAGAAGTCTTCATCCAGTAGATCAGAGTGTTTCTGATCTATAAAGCTGACGTGCAAACTGCAAGCCAATAAAAACAAGCACGCTTGTATCTTTCGTTGATTGAGCTATTTCTCAGTGCATCTGCATTTGTGTGTAGTTTTAATGTGAGTAATAGTCTATTCGAATGAAGTTACGGGCCTATTATTTATATGATGATAGCCTGCTACAATAGCTATTTTCTAATATTGGTATATCATCTCTGTAGGTACTCTTGATGGGTTCACATTTGATTCAGATGAGGAGGGTGACAAACTTCCTGAATCACATGCTTATCAAAATGATCAGAACAATGACGATGATCAACCTAAGGCAAAAACCAAAAGAAAAGCTGAGAAGCCAGCGGTGTGGTTTCTTGCCTCTCCTTTTGTTGATCTGCTGCTTTTCAGTTTCTTTTGAATTATCCATTGTATTCCCATTTTGTCATGTCCATAGTGATGAACTGATTATGGCATACTTTCATGCAAAGCATGAATTTATGATTCTTGCACACTTTACCATTGATCTGTTAGAAGCACAACATATTACCGTATAGTAACTTCTTATAATCCATCTGTGGATAGCTACTCTGGGATTTACTTATGTACCGAAGTACTTGGCCATTGAAAGTGTTGCGGTGATTGGAAATTTTGACTCACAGACTGCAATTTTGTGAGGGGCGCTTAAAGTAAAGATTTACTGTTTTTAGCGCACATGTGCATATCCTGCTGTTATGCCCTTTGCACTATTGCTTTACGAGGGTTACTAGGGAACTGCATTCACCATCAGCAATGGTCTTCCTTGCTATTTCCATGCTCCATCAAGTAGTTATATCACAGAACAGTAACCTAAGATGCTGCTGTATAAATGTGTAACCCACAAGTTTACCATATAAATTTGGGAAAACATGGGCCTCAAGTTTTTTCTAGCTGTATCTCTGAAGCCTTGCTGGCTAGTGTGTTGCCAGCTACGCTAGCATGTTAGACCTTACCAAGCAAATTTTGTTATGCACAGCGCAATATCATAGAGCTCCTGATGCCAAAGTAGACTAATTTTTGTGACATTCAGGGAAAGGGACAGAAGAAGGCAAAGGTTGCAGGAAAGGCTGCTAAAAAGGGGTCAAGGAAAACCCAATCTACAAAGAAAACGAGGAAGGCGAAGAAATAATGACTTGTAGAGATTCTGGGATACTTGCCAACGAAACGATATCATAAACTGATCTTGGTTAGCTTCCAAGATAGCTATTACTGAGCCCATATGTTGTATGATGAATTGATGATATGATCTGGGCTCATCAGTGTACCATCATGTACTTTTAGGGAGAGAAGGGAATATGCAAAATTGCAAAGCTGATACTATGTAAAATTCTTCTCTCTAGTTTATTGGTTTGGCATCGTCATTTCCAATTCGAAAATGTCAAGAAGTCAAGCACTTACCATTCATTTTTAAGGAGATGAGCTTATTCTATTTATACAAAGAGAAGTTTCCTGGCAGTACAATGTTTTGATTCTCCATTTGATTGTCGTATTCTGATTACAACTCCAGTCCTTACTAGTGCCACACATTCTGACTCCAATGTCATCAAATTGTAACCTGTGTGTGTAGCTTTATAATGGAGTGAGATTTGGTAAGGAAAATAAAGAATGTTATTATTGGTGAATTTGCATCACACATTTTAGGATACAAATTCGGGACACAGTATTTCCGGTGTCCATATAAAAGGCAAAATTGTTAATGATCTTTTGAATAATACATTATTTTGTGTCTTGAATAGATGTCTTTTGTATTGGTCAACAAGTATGACTTTCGTGAAACTTTTTATTCATATTTTGATGTTATTCTAAATTATTAATGATTTTATATCATTATGTGAGATAATTATAATTTATATATCAGCACATGTATTGATTGATGATTATGTTTCATGGATTATAAATATGAGGATCTCAAACCAATAATGTGGCCACATATTGGAGAATATGATATTGAATTGGCCTACCATGAGATACTGCAGGAATTATTATATTATTAAATGTCATTAGTTGATTTCATACATAGTGTACGTAGAATCATTGGATTTGAAATCGTCATAATTTTCTATATATAAATAGTTTAATAAGGGGTTGTCAAATAGTATTCTGTATTTGGGTGGTCATAGACGTACTTTTCAGATTTACTATGAAACATGCGGAGAAATGTGAACGATTAAGATAAAATTTGTTCCTCTTATATAACGGAAGAGATATTTCTGGATCCCTCGATGTGGTTGAATTAAAAAGTGCATAGTCATACCGAATGTGGTTAAGTCAATCATAACTAAATAATCTACTATGGGTTTGAGTGAATGATCGAATTATCATAGAATGACACATTTCTCATTTTGAGTTCGATCTGGTATCGTGAGGTAAAAGGATTGATACATGAGCGCTATATAGCTTTGTCTGATATGATCTTTATGTATATTCTAATAGGGAATGATGCTAACATGTAGATCAGAAAGGAGTTTTTGGACTATGGCCGAATATACATAAACTTAATACTCTCTAGGAGGTGAAGCCTAATAGATGAGAGACCAAGTATATATACCACTTGTAAGATCGAGGAGCTCAACTAGAGGGGGGTGAATAGGCGGTCTTAAAAAATTCTTTTTTCAATTAATATCAATTTAAAGACCTATTCTGTTAGTCTAATCCAAGTACATACGGTAGCCATAATTTATTAGTTCGGGGTAAATAATGAGTTGGTGTTAAGAATGACGGTAATGAATGGCTCATCTTTTTTTGGATGAGTAATCAAATTATTGGTAAGTAGTGAAGTATTCACGCACGCATGTAATCACTGACTTGTAGTATGTTGCTGTCATTATGAATATTCGCAGTAATATTCTGTCTGTCCCATTTGTTGCAAGGTACTATCAAAACTAATAGTGTGTACCTAAATATTTGGAGAAGGCAGTGCATAAGTCATTGAGGACGCGGCAGTGCTGATTAGTTCCCCCAAAAGATAGGTAATTTTTTATAGCATGCTTTCTACGTTATTCCCGTAGTCAAATTTACTATTATTTAGTTAGTCATAAGTAATGTAAATTTTATTATGAAGTAATTATTAATGTTCACACTAATATTTCGTTTGTCGTATGTACTGGTAGGTATGGCTCTACCGGAGCTTCTAAAACACTTGTAAGATGAGAAACACCATTGCTACGCATGGATGACGGGTGATACAGCTGGCCCTTCATCGTTTAGGCTGCCGGGGGGATCTGTGGGTGCTGGACGAGCGCTATATCCCAACCCTGCGAGCCACGGGCTTGTTGCCCTTTGCGAGATTGGTCTCCACCAGGCATGAGTTCACCATCGATGGTAGCCTGCTCGCGGCATCGGTGGACAAGTGGAGGCACGAGACGCACATATTCCACTTTCATTGGGGTGAGATGACAGTCACTCTAAAGGACGTCGTGTTCTTGATGGGTCTCCCTCTCGGAGGCAACGCACTTGTTCCAGCCCCTGCACCAGTCGACTGGAAGGATAGGCTAGCGGACCAGTTCGACCAGCCTATCCCGGAGAGTACACGTGGCATCCCCCGCATGTGGCTTAACAATTTTAGTATGTGCCCACAGGTTGCAACGCCGGAGGTCATCAGAACGCACCTTGTCGCGTTCCTTATCCAGCTCTTTGGTTGGAGAATGTTTTCAACCACACACGGCGATATTTGCAACACCGAATTCATTGGCATCGCAGAGTCATTGGTGGACATAGAGTTCGGGGCGATGTCTTGGTACAGCTGGGGATCAACAGTTCTGTGCACCACATATCGGGGGTTATGTGATGCTTGTCAGCGCACCACCGTTGGTACCCCCAATTTGGCCACCTGCTACGTGCTCTTGCAGCTGTGGAGTTAGGAACACTTCCTTGTCTGACGTCCGATGATCGTGATGCCAGTGCACCCATTCGGCGAGTTCGTCGACGACCTGATAGACGAGCCCACTATGGGCATGCGGTGGACTGCTGCCTGTCTGCGGTGGGCGAAGGGCAAACCGTCGAGGTGGTACTTGCTGTGGTACAATGAGTTTGAGTCGTTGCACGACAACGACGTCATATGGAGTCCCTCGATGGTAGATTTCATGTATCGTGTATCGCTGCACAGGCTGTCCTTTGCATTGCCTGGAGGACGGGGAGCTGTGGATGACGACACACTATCTGGTGTTCTCGTACATGTTGGAGGCTTACACGCCACTGCGCGTGATGCGACAGTTGGGTTTGCACCAGGGCGTACCCCCTCTGAATGGCAGGTTCCTACCGCATGCCGTGCACCGGTGAGTCAAACTCCATCC
Organism: Dendrocalamus latiflorus; assembly: GCA_017311315.1. Lineage (NCBI taxonomy): Eukaryota > Viridiplantae > Streptophyta > Magnoliopsida > Poales > Poaceae > Dendrocalamus > Dendrocalamus latiflorus. Next base: position 44,728,039 of record CM029609.1, read on the forward strand.
GACTATTGTATATACTTTCATATGTCTTGCTATGTAATGTCGATGATTCTAGAAATGCAGGCAATCGAGGGTTGATCGGCATGGTACAGATTGGCGGCCAATGCAGCAACAGTGGACAACAGCATGGGTGGAAAGGGCACACGTCGATATCATCATGGAGCAGCGTCCGTACGACGTCCAGACGTATGACAAGTACGTAGCGTGGTACGTATCGTGGTCACACACCAGACTGACCATTCCTCCACCAGATCGTCCCGAGCACATCACGTGCGAGGAAGTCTGGACCGCTCCATCGATCCTCACAGTGCTTCGCGGCGACATGACAACATAAGACAGTTCAAGTATCTTATCGTTCCATTTAATAAATTCGTATTGCTCGTTACTAAACTTGTTTCATATGTCACTTCAGTTGGAGCAGACAAAGCGCATCGCAAGCGCGTCGAAGGCCATGATAAGTAGTCTGAAGACGCCACCGGCCCAGCAGAAGACTATGAAGTTCATTATAAAGCATGCCAAAAAAATAGTGCACAACCTTACCTACGGCTGTTCCTCGTATCACAGTGCGCACATGAGCCACCCAGTGAGGGCACCATGCTCACCTGCTAGGTCATCGTGACCTAGCAAGTCCCGCTGGCCATCACAATGTTCTGAGTCTGCATGGTGTCGTAGTACTAGCCGCCGATCATCCGTGCGTCATACTGACGAGGAGGTAACTTACGTACGAACCTACATGTTTTTTCCTATTACGTCTTGCGTTCCACTAACATCATGGCGTTCTCCTGCTGCAGGTCCATTGTCGAGATGCATCCCTTTTGTCGTCCGCATCACCTGCACAGATTACCGCTCCCTGTCGTTCATTTTTGCTGTACATTCGGGAGGTATGAGATTCGCATTGTACATCCAGAATATTTGTTGTGAATAATATTGTTTCGTCTTGCAGCCTCCAATTCAACATGGGGGTAAGGACGAGTCCACTGATGACGACACGGGCCTCCCAAATGCTTTTAGAGAGTAGCATACAACGTTAGGGTTTGCAGCGTACACAGAGCAAGGCTTAGGGTTCTCTGCATACCTAGGGTTTGGACACTTCGGTGAGCAGAGTTCCTCTAGCTTCGCTGCCACATCGTACAGTTAGGGCGAGAGCTCGTTCACACTATAAGGGGGATTTCTAGAGTCTCTCTTACACGATATTATTCCAGGTGGCTCGCAGTTCGGCACGTCTTAGCTGGACGATTTCAACCCTTACTGGACTCAGCGTACTGTACCTCAGCCTACTAGACCACCGCCGGCTACTGAGCAGACAGAACGGTCTCTATACCTCCTCCGACCCGATACACAACCTCCGAACCAACCGACGTACTACTATTTTTGTCAATACAGCGCGAAATAGTGCCAAAAGTGACTTTGAATCTATAATATATATTCTATATATATATATATATATATATATATATATGTATGTATGTATGTATATGTATGTATGTATATGTATGTATACCAATGTCGCCATAAACTCATGAGAGAAAAGGACACGCTCCTCCTTCCCCGGCAAGAAAGAAGAGGCCCTCCTTTAAAAATCCACAATCTCCCAGAGACCTCAATGCAAAACCACACCCACGCGATCCTATCCGTCATCCGCGACCCACACCCCGATCGGACGGTGTACAACCCGCCAAGCACAGAGAATCCCACGCACCGCGCGTAATCACCCCCGTAACATGGAGGGCCAATCCGGTAATTTCCCGTCGGCATCTGCCTGACCACCTCTTTTATCTCTCTCCCTCACCTTCCCCTTCGACTTGCCGATTTCGAAGCCCCCAACCGAGCCGAGCACCTCGCGATTCCAATCCCCGCACGCCGCCTCCGCCGCCGCCTCCGCGCACAGGGTTAGGGTTTTCTCGCTCCCTCTCCTTGGCTTGTTTGATCTGTGGGTTTCGGGGTTCGATTCGGTGGTTTTTTTGGTGGGGAGGGGGGGGGGGGGGGGGTTGTTTCGCTGCGTGCAGGGATCGACGGAAGGGGAATAGGGAGCGATGTACGTGGTTCGATTTGGTGGTTTGTGCGGTTCGGGTAGAAGCATATCTGCTTTTTTTTTGGTATTGAGGTCTTTTCTTTCTAGGTGAAATGATTAGGTTTACGTTTTGCTCTTTCGGTGAAATGCGCGTGTTTAGTTGTAGTTGTTGGGATTAGTTAAATCATGCAGCAGATTTGGTGCGTATTGCGTTCAATTTACAATCTATTGGGATAAATTTGCAGTTTTGTAGATTTGAATGTGATGCCCCGCTCTCCATCTGGACTGTCGGCCAAACGAATGGTACTGCGTGGGTCAGATTGGTAGCAACACTCACGAAGTCGCTTTTGAGATAGTGGTTGTGTTGCGCTTCCTAGAAATTAGGATCTTGTTTCATAAAGTGTGAGCTCCTTGCAGCGAGAGATGATTTCTGAAAGTTAACAGTTTATAGGATCATTTTAACATGGAACTGTAACTACCTGGTGCCAGTTAGATTATCGAATGGATCGATTTCATTCGGCGCTTATTCTCTGAAGATTACAACTGTTTCGTTTTTTTTTGGGTACTGACCTAGTGACCTTTACATTGTTTGTTTGATGTGCAGATTACAGTCGAGATGGAACACAAGGAGACGGGCTGCCAGCAGCGAGAGGGCCCAATCCTGTGCATCAATAATTGCGGTTTCTTTGGCAGCGCGGCCACGATGAACATGTGCTCCAAGTGCCACAAGGAGATGATCATGAAGCAGGAGCAGGCCAAGCTGGCTGCCTCCTCCATTGATAGCATTGTCAATGGTGGCGACGGTGGGAAAGGGCTTGTTGGCGCTGCAAGCACAGAGGTGGCAATTGCTCAAGTCGAGGCGAAGACGCTTATTGTGCAGCCTACCGATGTTGCTGGCACCAGCGAGGGTGTTGCCGTAAACCCCAAGGAGAATGAGGGCCCGAATCGGTGTGCTACCTGTAGGAAGAGGGTTGGACTGACAGGATTCAACTGCCGATGCAATAACATGTACTGTGCAGTGCACCGCTATTCCGACAAGCATGACTGCCAGTTTGACTACCGGAGTGCAGCTCGGGATGCCATCGCCAAGGCCAATCCAGTGGTGAAGGCAGAGAAGCTCGACAAGATCTAAGGGGGTTGTGGGGAGAAATGGATTGCAACCTGCAAGATTTCATGATCCGTCTTTGCTGCTCTACTCTTGCACTTCTCTTTCTTGTTGGCTGCTGCACTTAAGTTATTCAACATTGTGATGTGCACAGCATCTTGGCAGCTGCAAGAATTCAACCCCTCAGTCGAGTATGAATGGTTTGTGTGTTGGGTATGTTGTGTAAGGTTTATTCATGGTGGTTTTTCGGTCGGTATTGTGGCATCTCATTTAGCTAGCTCTGTAATGTACTATTGTCCCATGCGTGTTACTTTCCAATCAGTAATAGTAATCAGCAATGGTCCATCGTATTGCCCTCAAGTCCATTTTCCTATTCAATTTCTACGATATTCCATATGCACCTCTATCCGATACACATTCAATTCATGTACGTTCTATCATGTTTGTGGCTGTATAGTGGTGTTACTTCTCATTCAGATAAGTGTGTCAAATTGTGTTTGGTTAGCACTCAGTCTTGACAATTTGTGTTTGGTTAGCACTATCAGATTGAACATTGAAACACAGAGGAAATGGTGTCATGGTGGTTCTCAGGTCATTGTTCGATCCCCTTTTGGTCGTATTTTAATGTTAGCGTGGATTAGAACTGAAACAAGTACCCCTGAAGGTAGACATGTATTATTGGCATCTGCTTAACAGCTTAAGTAATCCAGGATGCAGTGAATTTGGAATCTTGTCCATGATCACCAGCTGTTAAAGTTCTGTCTTCGAAGGCTGTGATTTGGATCAGGGTACAACTAGTTTATTGGAGATCGCTGCGATTCTGCATTACAATACAATGCGATATGATGATTTGCTACTGTCGTGAAGATTCATTTTTGCTTCTTTAATTTCCTGGTACAAGGCAACCGCAATTTTGATGTAAGGGAACATTGCGCAAATTCTGTCACCTAATATCTTTATACAATTGGAACACATTGCTCCTATATGGATTGAAATAAGTATTGAGTTGTTTGGCATGATTGTCGACTGCAAAGAAGCCAACTTGTGCCAAAGTATTCTTTTGCAGATGATGAGCTTTTCCCCCCTTAATTTGTGGTAGGGTCTCTTTAGACATGATGTGCACACTGACAACTCTTTTGCTGGGTGTTGGGCAGAGATGCATTTAACAATGCAGGCACTGATGGGGAGCTCTGACCAGTTGAGATTCTTCAGCATTGCTCATGAGAGTGGATAGGATCTCGACTTTGTCGTCCTCCCAGTAGCCGGAGATGTATTTTTATGAAACTAGCTGTTGTTACCTTCTCTCATCATTTGTTTATTATACTATACCATTATAATGTGGAGTATGCAACAGCCTGATGAAAAACGGTTGCAGTGCTCAGGCAGGAATCATCTAACAAATTAGGCACCCTAATGACTTTTTTTTTGTTTCAAACAGAAATCAGAGAACGACCAGGATAAACAGCAGCACCTACAGCAGCATATATGCTGCAGGATGTCCTTCAGTTACCAACATACAGAAGGCGAAAAAGAAGAAACCATGTCTTGAACAACTCATGGTTCTTTCACCTGCAAGCAATAAAATTCACACCATCAGAAGTAACTGACTCACTGAAGAAATGCCCAGTATTGCACTCAGTAAAATGGTCCTATAATTTCAAAAGAAACAACTCATTTCCTCTGTGGTTGCCTGTTCTAAACTACAGTATACGAGAAGAAAGAGGGCACACATTATTCAGGATATTTCTACTATAGAGTAATTTTGCAGGCTCAGGCCCCACGGTTGAAGTAAATTGTGTAGAATTCGTCCCTCAAGCTGTACAATGGTTCCAGGAGGAAATTTCTCCTCATCCCCTTCGCGATGAAGCTGATTGGATGGTACTGCCTTAATGGAGCAGTCTTCACAAAGCTCGCTGCCTGCTCAAATATCCCACTGATGCTCTGAAGAGAACTCTTGCAGCTGACCTGAATCTTTGTCCCGGCAGAGTAATCTGCGCCAGCCACCAGGAAGCATCCTGGTTTGGTCCCAAGCTCGAGGGAAACTGAGTTCGGCTTTCCATCAAGCCCAGGTACCATGTTGAAGAAGGAATCTGAGCTCTTTTGTGCAGATAGGGTAAGGTTATTGGTGATCACCGTTCCTGGCAGGTCGAATGGTTCGATCTGCACAGAGTTCATTGTACTCTGAATGTAGGTGTCATGCAGCCTTGTTGAGTCCTGAGAGTGAACTCTGAATGTTGTATGGATGGCAGTGTCAGTGCCATCGACTTCAGGTCTTTCTTGCATTGTCAGAGAGCCATTTGAGCTTGACAGAACAAATGTCTTCCCACTAGATTCTTGTGTGAAGGTCACCAGTTGTGAGTTGTACGACGAAGGGACTGCAGTGATCCAGTCTGAAATTGCACTGATATTGCCGGCTTTCGCATCCCAATCACCAGTGGACAGGCCAGCAAGAACAAATGGCCCGAATAGAACTGCTTGAAGAGATGCATGCTCCGGCCGATCATCTGAAGGTATAGTTAGCAATTAATATTTAAATGAAGATTAATAACTAAAATAAATCGCAGTACCTAGCATAGCATTGTTAGATTATTTATTTTTATTATAACCATTGGTTGACATGACAAATTATTGTGTGTGAACCAAATAAATTAGCTATGTACTACTTCAAGCTTAAATATGTCGATGCATATATTTCATAACAGTTGAAATTTCCTAAATTTTTGACCTTTTATTGCTTCAGTCCTTAGGGTGATGGGGAACTGTAGTGATAAGTGATCGTTTGAGTTCCACTGTTTGGAGATTGAGAGGAAAGACCCTGCCCACACAATAAGATCAAGTAAAATACTTGCCTACGAAATGATCAATGATAATTGAAACAGTAAATTGGTGATTCATGCATTCAAATGATTATACCTGGAGTTATTAGTCCTAAATCTTTGTCATTTAAAGTTACTTTTGCACCATTGGCAGATGTCCATGATGGCATTCTCACATTCAATGTGGCAGACTGACCATTTGTCTGCACAAATAGAAAACAAGGAAGCAAACTGCTGATGCTTTGATCTGAATTTCATGTAAAAAAAGCTTGAGAAGGATTACTTTTGCAGAAATGGAGAGTGAAACTTGAAGGTACAAGTCTGAAGAGCTAAGGGGTTTGAGTTGTTGAGTAACAGAAAGCCCAGCAGTTTTCCAGTTGAAAGTGCTTGGTATGTACTGAATGACGCTGAGTGCTGGTGTATCTCCTTTCTCCTCAAAGTAAATGGAATCGCCAAGTTTCGAAAAGGATTCTATCCCTGCAAATGAAAAATAGAACATTCGTAAACAAACAAGCCACACCAGAACTTTGTAATTTTCCCAATTTTGAATTATAACTTTCACAACTTTGAACAGAAAACAAAAATGATTTTAACATCAAGGCAGCAATGTCAAACAGTAAACAGGATTCAGCAGTTTTTGATATTACCTGTCCCGTAACAACACCAGAATGAATCATACTTTGTTCCCCAACCATGATAGCTCACTGCTTTAGACCGTCCAGGGGCCTGGGGTAGCATGTAAATCATCACACCGGGATCCGTCCCTCTTTGGATGCTTAACACACCATTTATCAGTGCCCTTTCATAATAGTCTGCATATGCTATTTCCTTTGTCCATCTGAATAGGTTGCGAGAAACCTGCATATCGTTTGCATATGACACATCTCTAAAAGAGAAGATGCATGTTTTGAGGAATGGTTTGATGATTGTAAACCTTCAGCATGTTGTAGGTAGTGCAAGATTCCTCATTCTCAGTACTCAGAGTTTCAGCTAAACGCTTTGGATTGGTCCTGAAAAACGATTTAAGAATATACACTCATATGCCAAAGATAACTATGGCCATTTACTATGGAAATCAGGCATCTACAGTTATATTACCAGAATTCACCAGCGGATGTCCCACCAGTCGCATAGCTGTGAGAAGAATTTATGGTGTCCATAAAGAATGTCGCAATTTGCTGGTTCAAGAATTAGGATTATGGTCAGCTTCACCCAGCTTCACTCAAATGGAGCCAGAGAACAAAAGGAGAAAAGAAGAAAGCAGATGGTACACCTTCAGTGAAACACCAACACAGCTTTGACATAAAGCTGACACAAAAACTACTATGCTAGAACTCATACAATGTCCAGCATAATTCCCAAAATATGAACAACCCTAGTTTAGCAATCCTTTCCTCCACCCCCCAAAAATGGTACAAAGAGAAAACAACAATTTAGCATTAAATGCATTCTTTTCCCAGATTAAGCTACCACAACTTCCAGACCCAATTGGACTTTTACCAATATCGGCAAGAAGACATACACTGGAAGCAAAATAAGTTACTGTTTTCCTTTCGAAAGAGTAGCCAATATGATAATCTAAGCTGATAATGGTATACACTTATGCTCATATCCCTGGACAAATTACTCTCCATCTATGAACATGGAGTACTTCAACTCTCCAGAAAGCAAGGTTTGCATTCTTTACCTTGTAAACAAGATCACCAGTAACTTCATATCTCATCTGTGCACCAATGACGACTGGAATGTGTGTATTGGAATGGAAGCCTGAAATACTGTCAGCCTGAAATCGAAACATACACAAAGCAATCACTCAAAGAAATTCCTACAATAGGAAAAGTATCTTGTATTCTGTGGATTAAGAGTCAGACCAGAGCCCAAGTTCCGTTTCCACGTAGGTATACATTACACATGCTGTCAATTTACTAGATTGAACAAATCATAATATGCAATGAATTGCAGTATTGACATAATGATTGATTTGGTATGTAGACACTAGGCACAGAGTTGCCATTACGTGCCAATTAAATTAAACTGAACAAAAAGTCAAACATATTTTTGACATAGTAAGCTATCATGTAAAATGGATACATTACTAGGTATAAACCAGACAAATAGGAAGTTGGGTTCATTTGAGTCATTTCAATGAATCAGCACATATTCCTAGATGATACTGAATCTCAGAAGAGTTGCAGCTAGGAAAAGAAATCAGCAGACCTGGACCGCAAGCAACCCCAGAAAGCATGGCTTGTCAAAAAGATGAGCCAGTGTCAAATGCTTCTGATCATTCTGCCCAAGTTAGAGAAATTAGCAACTCCACTCAAAACATGCTTCTAAAACTGATGACAAACAAAGAAGCACGGCGGCCACACATAATTGCATCAATTGAGGCTACACTTCTAGCAAGTTGGCAAATCACCGTTATCGTGTAGAGCTGATAGAGCACATCATTCATCCCCCCAGTCTCCTCATTGAGCGACGCCCAGTGCTTCTCAATGCTGTATTTCTGTATGACATTCTTCACACGGTCACTGAAGTAATTAGCCATCCCTACAACCATCTCAAGGGCCTTGGAATTCCAAGCCACAGTATACTGATCAAGAAGCCCTTGCATAATCTGCAAGCCAAATATTACACTCAAGCAACAGGACAATGATTTACATGAAGCATTGAATAAGGAGAAGTAAATGCTGAAACACCTCCTATACCTTGTGGATTGTGTAGTAAGGAGCCCAAACAGCCTTGAGGGCCTCGACCCTGTCGAAGAACTCCGATGGGAAGGCCGACAGGTACCCTGTGCCCATCTTCTTCTGGCAATCGTAGAGCGCATCAACGACCGACGACATCTTCGCATAGAGCGTATCATTGTGCGTGCTCGCCCACATCTTGGCAGTAGCACTCATGTAGTGCCCTGCAAAGAACAGCAGCAAAGGCCACAATTTAGTCGAGCTGTGCAACTGCTCTGTGTAAATGCTCCAAACCAAGCCAAAATTGCGGCGGCGCACCGACGAAGTGTCCCCGGAGCTCGACGGCGGGGCCCTCCCACCCGCCGTAGGGCGTCCCGGGCGCCGTCAGGCCGGCCTGTGTGCGGAAGCTCCAGACGAGGCGGTCAACGTCCAGGAGGAGCAGGTACTCCAGGTTGGTTTGCTGGGCCTGCCAGTACACGGTGCCCGGCTCCAGCCGCACGTCGTGCAGCGACGCCTCCGACAGGAACGCCCCGGCCGCGCCGCCGTCCACGGGGGCGGCGCCGCCCCGGAGCTTGCGGTAGAGCATGAGCCAGTCGAACGCCTCGCGTGGCGGGGCCCTGCTGCCAAGGAGCCTCCGCGGCATGAGCGCCATCCACGTCGACTCGTCGGTGGGGGTGAGGTGTTGCTCGTGGTCGTGCCCGTGCCCGTGGCCATGGTCGAGGACTTCGGGCAGCCGCAGCGCGGCGGCGTCCGGCGGCGCGGACCGCCGCAGCTGCGCCGCCGCGCGCTCAGAGTGCGACGCCGCCAGCCCCGGCAGCGTGTTCGTGCAGTCCTTCGCCGCCGCGCCACGGGCGGCGGAGGCCAAGAACACCACCACGAGCCCAACAGCCGCCACCGGCACGCCCCGCGCCATCCCTCCTCTCGCCAAGAATCACCCAATCTTCAGCCCTCACTCGACTGGCACTAACTGGACTACCACCGCGCAAGGGAAAGGTTCCAAGAACCCGAAACCTTTATGGCCTAACCACGGCAAGGAAATGGCGACAACGCATCAGAGGCATGTAATCGAAATGATGCGCAGATCACAGTCAAGAATTGCACGGAAAGAAAGACAAAGAAGTAAAAAAAAAAATCGGAGAGAATTAAAGATCTCGTCACACCCACTCGAGCTGGGAGACGAGGAGTAGAGACTGATGTTTTTGTTCGTCGGAGAAGAAGAAGAAAAAAAATCGCGCCTTTTCAGCCGTGCGCGTGCGTGGACGGATCAACGGAAAGGACGCAAGAAATACGGACGCATCGAGGAGAGCGACGGTTTATAGGATGATTCTTGCACCCTAAGTGCCGCAAGCCAAAGCCACCAAGGAGCGATCCATTCACCCCCGGAACGCCAATGCCGCTTGCTTGCACGTCGGAGTGTTCGTTGGAAAACGATGTTTATCTGCTGCAACGACGGCAACAATTGGCACATCCACATCACGTCGCAAATCGCAGTGGATTGGAGCGAAGCAGGCAAGTTCCTGTTTCTTTGTGCGCGTGATTTGATCGTCAAAAGATGGCAAGAATCTTCAACTGAAGCTGGACGGCGGATGCGTCAGGCTGCTAATTATGTTATTGGATTTCCAAACTGAACTTACAAAAACCATAAAACCAAACCACCACGCGAAATTCAGAGGAGCTAATTGCAGCAAGGAGCAGGGCTGTATTCTACTGCTCACCATTCTGGATGTGGCTTTCATGTTTATTGCATCTAATCTATCTTATTGCCAGAGGAGGGTTCTTGCCATTGTATTGCTTTGTGCATAAGAAAGCGCTGCCGTCGTGTTTGCTCCAGCTTCTACTCAAATTGTTTCAGGAAAGAAAATTGGAGATGACAAAAGCCGATGTGGTGTAGATGGTGATTTTGTCAGGGATGCCAAATGGAAGCATAGAAGACATGATCCGTTCACATGACAAACGGGTGCTGGAAGCTGCAATCCATGGCTCAAAACAAAATTAGTGGACACTTTTTTGTTTAAAACTAAAGAATCATGTGAGGAGATTCATGATTTTATTGTGATGAATTATTGCCATTTTAGATAAGTTAAAATTTGGATTTTACAAATTTACAATTTTCCTAGATAGTTTGCAGATCTGGCAATCAGATTGGCCACCGATCAAACCGGCCAGCACCAGCGATCTGACCGGCAGCCGCCAGCGATCATACTTGCTGGCGTCAGTGGTCTGACAGCTGGCTTGTTTTAATTCAGCTAAAAAGTGGTTTTTGAGAATTTTGATCATGGGTTGATGTGGCTTGACTTAGGTCAATGTATATATATTGCATGATGCATGTTTCAGCTAACGTGGGTCAACTTATAAAGAACTTATGTCTAAAAATGATTTCTTTGTCTTTGAATGTCTAAGGAAATTTAGAGTCAATTATGGTCAACGGCGAGGATCGAAGCTATGCTCATAGAGGAGCCAAGACCCAGAACAATCAAGAGTGTCGGGTGAGATGGCTAAGCTCAAACATGGCATGAGTAAAGCAGAAAATGTTGAAGAGAAGGTTCTAGCGATGGGTTGCACCATTTGGCTTGGTCAATCCAATTGAGGCGTGGTCCGGTGGAATCGGAACGAGAGATACTTGTTGACGCGTGTTAAACCAGTGGTGCACCTACACATGACAAGTATGGCAATTGTTTGCAAGGAAAGATGAAAATCGAGTCAAAAAAGGTATTTTAGTAAGTTGACCATAATAATAGAAACTATCTTGAATCAAAACTGCGACGTTTGGGAAAGTAGTTTAGGTCAATTAGAACCTGAGAAAATCAAGTTGGATCAAATGACTTAGCGGATTCGGGCTCATGTGCTTTCAAAAATATGCATAAGTGTAGTATGTGAATAAAACCCATATTGTGTGGTGTTAACAAGTTTTACATATATGCTAATGGATAGTATCTATTATTATTAGATAAGTGTTTGTTACCTATCTATTTAACGAGTTAGGATAGAAATTTGTGAGTTAACCATCCAACCATCCTAACTTTCCTCATGAAAGCTAAATGTTCAAGGTTAGAGTATGAGAATAGTGAGTGTTATGGTGTACTCTCTTGTTCTTCAGGTGGATCAGCTGTAAAACCCTTATTCTCAAGCAGCAATACATCAACTTTGTTCATCTTCTATGGATCCCTCTTGTTTTAGTTGATTTGTTCATGATCTTGTTGATTTTGATCTTTTCTCTACACTTTTTTTTTATCTTACTGTATGCCAAGAACAAGTAAATGATGGAGATATCTCATGAAAATCAATCCATATCTATCTACGCATCAAGTTTGGGCAAGTTTATAAAATTGCTCTGTTTTGTTTGGATTTGATCTTTTTATGAGATTTCATGAGACTGCCATCGGTACCATCGTCGCCATTACCGTCACTGTTGCCGCTGCCGTCGTCCCACTCTTCACTATCACTAGCATCGCCACCCGCTTCATCCCTACCCTTCGCACCGGACTCACCGAGGCCGCTGCATTCCTCCACGTTGGAGTCAAGCTCCGTAGAGGTGAGAGGGGGCACGATGGTAATGGCTGATGCCAAAGCCTCATGAGCGTACACGTCTTCATGGCCTCCCCTGTCTTCATCACCCTATCCGTCAGCTCCACGGGAACAACCTTTGCTCACAGCGGGGACGGGATGCTTAGGCACGGCGAGGCCCAGGGCTTCGCACATGTGATTGATGTGCGAACTGCCAGACATGGCCGACATGCGAAGGCGGCTATGCTCCTTTAGAATGTATGGCCCTAGGAACATAGCTACCGCGTGCCACACCTTTGCCAATGGAACGACTGCAAAACTTTGGGCTTAGCAGGTGGCAAAAACTACCACCATCGAAAAATGCAACGAATGGGAGAAACTTACCCAAACCTGTCGACTTCGCCAACATTGTGAGTGAAGGCTAGACCCCATCATTCCAGGCAGAGCTGACCCGCAAGTCCCATCACTGGGCCAACAGAGCCACACGGAGCATGCAAAACTTCTCCGCGCAGTCATGTATGTTGAGTCGAAGTGCAACCGCCAGTAGCCTCCGAGTGCGGACCTCGCCGTCCCGATCGAGATTCACCTGAGGTAATGGACCAAAGTCCATGATATGTTCGGTGAAGTGCAGACTGCTTTCGTGCTTGATCTTAAGGTAGAACCACCGCTGCAGCAAGTGGGACTCCCATTTTGTCCATGTCGAGTTCGCAGGGAAACCCTTTGAAGTGCCGGCGAGGAGCTAAAGGCTGACGTTGCATAGGTTCGAATATTGACCATCCCCTAGCTGCTTCAGTTGGCACCGCGTGTCATGCAAGGGCGCAAAGATGGTAGTGCTTGGGATGGTGGCCTCCGAACGTGCCGCCCATGAAAACATGGCAAGATGAGCGATGATGTTCGGTGTAAGCTATTGAAGCTCCAGCTCATACAACCGAAGAAAATGACCCACGAAGTGAGTGACAGGAATCCAGAGCTCGGCGTTGAAGTATGCCACGAAGATTAGCTTCTCGTCATCCCACGATCGCGGCAAGACCTCGTCATCAACGGGGAGGTGGACGAGCTCGCGAGATGAGATCTTATCATCACACACGAGCTACTGCACCAACTCCTCTGTCACAATGGACGGCCGAGTGTGTTCACAAACACATTGTTGAACTTAGATGCCTTTCAACACTTGCCGACGGTGACCTCGTAGCGACCGTCTTGAACACCACAGCTGCTCAACGAGGCAGAGGCACTGCTATGGCCACAACGGTCACTCCCACGCACCATAGCACACGGAAGAAGATCGGCGGCACAGAGAAGAACGGGGAAAGCTTGACGATGGATGAAAGTGGCGGTGGAGGAGATTGTAGAAGACAAAAGCAATGAAAAAGAGAACACACAAACAGTTCTGAAAAAGGGTGTTACCTGGCGCATAAGTACGCATATGGCAGTGGCATTAAATGCCGATGCATCGGGTGTGAGAATTAAGGGGGGCGTGCATGGCGACACAACTAGCACGATGACATGTCTCCCGTGACCACATGTCGCCTCCTCTTGAAAGTTGCGTGTAAGACCAAGCTTAGCCTAGTTTCGACAGGAACTCCTAGTGTGCTTCGATTCAATGGGCTAAAGGGACTAAGGGGGCTATGTAACATTGGATATGGTCTTGACCCACAGAAATTAGGGACCTTCAACCATGAAAGACTATTGTTGGAGGAGTGGCCCTCACCTTAGCCCAGCTGGCCTAATAATCATGAGGCCACATGACTGGTCCAAGAGGACTGTAGCAAGGGAAAAGACTGTATTGTCCCTATAATTTGTAAATGCAGATAGAGGCATTCATATAACAAATCTTTTCATGGCTACAAATATATGTCTTAGGGCGTCATGGAGAGGCAGGCCCTCTTTTTCAAAGAAATCTAGGTAGCACAAACTTCTACACACTGACTCCATGGTTTATAAGGCTTCGGATAGCCCTTTTGTGACCTACCCGTAACCTCTTTTGTTTACTGTTTGTTCTGTAACCACAACAACCATTTCAATAAGGCTATCCCAATAAGCTAATACATTATTTAAAAAAAGTTGTTCCGATAAACCATTTTGAAATGACGACAGAGAAATCGTCTCATTTATTTATTCGAAAGAAGTTATAAGATATAAACTGAAAAGAACGGGCCTTTTGTTTGTTAATGATTTACATTTTACAGAGTTCCTACAGTTCGGTTGTGAAGTGAGAGTGCAATACCCTACCAAATTGATGATAGGATGAGGAAGCAGTGCGATCGAATGTGAGCTCAGTGCGTTTTAGTGTAGATTCATAAGATGGGAGCATTCTTATGTTTATCCGAAAGAGCATTCTTGGAGGGATCTATGCAAAAACCATAAAAGACGGTGCGTACAAACCCTAGCCCATGAAAACATAAACACTGGTAATCACATTAGCCTTGAGATTAGGCCATTCTTGTCATAGGCATATACCAATAAATACAGGGAATAAGAAGGAAACTAGAGAATTGTTCCAGCAAGATCTACGAGCGAAGACAGTAGCAGCAGCCGGAAAGGTTAATAAATTTATATCCATCATCTCAATCTCCTTAACGCCAGAGAGAATCGCCTCCGTATACACAGGGGTCCAAAATGCTCGGGTCGCCAACCAAACAACCCTAGGTTCCAGCGACGACATTGCCATGCGACCCACGGCCGCTGCTGATCACAGCTCCGTCTTCAGCTTGCTCTGCTGCGGCTGCGCTACTACATAAAAACACGGGAACCAAGTTAAGCACTGACACGCCGGTGACCAGTCAATGTTGGTCAAAAACTGGCAGCCCTGCTCATTAGAGCTTATTTTTGATGGCTTAAGACTTTTTTTCATCGTTTGAGTTTTATTTTGTACTGCAGTTGATAATAGCTTATTTAGTATAATTAAATTTAAAATAAAAAATAAGTTATCCCACCACGAACAATATAAAAAATACGGGAAAAAGGCAAAAAAAAGTATCAAAAAACTAAAAAACCAGGAAAAGATAAAATTAAGAAACTAGAAGTTAGAAATCAAAAACTAAATCCCAAACTAACAGTAAATTTTGAGTTTCATCCCGAGATATCCTATGCCAGTTTGACCACAGCAGATTTTCCAAACCATACTAATGGTACGCTTGGGCCCTGTTCTTTCTGTCTTTTCAGTGGCTTTTAGCAGCAATCACTATTTAGTAAGGTAATAAGTCATAAGTAAAAGTCATAAGCCTTAGCACAGAAGAACGTACTCAAATACAGTCAGAAACCTACATGAAAGAACTGCCCCCTCGACTTCTCAGAATCACTAATACCCGCCTCTTCCCGTTGTCAAACGTACAGCGAAATCATCTAAATTCTGAAGAACAAGGAGACCATTCAATGTGAGCTCATGGCATGAATGAGAGATCTGCCCGGAGCTCTGCCACTGTGGGCTGCGCACCGTAAAGGCAATGGTGACTTTTAATAGGTGGATACAACTTGCTGCACACCGCTCACCCAGCTGCTTGAGCAGGCGCAGGCTGCAGGGTACGGTACGCCAAGAAGCTGCAATAATTTCCTCGCGAAAACAGATTCTGACAGCCGTAATGCAGCAGTACAGATACTATCATGCAGGCAGGGAGGGCCCTAAGGGTTTTAATAATTCTTGATCGCTTTGCAGCCTGATTGGGCCGGTCTCTCTGAAGATGCTGTGGGCGGTCAGATACAGCTTTCGCTGGTTGAATCTAAATACTACTAATAGCTTTTGTAAGTCAGAGGGACAGAGATCAATTGCCCAGTAAGATCGAAAAGACTGATCAGTGAGGCAGTTTCTGTGATTCCCACTTTTGCTGTAAACGCATCAGACTGTACAGTTGTGACACCGCGGAAACCCACGGCCCTTCACAATATATAAAAGTACCATTCCTTACAAGATGCATGTGCATTTTACAAGCCATAAATATGGCTTTTTAACTCGACCCTTTTCTGCTAGGCTTCCCAACGAAACAACGGGTTCCACTTAGGATTTCCACGGACCATGGCCAGAAGGTCACATGCTGTTCGGGCAAATACACGCTAATGCCGGTTCGCACCAGCAGAGCAGCTACTCATACCCTATGTCCTCTCTCCGTCCACAAATATACGTTGTTTTTAATTTTTTACGGTATTTAATGCAGGACATTGACTATACTTTATTATCTAATATACTAGTAAAAATAACTAAAAAACATGCATCTAAAAAACCGCATGCATCTAAAAACTATCTATTGACATTGGAGATGCAGCCAACAGCAGCACTGCTGCACTAGCTAGGTGCTGTCTGCACACAAGAACTGGTGGATGCTACTATGCAAGCAATGGATAGCCGGCCGCTAGCTGCAGTTCCAGAACAGTGGGTCCTGAACAGTTGTACATATGACCAGGAGGGGCAGGAGGACCACAAGGGACCAGATCTTCATCTACAGGCCTTATGCAGGCAGCCCAAACCAAATGCAAAGACGGGGAAGAAAGGGTTTCTAGACACGCATTAATTTGCTCTGGCCCGACCACACCAACCAATTTGGTCAGGAAGAACAGATCCAGCAGAGAAGCACATCTATCTATAGCACCCAAAACAATGGTAAGGATAATGATGATTGAGCAAACGGAAAAGTGGAACAGGGTCCAGGTCCAACAGCTGCATTATCTAAGGATTGTAAGAAATGCTATACGACCAATGTGAGAGAAATAGCAGATGTTCATTACCATAGATTAATACCATTTTAGCTCGTTTTGGATTTTTATTTCGGTCTTGAAGTTATTAACATAAGATGTGCAGACTACCAAGCTAGCTATTGGATTATTGCTGTGCTTCCCTCTGCATTAGCAAGCAATACCTATTTCTCTATCAAACGTATATTTAAGTGCATTTCTTAGCTTGTACTACATGTCATGCAAATTGAACTAGCATTCTTGGGACCATTGTACGACTTTATCTTTTTTTAAGCATCTAGTTTCCTAAGCAACTTTACAATCATACTCGCAAACTTTCAGATTACGTGATAAGTTTTAGCAGGATGTCCTAGCTTAGAATTGGCCATGCTAGCAAATGAGCTAGGATATATTTCACTTTTATTTTCCAGAAAGCATTAGTTGTTTTGTCCGAGGAGGAACTAAACTTCATACGCTTTGAACTATATGACACGTTTACTATTTGCCCACCTGACTATTACCCAACTCTATGGACAAACCAATAAAACTGAAGGGGCGGTCCTGAGCAAAGTGTAAAGCAAACGCAAACAACTAAATTCACCTAAATGTAGGGTCTAGATTTGGTTGAATTACCTGAGCTTGCTAGATCATAGCCGAAGAGAGAGGCACCGGAGCTGGCAAGGACAGGAGGGCGGTCATCGTCCTGCTTATCAGACATTAATGTCAGTTGATGCGAATGTGTTACATCGCCATGCCAGAACTGCTGTTGTAGTTGAGCCAGCTGCCGAGCTCCATAGATACCCAGTTCTGGCCAAATTGCCTGCTCTGAGTTCACCGCATTCTTGCAGTTCAGGTCCGTAGCTCTTCCACACTAGATATGAAGAAATTAGTAAGCACACTGGTTACAGTTTCAAGAATTACGAATATAAACTGAAGACACTAAATACTGAATTACTGATTGACAAATGAAGTTTATCCTGGTGGTAGCTTTCTTTACCAAATACTGCTTTCTTTGAAAGACCAATCTTTAAATAAGCATAGATCTATGCAACTTGTGAAGGTTATTCTGGAAATGCATCATGACTGCAGGAAACATGCAGGCTGGCTATGATGTTCAAAGTATTGTATTCTGTATCTTGCAAGAGCTTCTAAATCTATTAATTATCACTTTTCATATCACTTATGCACATAAAATTACTCAGTGCATCATCACATTTTTTTATGTTTACTGTTTAAAACGTCATTCAGTAAAGGTGTTCTATTGTAAAACAAAAAGCTGCGATCATGTCGAGTTGTGAAGGTGGTTGTAACCTTCTAACACAAGGGAGACCATAGATTCGAAAACAGGAATCTCAAGGACCACCGGCAACCATTTTCAATTGGTAAATATCACCTATGACCTACCCCATTTGACCTACCCCATTTGATGCAAGGATGACAAAAAAGTTAGCGTATCGTCTTGGCGCCAGACCACAGAAAATATTTAACTACAATGGACATCCTGAGCTTGCAAATAGAACCTTTTGCATTTCAATATCTAATGTGTTACAATGAAAAAGAAGCAGCCAAATGCTGGAAACAGAGGCTGGAGAAACTAAGATGATAAAAAAGGAAGCTTCCAAAAGTGAATTTTGTTCCATAAAAATCAATGCTTCTAGTTGTTCAAGATCCAGAAAATGAACTGCAAAGACCTGGACAGAGTTCCTCTTGAAAGATACAACCAAAGTAACTAACTTGAGGAAAGATTGAGGAAAGAAAAAGATGGCAAGATAGGTACCTCTGTGGCCAAAAGGCTGTCTAGTCCACCAAAGTCAACTCTTCGGTTTACTGCAGCAAGCCTCATCGATAAGTACTGGATCAACCAAAATTGCCAAATACCAAGAAATTTGTTAGTAACCTCATTGGAAAAGACTGTGTTGTACCTTGAGTTAACAACAGCAAATGATGATTCGTGTTAGCAGGTCTTTCATTTAAGTGAATATGATAGTTACCTCAACTTGCCTTTGGAGAGATTGAACATGGTTGATAATCTCATCAAGCACTAGTGCTGTTCCTGATACCTGATATCATCACACAAATCAAATGATTTCTATTGTGCACCAAAAGTTTGCCTTCATTTTGGAAAATACAGATGGGAAGTACTATTAATTATACAAAAAAACTTCTGGGGGAAAAATATCACAACCATCCAAAAAACCCATTTTACATAAATTGAGCAATGGATATTTTTTTTTGATAGCACAACACCAGTAGTACCATCTCATGCATGGATGATGGAATGAGTACACAGTGTAATAATAAGTATGGTATAGTACTGTCAATACGGTAGATTGGTATGTTACAATATAGTCATGCCAATCAATTGACATTACATTCTCCAATAGGCAACTAAATCAATATAGCTCAAAATTTACCTCTTAGCAAAACTCAACATGCTATGGAGAGCTTTTCAACAAAAACAGGGGGGGGGGGGGGGAAGCTATATTCAACAAAACCACTAATTAATTTAAAATTTATTCTGGCCTTCTAGGAAACAGGAACAAGAAAAATCATATCAAGCTTTACGATACAGGAACACCATGGAATTTTTTTCTGGACAAACTAACGTTTTAGGAGGGGTGACATATCACGCCTTCGTAGTTAAAATTGTTGATTTCAGTTGCTAAAGTGAACAGAGACTTTTGCTAACAAGATATTTCAGTTTATTTTTCTGATGTACCATAATACACTTGTAAATACGTTATCCATCATACGTGATCAAAATTCTACATCATCTTTGTTCACTGCATACGACCATATATATTGAAACAAAAATTCTCATTTAAGCAATACAAATTGAGCTTCAAGTGATATGTTTTAATCATTTAATGTCAGTAATAAATGCATCCTGATGAAATATTCAAATAACTCTGGCAGGAATTCTTTTAGAATGGCTGCAATTGGCCAATTGAGTGGGTTGAGTCTAAGGAAAAAATGCTGTTGAAACAGAAGGGAAATGCAAAACAATTTGTACCCGTGAGCTAAATCAGGACATTTCTATTACATAGGAGCTTTTTTCTTTTTGTGAAAGATCAAAGCGAAATTGATAACTACAATGACACCATTTCCATCTCAAAATGGAGAAGGGCTGAAATAGCCCATCTTGAAGCTACTGTACTTCAAATAACTCAAATAGCCATATCTCTGCCAGAAATGGTTTTGAAGTACTCTGAACCCGGCCTCTCTACCACTTCCTATAAACCCAGACATTTGAGTGCAAGAAGACCAACTATCCTTCCCAAAAGAGAGCCCGAACGGACAACTAACATCAGAGCCCTACACGCCATTCCAGGGCTACTTCCACATCAATACATCCAAAGTGGGGAGCTCGTTGAACATTATTGTGTACGCAAAAGTAGCAAACGTTCCGAAGGGAGAGGAGGAAGCTTGCTGTGAGATCACATCAACCAAACAATCACGAACCCCTCAACCCAGTGCAGCTAGCTTCCTCCTGCGCCTTTTGGATGTGCTGCCACATTCGGGCCAGACGCCACAGCTCCCGGCCAAACCCAATCCCTTCTGTTTTAAGTTCGGTGCACCAAAGCAAGTGCTCCCTTATCCCAAATAGACCGGGGACACAGCTCCATCAGTAGTGAGTAGACTGTAGAGTACTGGGTGAGTAGTGACCATCTCCCTCTGTCGTGCAATGTACACCTACGTGTCCCCTGCATGATTCACAGCCAATAGAGTGCTTCCACGTCTCATAATGCAATTTATGCGTGTTATGCATACTGAGAATTTTTTCACAAACTTGTCGTGCCAAGAAATTATACGAATCTGTAGGGGGCAGTCACTAACAACCGGGCCTGCCGATGAGTCAAATAAGAACTCAAAAGGCATCATTTGCCACTGATCGGTAACAAGTTCATGACACTTTGTGCGCAAAGAGTTAATTATCAACTTGATGCAATTATGCATTAAATCTTTTTTTGTGCAAACAGATGGACCTTGCGCAAGGTGGGCAGAGCAGGGCTTATACCAAACCCCACTCTAGTGCTTGGAAATTACAGGCCTCTGCCAACAGGGCACCATTATTTCCACCACCCTACACCTAGATAGACCAGCAAACGACTACCCAAAGACAGTAATGGGCAAGTTGCACCAGACCACCATAGTTTGCACAAAATTTACATGTTCTGCTCGATGCAAATGTGAAAAAATGAAGGGTCGCGCTGTAAAAAAACTGCGAAGTCAAGAAATTACAGAATGTGCAGCTTGATGCAAATTTGAAAAGATAGAAGGGTCGCACTGTACAAAAATTGCGAAGTCAAGAAATTACAGCACGCACCTTGCTGCATCCGGGGACCAGCTCCTTGAGCAGCTCCATCCTCGCGTTAATCTTCTCCCGTCTCGCCTAGGCAAAAGCGAAAGCAAATAGCAAAAGAGAAAGGTTCTAGAAGGTAAACTACTAATGACGACGTCATCGCGTCCCAATCACCCAATCATTGCCCTAACGCAGTTCATTAAGCCCAATTAATGAAGCAAATCACCAGCTTAGCGCAATTAATGGCGAGATTAGCTTAGCGGCGAGCGAGCTCTCACCCGCTCGGCGAGGCTGTGGCTGTCCGTGGCCTGCCCCCTCCGCGCCCGCACGTGCACGTACGCCGGCTTCTCCTCCTCCTCCTCTTCCGCGTCCTCGCCGCCGCCGGCCGCAGCCGCCGCCTCCACCCTCCCCTTCTTCGCCGCCTTCCCCTGCGAACACGTGCGCACCCCCACAAAAATGAGCTCCGACGATCGAGAGAGACGGAGAAGGTGTTACGTACACGCACCTTGTTGGTGCTGCGGTCGCCGGGGTCCTTGCGCTTGGCGGCGGGGGGCGGAGGGGGCGGAGGCGAGGAGGAGGAGGAGGCGGCGAAGGCGGAGAAGCGCGCGGCGCGGTCGACGAGGCTGGGGTCGGAGGGGAAGGTGGGCGCGACCGGGAGGAGGAGCTCCATGGCCTGGGTGGTCGGGAGCCCCAGGAGCGCCGTGAAGGAGCCGCAGCCTCCCGCAGCGGCAGGCTCCGGCGACGTCGGGCGGTGCATCTCGCGCGGCGGATGCTCGTGGAAATGAGGCAGCGAAGTGTCCGCGCGCGAGGTGGAGCCGTGGAGGTGGGGGAGTAGAAGTGGCGGTATTTATAGGGCTGGGGCGTTCGGTATCGGCCGGTTCGATGATCTCGTCGTGGACCGGAGAGAAGGGGAGGAGGCTCGTGTGGTTGCGTGAATTGAAGAGGAGGAGGATACACGCGGAGAGGAGAGAGTTGCCGTGAGGGCGACGGCTACTTGCGTCTCTGTTAGCCAGGGGCAAGTAAACGGTTACATTCTTTCAAATTTTGAATTTCGCATTTTGGAATTCGAAAATTCAGTTGTAGATGGCGCGAGCATATTAGGCTCGATTTTGCTAGGGGCACGTGTACGCAAACCGCATCCTACACAGTAAATAAAATTTGTGACGTGAATTTGTAGCCGGGATTTCAGTTCTTTTGTTTGAATTTTGGACACATCTAACACTGTTGGAAGCAAAAATTTCAAATCTAGCCTCCAGATCAAATAAATTCCATATCTAGTCCCCTGCCCAACCGCGGGATTGTGCCGTGCCGACACGTGGCTGGTCGTGCGGTCACCAGACGGCCGATTGCACGACTCAATTTCCGACTGCACGACTCCATCCATTTTACACTGTACATCAGCGCCGCTGCCCCCGGACAAGCAAAAGAGAGAAAACAAATTATTACCCACAAATTAACTAGCTACTAGTTCAACTTGATTGAATCAGTACAACTCACGGGCATGCACTTCTAGTCGTTCGACACTGTTCCAAAAGCAAGATTCACGTACAAACTAATGAGCAAACTTCTAATCGCTGCTATTGCGCAATCCCGCGGTCCACTGCAAAGAGGTGGCCTTCAGAATCGGACGGAGTCGTGCGGTCGGAAATTTGAGTCGTGCGCTCGGCCGTGCGGTGCACACACCCAGCTACAGTGCGGTCGTGCGGACCCAGACTGCACGACCGGCCACGTGTCAGCACGGCGCAATCCCGCGGTCGGGCATAGGGCTAGATATGAAATTTATTTGCTCCGGAGACCAGATTTAGATTTTTTTTCTTGCAACAGTGTTAGATGTGTCCAAATTTCGTTGTTGGCTAGATTTATTGCAAATATTGTTGAAAACTATTGCTGATTCTTTGTGGTTGTTCCGCCGTGAGGGAAGGGGAGATTGTGAATTTTTCATGCGCCACTATTTTTTTTGCTGCTAACGAGAATATAACAATCTTCTAATTATTACATCATTATGTTTTCCAAGTATACCCATTATCAGTAAGAGAGAGATTCATAGAGTAGTCGCAAGTCTTTCTACGACCACATAATCGTAAGATCTCCTACGACCATGTGGTCGTAAGTCTTTCTACAACCACATAGTCGTAAGTTTTACTACAACCACTCTTTGGTCGTAAGTCTTTATACGGTCACATAGTCGTAAGTCTTACTACGACTACTCCTTGATCGTAATTTTTCTATGACTACATAGTCGTAAGTCATCGTAAGCTTTTTTATGATCACATGACCATAAGTTTTTTTATGACCACATAGTCGTAATATATTCTACAACCACCTCGTGGTCGTGGGTCTTTCTACAACCAACATATCCCAGACTAGCTTGTTTACGGCTACCTACTTCATCTTACGATTGTCTAACAAGGCGGTTACAACGTGCACTTTTCCTAATAACTGCATACGATCTCTCTTTGACAACAACCGTCACACGACGAATGGCTACTACGTCTCTCTGATAGTAACTTCCGTCAGACGGTTATCACACGAAGTGTTGTGGCGTCTTTTGGCACAGTACAACAGCCACCGTTTCATTGACTATATAAAGGTTGACGTAGGAGAGGAGAGAAGATTAGAACACAAGAGATCAGGAGATAGTGCTAAGCATTTCGTATTATTTTCAGTTGTAAACATCTTTTTGAGCAATAGTTACACAGGATGTAGTGTTATTATTCTCCGAGGAGAAGGGCCGAACCTATATAAAAATCCCTGTATCTCTACTCTACACGTTCATACACCGAGTCTTCTAGAGTTTCCCCAAATCCAAACAAATTATACGTAAGATCAATATTAAAACATCGACAGTTGCGACGGTGGTTAATTCATTGCGTGATACAAATTGATGTGGTTTGCGCCATCCAACGGTAGAGATAATGGGTAGATTCTTTTAGGCTGTATCTTATAACTTTTGGTTTATAATTTTGAATTCTGGCTGTTCGCAAGAGAGGGTACAAAGAGAAATAGTCATGTGTTGTTTTAGCCGATATAGATAAAGTTAAGACAGTGTCTACTATATTTAATTTATAGACTCAGTCTTAAAAAGACGTTCTATTTAAAAACTAATTACTGTAAAAAAACTAAACCATAAATCCAAACAAATCCACCCAATGCCTACTCAAAAGATTGAACAGTTCGTAATGTACAAAGCTATCGGGCAGTCCGGCCCAAATGCAGCACAATCCAACCCACGGTCGCACGGGACCCCCACCTGATCCGCCACGTAGCCCCCTGGCGCCCCACCCCCCGCGTGCGGACACCCGCACGGCGTCGCACCTCTCCCTGCGCCGCGGCCCCCACCTGTCCGCCTCCGAGTAGCCGCAGACGGATCGGAACCAAAACCACGTACCAGTACCAACCCGCACGGCACCCTTCCTGCGGCCGCCGCCCACCGTCTCGCGTCTGCCCCCAAGAGAGCACAGATAAATCGTTCTAATGGCGCCTCTCCAACAATTCCTAGCCAAATCCCGAGCAATCCCCGCAAGCCTAGCGCTCTGATCGAGCAGTCAATTCCAATCAAGCCCGAGCCATCTTCCTCGCGACGCCGCGGATTCAACGAGGTATTTTTTTTCGGGCACATTGCTGCGGATCTCCTCCTTTCTCACGCGGGCTCCGCGTCTCTCTCGCCGTCCGCTCCCTCATGGTGCCCTGTCACAACCTACGAATTCGATTCAGATTAATTTGGGGATAAGTGGATCTTGGTCCGGATTACGCCGATCCCCTCCGCAAATGTCAAATCCCAAGGAGGGGTTTTCCCGTGGATTTGGGCGAGTTCCGAGGTGGGTTCGCGGTTTCTTGGCGTCTCGTCGCCGCCGTCGCGGGTTCCATCCGCCGCGGATTAGGCAGGTGCGTTGCGTGTGCTAGTAGTTTCTAAAGCGATTCGTTGCCTGCTTAGCTGGGGATGTGTTTATGGAGTTGGTGTTGAATTGCGGGGTGGATTCTTGGTCTGTAATTAGATGTGGGGTTCATTGGTTCTATACGCGGTAGAGTGCATCTGGTTACCTGCATTGCGCCGTGAGGTAGTTGTTGACGAGCTGAATAAGATTTCTTTCAGATCTGCCTCGATTAGCGCGTTCCTTGGCCAACGATGCTGCTTTCAGTTGTCCTGGATATGTAGGTCGTTGCTGTGGCCCTTGTATCTGATGAAATGTTGCCGCATTGTTCTGGATTGTTTGCTTCTACTCATAGGGCACAACTGAACGCTAGAATTCTTGCCTCCCGGAATTCCTAGTTCTACAGTCTTGTTACGCTTTTGTCAAGTTTAACAATCTTATCATTAGTTATGCGCAATATATGCATCAGGAAGCATTGTTGGTAATTAAGATACCTCAACTGCGCATGCTGTGAAATAAAAACTCTATTTTACATGATGCTTCGAGGTAAAAAGCTGTCTTTTTACATCTAGGAGATTGAATAGCCATAATTGAATGATCTGGTCATTGCAGTTTACATGTGAATGCCATGCTTTTAAAAAATATTTAAATGCATCGTTCTGTGGTTGGTTTCATGCTCTTAAATGTGGGTAGTTGATCCAATTTCACAATTCACAACTCCTCTTTCACAGTTCTCAATTGTTCTCATGGTCCTTCTCTGGAGATATTTACTGTATATTATAGTTGTAACCCTGTTCATTGACATTTCCACAGTTCCACTATGCTCTTAGGCAGTTGGCCCAAAATTTAAAGTGTGCTGTTATCGTTCAGTATGCTGTGTATCTGCCAAATGCTTCCATGTTGTTGCTATGCTCTATCCAAAATTTCAAACTAGTGAGCTATCTGCTTTGTAATATTCTTGGTTTAAGCTACTCAAATTAGCGAGCATGTATCGTGTGATATGCTGAAAACCATTCCTTTTCTGTTAATTGTTAAATGTTCCTGATACATTGAATTTCTTAGAATATCCTGACTTGGACTATTGTTAATCTTTGTGTTGTAGGTCCATGATTGTAATTTATAATAAAGTCTGAGAAATCAACATTTTTCAATCATCCATTGAATATGGTATCAGTGAATCTTGGGTTAGTACATTTTGTATTGGACCACATATATGGGACTCTCCTTCATCGCACGAAATTAGGAACACCATTTTTCTCGAAAGGATGGGGAGGTACGAAACTGGATTTGTTAGAGAGGATGGTGAAGCAGCTATTTCCTGAGGCACGTTGCCAGAACTGGCCACCAACTGCTGTGCAGCCCATATGGAAAACAATTTGGGAGACAGAGAATTCTTGTCTGCGAGAGGGTGTTTTCAGGACTACATGTGATGAGCAACTAATTGACGCATTGCCTCCTGAGAGTCACAATGCAAGAGTTGCTTTCCTTACACCCAAGTCTGTTTCACCAGAGAAGATGGCGTGTGTGATCCATCTGGCAGGTAAAGAGTTTGTAATTCCAGGTTATTGTACATCTCGATGTACCACTCTCATGTAGCTTAGATAATTCTCCTTTGAAAAAGAAAGTTCGGATTGTTATGCCTTTATAATTTAGACATTACTGGTCGAACCCTAAATTAATGTTATGTGCTGCCTATGTAGTTCTGCAACCTTTAGCCCCTTCACCACATTTCCCCATAAAAGGATCGGTAGACTTTTAAAATGCTGCAAATTCATTTTTTTTGAGTTGTTCACTCTAAAAATTTTGTTTGTACCTGAAATAATCTCTACTTTCAAAGAAATTTTATCTGGGACTCGCGTTTACTGTATCAAGTTAATCTTCTCTCTAATTTTTTAGGAACTGGTGATCACTCATTTGAGAGAAGGCTTCGGCTTGGTGGTCCTCTTTTGAAGGACAACATTGCAACTATGGTTCTTGAGAGGTGAGGCTTGTATATCGAAGGGTTTTCTTGCACTTTATTTGGTACCATATCTTTCCCAATAACACAGGATCTGATATCTCAAAAGAATTGCAGCCCCTATTATGGACAACGGCGTCCTAGCATGCAGCATGGGTCAAAGCTTCAGTGTGTGAGTGACTTGTTACTCTTAGGAAAAGCCACTATTGATGAAGCTCGCAGCCTCCTGTACTGGTTGCAGGCTGAGGCTGGTTATGGCAAGATGGGCATATGTGGGCTCAGCATGGGTATGTAATACTGCTATGTATGTACTTACGTACGTATGTGCCCAACTTCAAATGCATTAAATCTTAAATGACATGCAGCAGCCTGTTTATCAAACTCATCACATTCTCATGGTAACCTGATTGTTAAAGATTCCCATACTTGTTGTCTTCTGAAACAATGATTATTCCTTACCAGTGGTGATAAGAAATACGAGTTTTCTCAAAGAAATCTCCTTATTTATCTCCATTATTTTGGCCCTTTTTCATTAGAAAAAAATGCCATATGATACTGTGAATGGCCTTTACCATATGATACTGAGAATGGCCTTTACATACTCCAAAAAACTCTACCCGAAAAATATTGAAATTCTCCATTAATGAAATGTTTTGTCGATTCTTCTTACAAGCAATTTTTTTCTTAATAACACAGGTGGTGTACATGCTGCAATGGTTGGATCCTTGCATCCTACACCAATTGCCACGCTACCATTTCTTGCTCCGCATTCTGCTGTGGTACCTTTCTGTGAAGGAGTCTACAGGTACGCCACAGCTTGGGATGCATTGAGAGAAGATGCAGCAGCATTAAGTCGAGATGTAACTTCTTTGACGGAAGATGCTGCACAGAAATCTGGAATCACTATTGAGCAAGTAAAAGACAGGTTGCGATCGGTGCTGTCTTTGACTGACGTCACTCGATTTCCAGTACCAAAGAACCCGCAGGCCGTCATTTTTGTCGGTGCAACGGTTAGTGTCACTCTACCTATTATTTATCATATATATGATTCAAATCCAAATATTATTTACAGAGCAACGTACCATCAGCTTGCATTACTAGTTCAGTGAGTGCTTTACTACTCTTCCAACAACAGACCTTATTTCTGCATTTGCTGAAAATAGATCTTTTATCTGCATCATTTGCGTTGCAACATCATCTTAGCTGCTCCATTCAATGACCATCCAAACCTCTGTTTGTGCATTAGCTTGTTTCTGTAGTGTTCAGAAATTGAATTCTTTTGTCGATGCCAGACATCAGAAATAATGTCTACTGCTGGAGCTTGGTTCTAGTCTAAAGCAATGTTCTTATTTCAGGATGACGGTTACATTCCCAGACATTCAGTCATGGAGCTCCAGAAGGCATGGCCGGGTTCAGAAATCCGGTGGGTAACAGGTGGCCATGTGTCCTCTTTTTTCCTCCACAATGATGCGTTTCGTAAGGCCATTGTTGATGCCCTTGACAGATTATAGCAGCAGAGGGAAATCATCTTTGTTTTTGTGTGATTCTTGTGTACTCGGGGACACGACATCACTTGAACACTGCAAGCTCATGGCAGATACATTCTTTTTTATGAAAGGGCCCAGAAATGGCATATTAATTGGTGTAACTTAAATTAACCGAGGATGATTGTAGATCACGTTTGTAACTTGTGATACCCCCATTAACGGGCAATAAGACTACAATTACTTGTTGGTTGTTTGCCTTCGTCCTTAGCTCAAAGTTTTCATTACCGTAGCCGAATGGTGCACTTGAGACGAAAGAAGGGGAAGATGATACACAATGCCAACTCCTCTGGATCTGAATGCTGAGAAGCAGTCAGTTAAAACATAGGCCACCACACACATCACAGCCTATCAATTCCAGCTCTTATTTTTACACTAATTATCAGCTACGTCTAAGTCTTTATATATGCGCAGTTACACAGGCTACTCTATTCAAATCTTGTCGAAGTAGCAAGAAATTGATCATCATCTGACCATGATCTCTACGCGAAACTATCCTGTCTGTATACTGTAATAAACTGATGGGGATCGACATCGGTTAGCCGATCTATCTCCAGCTTGATTTGATCCTTTCTTCAGTCTGCATCTGCTATATATGTAGCTAGCTAGGTACGTAGGGTTTTACACTTTTATGGGTGGATCAGGCCGCCGGCGGCGGGCGGCGTGGGCTGGTCGTGGCGAGGGCGCGCGAGCCAGAGGGAGCTGAGCGCGCGGAGGCGCTGGGAGTAATCGGCGATGGCGAGGAAGCACCGCGCCGACTGCCGCACCGTCAGGATCTGCGGCACCCTGTGCAGCGTGTGCAGCCTCAGCGCGTCCGCCTGCATCGTATCCATGAAGAAATTTCCGAGCTCAGAAAAATTCAAGTTTGTTTGATTTCGGAGTAGCCCCTGAAGATGTTTCGAGTCGTTGCTAGATTGCTAGCTCCTGGCCCTTCTGAAAGGCAACTGACGTATATGCTCAACACTGATTAGTGGATAACTAATGTTGCACAATATATAATTGCTGGAAGTATCGTACATGTGCACTAAAATTAATCCAGCAGGGAGAGAAAAGAATGGAGATAATCATAAGGATTAAGGAGACAGCAACAGCTAGCTAGCCCTGTCTCATTCTGGCATAAACCCTACTTTTCAGTCAACTAATGAACTAACTAATGCATGCATGCATTCCTGAGGACCATCGTGTGTATGTTCTTGTTCAACCACACATGCACACGTATCAGCAAGCATATAATTGTTGCTATGCATTAGCATGACATGCAGCTAGCCATGCACGCCAAACTATATGTTAACGGCAATTATTGATGGGGATCGGAGCTAGCTAGCAGATTAACTAAACAAGCAAGATTATTGGAGCAAGAGAAGTGAATCGGCTGGCTTACTTGTCTGACGAAGGCTTCGAGAGAGGTTAGGCTGGCGACGGCGAGGGACATGTGGGCCGTGTACCCGGCGATGTCGAGGTAGGGGGAGAGCAGCGCGTCGGAGGAGACGGTGTCGGAGAGGGAGCGGCGCGCCGCCTGCAGGTCGCGGTCCAGCTCCTCCTCCCTCTCCCTCGCCCACTGCTGCACGCCGCACACGCCCGCCACCTGCGCCGCCGTCAGAGGCTCCACGTGCCGCCCGATAACCTACAGCATCATATGGTTTCCATTGATTCGCTAATTAGCCATATTTATTTCGATAGAACCTCACTTATCTCAAGATTACATACATGCATACACACATCACTGCTGTACTGCTGTTCATCCTGTATTGCTGTGTGGTTCGTTCTCGAGGCCTTGCACAAAATGCTACGTTGCTGCTAGCTAGCTTCATGCGTTTATTTACTCCATGCATGATCCTAAGAATTAACTTGCATTGGCAGGCAGACATGCAGCTGGGCTCATTTGGGCTTGGAAGATTTTGTCTTATCATACAGTTCTTTTTTTAAGGTAAGATTTACAAATTAATTATAATAAATACTATATTAACTTAGTTATATTGACCAAAATTCGTTTGCCTATCCATCCTATATTATTGCATGGTTCGTTCTCAAGGCCTTGCACAAAACGCTACGTTGCTACTAGCTAAGCTCCCTGCACCTACTTGCTCCATGCATATATGATCCTAAGAATTAACTTGCATTGGCAGGCAGACAGACAGGCATGCAGCTGGGCTCATTTGGGCTTTGAAGTTTTTGTTTTATACTACAGAAAATAATTTTTAAACGGTTCGTTTTTTAAAATGGGATCTACAAATTGATTGTAGTAGATACTGTATCGGCTTTAATTATATTGACCAAAATCGCATGTGACTGTCTCTCTTCATAATCTTTCTTACGAATAATCAGAATTCAAAAGTTATAAACCAAAAACTATAAGTCACAGTTTAAAAGAACTCATAGATGTCTTCAAGGATTTCAAAGGGATTGACGAGGCCATGGATGTGATGGATCATAATTTGGAATTAAAACAAACTATATATATATATATATATATACAAGAATAAGCTTAATTATATATAACGTACATATCTATGGTTAAATATTATATATCATGTACAGTAGACTGATTTGAAAGGAAGGTATGCGATAGCAGAAATATGTTCTAGAATGAGACCTTAATTTTTGAACTCTTTTGAGTTATTTCGGTTCCTGCATTGCGCCTTCCATCTAGAACCAGCTAGCTACCCAACACACACACAACACAGTACATCTTCTCCATTATTGGTAAATTAACCTCCCCCCCCCCCCCCCCTACGTCTCTTATCAAAACCTCCTTAGCTCCTTCACCAACTCTCTGTTGCACATCATGTACCACACACTTTCTTCCAACACAGAAAACAACCACCACATCGTAGCCAGTAGCCAGAGACTTCCCAACAAGAGCCTAACTGTTCCATGAACTGGGACATCTCACCAACTTCATGTTAGCTAAGTTAGATAGCTATTCGATCCATCATACATCTCTACCTAATGTCCGGAGGAGAACTGGCTTCCCTTCAGTCTTCACCTCGAGAACACAGTACACTTGCATGTGCCCTTAATTGATGTATGCAAATACGTACATTATATTGCACATATTTTCTTCTGATCTTTTTATGACCAGTACTGTTTATGCCCTACGTACTGAGCATATGTAATACTCGATCATGGCTCTTGCAATCATGCATGCATAGCGACCAAGAAGGCAATTAAGAGACGTGTGGGTTATGGGCTAATTAACAATATATATATAAGGCTAGCTAGCTAGCTGCTGTGTATTAGTGGACTTGAGCTTGACATGCACCATCGAGGGAGCAGTTGGTTTAAGCATGGGTGAGCTCAAGCTTACGAAAACCTGAGCTCAGCATGCAGTTCACGGCTTGCTAATTAGTAATTAGCAGCCGGCTCGGATCCGGCCTGGAACTTAATTAGTGCCTCAGTCTTAGACTCGATCGATCGGCTAGAAGATATATAGAAGCTCAGGATAGACGGATTAACAATGGAACTCATCTCCAAATATTTTCATTCGTAATATACTAATATGCATGCCCCCTTCAAATGTGGAACTTAACCCAAATTAACATCGATTAAAAACCAGGCTCTCAGTTAACGATGGAACCTCAAAAGTGCAACTCAATCGATCGAGCCGAGTTCGTCTTTTGAACTTTAACCACACTCTTAGGAGAAACTGGCGCAGCAGTTGGCCAGACGGTCTAAGCTAGCTAGCTCCATTTTTCTACGGTAGTTAGCTTTCAAACAGGTCTACTAGTTGATTGTAATACACATTACAACGACTTCATTTATATCAAACAAACTTATATACGAGTATCTCTTTCTATAAACTGCTGCTATTTATAAACTAAAATCAAAAATCAATATGAACGAATCATTAGGCTTCTCCGGAGCACATAAGAATACAAAGCAACAAAGGACAGCAAGCTCCACCAGCTTCTCGAAGCTCTCAGTCCGTGGAAAAACCCTAGCGATCGTCCGGCACGCACCGTCCTCATTCACAGGAGTGTAGCCATCTGGAGGCTTTGTTAAGCTCGAGCTTATCCTCAGCCGGTGCCAGTAAACTTGCACGCCTACCATTTCCAGTCTAGCTTTCACAAGCTCTTGTGCCAACTCCATTCGAAATCTCAACTTCTGTTTGGTGCCTAAAAGGCTAAAACCTTATAGGCTAGCTGTAGCTACTCCTCCACGTACTATTGTACTCTACTGTATGGTAATTGGTTTTAAGTAGGTCAGTTATCTCTGTAGCCATACGCATGCTAGTAGTATGTACTTGTCATTTTCAGGTAGTAGTTGTTTTCATTTATTTCTTTTGGGGAAATCGATCTGGTGGTTAACAATTTAACTATAGAGTTGTCTAGGCATATATAAGTCATATGGTTAATTTTGAAATAATAAAGGTCACTGAGATTTTGACTCTTGAATAAAGATACGATGGATCATCTCCTCTTTTCCCTCCCCACCCTTAATCATAACCTTAGCCACCAGTCCATTCCCGTAACGTTGTTACCTTGGCCCACTAATAAGCCTCTGCCACTCATTTCCTTGTCTACCGCTACCGCCTACCGCCCTCCTCCCTCACGGCTCGCCTCCCCTATCCTAAAACCGAATCTGACTCTTTGTACTGTTATTGGGCATGTTCCTTTTGGCTTCTTCGGAAGCCAAAAGGAACGGGATGGTTCTTTGAAGTGGTTTCTCGAAGCTGCTTCTTCAAATAACTTAATATTGGTCTAGTGGCCGGTGGACCCCTAAACCTAATGGGACCCAAATCATCACGGCGGTCCGTGGTGGATATTAGAAAATATGCATAGCCATGCATACAATATTCTCTAATAGTGGAGATGAAGTCGGAGCACAAATCCTGATGTATAATCCAGTGGCTAAACTTTTACGTATTTTCCGTGAGAGATCATTTGATTGAATTTTAGCAAATCCGTTAACTATACGCTTGGTAATTGGTATTAACTGTCTTAGCTAGCTAGCTACTTAACTAACCTTGATGATCTCGGAGGGGCGGAAACCACCTATCCAGAGGAAGCACCGCTCGGCGGCGGACAGCCACGTCCCGGAGACGAGGTGGAACACGTCGGCCTTCGCCACGGCGGCCTTGAGCTCAATCAGCACTCCGTGGTGCCCGGCGGCGGCTTCGACGAGCTGCTGCAGCTGGCCGTCCGCCGCGTTCTCCTTCACGGCCGCCCGCAGGTAACTCATCATCTTGTCGTGCTCGTCCAGCCACCTCGCGTACTCCCCGTCGAACCATGCCGCCTCTGCTAATTAATAATTTTTCACGTGATCATCACAACATAAACATACGTGTATTAATGCCATGCTGCATGTAAGAGAGATTAACAAGAAAATAAAAAAGTTTTGTCAGTAGTTTAGGGTTTAATTCCATGCCTGGGCTTAGTCCTCCAATGCCAGCGGAAATAGCTCCACCACCCAAGATTGCATTCTGTTGATTTGTGTACAGATTAGTTAGTCAGTAACATATATAAGAGTAATTTCTCTTAACCTTTCTCAAAAGAAAATCGCACAAATTCTAAAACAACTAATTAACTGCAGCTTGCAGATTGGATATACATATTCATGGAGCTTTCTTAATAAAATTCAGAAATAATTCTCTCAGTTTTATATTTCTTTCAGGCGCCATATGCATACCTGAGTTCTGGATCTTTGCAACTCCTGTTCCAGCTGGGACAGCCTGATGCTGCTTGTCTCCAGGTTTTGAATGTAAGCCTACATACATTGACACACAAGAGACAAATGAAGCATCAATCATTATAAATCAATCCTTTGAGAAATGCAATTCAGATGGAAACGTGAAAATTGATCTTGTGCCCCTAGATACAGGGAGAACAGAAAGAAAATGACCAAGATTCACCGTTTCACCATATATATAATTATATGTATAATTTTGTCTCCGATTTGCAACGAAGTATATGGGTATTCCAATTTTCAAAAATCCACATTGAAATCTTAATTCCAAACCCTACAATTTAACAAAAAAAACCAACCAGCAATCATAACATTCAAATTATAACTCCTAAATTTACTTCATTTGCTTAAAGAAATAGAAGGAATCAAGAGAAATCTAGCAATACCATATATCGATTAATGATTTAATCCATACCGCCAAGTGCTCAGCGACACAATCGACAGGTGATGACGATTAGGAGACGTGGTGGCCGGCGGGCGGCAACCTAAGCCTCCGGGCTCCGGTAACTGATGGTTGTGAGCCTACGACCAAGCAAGAGGGTGGATTCGTTTTCACATGACGCGGGACAAAGGGAGGAAGGGAACGAGATACGAGTGACTGAGGCAATGTGATGTGCGTGTTGTGCTATCTCTGTCCGCTATCTTCCCTTCGTAGAGTGGCTTGACTAGTCGAGCGTCTTGGGCTATACTTGTGTCAACTGGGCTGTACTTGTTATGCTAGGCTGTATGTTCTAGGCCTTGATTGGTGTCCTCTTGCGCCTAGCTACAGGAGCACCAAGTGGAATTGCGGAAGCCGGGAGGTTGAGAGTTTCAATCTTTATGCTAGTCAAGTATTCTTTGATTTAGACTGAGTAGTATACACCTAAATTTACATCAGCTATATAATAGAAAAATAAAATTGTAACCAATTTGCTGTGCAACCCGTGCTCCTCTTTGATCCGTCCCCGCCTAGATAGCTAGGGAGTACTACTTCATGCAACTTTTAGGTGGTAGGTTTACTTCACGTCTTCACCAGCTTAATTAATTACACGCACGCCCCACATGTTGTTTACTCCTACCTCTTTTACCTAAAGAATTGTTAGGTGAAAGCCAGTAATCTTAATCAAGTTGATCAACTACTAGTAGCAGCAATTAATCATTAATTAGTACCTTCTTCCTAAGCCTGCTCTTCCTCGCGGCCTCCCTGTTCTGAGCAAGCCGCCTCAGCGTCTTGGCGTCCGGCGTTTTGGGGCCCTCGCGTTCTGAAGTCGACGGCGGCGTGCCGCCCTGCTGCTTGCCGCCGCCGCCACTTGTTACCTCTCTCTGAACGATGATCGCAACTCAACTCGATCAGGGATGAGCACCGCAATAATGCTATAATTAAGCAGTATATATATATACTGATATACACATGCATGCCTGCATGTACGTACGTACGTAGACGTAGAGAACTAACCTTGACAGCAGCCTTGCCGTCGACCTTCTCCGAGGCAAGTGGCTCCGGCGCCGGAGCCGGCCTGGACGACGGCTGGTCTGATGGCGGCCGCTTCGAAGAACCGGCGACCATGCCCGACGACGAGTTGGTAGCCATGGACGCCTGCAGGAATTGCAAAGAAGAAGATCCATCGATCGGTCGTTGCCAAAATCGATCACAAACTCAAGACGATCAAGAGAAAGAGAACAAGCAACAGTACTCCGTGGTGAAACTCGATGCAAGAAATTTGTACACAGAAACAGTGTCTCTGAGAGAGAGGTACATGCATGTGATTATGTGAATGTGTATGTGTAAATGCACATACCTTTGGAGAAGGTTCCACGACGTGCATTGGCCGAGAAGGGAAGATGTTGAGAGTTTCTGCATGCATGAACACATGAAGACGAAGACCATATGACTTGGAAGACATGCGTATATACTAGTATCGATCACATATGTACACAACACGTGTGCATGCATGAAGAACACTGATCTGCATGGTGATTTCCAAATTAATGGCACTGACATTCTAGCAGCTTAACGTGGGCAGTTTTTGTTTCACACTCGATCGAGATCGATATATAGGATGAACAAGTGAGAACAAAAGATGCGTGTTGTTCAAATGGGAAAAGGTGAGGGAGAGATAGCCAAGGAAAAAATGTCTCTCCCTTGTTTTAGCGGTACATGATCGATGATCTTGCAAGAACACATCAGCAGGGTGTTTGTTACATGTCACTCTCCTCCAACTAAAGAATATTTTTAGGAAAATGACATGCTAGAAAGTAAAGTAAAAGCTTTGTGCGAAAAGAAGGAAAATGCATCCAGGTTTGATCACCATCGTTGTGCATCTGACTAGCTAGTATCGGCCAAAACTTAACCATATATTCATGTCAAATCGCGTCGATGAAACGTTTGCCATGTATGAACCTATTTAGTGTATATGGCAGCCGTTTTGCTTTTGCGCAGGCGACTGAAATTTTTTTATCTCTCAGTCACCTGAAGTTATGCTCTCAATTAACTGAAGTTACAGCTCCCTCTTCAAAAAATCACCTGCAACTTCAAGTGATTCAGAGTGCAACTTCAGTTGCATTCTCAATTACCTGAAGTTGCAGCCCCCCTTCAAAAAATCACCTGCAACTTCAGGTAATTAAGAGTGCAACTTCAGGTGACTGAGAGATAAAAAAAAATTCAGTCGCCTATGCAATAGTCACTCCCATATGGCAGCTGAGAAAAAGATTATTCCCTGTGCCTTCTCACAGCTAGCCATATATGCATGCTTACATTGACTATATATGACAATTTATGAAAAATCTGAAGAAGTTTCCTAAGAGAAATAAACTAGCAGCTAGAATGTCTTACGCTGTTGTTCTTGAACTGATGTTTGATCTTGGCTGTTGAGGTACAGGAAGAGGTGATCCAATTCTGCCATGTCGCATCCCCCAGGGTCCTTTCTGCTGCACTTGCACAAATTAGTAGTGGAATGCATATTGCAAAATAGTTATCATCATTATTAAGTTACTTTGCTAGTCCTACATATTTTAAGGTTTCGATGAGAGAAGCTTCACACTCCAATAAAGGGGATAAAATAAAGAAGAAATACATGTTGGAAAAGGTTCTGAGATGATGAACAAATCCATCAGAAATGTTCTCGATCTTATGAGCTTTTTTTTAAAAAAAAGAAACAAATAGCACTTTTGCTTCAATTCCCTCTAGTAGGAAGATCGAACTAAAAGGGAAAGGTATATGAACCGAAGAGAAAAGTTAAAATTCTTAGAAGATATCCATTAAGGAAATGGAAAATTCTTATGGCGGTAGCTAGTCTAATTAGTTGCACCATCGCCTTCGTTAATTTGGAGCAAACAACATCAAAATTATATATCCAAGAGTACACAAACTCTAAAGTACCACCATCACATTAAGGTGCTTACTTCATCCCTAAGCTCGATCGTTAGTAACCAGAGATAAAAAATATTTATGTTGTCCAAAAACATCCTGGATAACTCATGCATCATAACTAACACATGAAAACAACTCCCAAAGCTCAAAGGGAAAGTTTGGAAAACAAAAATATGTCAAGGAAACGTAATATCGAGAGAGAAGGCATCAAGAAAATTAATGCTTTTACTTTTTTTTAAAAAAAAAGGGAAAGACATTAAGGATGCTTTTGTTATGAGAAATAAAGAAAATAGAGCAAAATCAAGCTGTATTCTATGTATGTTAGGGTTTACATGATGTTGCCATGGATGGAGGAGCTAGAAGCTTGGATCATCCCGGTCTGTGGATAAGAAGCCTGCTCATGTGGCTGCTGCCATGGCCTATCCCCCATGCAAACACCTCCCAATATCAAGAGCTGTACAGGCTGTCTCTTCAGTACTATCTTCTTGATCACCTTAGCTAACTTACCCTCTCCCAAATGGACTGAAGCAGCAAAGCTGGTCCAGAAACCAGCTTCTGTTCTTCACATATATCTGAGCTCTGATCGATCTGCCAGAAAATGATCGGTAGACGCGTGACGCCGCAGTGTTTTCTTCTTCCTTACCTTCCTTCCTTCTCCCCTTCTTCCTAGGTATGGCTTCGTTAGCTTCTTCTGACCGGAAGCTAGAAAAAGGACTTGTAGCTTGAGTGCTTGTACAAGGAATAT
Organism: Dendrocalamus latiflorus; assembly: GCA_017311315.1. Taxonomy (NCBI): domain Eukaryota; kingdom Viridiplantae; phylum Streptophyta; class Magnoliopsida; order Poales; family Poaceae; genus Dendrocalamus; species Dendrocalamus latiflorus. The sequence goes on from CM029609.1 coordinate 44,766,279, forward strand.
AAGGGAGTGGTTACAAACCATGGAAAAAGCTAGGACTTTTTTAAAAAGGTCGAATACGATATGTGATTGGATCGAGTCGGTAAGACGACCTGTTTTTGTAACCCAGTAACTCAACCTCTGAATCCAGAATACTACCACTACTTCATAACACTTCTATTTATAACCATTGATGCTAAATTTAGACAGCAACTCCTCCATTTAAATATCAACGTCACGTTAAATAACATAAGCTTAACGATGAGCATTGAAGCAAATATATAAATTTGCTAATTATCAAACGGAAAAACATGAGCCACACACATCTAAATATATCAATTGCTTGGTGGTGTGTAAATTATTGTTTGCATGTGGAATACATGTGTTACTCTCATCTATGCATGTCATCTTCAATGTTTGTCTAAAAAGCAACAAATAAATAAGGGTAAGTCCGAAGACTCAACAAGCACATAATAAAATAGTAGCATCAACACAACAATTCAGTGAATTCCATATCTATGATTGTAAACATAATCTCTATAACTATCAGTAAATTATATATATATATATATATATATATATATATATATATATATATATATATATATATATATATATATATATATATATATATCTGTGAACTGTAAATCATGATCTCTATAACTGTATCATCGTCTCCTATTTTTTCATTCAATGCAATGTGATGTATCTATAACTGTAGCTTATACTGATTTAACGGAGTGTTCATGCGTCGATAAACCACTCTTGCCCCGTCCTCTTTTATATGGGGTCTCAAATTCCACTTCTATGGAGTGTCTATCAAAATAGGTCTTTTTCTTCATCCTGTAGAAGTACATACCTCTGTAGGTTTTACTTAAGAGCACTCCAGATTGGTCATATAGCTTTTTCACCGACCCGACTCATGCACTCCGGGTTAGCTATATGATTTATTCATTACCCTAGCTCATATGCATTTTGCATGATGCAACATTCTTCCAATATTGCCATTAACCACATGCATCACTTATCGAGACATGGTTAACGTGTAATCATAAATATCATCTTATAAATTAAAGCGTGAAGGAACAAGTATCAAGTATCCATCATAACCTACAATTCTATCATGCACTTGCTTGTTTAATCTTATGGACGATGCATGGATGGCACCAAACCAGGACCTCCACCTTGTACAAGCATCATCCAGTCTCAATACACCATAGCAATACATGAACACATATGAACGGCATTGTTCCTATGCGCAAACCTGACACAAGCATCTTCTTCTCCACTTGATCTAGATCCGTGAAAATATATAGCTTCAATTTTGGTTAACTGTGATTAGTCTTCAGTCTCTATATTTGATTACTGATTCAGGTATATAGCTTCAATTTATGAGTTCTTTTAGTCGGCTAATAGATTGATGATGCTGCTGCTTTATTGACATATATGGCAAGATGAGCTTGATGATTTAGTGTCTGTTTAAGATAGCAAGTCTTTGTTGAGCTCAAGATCTGATCTAATATTGTCATATATATTTGATTTCATAAGAAAATCAGTACGGAGGTGGCCAAGATTAAAGTCTTGTGCAACTAACATTCTAAGAGCAATATTGAAACTCTTAATAACATGCTGAATTTGGTTATACGTGTTATGTTGGAATTGATATTCAGTTGAAATAACATACATTGTTTTTATGTGGATATACTGATTTTAGACTCTTACATGATATATATGTTGGGCATATGTTTCTATTTCAATGACTTAAAATGTTCATATGTTTATATGTTGGTTAAATCATTTATATGCTTTTTATATCATACCTACGTCTTTATTAATTATGCTAGAATTAAATATAATCACATGCTTATACTGCAATATTTACAACAAGGAGCACCTAACTCAGCTTTCATCATAAGCTGAAGCAGCATGTATTCCAGTTTTTATTATGAGGTGAAAAGGATCAACCGGCCAATATTTTGATCACATTCAGACAGCGAGTTCACACAGTCGTCTTCCAACTTACATATGCTTTTTAGATAAGACATCAAATCAACATCTGCTTGTCAAATACTGCTAACATAGGGTAATTTAGCCAACAATCTCCAGAAGAGGCATGCCTTCCTGGATAACTTGAAGCCAACTTCCGTCGCAAACAAATACTTATCCATCTTAATTTCCGCAGCTATAGCACAAAAAGCAATCGGAAATGTAATTTTTTTCTCTGCTCCCAAAAAAAGCATAGAACTGAAAGGGAGTAGTGAATGTTGCTCCCTATCGATTTTTATTTGGACAGAGAAACAACAAAACTGTACCTTAAGAGTTACGGCATAAAACCGTAGTGTTTACATGGATATGTCTAGCATATCCATGCACACATTTAACCAAGCATGGCAAGCACTAATCAATAAGAAGGTGCAATGATGATAGCCGAACACCAATGTAGATATCCAATTGCGGCTGAAACTGTAGGAAAACTGAAAATCGAATACCAATGTAATTTACTTATACGATAGGATCAATCATAGGCTAGAGCCCATATCAATTAAATCAAATGTGAGAGACATCATTTCATTTTCGCTCACTTTTTTATATGCATACCTAGACAAAAAATGTTGCAGGCATATTGCTGAATTTATACACGGAGATGCAGTCGACCCATCTAAAACTGAGAGCGTGAAATATTTGGGGCAATCACACAATGAATCTATTGATGCACCAAAGGTTACATATATATAGGTCAAACAGGATACGAAGTTGAGAGGTAGGCGCATTAAGTGTAGACAGGAATCGAGGCGTTTAACACAAGAACTAAGGTGTCTAATGCAGGAACCAAAGTGTCTAACAGTAGGAACGAAATCGTCTAACACCCCCGTAGTTGGAGCGTCGGCGGCGTGGACGTTCAAACTAGAACGGAACTCGGTGAAGACAAAAGTAGGCAGCCCTTTGGTGAAGATATCGGCATACTGAGATGACGTCGGAATGTGAAGAATGCGGACATTGCCAAGACCAACTTGTTCCCAGACGAATTGGAGGTCAATCTCAACATGTTTGATGCGCTGACGTTGCACTGGATTTGTTGAGAGATAGACCGCGCTAACATTATCGCAGTAGATGAGGGTAGAACGGCGTAGAGGACTATATATGAAGCTCTTGAAAAAGATGGCGCAAAGCAACCAACTCGCCTCAACAACAGCATTGGTCACGACTCGGTACTCTGCCTTCGTACTTGAACGAGAGATAATGTGTTGTCGCTTCGAGGACCAGGAGACAAGATTGTCACCGGGGAACACTGCGTAGCCCAAAGTGGACTTGCGTGTGTCAAGACAACCAGCCCAGTCGGCATTGGAGTAGAAAATCAGATCTATAGAGGCAATTCAGTGAAGAAAAAGGCCATGGTCGATGGTGCCACCAAGATACCAAAAAAATATGCTTTACTGCGGCAAGATGCGGCTCACGGGGATCATGCATATGGAGACATACTTGCTGTACGGCGTAGGCAATATCTAGGCAAGTGAAGGTGAGGTACTACAAAGCACCTGCAAGACTTCAGTAGAACGTCAGATCAGCCACAGAAGTGCTAGCAGCAGAGGAGACCTTGGAGTGAGTATCGATAGGGGTGTTGCAAGGCTTGCAAGCAGTTATGCTTGCGCGGTCTAGGATGTCTAGAGTAAACTACTGCTAAGAGAGGAACATGCTGCCATCACGATGACTGACAGAAACACCCCTTCATAGAAAAAGCCTACTAGAGGGAGGCAATCACTCGGCGGAGTAGGCTATCTGAAGAAGCAGTCAGCACAATGTTGTCCACATATAACAACAAGTAGATAGTGTCACCACCTCAATTAGACACAAAGAGGGAGGTGTCGAACTTTGCTTCCACGAAGCCGAGAGACAGCAAGTAGGTAGCAAAACAGTTGTACCAAGCCCGAGGTGCCTATTTGAGACCGTAGAGAGACTTTTTGAGGCGACAAACGTAATCCAGGCAAAAGGAATCCGCAATCTAGTCGGCTGGCAACAGAAGACAGTCTTAGAGAGTGTGCCATGAAGGAACATATTTTTAACATTTAGGTCAACCCGAGATAGGGCTAGAGAGAGAACTATGCGAACAATGGCGAGTTTAATGACTTGAATGAAAGTCACATCAAAATCAACACCAAAAGTTGTGTGAAACCATAAAGAACCCAGCGAGCCTTATAGCAGGCAAGAGTGCCATCCGAATTGAGCTTATGCCGAAAAATTCACTTCCCAGTGACCACATTGGCATTGAATGGCTAGGAAACAAGAGTCTATGTGTTGTTAGCCTAGAGAGTAGTGTATTCCTCCTTCATGGCACTGCGCCAATTAGGGTCACCGAGAGCAGCCTGGTATGTGGTCGGAACAGGAGACAGAGTGGCGCCATGAAGGTTCATGCAGGTGAGCAGCTGTCGAAAACCGTGCTTTCCACGAGTCACCATAGTGTGGGAGTTTTTCGACCGACTGGTGTGGGATAGCACCTGGGGGATGCTGCGGGAGAATGATCCCACCGGGAGCCAGTGAGTCAATTGGTAAACCCACCGTACGAGCACCGTGTGCTTCCACTACCATAAGAGGAGCCACGGCTGGAGCACTAGGTGCTACCACAGCCGTGGACGAAGCGACGGGCGAGGGGGAGTCCTTGCTAGGAGAGGCGTTGTCAGCCAGCATCACTGCATGGGTACAGGCACGCTGGGAACGTGCACGATGTTGGGGCTGCAGGCACGCTGGGGCCACACACAACCGACCATGACGGGTAGGAGCACTAATGGGCGGGTCACACCAGGAGTAGAACCAGGACCTGCAAGATGTGAAGGCCTAATGGGCATCAGCGTGTGATCAAGCTCCAACAAAAAATCAAGGTCATTGGGGAGGGCTGGGTGGCGAGTTTTGCAAAGGGAAAAAAGACTCGTCAAAAGTAACATGGCGGGAGATGATGACCTGATTGGAGGAGAGATTGAGGCACCGGTATCCCTTGTATTCGGACAGGTAGCCGAGAAACACACACATGGTGGAGCGAGGAGAAAGTTGTGAGGAGCGGTGGAGAAAGATTCGAGTAACACTTGTAGCCAAAAACTCGAATGTGAGAGTAGGAGGGGGAACAACAAAGAGTGCATAAAAAAGTGTGGAAAAATTGAGAGTTTTTGTGGATTGTCGATTGAGAAGGTAAGTAGCGGCGTGAAAAGCCTCAACCCAGTAAGAGGAAGGGAAACTGGCCTGAAACATAAGAGACCGGATAATGTTATTAGTGGAATGAATAATGCGTTCAGCCTTGCCGTTATGTTGAGTGGTGTATGGACATGACATGCGGAGTGTAACGCCATGGGTGAGGAAAAATGTGCGAGTGGTGGAGTTGTCAAACTCACAACCATTATCGCACTAAATGCTCTTGATCTTAGCGCCAAACTGAGTAGAAATATAAGAGAAAAAATGCAAGATAGTAGCAGAAGTATCGGATTTCAGTCGTAGAGGAAGTGTCCAAAGATAATATGGGCAATTATCAAGAATAACCAAGTAGTATTTGTAACCGGTTATACTAACAACAGGCCGGTTTCTAAATGAGAAGTTGCTATCCATATGTACCACAATGGACAGGGATCCAAGTCCCTACATGGAGGCTCAACATCTTCGGGTTTTTTTTGTCACATGATGGACGGTACGTCTAGATAAAACCTCCGGTAGGAAAGGAAAAAAGATGCCTCTTAATTTCCCATTTTTTGTCGATCTAGAGCACTTGTACATGTCATCATCCCCTAATTAATTACATCAAATCCTGGTCTTTGCCTCAGTAGCTTTCATATGTTTGTTGGTTGTGGCGTTGTGCTTTCGACGTAACGGGTTTCCAAGAAGAAACCTTAACCACATCATAGTTTCTACTCTCTCGTTCTATTAAATTGTAGTATGCGGTATCACTTCAGTTAATATCTGTATGCGTAAGCGTTTATTTATTTAAGGATTTGGGTTAGACTTGGACAGCATTATACATGTTGTTTTTCTTTATGGCATAGTTACCCTATCTAGAAGTTGAGCACTAAGTGAACTAAGATTAGAGCAAATGGGTTAATTTGTTGCATCAAGCTTAAGAAGGAAACAGTGGTCGACTGTACTATTGATGGTGTGTAGTGTATATGAGAGAAACCAACCAGGCAACCACTCCTATTAGCACCTAATGTTGAGCTGTGAAAACGATATATTTCGGTCGTTCTTGGCCTATTTCAGTTGATGGAATACGTCGAGATGTGTGCACCAAGATCAAATAATAATCCTCGACAGTTACGCTCGATTACAGGCGAATCGGGAAGATGTTTGATTTGGATTGATTAGGCAAACCGCCAGTCTTGACCTTCATGATAAGGATCCAGGGAGAAAACTTTGAACCCAATTTGAACCGTTCCACCTAACGCTAAGGGTGTTCTTTTTTTTGGCTACGGCTGAATGTTTTATGGGCTATTCTTTTAAGCTGTAACTTATATTTTTTGTTATCATTTACTAGTCTAATAAATAGTGATTGGTGAGAGAAGTCATAAGCTAAAAGCCGTTGAGAAACAAAAAAGAACATGCTCTATGGCGGTGGCTGACGACTTTTGATCTTAGCATGAGCGCTTATGTAAACGAACTGAATACCAGTAAATTATTTTGAATTGACTATCCCGATAAGCTGGTTTAAAATAGTGGCAAAGAAACTATCCAATTTATTTATTTAGAAAACTCATAAACTATAAATTATTTTGAATTATTTTGAATTGACTTTAAAGAGTAGAAAGGCTTTCCACACGGTTTCCCTGTCTCACAATCTGAAAAAAAAAACTGGCATTAGTGATTAGTTACGAGCGGAAGAAACTGGCACGTAACACGAAAATGCAGAAAATAATGCTAAGTTACAGCAATGGAAAGCTTGCGGATCCGCGAGACGAAGAGCAGAGATGCACGGGCAGCGGGGGAAACGCCGCAGGCCTGGACGGCGGCAGCGCACGAGCACGACCCGTGCCGCGCGGCCCACGGAGGCGAGGCGTGGCGCGGCACGTGGAGAAAGGCGCTGACATGCGTGCGCCCCGCGCGGCGCCGTCCCACTTGGCCCGCGCGGCGCGGATTCGATTCGCGGGGGGAGGGGGAGTGGACGCGCGCGGAAGCCCGAACGAATGCGGCGCGGGAGCCGGGAGGGATGGACGCGGCCCGAACGGGCGGGCTGGGTGCACCACCGAGCCGTGCGGTTCCGACGAGCTAGCCAGGAGGGCGGATTGGCGTGGACCACGGCACGGCGGTGTCCGGAGTCGTCGTCGAAGCACACGGTTGACTCCAAAGGAGTCTGGTACGGCTAGGGGTGGAAAATGTTAGCTGATAATCTGTTTTATCTGATATTTGTATTTGAGAAAACACAAATATGATAAGCAAAATTAGCATCCGAATTAAAACGAATATAAACACGTATATTATCTGAATTTTTGGTAAATATAAATAGGAATATGGTATATAAAATTGTAGCTAATGATAAAACATCCCACATTAGCCCAGCCCAACTACTGAAGACCCTATTCACACAAAGCCAACAGGGCGATCGGGATGGTTATACACATATGACAGTAATGTTTTAGGAGGTGTTTTCTCGGCCTGAATCAAGCAGAGAGCTGAGGGTCTGTTCTTTTCGGTTGCGATTTATGGTTTTTAGCTGAAATTTTTAAATGTTAGCTGTTTGTGACAGAGATTACGGAGAGGGAGATATTCGCTTACGATTTTTATTGATACAGATATTAGGCTTTTAACATGTATTACAATTAACTTATAGATCCCGTCTTGAGAAAATACTCTATTTAAAAGTTAAGTACTATAGCAAAAATCAAAAACCGCTAACTTCAGAGAAAAAGAACAGCCCTGGATATACAAGAAACTGCAGAGGCCTAGAATTCAGAAAGCGACGTGCAGGTGAATTCCTAAAGGCTGAAGATAGCATGCGCAGCTGACAGTACTGTAAACGCCGCCCGTTCGGGATCGATCGCAAACCCGCACCTTCCCACGTACACACATCGCGTTCTCTCCTTCCGTTGTTGGTGAAGTGCTCAGAACGCGCTTCTCCATGCCCAAACAACACTAAGCACTTTCGATTAATGCTAGCTAGAGATAGTATGTACTGAGTGTGTGATGCATGCTAAATGGGACACAGGGCCTGTTCTTTACATCACAATCCGACGGCTTTTGATTTTTGCTACAGTACCTAACTTTCAAATGGAGTATTTTCTCAAGATGAGGTCTACAAGTTAAACGATCTACACGTTAAAAGCCCAACATCTGTACCAGCCAAAATCGCAAGTGAGTATCTATCTCTCCGTAATCTGTACCGTAAACAGCAAAAATTCAAAAATTTCAGCCAAAAGCCATAAGCCACAGCCGAAAAGAACAGGCCCACATGCTAATCACTGAACTTCTATCTAAATTTGCCGCTAAAGTTATAAGATATTTAATTCAAATTCATATTTGGTATAATATTTTATTCATATTTATATTTAAGGGTATTCAAATTTGTATTCGTATTCGTCTATAAAATATGAATACAAATATGATAATAGCATTATTTAATTTATCTTCTATCCGTTTCCATCCATAGATATGTCCAACGAGCAGGACAATCTTCCATCCACTAGATATAAGAATAAGGGAAAATTGCTCTCATGCCACAAAGTTATGTGCCATACTCTTATTTGCCACAAACTTGAGTGGCTTTGTTATTATGCCACAAACTTGAGTGTTTTATCTTTATTTTGCCATTTTAATTTCATTTTGCATTTTCTCCCACTGGAAAGGACCCTTTTGCCCTTTTGCCACCCGCTCCCGCTCCGCATCACGCGCGCCAGGGACGCGACCGAGGACGCGGCGTCGGCGGCAAGCGCGGCCGGCGGATGGCGCGCGCGGCTTCCTCCACCTCCCGCTGCCCGGCGCGGACCCCCACCCACACCGACTCCCCGCCAGCGATCCCCACCCGCCGCCGACGATCCCCCTCCCCGCGCCCGGCAACCCCGCCCTCCCCTCCCCTCCTCGCCGGCATCCTCGCCGACCTCGCCGAGATCGGCGGCTCCCTCCGCGGCGGCTTCTCCCGCCGGGCCCTCCCCGACCACCCGCAGCACCTGCCCCTCCCCCCGCCGCCGCCGCCGCGGAGTCTGCCCCTATGGAGACTCCCCCCGCCGGAGAAGTCTGCCCCTACGGAGATCCCGACGAGGAGCGGGTGGAGGAAGCCGCGCGGAGAAGTCTCGACGGCCGCTTCCTCCTCGTCCCCGGCACCCTCCGCCGTCGGCCCCACACCGGCCGCCGCGGCCGCAGAGCTCCTCCGCCAGGTCGCTGCCCCCGGTGCGGACCCCTGCCCGGCGCTCCACAAGCTCGCCGCCTTCCTCTCAGACGACGACGTCGACGAATTCGACAAGAACGCGCTGGCGAGAGCCGGCGGCGCCGCCGAGACCGTGACATCAGTGCTCCGGCGGAGGGAGGCGGATGCCGCCGTCGAGGCGGCCGTGCGGGTGCTCGCGGTGCTCGCCGCGTCCGACTGCATCGAGGAGGAGAACAAGAAGCGGGGAGTCGGTGTGGGTGGGGGTCCGCGCCGGGCAGCGGGAGGTGGAGGAAGCCGCGCGTGCCATCCGCCGGCCGCGCTCGCCGCCGACGCCGCGTCCTCGGTCGCGTCCCTGGCGCGCGTGATGCGGAGCGGGAGCGGGTGGCAAAAGGGCAAAAGGGTCCTTTCCAGTGGGAGAAAATGCAAAATGAAATTAAAATGGCAAAATAAAGATAAAACACTCAAGTTTGTGGCATAATAACAAAGCCACTCAAGTTTGTGGCAAATGAGAGTATGGCACATAACTTTGTGGCATGAGAGCAATTTTCCCTAAGAATAATCAGCCTAATCCCTGAGCCCCGTCTGAAACGTTAGAATTTTTTCAAATCTTATGAGAATTAAATTACTTTTTTTGGGGTGTGTTCTTAAATATTATTTTTCATTCATGTGCATTTTGCCACAGGATATTGTAAAGTTTGTCGTAATAATCTGCGAGTGTAATGCTTTCTGTTAATTTCTGTTTGCTAAGTTGGATGCAAAAGATTAGGGGCTTAATAGCCGCTTAACTGCTCTGATGAAGGAGGAAGGCCTGATCAAAGCTAAGGTAGACAAAAAAGATTCTATCTTGTGTTGGAAATTTATAGTCTTGGAGGAGTCCACGGGCTGTGGATTCTATCTTGTGTTGGAAATTTCCACGGGCTGTTGGAAATTTGTTAATTTTAGGATTTTTAGCTCATAATATGACATAAAAGCTGAGCATATGAAAGCAGTGAAGTATACAAGGGATAAATTGTTTGGTCCATCGAATTAAGGTATGACTGCTGTAATGTACCTTTATCTCAGCCTAGATTTCTCATCCATTAGGTTTTATTTTAGGTACTCATTCAAAGAAATTGAATTATCTTGTAGGTTCAAATCTAAATTTCTAATAAGCAAGTGTAAGGATGCCTTATAGGTTCATGTGCTCTACCATTCTTTGAATTGATGAATTGTATTATGGCAATCATTTGTTAAATTTTGATTAGATTATAGGTATCATCTAATTTTTCCTACAGATAAGTGTCTGAATAGCATGATGATTGATATAATGTAGAATGTTTTTGGTGCTACTTAAATTTCATGACTAGAAACAGTACAACAAAGGTGACTTTAGATATGTCGCCAGGGACACCGCAACTGTTACAATTGAAGGAATTACAGCTGTTTTATAAGGCAGCTTATTTTTTTTCTTGTCCAAATAGAGGTTAAGCCTCACTCGGATTTTAGACTATTTTGGGAATTACCACCTTTGCTCTTGTTATACCATAGTACCATGTTTTAATAAGGCACAATGGAACTTGATGGTTAACCTTTTCTTTCAGTACGATGTTAGGCCTTGATCAGTGGTAGGTATTTCACCAATTAATGGCAGGCTCCTTATCTTCTCGTCTAGTAAAATTGTTTCCAAAGCCAAGTTATGTAGGAGACTTTAGCCCACAATTGTTCTGGTTGTGTGGTTTGTATTCATAATGACAATTGTTCTTGTTGTGTGGTTTGTATTCATAATGTATCTTTTATGTTTATCTTAATACAAGTTCGTTGCTTGCAGCTATGCTATTGCATCCCGGAAGTCCTATAGCCATATTCTCCAGTTCACTATTTGTTTGGATCAGCTCCATGGATGCTTGGTTTACTTCATTACCGCATACTTAGATGGGTTCAACTTCTGGGCGAGTCCATTCCACTATTGGGCATATTTCATTGGTGCAAACAGTTCATGGGTTCTGATACCAAGATATGTGCAGCATTTCAAGGGGAAAGGGTGAAAAAATGATTTTGTTTCCCGTCGAACAGGGTTGCTGGTTATTCCCTTAAATTAATATTATTGATCTTAATTATGGTGCAAGAATATGTAGTAGTTAAGAGAGATAATCTAAAGTAATGTTAAGCAATGTATCGAGATGAAATTTCGATATGTCTCGGTCCAGGACATACATACGAGTATGAGCAAAATAGCTGAAAATCTAAACTCTAAGATGTGACGGGCATAGACTAGCACTTTTGGCCGAAAAAACGATGCATGCCACTCTTAAAGCTGTACTTAAGATTACCTTTGATTTTGATGTTGGTAGTTGTTTGTCGGTAGAGTTGAGCGTAAAAGTACATAAGAGCGTTGAGGCCAAAAGTATAACACAAAGAGCCACAATGATATAGTTAGTGTTGATCACCATACTTCATATATACATACAAGAATTAAAAGTGTGTGTGCTCTCTTAGAGACAACTCCAACTCAACAGTCATGTTATTGGAGAGGTTTCTCTTGTGTTGTCTTTAGGTGAGGTGAATATTCTAGAGACAACCTAAGAGATAAACTATTGGAGATGCTCTTATTTCCTCTGTCGCACCTATTGAACAACACATACATATTGTTGTTGCTTCATGCTAAAGCTACCCTTTGATTTAACGCACCACCTGCCTGGGCCTGCCACCGCTCTCATGCTCGACAACAACCTTGGCCACTTACTGTTGGACCGTTGACCATTTGGAATTCTGACCTGTTCAAAATAGATTTTTATTGATAATTTTTTGTTATAACTATTGATTTTTAATTGAAATAGACACTATATCAACGGTTATCTGTTGATCGAGATATTCAATTAAAAAAAATAAAAAATAGGAAAAGAAAAAACCAAAGGAAAAGAAAAGGAACGCTAAACACATTAAACGATATTTGAATTCTGAAAACCTAAGCTAGAAAAGACCTCCAGCTGGGGGCGTGCAACAGTGAATTCTATGGTCAACAGTGGTGAATGTGAGGAAAGGCGATGGACGGTGACCTAGGCCGACAAGATGGCAAGAGAGAGACCACCGAGGGGAGAGGTGACACAACAGTCCTTGCTTGACACCTGTCATGTTAACTTTTTGCAACTTTTTTGAGCTATTCGATAGCATTCTCCAAAAGATATTCAGTGCAATTTATATGGTTTGATGTACATACAGAGCTGGTTTTTTTTGTTATGGTTTTAGCTTATAATTTTAAATTCTAATTGTTCATGAGTGATAATATGTAAAGTGAAACAGTTGCATGCAATGCAATTTTGACCGGTATAGCTGAACTCAGTATAATATTTACTACATCTATCTATAGACCTCACTTTAAAAAGACGCACCGTTTAAAAACTAATCATTATAGCAGAAAGTGATAAGACAAAATTAAAGTGAAAAAGAACCAAACCATGATCTTATAATCAAATAGTACCTTGTCCTGTTACCTTATTATTCTGCTTTGTTGATTGTATATGTCCAAATACCTTAAAAAAACCCAAGAGTTTTTAGTCGTTTAAGCGTGTTTTAGGTTCATATTTGCAAGAATGACAGTCATCGCACGGTATTAGCAAAAATAGCGCATTCATCGCACGACCACCATGTGGTAGCCCAAGGGGTGACACGTGGGCGGTGCCGCAAGATAACCATGCAGTAGCACAAGGACCGCACGGCCACCTTGCAGTGGCCGCTTATCTAGGGTAATTAGCTATAATCTAATCCTAATTGGAGAGTTTGTTTAGGTGCACTACTTGTACGAATTTTTAGGTATAGCAAATGAGTTTCAAAAATTTATATGGAGTCTCCCGACGTAGTGTACTTAATTGTGTATTTTTTCATAATTTTATCCATTATGAATTTCACTCAAGAATTTATTTAAATAGACTATTTGTAGGAATTTTTTAATATAACAAATGAGCTTCGAAAATTATAAATTTTTTTGAATGATCCTTACACAGTGCACTTGATTACAATTTAAATATGGCCACCTGTAGGATCAAAGATAACCAACTAGAGGAGGGTGAATAGGATGTTTTTAAATTTTCTCGTCTCTTAATTAATTCTTTACAATTTTAATGACAAGAGTATAATGTACTTGAAACCTACACAATTCTAGTCAAATTGAAAATCTACAATAACACTAGCACAAGTAAATGATCACAAAGAGTTTAATAACCAAGTGCTAAAAAGGAGACACGAGAGAAACAAGTACACTCGATGTTTTACCGTGGTGTTTGGAAACTTGCCAGTTTCTCCTAGTCCACGTTGAGATAAGCCCAAACAAATTGGACCGGCTCCACAAATTAAGTCTTCCACCTCAATTCACTAATGGTAGCTCTTCCCTGCTCCGGGTAGGTGAGCTCCAACCTTCACACACACCGGGTCTTCTCACAAGCTTCTTGAGAGGATCACCGAGCAATCTCCACCAAGTCGTCCAGGTGTCGGCAAACACCAAGAGTAAAAGATCTTAGGCTTCACTTGACCACAATTAAGTGCCAAAGGATCAAACCATTGGATGCAATGCACTTTTTAGCTCAACCACCTCAAATGAATGCACAAGGAGTAAATGAGGTGTAGAGTGAATGCTCAATGCTCAAAGGTGTTTAATGGGGTCTCTTCATTCTGTCCTTGAGAAGTGGTACGGGTATTTATACTCTTACCAACCAAATCTAGCCATTTGAGACAAATTATAAAAAAATGTAGGTCGACAAAAGTACCACAGGCTAAAGGCCGGTACTTCCGCTCTAGCTCTGGTGCGACAGTAACGGATATGTCAGAGCCTCTTAACTACTGTTTGAAAGTTGGCGCAGAACTACCGCTGTTATAAATCCGGTACTTCCGCTTTGCGGTAGTTCTGGAAAGTTGGTGCAGTACTACCGCTTGGGCCGGAACCAAAAGTTGACGCTCTCTGGAAAAGGTTCCGCCCTTGCCTCTGGAGCTTCAGTACTCTAGAAGTACCGCTTCGGACAGCGGAACTACCGCTCGAATGGTAGTTCCGGTGTTGAAATTCCAGTACTTCCGCATTTCACAAACTCTAAAATCACCCGGAGGGTGTTCTTTGGAAAAAAGGTTCCGCTCGGAGAGCCAGAGCTTCCGGCAAGCGGAAGTACTGTGATTTACACGCGGTACTTTCGATTGTCCGGACAAAACACCGAGCACTTCCGAGGGTGATCTCTGGAAAAAGGTTCCGCCTGATTTTTCGGAGCTTTCGGGCGCCGGAAGTACCGCTCAGGATTGCGAAACTTCCGCTCTGCGGTAGTTTCGCCATTAAAACTCCGGTACTTCCGTATTTCCAGACGGAGCACAGATTTGTCTTTTAAACTTGATTTTCAAAGAATGCATGATCCTAATTTGATCTAAATGGCACAAGAAGTATGCTATCAAGCTACTTGCCATGATCCCTCTTTATGGTACGACATTTAGCCTATAATCCGGTCTTCCACCCTTTCTCCTAAGATCGGTAAAAGGTAAAAAGAGGGTTCTAGTCTAAATATATCTTTGCCTTGAGCCACTTTTGATCTTTACATTGATATTTAGCATGCGTCTTGTCATCCACTTAAGGACTTAACTTTTTAAACACTCATGAAACATGTTAGTCTCATATTCACATAAATTTATTAATTACCAAAACCATTTTTAGGGGTCAGATGCTTTCACCACCGCACGATAGCTGTGCAGACTATAATTTAAAGGAGAAATTAAACGAGCATCACATATCGCTAATTACGATTACACTAGCACAAAATTCTAGAAAAAATACACAATTACGTACACTTTGTTAGAATGCTCCACAAAAAATTTTGTAATTTTTTGAGGTCATTTGCTATATGCAAAAATCCCTGCAAATAGCACACATCAACTAATTTTCAAGTCAAAATTATAAGGGATAAAATTATGGAAAACCTACATAACATTTTGTAATTTTTAGAACTTATTAACTATACCTAAAAATTTATACAAACAGTGCACCTAATTACCCTAACTAAGCGGCCGCTGCAGGGCCGTGCGGTATAGGCCTGCCACATGGTGGCCGTGCAGTCCTCGTGCTGCCACACGGCAGCCGTGTGACATCACCCACATGTCACCCCTAGGGCTGCTGTGCGATGGTCATACAGTGGATGCACTATTTTTATAAATACCATACGATGACCTAAAAAAGTCAAAACGGTCAAAAACTCAAAGCCTAGAAATACTCCATAGACTTTCAAAGAAATGAAATCCATTCGAAAGCTTAACGGTTTTTGTCATGTCTGAAATTAGAAAAATCCCAATTACCCTTAAAAAGGAGAAAAATTACACTCACCCCCTACCGAACCTTTTCACCGTCTCCACGGTTCCATCGCACTCCCTCAGTCTCCACCATCTTCCTCCGAGATCTCCTCCTCCTCCCTGCCGCCTCTCTCGCGGCGATGGCCGACGATCCCCTCGACCAGCCACCGCCGCCACCGGCTGTGGCGGCGGCGCCCCCCGCGCTCCTCCGCCCTCGGCGCGAGGCGTTCGAGCACGGTCTCCTGCCCATCCCCAAGCTCATCTTTCCGGAGGGCACGCTGGCGCAAACCCTCGCCCAGCTCAAGGAGAAACTCGCGCCCGCCGCCGCCGCCGCGGGCGGGAGGCGCGTGGGCGCCGCGGCGCTCGCGGAGGCCCTGCAGATCCCAACCGAGCAGGCAACGCTCGCGCTCGGCACGCTCGCGGCGGTGCTCCCCGCGGAGGACCCCGCGCTCGGCGCCGATGGCGGTGGAGGCGCCGACCTCCGCGATGTGCTGCTCTTCCTCTACATCCAATCGTACAAGCGCCTCGTGCCCCGCGCGCACAAGGACTCGCCGGCCGTCACTGACGTCTGGCCCTCCACCTCCGCGTTCGATGGCTACCTGTCCGCGCTGTCCCCGATCCAGGTCAGGATCAGGTCCCGTTGATTTTATCGCTTTGGTTAGAATTTGGCTGCTCGTACGACTTCTGTTGTAAATACTAGTAGCTGATATAGAATACAATATGGATTTTTTTTTGTAAATAATCAAATCGAAATAACAGAAATATACCCGCACATTTTTTTTTTACAAAAATGATCTCCAGTCGCCGAACCGTTAGGTGAGTAGAACCTGTTGCCCAATGACCGCGCGACACGGAGGCTATCCGATCCGTGGGCCGTTGGGTGATATAGCTGCAGTTGCCGAGCGGTCAGGCGTTTGGGACCAGTCACCCAACCGTCGGGCAACTGCAAGTTCCAGTCGCCCAACCGTTCGGTGATTGGAACTCGCTCATTTTTGCGCAAACGGGCCGCTGACTGCGCATGGGGTAAATGACAATTGTTGTAGTAAGGTAACGTTTATCAAATTTTGTCTATGAGTTGTATTTTTTTGAAACAAATGGGAGACATGTTGGTTGATCCATTTGTGATTTTTGTGGATTATGAATGGCAGAAAATCTGTTAGATTGGTAGTAACAATTTGCGATCGTCGTATGTTATTGTAGTGCAAGAAAATTTGTGAAATTTTATTTGAAAACGATTGGGATAACAACGATTGATAAGTACGAAGATAAGTGATATTGTTATGTAACCGGGAATTCATACAAGTAGTTTTTATATCACCTTCACTTGATAATTCCTATTTATATTATTCTTTTGCAGCTTGTACGGAGTAATAGCCGTCGGTTTATGCCTTCTCAAGTAGATGAAGAAATTCATCAGTTATCTTATCTGCAAAAGCATATGGCCAATATTCTTACTTTGTTGGCAGATTCTGTTGAGGGCGAGGGTGATGATTCTCTGGTATGCCACCTTTATCTTTCTTTATGTTGCCCAACTTGTTTCTATTCGTAATATGTATTTGATTATTCTTCACTCTCCACCTTATTGTCATTATGTCCTAGAAGTTAAGCTTTATGTGGGGAAAAGTGTGGTAGAAATAAAGTTAAGCTTTATGTGGGGAAAAGGGTGGTAGAAATAAAGTTAAGCTTTATGTGGGGAAAAGGGTGATAGAAATAAAGTATTTGATGTACTGATAATGGAGTTGTTTGTAGTTCTATTGCTTAAACACTAGAATGGGCCAGTAAAAGCAGTGGTTGTGTCTTGCATACCTGGTAGGCCATGATCCTGTAAAATGGTATGTAAAGCTTTCTTTTAGGAGATGCATACCTCCAAAAAGATTTTGAGTTACAAGTTTTGGCCTGTTAGGTTTTAACTGTATTCAAAAGTGAGCACCACCCACAGACAGGTGTGTATACAACAAATCTTATCAAACAAATAAAGCAAAGATCAACGATTACATGTATTTGATCCAGCTAGATATATATGACCCAATTGAGATCTCATCTTTGTGTGCAACCAAGGATAGATGTGACCTTACACTTGAGGACATTTTCTGAAGGTAATTGTTTCTTGAAACTTGACATAGCAACCTAGTTTGGACTTTGGAGAATAAGTCAGCTTGTTTAATCTTCAATACAGGAAATTTGAAAGATGGTCTTGGTGTGTATACTTAGTGCTATGTTCTTTGCTTCTACATGATTCTGTGCAGTTGAACAAGATAGACCATCACTTTGCAAAATATAAACCCTGAAGATTTTGTAACTGTATTACACCAACCTTTGTGCAGGTATTGACAATGGAGACTTTTCAGCACCTTGGATTTCTAGTGCAGTTCTCAGAAGGAGTGTCCTTAAGCCAGGCAGCCACGTTTTTTGCAAATTCTGATTCAGACATGCCTGCTGCTCCAGTCCCTGCTGCTCAGGTTCATGATTGGATCTTGCAGAATATAGCTTCTTCATTGGAACTTTCTACGGAGAAGTCCACAGCAAAGGAAGGCAGCCAGCATATCACAGCTGATCTCGATGTGACCATGGCTGATGCCAATACAAGTCATCCAAAGAACACCACACCAACTGGGACCAATCCTGCATACTACAGAAATACAACAGTTGTGGAGGGCTTCTCCAAAACTTCTGTTGTCAAGCATGCGTCTGATGTCAGAGGTCATTCAGTGAAGGTATGTAACTATGTATCACAGTTGCTTATCATAAAATAGCCAACGTTTGGATGTTGAAAAGATTGAAGAGATTTGACTCTTTTTCGCAGTCTGACATGTTTGCATTACCCCACTGAATATGCAATGTAACATTGATATTTAAAAAAACCTTTATGCAAAATCTAGTTTCATGAGTTTTCAAGTGCTTACATTTAATAACTTCAATATATTCAGTTATTCTGGTGCCACTGTAAGCATAGTCAAGAATCTTTTGATAACTGGATTTGTAGTGGAGTATCACTGCCTCTTAGAAGGAAAAAAGACAATGTTAGCCGAATCTGGATAGTTAAGGAGATGATAATGCAAACTAGCATTACCTGGGTCAGGACATGTAGAAGGTTAAAGCGGAAGAGAAACATGCAGGCTATTAATCTGATTTGGGGAGAGAGCACCAATGTGAAAACTCTCATTGTGATGGAGACTTTGGAGCACCCTCTAGCATCTAGCTATCTGTGTTGAAATATTGGTTATTGTTTCAAGGAACTCCCACCTCTCAGCTCAAAAAAAGGGTTGGGGGGGGGGGGGGGGGGCTTCCACCTCTGTTTTGCAATCTCTTTGTAGCTGCTCTGTCTATTCGGCATTGGAACCCCAGAGCTGGGAATTTTTAGTATTGTTACCACAAACTACAAACTGCTTTTGTAGGTTTTGAACTGCCATGATTCTGTTATCTACATATTAGCACCATTGAAGTATGCTACTGTGTATGGATGTTCTGATGCTACTGTTGTTCTTGGTGCTATTGGTAAGGTATGCATGTTATTCGGTCATTACTCACTCCCTCTATTCCCATTGTTGCGAATTTGATTTTCTTTGTGGTTGATCCGCTTTATTGTAATGCAGATTTGTTCTAGAAAGGCTCTACATGCTTTTTCTATGCACTTGAAACGGCTTTGCCACCTGTCTCTTTGAGCTACATGGGCTTTGTTGATAATCTGTAATTTATGTCTTTGTATGGCTAAATAGCAGATGACCTGCCATTGACATGGTTATGTGTAAAATGTTAGATTTGATATGCTCAGATGCAACAAAGATCATGACTGCCTAGGTGTTACAGATTCGTCATTTTCAACCAATAGTGGACAGCAGTTACCAGACTACTTTATGGTTGCAGTCTTGCAGAAAATAAATTGTAGAGGAAGTGAGGAACTGTTATCTTTGTGCCCACAAATTGACGGCAACCCTGCCAGCTAAGAGAAGATACATGAGTGTTAAAGTATTTTCCACATACAGAAGAGGAATATGCCGAGAAAATAATGGCAGTAGAGAGTGGGAACTGGCACATATTGTTGCATGGACCACAAACTAACCTGTTATTCTTATGCAGTCTTAATTCCTGGAAAAATTCTTATGAAATAGATAAAAAATGCTTCGAGTTAGGTTGTTGAATGTGATCTTAGATATGCTGCACATCAGCAAAGAGGAAAATGAGCAACTACCTGACTGAAGATAGATAATTGTTGTCCTTTTTTTGTTGGTCACTTCAGTTTTGCTGTTGGTGCCTCTATTCTTCTAACTACATTTGACAAATATACTTCAAATGTTTCATGTTGTCAGGTTGTGAAAGTTGAGCATTGTGAAAGAGTGCATATTATTGCAGCTGCAAAACGAATTTGTATCGCCAACTGTCGTGAGTGCATCTTCTACTTGGGAGTAAATCACCAACCTCTTATTGTGGGGGACAACCATAAATTACAGGTGAGGTTCTGTTACTCTTTTTGTTGTAAACAGTGTAGTAGTAAGGTACACGCTCGTTGCACTGACAGGTTACTGCCAAGCAATTAATCAGAATTTAATGGACGATTGTACATTCTAAATAATATATTCACATATATTCAAAAGCATTAACATAATTTATTTATGAGGATTAAGATAAGTTAATGTCGGTACGTATGATTAACACACACATGTACGTACGTACACCGAGAATTAAGACTAATAAACTATAATTGCCGAGTAAATTTAAGTTGTTACAATTAAGCAGGAAAAATGGCCGACTAATCGGTCAAGACCACTGAAGTTATTGATGTGATAGTAATAGTAAATGCTTTGATATTTAACATTTTAATATTGCGAAATTTCTCCTTTCCTGTATCAACAGGTTGCTCCATTTAATACTTACTATCCACAATTAGGCGAGCATATGACGCAAGTTGGTGTAGATCCCGCCGTCAACAAATGGGACCAACCTTTTGTATTGGGAGTTGTTGATCCGCATGATTCATTATCCCATCCTGCTGGGGTTTCTGATGTTCAAGCTGAATCTGCTACCTGTCAAGATCCTGATCTATTCACTAACTTTTTGGTACGTCAAGTATATTGTGAGCTTTTAGCTTTGTAAACTATCATGAATACAGAAAAGGAGTTCGACAAATTCAATCAGTCTGCCACCTTAACATTTTTCATTATCTGTCTTGATGGGATTTGTGTATGTCAACCTGTTGTGCATTGAACTCATTCATTCATCTTTCTTGTATTGTCCATCTTCCCCGTTGCACTTGAATAGAGAGGCCATTTTAGGAACACATGTTGATTACAGCGGTAGTGGCAATATAAAGCGTGATAGAATGCTAAAGTCAGGCCTTGGCTGGTTTTTCACAATAGCTAGTGTTTTCTCTGGTACAAAATGTTATAGCAACTCTTTCCTTCTGCAGATTCCTAATTGGTTTGGGGCTGAAGTACAAGAGCCTACCAAATGCAATCCTTTTCCATTGCCTGAAATTTATTGGGCATCCCAAAGCAAAAAGGTATACTAAATGATTAAATTTAATAGAGCTAGACCTTCTCAGATAGGTGTTTCTATTTCAATTTAATTAATGCTAAAGCTGTCTGGTATGGCTCACACTACCTATATGTGCAAGTGCAATATTGGTTTCTGATGTACACGTGGATGCTACTGCAACATATTTTAGAAGGAACCCTCAAGATACTTTATTCATTTGACTGCAATGTACTGTGTTTGGTGCTTACACTATCTTCATGAGTTTGTGTACCAAAGGATGCCATTGAAATAATCAGGTGCTATTTAATATTTCTACCACAATTAAAAGTAGTAGCTTGTAGATGGTTATAGCTGCAGTAGGAATGGTGAAGTTATAGAACACAAGATCTATTAGTGCATATTAGGATTTATTTGTTAATGTTATTTGGGTGCAGTTTGTTCACTTCTCTGTATTTTACTGTTTGGTGTTCCTAAAAGATATACGTTCCTAAATATGTCATTTTTATCTTCAGCATGCTGTTCTGGAAGTTATTCAGAAGACTATTCGGGAACTGCAACTTGATGAAAATAGGAAAAAGGATCTGGCAAGTGCCCTTCATGCACAATTCAAAGATTGGTTATACGGTAAGTTTTCATCTGTGCATTCAATTGTTACAATGCACCTATATCTCTTTTTGCCTGTAACACCCCGGCCCTCCCCAGGACCCAAGATGTTACAACCCTACACTTACCATTTCAAAAGTGTTGCTAATCCAACTTTTAGCAGCATCTCTCTTGTTTTTATAATTACCCACAGGGAACAAACAACAAATAAATATAGGATAATCGCAATAAGCCAAATAACTTCATATTGCATTAACCATAACATAAACAGACTTTGAGCTCCACGACCATGGAGACCCACCACCACGGCTCGCAAGCAACTAAACCAAACGGCGAGCCGCAAAAGTCTTAACACTAGATTAAACATAAAAGCTCAGTGTAAGGCTAAGCTGTTATTTCATATGTGCAGTGCCAAAATGACTATTCTCATTCCATGCATGTCGCCCTCATTTACCTAAAAACAATAACAAAGTAAGGGTGAGTCCGAAGACTCAGCAAGCACAGATAAAACAGTAACATCACTTTAGTAATTCAATCGATTTCACGAACTGTAAGCTGTAAATCAACTCTATAACTGTAAACTGTAAATTGTAAATCAATTCTATGTCTATAAACTGTAAATCAATTCTACGACTGTGAACTATAAATCAAATCTATAACTGTAACTGTAAACTGTAAATCAATTCTATGTTTGTAAACTGTAAATTAATTCTATGACTGTGAACTGTAAATCAAATTTGTAATTGTAAACTGTAAATCAATTCTATGACTGTGAACTGTAAATCAAGTCTGTAACTGTAAACTCATAACTTTCTATAACTGTATCACTTTCTCTGTCACTTTCATGCAATACCATGCAATGCATCTGTAATGCATTTGTAACTGTAGTTTATACTGATATAGCGGAGGGTACACTCGTCGATGTCACCATCTTCCTTCATCCCGTGGAGGTGCCTACCTCTGTAGATCTTATTCAAGAGCACTCCGGACTAGTCATATGACTTTCTCACCGACCTGACTCTTATGCATTTTGCATGATGCAACATTCTTCAAATGTGGATGTCTAATCATAAGTAGTATTTATCAAGGTATGATTAGCACATAATCATATGCATCATCTCATAAATACTGTAAATCATGGCATGGAAACATAAATAATAAACATTCACCATAGTTCGCTATTCAACCATGCACTTGCCTGTTAACCTGGCGGATGGTGCGTGGACGGCACTAGACTCGAACCGCCACCTGAACAAGCATTAACTATTTCAATTTATTGCTAATGCAATACATTCATATACGAGACATCGCTCTAACGTCCAATCCAACATGATCAAACTGTTAGTCGCTGGATTCTTGCTCCTGGTGATAGCAAGATCCTTACTCTCATCGAGAGGATGACACTTGGAGATGGGGCAATTTTCTAGGTTTATTTCTCACACAATGCCATGCTAACCTGAAGGGTTGGGGATACAAATTTATAGGCTGTTAACCAGCCAAGCATATGCTAATATGCTAGTCTAAGATGCTGTCCTAGATGCTAGTCAAGATGCTGTCCTAGATGCTAGTCAAGATGCTGTCCTTGATGCTAGTCAAGATGCTGTCCTTGAAGGGCAGCAAAAGCCAACACAGAGACTTATCCATCACTCTCCCCCTAAGTCTTGTGTGTCTCCTTGTGAGGAATCTGAGCCATCCCGATCCTGGCGCGAAGCTCCTGGAACTTGATCCGCCCAAGAGACTTGGTCAGGAAGTCGGCGAGCTGGTCTTGAGTGTTGATGTAGTTGGCCCGGACACTCCCTTCATCCAGGCAGCTTCTGATGAAGTGATACCTCACCCGGATGTGCTTGCTGCGCTCATGGAAGACAGGGTTCTTCGCCAAGGCCAAGGCGGACTTGCTGTCCACCCTGAGCTCCACTGCCTCCGCGTCTCTGCCAAGGAGATCGCCAAGCAGCCGTGCCAGCCACAGAGCCTGAGTAGAAGCGGTAGTGGCTGCAATGTACTCTGCTTCGCAGCTAGACAAAGCCACTACCTGCTGCTTGACTGACTGCCAGTTGATCGGACACTTGCCGAGGAAGTACAGTGTCCCGCTGGTGCTCTTGCTTGTGTCGATGTCGCCGGCGTGGTCGCTGTCGCTGTACCCGATGAGGTGCGCCGCGCCGGGGCACCTTGGGTAGTGCAAGCCGTAGTCGGAGGTGCCCGTGACGTAACGGAGGATCCTTTTCACGGCCTGCTGGTGCTCCGTCGTCGGTCGCTGCATGAACCGGCTGACGTAGCCGACGGCGAACGCCAAGTCCGGTCGCGTGTGGACAAGGTAGCGAAGGCTGCCCACAATGCGCCGGTACTGCGTCGCGTCCACCTCCTCCGCCGTACTCTCACGACTCAGCTTCAGCCTCTCCTCCATAGGAGTGTGGGCTGGGTTGCAGTCGGTGAGGCCGCCCAGCTCCACGATGCGCTTGGCGTAGGCAGTCTGGCGAAGAGAGATGCCGGAGCTGTCCTGGTGGACCTCGATCCCGAGGTAGGAGAGGGGCCCGAGGTCGCTCATCTGGAAGGTGGCCTTCATCTCCGCCTTGAATGCCTCGATCTCCTCCTCCTTGGTACCGGTAATCACAAGGTCGTCGACGTAGACACCTATCAGCAGGGCATTGCCTCCCTTGCCCCGCCGGTAGACCGCGGCCTCGTGAGCGCTCTGCTGGAATCCCATTTGTTTGAGGGTGGAGTCCAGCTTGGCGTTCCAAGCTCGCGGTGCCTGCCGCAAGCCGTAGAG
This sequence comes from Dendrocalamus latiflorus, assembly GCA_017311315.1. Taxonomy (NCBI): domain Eukaryota; kingdom Viridiplantae; phylum Streptophyta; class Magnoliopsida; order Poales; family Poaceae; genus Dendrocalamus; species Dendrocalamus latiflorus. The sequence goes on from CM029609.1 coordinate 44,790,710, forward strand.
GGCCTTGCGCAGGCGGAGGACCTTGCTCTCCTTGCCGGGGATGATGAATCCCGGCGGCTGGCGGACGTAGACCTCCTCCTTCAAGTCGCCGTTGAGGAAAGCAGACTTGACGTCCATGTGATGGACGCACCAGCCCTCCTGGGCTGCGAGGGCAAGGAGGAGACGCACGGACTCCATCCGTGCAACAGGCGCGAAGGCATCGTCGAAGTCGACTCCCTCCTGCTGGACGAAGCCACGTGCCATGAGACGCGCCTTGTGCTTGATCACCTCTCCAGCCTCGTCTTTCTTGAGCTTGAAGACCCACTTGAGAGAGATGGCGTGGTGGCCGGCTGGAAGATCGGCCAGCTCCCACGTCTTGTTTCGCTCGATGGCGTCCATCTCCTCCTGCATCGCGGCACGCCATGCCGCGTCTCTCTCCGCCTCGGCGAAGGAACGAGGCTCGTCGTCGTCCTGTGCGAGGTGCAGCTCTGCCTCGAAGTCGCGCTGCGCCAGTTCAGGGACCGGCTGCTCGCCGAGGAGGTCGTCCACGGTACGGTAGCGCAGAGGCTCGCCGCCGTGGTAGGCGTCGATGCGATCCTCGTCGTTGGACAGCGGAGTGGCGAACTCCACCGTGCGCTGCTCGTCGTGGGCCGAAGCTGCCGGTGCCGAGCCTGAAGGAGTAGGCGCCGATGTAGGAGAGCGAGGCGTGGCCGGCGGTGCTGGCGGTGGACTCGCCGGAGCTGGTGGTGGCGGTGGTGAAGGACTCGCCGGAGGTGGTGGCGAACGAGGTGGTGGGGTAGGCGAGCTCGGTGAAGACGAGCTGTTGGCTCCCCCCGCCTCCTCGAAGTGGACGTAGTCGACGACGAAATCGCTGGTCGTCGGAGTCGAGCCGTCATCCACCATCTTGCCCCACGTCCAGCCTCGCCCTTCGTCGAACACGACGTCACGCGTGATGCGCACGCGCCGTGTCATAGGGTCGAGGACGCGGTAGGCCTTGGCGCCCTCCGCGTAGCCGATGAAGACTCCTGGCGTGGTCCGGTCGTCGAGCTTGCCGACGTGGTTGAGCTCCTTGACGAAGGCCAGGCAGCCGAAGACACGGAGGTGGCTCACCGCGGGCTTGCGCCCGTGCCAGGCCTCGTATGGCGTCTTGCTGTCGAGGGCCTTGGTGGGGGAGCGGTTAAGCAAGTGAACGGCAGTCATCACCGCCTCACCCCAGTAGAATGCCGGCATCCCTCTCTGCTTGAGGGCGCGGGCGGTGGCCACCACCGTCTGGTTGTGGCGCTCGACGACGCCGTTCTGTTGCGGGGTGTACGGCGCGGAGAAGTGACGATGGATCCCCTCGTTGGCGCAGTACGCCGCGAACTCGGCCGCCGTGAACTCACCGCCGTTGTCCGTGCGTAGGACCCGAAGCTTGCGGCCGCACTCCGCCTCCGCAGCAGCTTGAAGGCGCTTGATGGCGTCCGCCGCGACTGCCTTGACGTCGAGCAGGACAACCCACATGTAGCGGGACACGTCGTCGACGAGGAGGAGGAAGTAGCGCCGGCCTCCAGGTGTAGCCGGTGTCACGGGGCCACAGAGGTCACCGTGTACGAGCTCCAGCTTCTCCTTGGCGCGGAAGCTCGCCTGGCGAGGGAAGGGGAGCCGCCGCAGCTTGGTGAGGACACAGGTGTCGCAGAACTGCTCCACGTGGTCGACGTGCGGCATGCCCCGCACCATCTCCTTGCTGCCGAGCTGTCTCAGGGCCTCAAAGTTGAGGTGCCCAAAGCGCTCGTGCCACCTCCAAGCGTCGTCGTCGCGGCGGGCTGCAAGACAAAGAGGTTGCGCCACCTGCGCATGAAGGACGTAGAGGCGGTTGCTCCTGTTGACCTTGACGAGGAGCCGGCGGCGATGATCCCAGATGCGCAGCACCCCGTGCTCGATCTCCACGCGCGATCCGTTCTCATCCAGCTGTCCCAAGCTGATGATGGAGTTCCTCAACGTGGGGATGTAGTAGACACCGGTGAGCAGCCGGTGCTCGCCAGTTTTGGCGACGAAGATGACAGATCCGACGCCCTTGATCTCCACGGCGGAGGCGTCGCCGAACTTGACGGTGCCTCGAACGCCTGAGTCGAGCTCGGAGAAGAACTCCCGCCGCCCGGTCATGTGGTGGGTGGCGCCGGTGTCGAGGCACCAACCGTCGGTCTTGTCGTTGTCGGAACTGTCGCTGAGGAGGGCGTGTGCTTTTGGCTCGTCAAGGTGGAGGAAAGCCGCTGCGGCCGGTGCCGCTGGATGTAGTTCGATGCTTGCATGAGCAATGAACAGAGCCGGCTGCTCCTCCGCCTGCGCGACGTGGGCCTGGCCGCGTCGTGGCTGTCGACAATCCTTGGCCCAATGACCAGGCTTGCCGCAGTTGTGGCAAGAGTCGTCTCGTGCCGGCTTTTGCTTGCCAGCGGCGCCGCCCTGGGCGCCTCCACGGTCATCACCCTCGGCACGTCCTCGCGCCCCTGCCTGGGCGTCTTTGCGCGGCTTGCCGCGCTTGCCACGCTTGCGGCCGCCTGTCGTGGAAGAAGGCTCCCCCTTCTTCCTGTCACCTTGGCTGGCAGCCCACTGCTCCCGAGTGAGGAGGAGCTTCCCGCCAATGGTGACGGGTCCCGAGAGACGCTGTGGCTCATCGCTGTCAACGACCTTGAGGCGACCCAACGCCTCCTCGATCGTCATCGTGGAGAGGTCCAGAGACTCGATCGAGCGAGCCATCTGCTTGTACTTCTCGGGGACGCAGCGGAAGAGCTTCTCCACAGCTCTCTCCTCGCCGTAGGTGTCGTCGCCGAACTGCACCATCTTCTGCAACAGAGTGTTGAGACGGAGCAAAGTCATCAACGTCCTCACCTGGCTTGAAGGCCAGGTTCTCCCACTCCTTGCGTAGTGTCTGCAATGTAGACTTGCGGGCGCGGTCGCTGCCGATGCGTGCTGCAGCGATGGCGTCCCAAGCCTCTTTGGCAGTCCGCTTGTTGGTAAGCGAGAACTGCATCTCGGGCGGGACTGCAGCGATGAGAGCATCCAACGCCCGTCGATCCTGGTCGTAGTCGATGTCGCCGTACCGGACTGCATCCCACATATGCCGCACCTGGAGCTTTACCCTCATCACCGCAGCCCACTCGACGTAGTTGGTCTTGGTGAGGGTAGGCCACCCGCCGCCGGGGACGACGTCCCTGACGACAGCCTGGTACTCGTGGTGACCACGGTACCGAACCGGGGAGAGAGCCGCGTCGCCTGTGAAGGCCGCGCTCTCCGTCGACCCGTACGCTGCCGCCGTGCGTGCCTCCTCCAGGAGCGCCACCGCCGTGCGCGCCTCCTCCAGGAGCGCCGCCGGCGCGTCGCGCCTGTCTGGGCTGCCGCCGCGCTTGTGGGCGTGCGCGGCTGCCCACTGCGCCGCTCGCCCTCGCGCTGCCTCCCTCTCCAGCAGCTCAAGGTCCGCGTCGGCGCTGTCATCAGCAGAGATGGAGCTGCTGTTGCTGCCGCGCAGAACCTCGACCTCCGCTGCTGCCGCACGCGCTGCATCTGCCGCCGCCGCTGCTTCCACCTCTGCTATGGCTGCTGCCAGCTCCGCCGCTGCCAGCCTTGACGCCCTTTCCGCCGCCGCAGCGGCCTGTGCCGCCGCTCGCTCGCGTTCCTCTGCCACAGCGAGTTCGGCTTTCTGCCGCCGTCGCGTGCTCGAGGCGACCGAGCGCTGAGACTGTCCTGCGGACATGGCGCGCCACCGGGGGACTGCTGCGTGGAGAGAGAGCTGCCTCTGATGAGCTGCTGCTTGTCTGAACAGGGGGGGAGGAGTGAGCAGAGGCAGCCGGAGCTGCTGCTGCTGCGAGGCTGGAGGAGGGATTGAGCAGGAGATGCTCAGGCTACAGGATAGTACGGCTCTGATACCACTTGTTAGTCGCTGGATTCTTGCTCCTGGTGATAGCAAGATCCTTACTCTCATCGAGAGGATGACACTTGGAGATGGGGCAATTTTCTAGGTTTATTTCACACACAATGCCATGCCAACCTGAGGGGTTGGGGATACAAATTTATAGGCTTTTAACCAGCCAAGCATATGCTAAGATGCTAGTCAAGATGCTGTCCTAGATGCTAGTCAAGATGCTGTCCTTGATGCTAGTCAAGATGCTGTCCTTGAAGGGCAGCAAAAGCCAACACAGAGACTTATCCATCACAAACCCTGTCTCACCGGGCAACTTCTCATTGTCCTGATGCTTAACCAGCTTGTAAAATTAGCGACTTCATCAATTATACTCACGGATCAAATTCTACACGCTTAATCTCACTTTAATCGGTCACACTATTTAACTTCAATTTATTCTCTCCCTCTCCCTCTCTTGCCACGGATCGACCAGATCAACAGTGGCAGCACCGATTTCACCGTTCAAGCATTCATATTAATAAATGATATCTTAATGGTCATATAAATCAATTCTAACAATCGGCATAATAACTTATGCAAGATTCGGTGAATAAGCAAGGAGAAGGGCTTTCGAGGTGTTACCCTAGCCCCGAACGATTGGAGCGGGGTACTTGTCGCTTCTTGGCTGCATCTGGCAGCGGGTCAGGTTTTCCTTTTCTCTTCCTCTTTTCCTCCCTCTCTTCTCTTTTTCTCTCTCACTCCCTTTTTCCTTCCAGTGCCGGCTCTCTCCTTCTCTGTTCTTTTCTTCCTCTTCCTTTTTCCCTCCGTCGGCCGGCTGGCGCCTTCCTCTTCTTTCTCCTTCCCCTTCTCTTCCTCATGGCCGGCTCACTCCGGTCGCCTCCCCTCCTTCCCTCAACCAGCGGCCTCTCCCTCTTCACCTCCCAGCCGGCCGGCCCTCCACTCCTGTGGAGCGGCGGCAGTAGCCAGGGCAGGGAGGCGAGGCGTGGGCAAGAGGTGGCAGCGTGCGAGCTGGGGCGGCATTCGGCAGCGAGAGGGGAAGGCACGTCGGGAGGCGACGACGGCGGTTGCTGGAGGGTGGCAAGCAGCGACATCGGCAGCAGCAAGGGAGGCGAGGCGAGGCCGAAGGAGCAGCACGAGGGCAGGCGGCGGTGGCTCGCACGAGCGACAACAACGCTGGGCGAGGGCGACACACCGGCAACAGGGGACAGGGACGGCAACAGCGGAGGAACGGCGGCGCCGGTGGCAGCAAGCGTAAGGGGGAGGTAGTGCGACAGGGTGAGCATGGGGGGAGGGAAGCAAGAACCGAGTGAGCACGGGGGAGGAGAAGAGCAATTCGGTTTTTGCTTCTCCCCTTGGCCTACTCTCTCCTATAGGGCAACACGTGGGCTGGGCTGGGCCTCATCCGGCCCAGGTGTTACATTGCCCCTTTTGTATGCTAATAGTTGCATATTTGATGCTTTTATCTCCATCAGTTTCAGCGGTTTTGTTCTTGCAATTATGTCAGCTTTATTTTTTCTCATACCGTTTTTTTATAAGGTCAACCATTTAATACACGTAATAAGGTATTAAGGTCAACCAAAAATGATGCTAGCTATTATTTCCAGCACTGGAATCTTGTTCACTGTAAAGCTTGGTTTGTTTTAGCTCGAGCTTTGAGTAACTGGAATCATTTTTGGTTCATGTCTTCAGCTTCGGGCAATATCCGCCAGCTCTACTGTCTGCAAGGTGATTGAACATGCACACGCGATACGCTGCTTTCATAAATGGAAGTGTACACCTGTAAGACTGTTTATCCTTTGCCAACTTCATGCGACTCCAAAACATTCGACCGCATTGTCGAAGCTGACCTTACTCCCAGGAGCGGATTCCACCAGCTCTTCCAACCTGTGGTGTTGAAACAACAATGTAAAAAAGAGCATGTATTATTTCCTATTTTTGCAAAGTAGTTCGATCTATTACCCCCTGTTTTTAACCCTTCCTTTCTGTGAGGTCGGTGGTTAGGATGTTGATCTCGGTTTTCCGGTGGTTACACATTTTTGGCCCTTTCATAAGCTCGACGAATTTGTAATAGGGATTAATCGATCAACTTTTGAAAAATAAACATTTAATTTCTATTTGTTGTGCATGTGCTACAAGGGTGGCAGCCAGATCGTTCCTGCACTGGATCTGCATGATTGCATACTAGCTACTATGTAGTGTAGATTCATGAACGTTCGTGTATGCACGCACGCTGCGTGTCTTCACCTATATAGATTCACGAATGTTTTGGGTGTTATTCAGAACTCTGGTGCCTGAACAGTATGCCTTTTGGTTTAACTAGTTAGTCTGCATGTGAAATTCATGTTGGCAAAAGAAGACAAAGATCAACTATATCAAACATGTATCAGGCTTTGAATTTTTTTTCAATCATCATGTTTATTTTTCAATATTAAAAATGTGTATTTTTCAGTAACAGCTAATCAAGTTCTCAAATAAAAAGAACCAAACATAAGCAGCCATTCAAGAACCTCTGTGCCTCTTAGTCAATACTCATTCCCAAATATGGGTTAACAAGTACTCTATCAAGGTATAAGGAAATTATGTGCATGAGAATGTGGTTTTGATGCCCAGGGGTTCCCGTGTCCCCATATGCGAAAAGGGAGGGACGCATTGTTTAAAAAATGCCAAAAATATTCATGAATATAGTACACGTAGAGTTATGCTAACCTGAAAATTTCCAATTTCAAATTCATCCCTTGCATCGAGAGCAAAAAAAAAAAAAACAAAGCAGTATTTTCAGTGCATATGAGTACTGTATAATTGATTACTTCTCTTTTTTTGGTTCTCATTACCAGGGATGAATTTGACATTGAATTTTTTGCAGGCTTACATAACTTTATGTGTACTACATCTATGGATTTTTTTGGCATTTTTTGAACTTTGCAGGTTTGAATTTTCGTAACTTTTTGCAAATGGGCGCGCGGGAACCCTGTTCACCATCGAATTTCCCTAAGCAATTAATAGAAACCATGGTCAAAGTGGTTCATACACCTATTAGAGTAAAACATTTGTATTCCATTTTTTTTGTCATTTGCAGATTTAAGAAACAAGAAATTCAAACAACTGTAAAGAAAAAATAGCCTGAACAATGGTTGTCGCTCAACTAAAACACAGCAACAAAATATATCTATTGACCATACTCAGCGGAAACCTCTTTATTGTCTTTCCGTCTAAAGATACAACCTTGCGTCAAACAGACCAAGGATATCGTGTATAAACAACATTAATCCAGTTGGGATTCAAATGGACTTTCATACACCAGATCCTAATGCACATGACCAAAGAAGCACCCCTTTTACTGAACATTACTATTATACAGGCATACTTACTGCATTTCTAAGTGCACACTTTGAAAGTTGAAACTTTTAATCTTAAGCAGATACCTGGTTGTTCTTCTCTAATTTTGCATGTATATACCAATCCAGACAGGTCCTTTCTTATAAACAAAATTCATATATACCCTGCATAAGCACCAGATGCAGCATTATCAAACCCACCTCTATTGGTTGAAGCATTTACAAATCAGAACCTTTTTGAGTTATGAAGAATGCTGAAAAATAAGTAGTTTAGACAACTTAAAATAAGAACTTTTGACTCATCACGGTTTTTGGAAGGTTCTCAGTGTCAATTCTTTCTTTCAGCTGTTCGCCTACATGATTCGTGTTGGTATTGTTCAGAACTCTGTTACCTGAACAATGATGCCTTTAACTTTTTTCTTTCTTTTTTCAAGGATAGCTTCTGCCTGTTCATCCTGCTTCTCCAATTCATCCCTAGCTCTGCTTTGGCGGAATCCTATATAAAGAATCTATTTACTCTGAGGTATGCAGTCACTGAAGGAAAGGGCCTCCTTCGCAACTGGTTTGATTCAGGAACTCCCCCATGCAACTGGTCAGGTAACAGTATAACTGTTGTGGCCATAGACTTGTCCTCTGTGCCACTGTCTCTCTTTTCCGTCGTGTATCGTCACCTTTCAGTCGCTTGTTCGGCTTAACTTCAGTGGATGTGGGTTTTCCGGCGAGCTTCCAGAAGCCTTGGGGAATTTGCGGCATCTCCAGTACCTAGACTTAAGCAATGACCAGCTAACTGGGCCTTTACCTGTCTCATTATTTGACTTGAAGATGCTGAAAGAAATGGTGCTTGACAAAAACTTTTTTTGTGGACAACTGAGCCCTGCCATTTCTCAGCTTCAGCACCTCATTAAGCTATCCATATCTATGAATTCCATCTCTGGAGGCCTTCCTTCAGGGCTGGGCAGTCTGCAGAATCTGGAGTTCCTGGACCTTGACATGAACGCATTCAATGGGTCGATACTGGCATCTTTCGGTAACCTGTCTCAGCTCTCATACCTTGATGCAAGCAAGAATAACCTCACTGGATCAATATTCCCGGGAATAAGCGCAATGGTGAGACTGCCGCCACTTGATCTGGATCTCTCGTCAAACAGTTTATTGGAGCCAATGCCTAGGGAGATTGGTCAACTGGAAAATCTGGAAAGGTTTAGGGAGATTGGTCAACTGGAAAATCTGGAAAGGTTTAGGGGGCAACGATTTCACTGGAAGCATTCCAGAAGAAATTGGTAACCTGAAGCGGCTAGAAGTACTTGAACTCTTCAAATGCAAGTTGACAGGCACCATCCCTTGGTCAATTGGTGAGCTGAGCAATCTAACAAAGCTGTACTTTTGCCAGACTCAGGGTCTTCTGATCTTCCGTGGTGTTACTATTACAGTACTAAGATTTGACAATAAGCTTAAACACATTAACCTGGATAGATAAATGCAGCCAGCAGTCATCAGCAATGTTCACATTTGTCAAGTGCATCAACTGGGGCCTTTTGAGTGTAGGGTTGCTAAAATGTAGTTTTTTTATACAGAAGTGCTGAATTTGGTATAAAGTTATATAGAGCTTATACTGCTGTACACGCCTTGAAAGCAGCACATGCTTATTTTGGATTGGCAGCTTGAGTTTTCTGGAGAGCAGCCTACTAAAGGAGATGAGCTTTATATCATACAACAATACCGCTTGAGTTTTTTTTTTTTTTGAAAGCCACCTCCTCGCCTCGCTGGTCCATCCTTCGCCGCCACGCCACCTCCTCGCCTCGCCGGGCGTCAACGCCGAGAGAGAGGTAGAGAGAAATCATCCATGGCGGAGCGAGGCGCTTAACCGGCAGTATTGCGATGGAGAAGAGAAGACACGAATTGCTTTGAGATTTGTGTCGGACAGGTGACAAAGGGTGGTGATTTGTGTCGGACAGGTGACAAAGGGTGGTTTTTTGGACTGATGCTTATGGTTTATAGTTTAAATATTTGAATTTTGGCTGTTCATGAGAGACAGTATATAGAGAAAAATAGTTACATAGGATTTTGACTGGTATACTTTTTACTATAATTTTTCTATTGATTCTGTATTGAAAAAACGCATCATTTAAAAACTAGTTATTGTAGATAGTATAAGCATAAACCAACTCTAAGAAAAATAACTCAGCCAAAATCTAGAATGGGGCCTTTAGGGATAAAGATTTAGACCCTGTCCTACAAAATTGTTTGGCGAGGAAGAAAATTGTACGGAGGAGAGCCTAAACCTCACTCTCTTTAAGGCTCTATCTAGGATCTTAATACGTAGTAATTTAAAAACTCTTCCTTTCTTCCCATACAGCATATTCTGGGTCTGTTCTTTTTAATTTTTAAAAGCTATTTTTCATCTTTTCTATAGTAACTTGCTTTTAAACGGAGTATCTTTTTAAGATAGAGTCTACTAAGTTAGGGCCTGTTTGGATGGACTAGGACTAGTTGTTAGCTAGGACTAGTTGTTAGCTGACTAGTAGTTAGTTGGCTAAAGATTAGCCCAGTCCTGTTTGGATCCAAGGACTAATAAGTGCTACTATCTCAGTGCAAAGTCTGTTATACCCCTATGCATGGTGGTCTGAGAGGGTTGGCGTGGGTATCAACGTCTTTTTTCCATCCGGCTGGTCCTTTAGCCCTCATTAGCTGGGTTTGATGGACTAGTTGGCTAACAACTAGTTGGGGCTTTGGCTAAACTTTAGCCCACCCATTAGCCCTCCTGTTTGGATCCTCAAGGGCTAAAGTTTAGCAACTAGTTGTTAGCCCAAGGGATCCAAACAGGACCTTAATTGTAGTACATACTGTACTGACTTTATTCATATCAGTAAAAGTCGCACGTGAGTTTTTGTTACTCTGAAATCTCTTGTACAAATAACTTAAAAGGCATAAGCTGTAACCAAAAGTTATAAGCACCACCCAAAAGGACAGGCCGTCCTCTCTACTGCGATGTTCGCCGTTGCTGCCGGCTGTGCCTCAAGCTCCTCTGCGACAACACGGACTGCGACGCCACGTTCCTCCGTGAAGCTTCCGGCTCGCCGTGGTGGACCTCCCTACGCTTCCATCCAGTCGCCGCGCACGCGACCCCTCCAGCTCCTGCTAATCGCGTTCACCGTACTACGTACGCTGTAGTTCTTGTTTTCGTTTCTAAATCCCCTGTTACTCGTTTAATGCAACCAATTGTTTGTGTGCACCTTGATGCTGCTGAATGCTGCTGATTTCTGAATAAATGTTTAGGCTGCCAAAGAAGGTCGCCAGTTCACTGAAAAAGCTCTTGCTCGTGGTGCCACCATGGGAGATCTCTCCGATCTCGTGTGCTGCGGGGACAAGGAGGACCGGAGTGTTTTAGAAAGTGAGAAATCGTCAAAGCCAACGCGCGGATGCTCCATGACATAGGGGGCCCGGTTCAGGAAGCGACGGCGTGGCAAGCGCCATGGCTTGCGGTGGCAAGAGCCGCGGGGCGACGAGCTGCGGTGTCAAGGGCAAGCAGGTTTCGGCGGCGGCGGCGGCGGGTCCAAACCGTGACCGCAAGGGACGAATCGGTGGTGGCGAGGGTTTAACATTTCGGCGAAATTTCGCTAGTTTTGTTCCGTTCAGTACCCTCCGAATGAAAAAGCATTCGATCAAATTCCTGTCGAATTTGTCTTTATTTGAAATTTATTAAAATTTTGGTTAAATTTCATCAAAATTCAAATGATGTTTGAATATTTTATCGGAGTTTGTAAACTTTATTCAAAATCCTAGATAGGGTGTTAAGAGGAGAAAGTTTAGGGCTCATACTGTAGAATCTCCTTCCCGCACGCACCTGGCACGGTGGCACCTCCCTTCGGCTCACCCAACGCCGAAGCCAGAGGTGGCCAGTGGGCCGTGCCGGGCCGGCACGGCACGGGCCCGGGCTCGGCACGGCCCGTTAAGGCCCGTGTATTAAACGGGCCGTGCCGTGCCGGCCCGCGGGCCGCGGCGGGAGCCCAAGCACGGCCCGAGGCCGTGCCGGCCCGGGCACGATTAAGGCTAAACGGGCCGTGACGGCCCGGCTAGCCCGTTTAGCTGAAAAAAGAAAAATTAAGAAAATTTGTAGAAAATTCAGAAAAAAAATATAGAAACTTGTAGACATTGTTACTCATAAAAATAAATATTTGCAATGATATAATGAGCTTTATTAATTTATTAAATTACATGGGATGGCTGCCTCATTAAAAACTTTACCAAGTAAAAACTCAATTTAAGAAAACCTTGGTAAAGAAAAAAGAGTACAGCCTATAAAGCTCATTATTGACCACATGTGAAAGAAAAATATTGAAAATCCTATTCATTGCTATCTAAATACAAATTCTCAAAAGATTCTTCTAAATATTTATTATCTGCAGTATGTTGGAGTCTTGATTCAGCCTGTTCCCAGTCTTTGACGGTCATAAGTACTTCGACCATCTCGTTAGAGAGACTTGTTCGTCGCTCCTTGATTATTCTTCCGGAAAGACTGAATGCGGACTCCGAGGAGACTGTAGAGACAGGAACAGTCAACACATCCCGCGCTAATATAGATAGCACTGGATATGATACCTTCTGGGTTTGCCACCATGAGAGGATGTTCAACTCCTGCTCGAAGCTGACGCTATCACTGTTGAGATAGCTTGATAGGTCTCCAGTGTTTTGTCGCCTTCCTCCTCCTAACTGCTGTGTACCTGCACCTGCACGAGAACTAGACGAAGAACCAAAAATCTTGCCCCATTGCATAGCCCCCCTAGAGGTGCTAGGGACTACCGGGGGTCTTTCTAAACGCACAGATCCAAATTTATTTTCATATTTATTATATACCTCATATAATTTATCCTTAACTTGTGTATAGTATGAACAATAGTCTAAACCAGTAGCCTCACTTAAAACTTGTAAAACATTTATAAATCCTTGGAGTTTGGCCCTAGGATCCAAAATAAAAGCAAATGCATATAAAATAGGAATTTCGCTCCAATATTTTAAAAACTTAGATTTCATGGCACCTACAGCATCCCGTAGTATAGGATCATTTTCAAAAGCCTTTAGGTGAGTGGCAATTTCAACAATATTATGAACAATCATGGGAGATGTAGGATAGTATACTCCAGAAAGACAAACTGTAGCTTTATGAAAAATTTCAAGAAAGGAAAATATTTTCTCACCAACATCCCAATCGTCCTCAGTAAGTTCAGGGTCTCTAACTTGGGTTCTACTTGAGGAGCTACGAGATTGATGACTTTGGGTGTGAAGGAAAACAGATATAGTGCTCTTATGTGACAATATATGTTTAAGCATAAGATAAGTAGAGTTCCATCTAACAGGCATGTCTAAACCAAATTTTCTAGGACGAACATTCATTGCTACGCAAAAACTCTTATATGCGGCTATTCGTTGGTTAGAACAATTAATAAATGAAATTGCATCTCTAAAAGAATTAATACAAGCATCTAATCTTTTTAAACCGGATTTAACAATAAGATTAATAATATGACAAGCGCAACGTTGATGCAATAAGAAAGACTGTGCATAATTATTAAACAAAGGAGTAAGAATTTCCATAGCTTTAGTGTTTGCAGCTGCATTGTCTAAAGTTATGGAAAAAATCTTATCCGTGAGACCAAAATCTTCTACAACTTTAATAATGCTTTCTGCAATATTTTCAGCATTATGTGAAACATTAATTAATTTTAATCCTATAATTCTTTTTTCCATTATCCAGTCATCATTAACATAATGAGCAACAACACTAATATAATTCTCTCTAGCCCTACCACTCCATATGTCGGATGTCAAAGCAATAAAGAATGTACATGTATGAAACATTTCTTTCAATTTATCACGACAATTATTATAATATTTAATTAAATCTCTAGTTGTTGTTTGCCTAGATACAGTACTAAATCGAGGGTTATGAGCAGTCTTAATATATTTTTCGAAAGCATCAGATTCACCAAAATTTAAAGGTAAATCTTGAGAAGCAATTAATCTACAAAGAGATTCCCGAGCTACCTCTGGGTTGTACTCCCACGAACGTACCGAGCCGTCGGGGTTATATTGCAGCTGTGTCTGGCGCATTTGTATTCCTTGCTTTTTCTTGCAGCTTGCGGCATGTCGTTGTAGATGACCCGTCCCACCTGAAGATTTTGCAGTCAATTCATTACCACAAATTTTACAAACAGCATACCTCACTTCAGTTCCATCACTTTCGGTCTTCATCTTCTTGTCGAAATCATTCCAAACTATTGATGTACTAGCTCTTGTTCTTTTTGCACCCGTGCTTTGGGTTGTGGATGCACTTGTTGAGCCAGCAGAAGATGGATCGATTGGACCCTGCGCCACCGGGGCCGTCGTTTCTTCGGCATCTCCAGTTTGTACATGTGGACCTTCCGCGGATGGATATGCTTGTTGAAACGATTGCATATCCTCCGCCGAGAGGCCGTATTCGGAGAGTTGAAAAATCGTAGTTCTCCATTAAATCAAGTAATCAACTGCAAATTGAAATAGCAAAAACGATTAACTTACTATTAAACCTACAAATAATAACAAAAAATTAAACCAACAAATAATACCAAAAAAAATTAAAATAAGACAGCATTATTATCTCCTTTGTAGCTCTCACAAAAAAATTTGAAGATTTTTGAATTTTCGGAATTTTGCTCGAATTTTGACCAAAATTGCGCTAACACTTTCAGATTTTTCACAGCTAAACCGAGAGAGAAGAATGAGATTTGAGGTGTGGAAGATTGAGGCCGGATGCCCCCCTATTTATAGGAAAAATGTCAGATTTTTTTCGAATTTTTTGCTATTTTTTCCGAATTTTTTACCCCCCAATGGTCACAAAACGGCTATTTTTTTCAAATTAATGGGCCGACCGTGCCGTGCCGGGCCGGCACGGCCCGTTTAGTGCCGTTGGGCGGGCCGTGCCGTGCCGTGCCGGCCCACCGTGCCGCGCCCTCGGCCTAGGCACGGCCCGCCCCGCCGTGCCGTGCCGGCCCGGCCCGCCTCCCCGCCGTGCCGTGCCGTGCCCGGGCCGGGTCTACAGTGACGGGCCGCGGTGCGGCCCGTCATGGCCCGGCCCATTTGGCCACCTCTAGCCGAAGCGAACTCACAGTCACTGACAAGGCGGCCCCACGGTAAGCAAAAAAATCTCCGCCACCTGCTTCCGACCTCCCCCCAGTCACTGCAGAATGGGCCCAACCACGGTAAGCCGGGACGAACGGGTGCGGAGAAAAAGAAAGCACGACACGCACGGGCTCGGGGGCGGAAGCCGCGAAGCTTCCCCGGGAAGGCGGGCTTTCGAATCCCCGCCTCTCCTCTCCACTTCTCCTCCTTCCCCCGTCTCCAAAATTTTGGCGAAATTTCCTTCCTCCCACGCGCGCTTCCCTTTCCCCGATCGCTCTCAGCCGCGCGCCTAGGGCTGGGATTTCAGGCTTAGGGTTTAGAGCTCCGGATCCCCCATGGCTGCGGCGGCGGGCGGCGGGCGGCAGCAGCAGGGGATGGCGGAGCGGCGGCTGCTCCGGTCGCGGTACCTCGCCGTGAAGAACCTCATCAGCGGTAGGCCTCCCCACCATCCGATTCGGGTTTCGGGGTTGGGCGCGGTGTGATTTGAGTTTTTTTTCTCTGCTGGTTTGTGTGTGCGCGCAGATGAGAAGGATGAAATGGCGAAGGCGGATTCCGACAAGTTCGCTGCCGTCATCACGCAGGTGGAAAGCTTGCACGAGCTCGGTACGAACCATCGTCCTCTCGCTTTGCGAGCCGCATTTTTTCCCTACAAAAATAAATGTTCTGATTTGTTTGAGATTGTAGTTTGAACTATGAAGAAGCGTGAGGTTTTCTTTGGAATTGCTGTTTCCATCTTGTGTCTCATCGGAGTTTACAAGCTAGAAGACGTTGTAGGCTTGTAGCATTTGAACGGCCTGCTTAGGCTACTAGTTGAGGTTGCTGGAGTGATTCAAGCAGGTTCAGATACAAGGATATCAATATGATATAACACAATAGGGTAAGAAATGGCTCCCGATAAAAGTGAGCTACTTTATGTGATGCTATCATCAATCAATAGGTTTAGCTATAGTTAGTGTGGAAGCATTGCGCTTGTGTTCTCTGTATAATAAAGCTCGGCTCAATCTGGCAACGTCGATAAAAATAGTTTACTTGGGTCAAATCCTACTGAGCATACAGATGGTTTCACTCTACTCTAATGCTTCATAAATCATGTACCCCAACCATGAAGTGATATTTCTATTGTCAGCAATTTCATGAGCATAGGCTGAATTTGAAATATTTGGAAGTTCTGAACTCAGCTGTCAGTATGTTATCTTGATGAAGGGAATTCTTGCTGGGCAAGTGAAATTCAGGTCATTACATGTTGCGCAAAGTCTCATGCTGGATTTTATAGTCTAGCCCAGTCTAGTTATGTTAAGCCCAGGTGCATTACTGGGGAAAATTGCACATGTACCCCATAGTTAGTAGGCACTTGTAATTTTGCCCCATACTTAAGTGGCCTTGTAATTTTGCCCTATACTTGACATGCCCCCTTATTATTTTGCCCCATTGCCCATTTAGCTCCTATTTTAATTTCGTTTTTCATTTTTTGGGGCAGGAAAAATGCAGTAAAAAATATTTTTCCACAGGCCGAGCAAAGAGAATGTTTTAGGCATTTAATGGACAACTTTGTTAAACGAAATTTTACAGCCCCAAAAAATGAAAAACGAAATTAAAATAGAAGCTAAATGAGCAATGAGGCAAAATAATAAGAGGGCATGTCAAGTATGGGGCAAAATTACATGGCCACTTAAGTGTAGGGCAAATTTACAAGTGCCTACTAACTATAGGGTACATGTGCAATTTTCCCGCATTATTGTCATGCTGGATCTTGACAATTGAATCAATAATGTTACCAAAAAAACGAAGAAAAGGCAATGTGCATATTAAAACCAGACATCAAGAAAGCCTTCAACACTTCAGCTGGTCTGCTGGGTCTGTCACTCTGTCTACATCAGCTCTTGCAATTTAGAGGTTTTAATCTCCAAGAAGTGAGACAGGGGTTTTAGTTTCTAGTGGATTCAAATGGATAGAATTCATATATACCTAAACCTTTGTGTATAAGATCCAAATACGCTTAGGGGCTAAGATAGGAGATACAGTATCAACATTCCTATTCACTTTTTATTCTACTTGATATTTTACTGCAAATTGTTAAGCCAACCACATCAGGATGCAGCACTAGCAGCAAACTATTGAGCGATCAGCGAAGTATTGAAGCATGTGTTTATAGACTTTTGGTGCCTCTTTTAGGATGTGTAACATGATCATAAGTTTATTTTCACACCAACTATCTTAACGCTCTGCCTTGTTTTATTTTAGAGTTTTTTTTAAGTATTCTATATTTCTGTATCATACAATAAGATGGAGTCGCATATGGCAATTAGCATCATATATGGACTGTGGAGTTTGAATGCATCGGTTGTTCTTCCATGCTAATGTGGAACATGTTGATTTAGTTTCTGAATGCTTGGTTGTTTGTCCATGTGATTGCATTTCCTAGGAAAAGTGGGTCTGTGGGTGTATTATTAGCATATTAATATTAGAGCTCACTGTCGCATGCCAAAATGATTAGTTGGGGGGGGGGGGGGCTTAGATGAGGGGGATTTCTTTGGGAATTTTTGGGATTTAGTTCAAATTTAAACTAAATCCTGAGGATGCAAATCCAAATCTCCTCCTATCCAAACATGCTCTTATTGTGAAAGCAAATGGCTATCTTCTGCTATATATTTGCATTGCCCTTCTACAGTATTGACCATTGATGCTATATGAAAAACACAAAATGAGGGTATCCTTCCACACTACAGTGCAGAGGCCTAGGGAGCAAATAGCTGATGCAGAAGCTCTGCTGGACATTGCAAACACTTTGGTAACATCCGTGAGGTCCCAGTCAAGTGAAGGAATCACACCTTCTGATTTCGTAACAGCATTGCTGAAGAAATTCAGGCAGCATGGCAGCCTTGATGCTGAGGCTGTCTCATTGCGCTGGGGTGATGTTGGGCTTTCTGCCTCCCATGTCTTCAGGGCTGTTCCTGGATGCTCCACCATGTAATGAAGCACTTTTTCTTTATAAGTTTTCTACATTTCCTGCTTAGTGTCTGCTTGGTAAATGACTTAAACCATGCATGCTATTAATCTTTACAGGCTTGGACCCATGAATACAGAAGTAAAGCAGCGGAAGGTTCCGGTTGTTAATAGAAAACGAACTGCCAGGCCAACTGAAAATACTCGTCCTGAAGAGGTAGCCACATGTTTTGTATATTGTTAATGATATAGTAGAGGTTAATGTAGCAATGACATCCATTTGTACATTTCTTCCATTTTTTGTTTCCCCCGTTTCCCTTCTGCTTCAAACCAATATATACTGTGAGGTTGGTAGCAGATGTGGTGCTTTGCCATTATTCATGTTGTTGATTGGCAACTTAGCATGACCTATCTTATTGGATTCCATTGTGTAACTCTTAGTTAATTACATGTCTAAAATCATCAAACATTTGTTCTTTAAAGAAATATCTGGGACAGTACCATCCATATTCTCGCAATCTTCCTTCATCCGCTATTAAGTTTCTGAGCTGGCAGATTGACTTCTTTTCTGTCCCGTAGCTTTTTGATCATATGTGAATAATCACTAGACTTGTAGACTGTTTCATCACTTCCAACAATGGGTTCAAATGATGCCTTTTAATATGCAGCTTGCTGATTCTTCAGAGGGGGCAAAGACAGACACTGACCGGAATGTGTCTATTATATTTGATATCCTGAGGAGGCGGAGGAGTGCAAGGCTAGAGAACCTTGTCTTGAACAGACTTTCATTTGCCCAAACGGTTGAGAATATTTTTGCACTGTCTTTCCTAGTGAAAGATGGCAGGGTGGCAATAAACGTAGATGACAATGGGCATCATATAGTCTGTAAGGACTCTGTTATCTATTCTGGCTTCTTCTGTGCTTTAATGATACTATAGAGATTCTTGCTTATGTATCTAATTAATATAACTCTACTGGTTTGCACAGATCCAAGAAATGCACCTGCTGCTAGTGCTATAGCCTCAGGAGAAGTCTCCTACAGCCATTTTGTTTTCAGATTTGATTTTAGAGACTGGAAGGTACAGTTTCTGCTCGTAGATTTTTTGTTGTTGTTGTTGTATTGATAAACTTTTCTATATTTGACCTGGACAATCAACCTTTCAATGTTGGGAGTGAGGTCATGCAAGAGAAGTAGAACTGTACAAAATTCAGTAAACAACAGAACTTGATAAGTGGAAACAGCTTCCCATTTGATTTGGGTACCAATACCACCCCATTTGGGAATGCTGCTTTTACTAGAGTAGCTTCATAAGCTATACTATGAAATCTTCATTTTCATTTATTTAGCTTATCATCTTCAATAATTTGGAAGAAATCACGTTGATTTTGTTTTGGCCATGTATGATCCTCTATTCGAAAGTGGCTCCTTTATTGGCCAAAAAAATGGCTCATTTTCTCTTTTCACTTCCCCATTCTGGGAGGTAAAAATGTACAGGATCAAAATTCTCCTTACCTATTCATATTGCTGGGGTTAGTACTATATCAAATAATCTGATCTTAGCTCTTCTTATTTAACCCATTTCTAGCTTATGAAAGAGGTTGTCGCGGATGGGGAAGAACTGATGCCATACAGGACCTCTCAAAGCATGCCCTGCACTGAAGTGAATGAAGAGCCGGAGCCATGCGCGCAACGGACACCAATCAGGAAACTTAGTCGGAACCGAGGTTTGGTTCTGCAGGATCAGATGGTTGTCGCGGACACACCCGAGGAGAAGCAAACCTCCAAGCGCAGGCGTCTTTTCAGAGATCGGGAATGACCTTACCTGCTTGGCATGGTGCATGGCCACCTACCTTGTGTTCATATGTGGAAATATTGCCCGATTAATTTATCCCTTTGTAGAAGCGTAGCTTGTGCTAGTTCTTAGAGCAGTAGAGATGTAACTAAACTACCAAACCGAATATTGTTTTGATCTCTTTAGATTAAGCGGTTCATAATGTTCTTGGATTAGACTTGTATGATGACGCTCATAATGTTCTTGGATTGGACTTCTGTGATGACGGCATGACGCTCACAAGAGTTTGCTTGTTGAGAAAAAAAAATGTCTGTTTCAAGGGAACTGGAGAATATGTTCTGGTGCCTTGTGAATTGTGATGGCTCGAACAATTAGCTGGCCCGATCTGCTAAGCTATTATCGAACCATAATCCTGTGAGCTACGGCAACTCAAGTCCGCTTTAACCATCTTACAAATCGTCTCGTACACACAGAATAGCTACTTTAATAATTTTCTCAGAACAAGCAAGTATACGAAAAACCACCTTCATGAAATACCTCCCTTTGAACTGAACTGAAAATGATTGAATTGCTATAGGAATAGACAAGAAAACATCAGTACACCGACAGGAAATGCAGAGCACTTCTGTTTAGGCATTTGAAAAAAGGAAACTCGGAATCCACAGAAACTTTAGGCAAAGAAGCAACATCAACTATAGTAACATCACAGGTGAAAAAGATAATAGTTTCAACAAATTTGCTTTTTCTCCTTCAGAAGGTGCTTCTGGAGGACTTTTGGTGGGCTGGAATAGTTCTGTTTTCACTGGGGAGGTGTTGCAGATCAATAAGTTCTCTGTTACAGTGCTTTTCTCTTCAATGCATAATGGCCATAAATGGCATCTCACAACTGTTTATGGTCCTTGTCATGGATCTGAAAGAGATGATTTTGTTCAATGGCTTCATAGTCTTCAAATTGCGGATGATGATAACTGGCTGATAATGGGGGATTTTAATTTCTATAGAGCTCTCTCAGATAGAAACAGAATTGGTGGGAATATAAATGATATCATGATCTTCAATGAGATAATTAGCAACTTGGGTCTGCTAGAAATTCCTCTCAAGGGAAGGAAATTTACTTGGAGCAATATGCAAAATGAGCCTCTCCTAGAACAATTAGATTGGGTTTTCTCTTCAGCCAACTGGACCACTGTGTACCCCAACACTCTTCACCTCCCTTTGGCTAGACCAACCTCTGATCATATCCCTTGCAAGGTTCGAATTGGCACCTGTATCCCCAAGGCTCAGGTTTTCAGATTTGAAAATTTCTGGATTGAGCACCCTGGTTTTTATGACTTAGTTAAATCTGTTTGGTCTTCCCATGTCACTGCCACTAATAGTGCCACAAGGATTTCTGCTAAATTAAAACTCTTAAGAGCAGCTCTTAAAAAATGGAGTAAAAATCTGTCGAATCTCAATTGTTTGATCAAAACTTGCAATAATATTCTTGAAGTCCTGGATTCTCTTGAAGAGCAAAGAAGCCTGTACACCCAAGAGTTTAACTTTAGGAAAATTTTGAAGGAGCATATCCTCAATCTGTTAAGATACAAGAGAGAGTATTGGAAAAAGAGATACACTATCAAATGGACCAAACTGGGGGATGAAGGGACCAAATTCTTTCATGCTGCTGCCACTGAAAGGTATAGGATAAATACCATCATCAGTCTTGACACTGAAGACAACCGCACTATATCAGCTCATAGTGAGAAGGCTGCCCTTCTCCTTGATGATTTCAAAAAGCGAATGGGCTTTACCTTAAATCCTATAATGTTGTACAATCTCAGTCAACTAGTTCAGCCTAGAGATGATTTGGAACATCTTTCAGCCCCATTTTCCACACATGACATTGACAAAATAATCAGGCAGATGCCTATGGACAAAGCACCTGGCCCTGATGGTTTTAATGGAATTTTCTTCAAAAGTTGTTGGGATATAATAAAGGAAGATGTATATTCATTGTGCTTTGATTTCTTCAATGGCTCACTCAATCTGGAGGCTATCAACAGCTCTTTTATCACACTGATTCCCAAAGTTAATAACCCAACAACAGTTGGTGATTTCAGACCAATTTCTCTCTTGAATTGTACTCTCAAACTCATCACAAAGCTCTTAGCTGATCGTCTGCAGTCCAAGATAATTCCTTTAATACACACAAATCAATATGGCTTTATCAAGACCAGAACAATTCAAGATTGTCTTGCTTGGGCATATGAATATATCTATCAGTGCCAGCATTCCAAAAGAGAAATCATCATTTTAAAGTTGGATTTTGTAAAGGCTTTTGACACAATTGAACACAACACAATCATTCAGATGATGCAGCATTTGGGCTTCAATGATAAATGGATTGACTGGATTCAAAGAATTCTTGCCTCTGCTTCTTCTTCCATTCTGCTTAATGGAGTTCCTGGTAGTCATTTCCATTGTAAGCGTGGGGTTAGGCAGGGGGACCCTTTATCTCCACTGCTATTTGTTCTGGCTGCTGATCTCCTACAATGCATCATCAATAAGGGACATCAAGATGGCCTCTTTGAGCTCCCTATCCCTTCCTTTGATCTGGACCAATACCCCATAATTCAATATGCTGATGATACCCTTTTGATTATGAAGGCTTCTCAAAGGGAATTGTTCACACTTAAGGGATTATTAGAGTCCTTCTCTATTTCGACTAGATTAAGGGTAAACTATCATAAGTCCTGTCTTGTTCCTCTCAATGTGTCTGATGATAAAGCGCAGCAGCTGGCAGGAGTGTTTGGTTGCAAACTAGAATCTTTACCCTTCACCTATCTGGGTCTGCCTTTAGGCACCACCAAGCCGAGAGTGGAACATTATGGTTTTGTAATGAACAAGATTGAAAGAAGACTTACTGCCACCTCAAACTTCCTAACTCATGCTGGAAGGCTTCAACTTGTCAATGCAGTTCTCTCCTCTATTCCTACTTATACCATGTGTACTCTCCAAATTCCAGTGGCTGTTTTAGAATGCATTGACAGAGCAAGAAGGCACTGCCTGTGGAGAAGAGCTGATAGTAATGCTAAATCACAACCTCTTGTAGCCTGGCATAAATGTTGCAAACCAAAAAGAAAAGGTGGACTTGGTATAATCAATCTCAGAAGTCAAAACAAAGCTCTTCTTCTCAAGCATCTGGATAAATTCTATAACAAGAAAGAAATTCCCTGGGTTAGGCTCATTTGGAACACTCACTACCCCAATGGTCAGATTCCCCATGTCGTTCCTAACAAGGGCTCTTTCTGGTGGAGGGATGTTTTGAAGCTATGCGATTTGTTTAGAGGGATTGCCAAATGCAAAATGGGTAATGGTTCAACTGTTCTTTTCTGGCTTGACCTCTGGAATGACAATATCATGCAAACCAAGTACACAAGACTTTACACCTTTGCAAAAAATAAGAACATATCAGTTGCTCAGTTCCTGACAAGTAATACTTTGGAAACTCAGTTCCATCTACCTCTATCTGAGCAAGCTTATCATGAGTATCAGAGTCTACAAGATTATTTGCAAACAATTCAGATTCAGCAAGATGACAAAGACATTTGGCAGTACATCTGGGGAAACAATACATACAGTTCTTCCAAGTTCTATAACCTTCCCTACAGACACATACAACCTCCTAAGCCATTCATTTGGATCTGGGACTCCAAATGTTGTAATAAACTCAGAGTTTTCACTTGGTTACTCTTAATGGATAGGCTGAACACAAGGAACATCCTCAAGAGAAAGAAGCAGAAATTGGAAAGGAATAACTATGACTGTGTGCTCTGTGATAGAAATTTAGAAGAAACGGCTTTTCATCTATTCTTTGGTTGTTCGTTCAGTCAGAGTTGTTGGCAGCAACTTGGCATATATTGGAATCATGATGCAGATTTCTTTCAGATGATAATTCAAGCTAAGCAGCAGTCTCCAAGCATTTTCTTCATGGAAATCTTCATCATTGGAGCCTGGCAGATTTGGAAGCAAAGAAACGATTTCATCTTTAACCGGGGACGACCTTCTTTTGACTCGTGGAAGCAAAATTTTTTTGAAGAAGCAAAATTACAAGCTCATAGACTTTGTGCCCCTAAAAGGGAGGCCTTTCTCTCTTTTTTAGGCCTCTAAGTTTTTGGGTTCTGTTTCAATGTATAGCTGCTGTTTTTCTCCTCTTCTAGTTTTCTGTACAGTCTTTTTCCCTTTTTAATAAAGCTACAGTGGGGGCCTCCCCTGCTGTATTTATGGTTCAAAAAAAAAGATAATAGAACTACCAAGTCAAAACGGCCTGAGAAACAGCACACAAAATATGATGCAATATGAAATTCAGTGATAAAATCGATGGCATAAGCCTAAACAGTCAGAAAATTCATCATCAGCCCTCAAACTTAAGAGTTACACTGACTAGTCGCCACAAACCACATGGATCTCAAGCAGCAGCTGACTTGCGCAGCTCATTTTCACCATGGGCAAAGTGGCATCGGTCACCAAAAGTGCATGATCCTTTGGTGAAGTTCTCACACAGCTTGGTCTTGAAGTTGCTTCCTGGCCCTCCACCACGGTGAGATCCTCCAGCAGGGTTCTTGGCCTGTGGAAGGGCATTGCCACTGATGCTGACAATCAGCTCCCTGACCATAGTGCTAGCATTCTTGATCTGATCAAATGTGCCCTCAAGCTCAATGTTTTTCAAGCTGGTGTCTGATTCATGATCCCGGATGGCCAGCTTGGCCCCGGTGACTCGGGATATCTGCTTTGTGTTAACTCCACCCCTCCCAATGATGGCACCTGCAAGGGATGCATCAACACTAATCTTGGCTGTGGCAGAAGCGCCAAAGCTTGCTGGAGTAGCCATGCCAGGGTTAGGCATTGGCTGAGGTGCAAAGTGACCAGTGGGTCTCGGTCCCATGGGGGGTGGCATTGGACTGCCCATCAACATAGGTTTGCCGAGCTCCCTCTCACCATGTGCAAAGTGGCACTTGTCCCCCCATTTGCATCCCTCTGCAGTGTTATACTTGTTGCACATGCGAGTCTTGACAGTGGCTGTAGATGGCCCATCAGGAACAGCAGGTCCCATTGGCATTCTTACTGGAGGAGGTGCAAGAGCTGGGCCACCCAGGTTGGTCATCTTTGCAACAGCCTGGTAGCCGCCAGGGAAGTAATGGAGGAAATGGCAACCCTCACCAAAGGGACAACCAGAGGTACTGCACAATGAGAATATCATGTGGGTAAGTAACTGAAGTAGCAAAATAAGATGTCCTAATTGCACAACTGGGTAGCAAAGCTATTCATTGTAAATGCAGCTGATGCTGACCTGAAAGATTCTGACATGAAAACTTAAAAGGCCTCATGAACTATGATTACAAGTGATGATAGCAGCCGAAGAAAAAAAATGTTATTCTAGGACAAACTTTGCTGAATGCTTAAGATGCAATATGGACTACAATCAGAATGGACTGAAGAAAATTTCTAAACTGGCCACCATATTCTGAAATAACATGAGAATAATCTACATTTCAAATGTTAAGCTTAAGAATGTCTTGTTGCTAATAAATATCCTAGATCATAATGTTGTGGTAGATTGAATGCCAAGGATCAGGGGACTCGCCCTCCGCTAGAGGCTCTGAGTAATCCTGATACTTTATTAATTCCCTTGTTGCCCTTCAATCAGGGCTTACAGACATCTATATAGGCCTTGAGGCCATAACTTCCTAAAGGATAACTCTACTCCTTATTGGATTAGGACTCTAATCTTTAACCGACTAGGTAACTAAATCATTTGGCTTTACAACCGCAATCTGTTGTGGATGCTGATTCAGTTTGCTTATTGCGGCGTGTATAGTATTTGCCGACAAAAGCGTCCACAACACTTCCGCCCTCCTGGAGAAACAGCTCGTCCTCGAGCTGGAATGTCGGATGCTCCTCTTTGAAGGTTGCAAGGCGTTCCCATGTAGCCTCCGAATCGGGCCGCCCCACCCATCGCACAAGCAGCTCCCATGTGCCCCGGTTGAGCCGAGCGCGTGCGATTGAAGCTGGAGTGGGAATCACGCGGCCGCGCACCATGGGTGGGAGGGTTGCCATAGTAGATGGTGGCGTGCCATGGTGCGGTTTGAGGAAAGCGACGTGGAAGACGTCGTGGATTTTGGCCTTGGGCGGAAGATGAAGACGATAGGCCACCGAGCCGAGACGTTCCACCACCTGATACGGACCGTAGTAGCGAGGAGCCAGCTTGCCCCCGGACTTGTCAGTGATGCCAGCAGCTGAGCGGTGATGAAGACGCAACCATACCCAGTCACCCTCCTTGTACTGCACATCTCGGTGCTTGGAGTCGTAGTACTGCTTCATGTGATCTTGCGCATGGAGGAGGCGGTCTCGTATGTCTGCCAAGAAGCCGTCGCGATCGACCAGCTGTTTGTCGAGGGCGGCAACACGCGCCAAACCGGGCTGATAACTGGCCATCGTTGGAGGCGGACGACCGTAGATTACCTGAAACGGGGTCGTGTGGAGAGCTGTCTGGTAGGACGTGTTGTAGCAGTACTCCGCCCATGGAAGCCATCGCAGCCAGTTTCGTGGACGGTCGCCGGCAAGGCATCTCAGGTAGACTCCCAGAATGCGGTTCGTCACTTCGGATTGGCCATCCGTTTGTGGATGGAAGGCGGAGCTCAGACGAAGTTCGACCCCCGAGAGAGTGAATAGCTCTGTCCAGAAGGCGCTGGTGAAGACCGGGTCGCGATCGCTGACGATGGAGCACGGAATGCCATGAAGCCGGACGATGTTGTCGAAAAAAACACGGGCTACAGAAGTTGCCGTGTATGGGTGGCTGAGGGCGAGGAAGTGGGCATATTTTGAAAAGCGATCAACCACCGTGAGCACTACTGATTTTCCAGCCACCTTGGGAAAACCCTCGACAAAGTCAAGAGCAATGTCTGCCCAAACCGAGCTCGGTACAGTCAGAGGTTGCAGAAGACCGGCCGGATGAAGATGATCTGTCTTGTGTTGCTGGCATACGGAACAGCCTTGCACGAATTCCCGCACCATGCGATTGGCATGAGGATTGTAGAATGAGGCACGGAGGCGATGCAGCGTCTTCTGTACTCCCTCATGACCGGTGCCATGAGCCGTGGCGAGAATGTGTGGCCAGTGCGTCGACGAGTCCGGCACATAAATGCGGCCGCGGTGGAGGACAAACCCATCGACCATGGTCCAGGAAGCTCCGGCGCTGCCCTGCGCAATCTCCGATTGTTTGGCCACCAGCTCAGGGAGACGCACCGCCTCGCGTCGAAGATCATCGAACAGCTCCAAGTCAGGACGGGAGATAGCACAAGCGGTCAGCGCGGTAGTGCCCTCATCCCGGCGAGATAGAGCATCAGCAGCTGTGTTCAAACGGCCGGGGCGGAATTCCACCTGGAAGTCATACCCAAAAAGACGGCTTACCCATGTATGCTGCGGAATTGTGGATAGTCGCTGGTCCAGAAGGTACTTGAGGGCGAAGTGGTCTGTGCGCACAGTGAAGGAGCGCCCCCAAAGATAGGGACGCCAATGGCGCACTGCTTTGACCAATCCGATGAGCTCGCGCTCATAGGCTGCCAGTTTGGCATGTTGTGGTGCGATGGCTCTGCTGAAGAAAGCAATGGGACCTGTTCCCTGATGGAGGACGGCACCGAAGCCTGAACCCGAGGCGTCGCAGTCGACGGTGAACCCCTTGGAGAAGTCAGGGAGTTGCAGGGCGGGACCGGATGTCAGTGCGGCCTTTAGTGACATGAAGGCGTCCGTGGCCGCCGATGACCAGCCGAACGCATCCTTCTTCAAGAGCGCGGTCAAGGGGGAGGCGATTGCGCCGTAGTTGTTGATGAAGCGGCGATAATAGCCGGTGAGGCCGAGAAATCCGCGAAGCGCCTTGAGAGTCCGGGGTTGAGGCCATTGCTGGACTGCTTCAATTTTGGACGGATCCATGGACACCCCGTCCCTGGAGATCACATGGCCCAAATAAGCCACGCTGCGCTCGGCGAAAGTGCACTTGGTCCGCTTGAGAAAGAGCTTGTGAGAGCGGAGGGTGGTGAGGACGGCGCGCACATGGCGCAAGTGTTCCGACCAGGAGGAGCTGTAAATCAAGATGTCGTCGAAGAAAACGAGTACCGAGCGTCGGAGAAAGGGCCGAAGAACCTCGTTCATCAACGCCTGGAATGTTGAGGGTGCGTTGGAGAGGCCGAAGGACATCACAATGAATTCGAAGTGCCCATGGTGTGTGCGGAAGGCTGTTTTGTCGATGTCCGCCGGGTTCATACGGACTTGATGATACCCACTGCGGAGGTCCAGCTTGGTGAAGAACGTAGCCCCCTTGAGTTCGTCGAGGAGCTCGTCGACGATCGGAATTGGGAAGACGTCGCGCACGGTTTTGGCATTCAGGGCGCGATAGTCAACACAGAAACGCCAGCTCGCATCCTTCTTGCGTACCAGGAGAACGGGAGAGGAGAATGCCGACGTGCTGGTCCGGATGATGCCTTGGCGGAGCATATCGGCGCACTGCTTTTCAATCTCGTCCTTGAGAAGCTGTGGGTAGCGGT
The DNA here is from genome assembly GCA_017311315.1 of Dendrocalamus latiflorus. Taxonomy (NCBI): domain Eukaryota; kingdom Viridiplantae; phylum Streptophyta; class Magnoliopsida; order Poales; family Poaceae; genus Dendrocalamus; species Dendrocalamus latiflorus. Next base: position 44,818,389 of record CM029609.1, read on the forward strand.
AGGGACGCACCGCAATTGGTGGAGTCCCGGGCAGCAGTGTAATGTGGTGATCTCGTTGGCGTTGTGGAGGCAGGCCGGTTGGTTCTTTAAAGAGGTCGGAGAATTCCGCCAGTAGGAGCGACATCAAGTCCCTCCCATCCATGGAGTTGAGCAGGGGTGCAGACGGCGCATCCCGGCCATGCCACTTGACGTGGTGATCGCCGCGCCAGAACGCCATAGAATGGCGCTTGAAGTCCCAGAGTATGGGTCCGAGCGTCTTGAGCCAGCGGCAGCCAAGGACCAGGTCGTAGTCGTCGAGAGGTAGAACATATAGGTCGATGTAGAAAAGCTCTTCGCCAATGGTAACGGGCACCTTCTTGCAGACCCCGTCGGAGGGCACGCGGTCGCCGTTAGCGACGCCTACGGTGAGGCCTGGGCGTGGTGCGGGCACAAGACCGAGGCGGCGAGCTGTAGCGGACGCTACAAAAGAGTGGGTGGGGCCAGAATCCACCAAGGCGTGCAGCTGCTCGGGTCCGATGGTGACGGTCAGCTGCATGGTGTCCGCCGTGGTGATGCCGGTAAGGGCATGGAGAGAGATTTCGACATCGGCGTCTGAAATTGGATCATCTTCTTCCGTGCCTTCGTCCGGAGCTTCGTCATCCAACACCATCAGGTACAGGCCTTTCATCGAACAGGATTTGTAGTGGTCCTTGGTGAATTTTTCCGGGCAGTTGAAGCAGAGGCCGTCCGCCCGGCGTTGTGCCATCTCCTGCGGGGACAGCCGCTTGAAGCGAGTACCCGCTGGCGGCGCGACCTTCGCCGGAGCCGGCGGAGTCTGGAACGGCGCCTTGGCGGGCGGCGCCGGTGTGCGCAGCGCGGGTGTCGCCGCCATGTGCATCGGCCGATGTGTGGGTGTGGACCGCGGGGGCACCCGGTTATTGCCGTGGCCATCGTCGTCTTCCAGGTCCAGGCGGCGCTCAAAGGCCCGCGCAAGGCTCATGGCGTCGTCTAGGGATTCTGGGTTCTGGAGTTCGACATCGGTCTGCAGAGGATTGCGGAGGCCAGCAGTAAAGATGTCAATCTGCTGCTGCTCCGTGACGTTTCTGCAGCGAGCCAGCAAGGGGAGGAACTGCGCTTGGTACTCCTCCACGGAGCCGGTACGGCGCAGTTGCATTAGGGCGCCCAGGGCATTGCTGCGCATTGGGGGACCGAACCGGCGTTGAACCCGCTGGACGAACTCCGGCCAGGTGGGAGCGCCGCGATTCTGCTCCAGGCGGTAATACCAGTCCTGGGCGGCGTCTTCCATATAGAAGGAAGCGAGCCATACCTTCTCCTCCGGCGGCGTGCGTTGCTGGCGGAAGAACTGCTCTGCTTTGTGGAGCCAGACCACCGGATCCGCCGTGCCATCGTAGCGTGGAAAGCGAAGCTTGTGGGATGGTTGATGATGGGAAGACAAAGGCGGCGGCTCGGGTGCAGATTTCTCCGCCACGGAGCCGCTGTGTGAGCCGCCGGAGTCGAGTTTCTCGGACTGCAGTCGATTGACGGCAACGGCGAGGCGGCTTTGGTCTCCCTTCATCGTCGCCATCTCGTTCTTGATGGAGGAGAGATTGGCGAGGATGGCTTCCATGGTACTCTTGAGATCGTCGGGTGGGGTGGAGGCGCCCATGAGTAGGCCAGAGGATCACGAATCTGATACCAAAGATGTTGTGGTAGATTGAATGCCAAGGATCAGGGGACTCGCCCTCCGCTAGAGGCTCTGAGTAATCCTGATACTTTATTAATTCCCTTGTTGCCCTTCAATCAGGGCTTACAGACATCTATATAGGCCTTGAGGCCATAACTTCCTAAAGGATAACTCTACTCCTTATTGGATTAGGACTCTAATCTTTAACCGACTAGGTAACTAAATCATTTGGCTTTACAACCGGAATCTGTTGTGGATGCTGATTCAGTTTGCTTATTGCGGCGTGTATAGTATTTGCCGACAAAAGCGTCCACAACACATAAGGACAAGTTTTGCTACTGCCTCATGGTTAACCATCATAAGCATATGGTGCTCGATAGTGAAGATTTCCAATAGCAACGATTGATGGAAGTATAATTTCAAACCAATATAGCAGTAAAACTGTCCCTGCATGTACCAAATGTTAGGGTAAATACAATACATTACAAAGGGTATAGGTGGCAGAATTTCAAGATGAGAGTTCAACTGCAGTTCCCAAGTCATGTATTCAATCTTCTTTTCTCAATTTTAGCAGATGAGGCTGCATCATGATGTTACTGACTCAGTGTTCATCTGAAAGGAGTTACATATCCTTATACTGTTGTTGCATCTTTCACAGATTCAAAGTGATTTCGCACAACTGTGGGCGTTCCAATTTTACTCCAATGGGTGTTCTTAAGCTTGGATTAGGGAGAACCTGTAGCACAATCTTGCTTGACTGATTTGTTAGCAACAAGACATTCTTTCACAAATAAAAAGTAGAGTTTTAATGAAATAACAGCTATGCAGAATAAATGTTACCAGGTGGAGTTCATTTTAAGTTGGATTATAACCTGAAAAATTTGGTGCATGGCTTCGATTTGCTTCCTACACCGGTTTGAAATGACTCCGGTTCTGTTACATCAAATTAATTATGCGTGCCAAGTTAATATTATGTTGATTTACTAATTTTGGTACACAAAAGAACATTAATACACCGTTGACTGCTACACAGTATAGTGCATTAATTAAAGCATAAACTACACTCAATTCAGCTTGTATCCACTACCCAGAGCGTTGTTACATGTTCTTGGCAAATTAATGGGTAGACATCGCAAGGCATCATTAATTAAATTCATTAAATCACAGTATATAGACAGAAAAGAAAAGTATTGCCTTAACAAAACATAATGCGTCAATAAGCTCTACTCAAAAATGCAATAGTACGCAAGGAATAGTAAGATTGCTAATCTCCGGCAAAAGTCACAGTGAATTAACAAAACTTAGGCAATTGCGAGCTTCTAATTCCCCAAAACTCCTCACATGTTTACCCATCAAGAACCACAGATCCCATTATATCACCGTGCCACGTAGCTTTCTCTAAAATCCCTAAACCCTAAGTCCCTAACCGAACAGTAGTGCAGCACCCCCAACATCTCCAAGACACTAAACCCCAAGATTCGTCCAAAAAAGATGCACGGGCCCAAGAATCCAGAAGGAGGAAGAAGATTTAAGACCAGAGCAAGCAAAGACGGACGGGCTCCGCTAGACTCACCTCGCGCGCGCTTCCCTCCGGCTGAGGCGCCGTTGGCGCCGTCGGGCTTGCCCCTCTTGCGGCCGCCGCCTTCCATGGCTGCGCAAGCGCGCCGCCGCCGCGAGGAGCTCGGTTAGGGTTTGCGGGTCGCGGCGGCGAGGGAGGGTGGTTGTGTCAGAACGGCACGGGAGGCCCACGGGAGGAAAGGAGCGGATTGGGACTGGGTGGCGAGTAAAAGCTTAAAGCGACCGATGGGTTGAGGCTTACGTGGGCGGCACCGTGTGCCGTGCGGTGTGCCCGGACCGGATTGATCGATTCCCGGGAGGGCTGGCAATGGGCCAAGGCCCAGCCCTAACCCCACCCAACCTAAAAATACAACCATAAAGGCCCTAACTCCAGCCCAGCCTAGCCCACTGACTATGTCTGAAACCCACCCCATCCCTGGCCCAGAAAGGAGAAGGCTCGTAATTGCATACGGCCTCTTTCAGCCCTTCGGGCTGAGCCGCTGAGGCCATTTTAGTAGTAGGATTAGGCCTAATGGGCCACGTTGGCCTCGCGCAACTACAACCCATCTTATTTTTACATGTGAACTAGCCCACCTAAGAGGTAAGACATGACTTGGTAGGTCTAAAAAAGGACATGAGTTGGTAAGACATGTGAACTAGCTCAGATGGCGTGTGAAGCCTTTCCATACTTCAAGAGATGACAGCGACATAGTAATTTCTTACTAGCATCGTAGAAGAACCGTCGTCTGGGGAGGGACCTCCGTTGCCTGTCTCGACAACGACCTTGTCCCATAGTCAGTGTGTCATCTCTCCTATTCTCTCTGTTCTCCTTCCCTCGTCCTCATCGAGTCCCAGCCAACCCTAATATAGCATCGCTACTGCTTGATTCGTCGCCACCGCCGGTGATCTCATCGTCGGTGCCCTCTAATGGCCTCTCCTCGCCTCAGTGACACCAAATGCCTCTCAGCATTGGCCACATCGGAGCTTTGCTATTTTAAGATGAGCATCGATGCTTTACTAAACCACAGCCGCTTTGTTGTTGTGCAGTTAGGAAATGCAGCCCTCGTCATTTTCCCTGGGTTGGCCCATGGGCCGAATCCTTTTCCAACCCATATTGCTGACCCAAATACAATCCTAACCCAACCCATTCTAAGCAAAACCTAGCCCGACCCTACCCATTTTAAACGATGGCCCATTTCAAAGCGGCCCGATTGTAGCCCATCAAAGAGCCCAACCCTTTAAGCCCTAGCCAGCATGGCCCAATAGTAGGGCTAATTTCGGGTAAGGTAAACCCAAATCGTTCTGTATCTCTACTACTTAAAAATGAGAGTTAGGCCCCGTTTGGCACAGCTCCACCACCAGCTCCTTGGAGCTGTTTGGAGCTGTTTTGTGCCAAACGGGGTAAAACAAAATAGCTTCACCCAAGGAGTTCCTTAAAACCTGCTGAGACAAAAGTAGCTCCACCCAAGGAGCTGAAAAAAGTAGCTTCACCTGGCTCTACTTGTGAAGTCAAAAAAAAAACAGCTCCACTTGTGAAGTGGAGCCGTGTCAAACAGGGCCTTAGTGACGATGGTTTATCTGTCTTCCTCTCTCCCTCACATAAGTTCCGCGCCGACTTATGGGCCCTGCCAAACAACGATGCCTCTTCCCCGGTTTTCTCGTTCCTCGCACAACTGCTAGGGCGCTCCACTACTGAATTTTTCCTCTCCCCATGTACGTTGCCTCTGATTCCTCCTCTCCCATTAACTAAATCCTCAAGCCAATTGCTCCTCTGCTGGATGCTGCACTTGCTATAGCCCCTAGCGAGCTCCTCCCCCATGTATGCTGCCCCATTGTGCTTGTCACCGCTGCCAACACAGTGATTTAGAGGATTCTCCGGTGGGCAGCTGTGATCTATACATAGTGCGGCCTCGCGCTCAGTAACGAGGATACCATCGCCATCCTCCGCGCCTCCCTTGACCACCCCCATCGCCATCGAGGGCTTCGGCAACTCTGGCTTCATCTCCTCCCTTGCCACTACAGATACAACCGACGATTTGTAGTCCTATATTTTGTAATGGCCTATGGTGCTGATGAGCAAGAGCCTTTTGGTTGTTCGATCTTGTCTATTATGTGGTTTCTTCCCCATTTTCCTTGTTTTAGTTGTCTAATACGAATCCTCTTCTATTCTCTGATCTTGTGACTTTGCGGTTGAAGAAGTATTTTGTAAGTGGAAATTTTTTTCCTGCTTGTTCTTTTAGGTTTTGAGGTTTTTGCACTTCTATTTGGGCATTGATATGCTTTTCTCCATCTCTGGTAGCTCCGGCATGGTAAACTTGCATGAGGAGCGCATAAAGCAATTGGAACTAAAGCGCAACTAATGTTGTAGATACTAGGGAAATTTATATTACTGTTGCTTGATTTTTCCAAGAGAAGTTACAACATTGTTGCTTGATTTTTCTTAATGGCATCTGGTGAAAACATAAGTAGTTTGGCACTATTTTGCATGAGCAATTCAGCTTTTAAGTCTCAATTAATTCGAAGTGCTAAGGTTAGTCTCTTATAATGCCTACATTCCTGCAGTATCATTTTTGGACACTACACCTGCTCACATTGCCACATTTGTTGAATGACTACATCCTGTCTCCTGAGGACTAGGTGAGCATTGCTTTCACATTTTTTATTTGCAGTTAAGTGTCCAAAAATGATACTTTGCAGGATGCATACTTTGAATGAAATGATGGGATTGGGGTTTTGAATGAAATGATGGGATTAGGGGTTAAGTGCTTCTAAAAAGGTATTGTGTATAATCCTTTGGTGAAGTGGAACCCCATTTGGCTAAGGGTGGTATGGCGCAAGGATGGCAACGGCGACGCCATGGGCGTGGCGCAGCCAAGTGTGGTAGTAGTGCTGGAAGCATAGCACAAGTAAAGTAGAGCATGGTAGCAAAGGTACCAGAAGCTCGACTAAGTACGTCTATGGAGCCAAGGGTGCAGCACTAGCAAAGGTGGGGAATGGTGGACGATGATGGTTAGGGGTGTGGTTATAGTTATTTTTATGTTTCTAGGGTTCTTAAAAGTAAAAAGTTTTAACTAAAAAGTAACAAATTTCACAATCCTAAAAACTCTAACAAAAAAACATCTCCCAACAAATTAACTTCAATACAAATGAAGTTCGATAGGACACATCGACAGAGCCAAGGGCACGGTATAGGTCGGGTACTTCACAGGAGACATAGGACATCCCAATCCTATTGACATCAATATGCTGAAGTAATATGGTATTTTATGTATCCGTAGCAAAGCATGGGCATGCAACTAGTGTATATATCTATACACATACACACTAGTAGAGTACCCTCGCTCTACAACGGAACCCGGACTTTATACTCAATAGCATTTTTCTTTCACGCATCAAGCAAATGGAACTGTATTGAATATCTATCTTTTCAATGTGCAAATAAAAACAATCGTAGTTGGAAATGCATTTTCCACACTATGATCTATGCATTTACTTTTGCATATAGTACGAAATGCATCATTTACAAATTCTTGGCTAGTATACAGCTTGACATGAACTTCGATGCAGACAATTACATGTGTGTGTATAATAGTGGAAATGCATTGAGACACAACAATCCGATGAACCATAGATGTTTTTCATTAAGTCAATATTGGTAAGAAGACACCCACAATTTTAGGGGAAACTATCTTAGGTGAGCAATAACTGAAGCAACAGAACAATCCTAGCAAAATAGGGAAAGAGAATCATATATTATTACAGTATTTTACCGAGGCACACTAGAGGTGATTTGACTCAAATGTCTGAGACATTCCATGAAACATAACACAAGCATACAGCACTAACCTGGTGAAAAATAGGAGTGAAGCTAGAGTTCACCTCTTTTTACCATGGGGCTGCTCTGTTGTATCTTGATTAGTGATGGCACATTTTTCTTGATAGAGCAATGCATGGAAAGTAAATTGATATATTAGTGACGAAAAAAATATGAGTACTGTATGTATATTGAAAAGTTTGATATTTAAATAGCAACAAATGAGTCAATGAGAAAATGAAATCATCTATAACATCACAAATTTCACTACATTAATTTTTACACCTGTTCCAAACTGTGCGATTGAGTGCATAAAGCAAATCCTGATATAAAAAACAAACTAGAACAAAGGGCACAACAATTTCAAGAGGCACCTTGGAAGGATTGCTTCCTTAACCTTCGAAACAACGAATTGTTCAATTTCAGTTGTACATGCAATTTATGTACACAATCATTTGTGAGTTTGCTCTACTCAAGAATTTCCTTATTATTAAAAAAATAACACAAAATAGAATACTCTGAGCTGACAGAAAAAATCACTAATCAGTAATTTATTGTGTGCCATTTATGAAAATGTAAGAGCAATGTTGTAACACTGCAATTTACTAATCCATGCATGACGCAATATCTAATTAGGTAGGGTGGGAAGAAAACAAAAGATCAATGCATAAGGAAGCACTACATTCCTATCATTATTTTTGAGCTGTCCAAGCCACCAACTTCAAATAGCTAACTTACTCCTGAGGTGTCCAAGCCACCGGCCTCAAATAGTTGACCCTCAAATAAGAACAAAGTTCATAGATTGATTGTTGCCCAAATCCATCACCAGAATCTAACACCAGAACAGAAACAATGAGTGTATGTAGTTTGGCATAGACTGAATATATGTCGATCTAAACTGTTTGAAATCCATAGCTTTTTTTCTTTCAGAAAGCCACGAATACTAGTGACAACTGAAACTCAATACTTCTCTAGACGAATACCATGATAAAATTTAACATATAGGATCACATATACAAAAGAATTTTATTTCGCACGTGTACATCTCCACTTCATATGTACCAGCTTGACCAGGGCAGTAGGACCCAACAATGCCCTTCAAAACACTTATGACCCAAAACTAAGAATTAAGGGGCCATTTGATCCAGTTTCAAAGGTTTCAAGGGTCCAGACATCCGAATTCACAATTAAGGGTGAAAAATGGTATTTCGTGATAGTCAAATATGTACCTTTTCGGTTGTCACTTTTGCTGTTACAGTTAAATCTGACATGACTCCCCCGTGTTCGAATCAAGCATTTGGTAATGTGTATATCACCATACAGTACGTGTTTACGAACAAAATTGTTTATAATGTAGTTCCTTCTATTGTAATTTGCACGTAGTAAAGTAGCATATAAAGACTTGTGGTGCATATCTTCGATGTAGACATCTGAGTGCTGATGCAAAGCTAGAAAAAATACACGTAGCCTGGCATACAACTCGAACAAAAAACCCTTTTTTTTTTTGGAGACGACGAACACCATTTTCATTCTAGACTGCAAAGAAACTAATCAGACATCATTCATACGACAGCTGATGCAGGCACACACAAATTGAATATACTACTTCAGAGCCAGCAAAAGAAGAAAAAAGTTAGCGTCCATCACATGATCGCATCATATTGATGCCCTGGTTGAGATGTAGACGATCTAGTTCCAATTCTCACATCAAACCCATGCAAAGAGCCTATGTCGAAGCTCGATTTGGATTAACTTATGCTGATGACGGGTTTTGGTTTCTCGTCGTCCTTGTTCTCTGTGGCTACAGTTGGGGGCCCGCGTTGATGCTGGACAACAGCTAGCTGATCAGCGAAAAGCAATTCCCTTAAATAATGGAGCTGCCGCCGCTCTTTCTCCATCACCAGCTCCTTCTGCTCAAAACGGCATATTTGATCTTGGATTTCCTTCATCTGAAAAGATTTTGTAACAAGAGATGATAGAGACAATAAGTCAATATAAATACCAATTTTTTAAGTAGTATTATCTCAGAGTTCTAATTTTGGTACCTGGACATCCACTATGTCGGATAAGGATTGCTCTATATCCTTCCGTTCCTTCTCAAGTTGCACTTGTGCATTAGCAGATGCCTCTTCGAGTAAATCATTGGCTGAAAGTCCATTTGTGCAAGGAGATTCCGCTAAGGGCACTGATTTAGCAAAGAGAAGTTTTGAAAATCTTGCAAGAAGTATTCTTAGGAATCAGTGATGAGCCAAGTATCATGATAAGCAATCAGATTTCAGCAAGCAGCATCAAGAATTTTAAGTTGATTATTATTCACAGTATATGTGTCTGTGCAACTTCTGTATGAAGTTCATCAAACTTTTACCCACTCCTGCGGTCCTGCCAACTACGGAACTTGGATGCATGATCAAGCTTTTTGCTCCCTGCAGCACATTATTTGCACACTACTGCTGTTATAGCACTCACCCATCGTCATTTTTTACACAGTGATATGCAAAGCTGTATGTTTAGCAACAATGCAACATCAATATGACAAGCTGTCAAAGAACATGTCAAACAGGAGGTTTAGAGAGCAGGGCAGCTACCTTCTTCCTTGGTGCTGTTGATTGAAGAACCAATCCTGCTGTCATTTACATCAACCTGGGACTGTGCAGAAATAGCTGCTTGAGCTGCAGCTGCAGCAACATCTGAACCCACAATGGCTGACAAAAATGCAACCTGGGGAAACAATGTCAATTACTCAGTTTGCAGCATCAATCACTCTACATATTCAGGCTACAAAGCTAAATAAGGCAACTATTGAAAGTTTGAAACACATAAGCCACCAGCGTGTACACAGCAGGCCTGTGCAACACATGTGTGCGCAAATCCTCTGTGTACCGAAGTCAGAAATGTTATGTCAGAAACCGCTTTAAATGTCATCATTAAGTTTTGTGTCTGAAGTAAAGAATATAACTTATAAATGCGAGGTACTGAGGCTATCTGAGTAAGTTCAGTGTTTTTCATCTATGCAATAGGGCTTATTTTGAGTGGCTATTGGCTGAAAATCACTGTACAGGGCCTGTTCTTTTTGGCTGCGGCTTGTGACTTTTGGGCTGTTTGTATGAGAGATTATAGAATGACAGAAACTCACGTGCGGTTTTTGCCGATATAAATGAAGTTAGTAAAATATGTACTATAATTAACTAGTAGACCCTATCTTGAAAAAAATACTCCGTTTAAAAGCTAGTTACTGTAGAAAAGCCGAAAAACAACTTTTAGAAGCTGAAAAGAACAGGGCCTGTAGCTGGCTGAAAAACACTCTAGCTGACGGTGGCTTATTTGGCGTAATTAAATTTGAAAAATTTAAAAATAAAAAAGCAGGTTAGCCCGTCACGGACAGTACAAACGAATATAGGAAAAAATAGAACCGACAGAAAAGCTCTAAAAAAGCCAAAAAAAACAGAAAAAGACGAAATTGTTGAATAGTGAAAAATAAGCCAGAAATCCAAGCCTAAACCATGAATGTTATATTAAATGTAATGTCCTACCCCAGGTGGCATTTTTCGATATGTCACCTGTATTGTAGTTACAATTTGTTGGCCAAGTTCTTTTTAGCTTATGGCTTATAGCTCCCATCAAACAAATAAATGAGACAACTTCTCCACCGCCGTTTTCAAGCAGCTTATCGGGACAGTCTTTTTGAAGAGGCTTATCATTTTATCGGCATTCGGTTCGTTCACATAAGTGCTCGCACTAGAGCAAAAAACCATAATCCCTAGCCATAAGCCGCAGCTGAAAAGAACCCAGCCGTTTTCTTGGCAACTACAATTGCAATCTTTGCTTAAAGTACAAGACTACAAATGGATGGCATACACAAGATATACTGACATTAATCTTGAATGCAAAATTGATGATACCAATCAAGGGAGTTAGCAGCAACCACCAAGGTAAAATTAAAGATACATACAGACCTGAGCCATAATTGGATTGCTTGCATCTGCCAGTGGTGTGAGACGTAGTCGTTTCGAGGTCTCTGCTCCAGATTCATCGTCAATGTTGTCATCATTCTCAAACTGCATTGTGTCCTCCTTGGCTCCCATGAACTGTTCTCCAAAAGGTAATCGGATGAATCTAGCAATGCAGTCATTCTCTGATCGACTCCCAACATGTTCAGACACCTTTTTCCAGTCTTCTCCATAATGCAAAACAGCCTCAAGAAGGTGAAGAGTTTCTTTGTCTGTCCAATCTGATTTTGCGTCTTCGGTAATTTCAACTCTCTTGAAATCTGCTGAAGTAAGACCTGGTCGGTAGTTGGCACGTACATAGCATCTAGCACAGAGGCTTATATCCGCCTGATTATAACCAGAAGTTAAGAGGGAAATTAGTAACATTTCTGATTAAAACATCCAAGAAATTAATGATGAAGTTTCAGCAAATATACAAGGATGGTATATGATGACAGTAACTCAACTGATGTTGTCAGTAGTCATGTGCAAATAGAACAAAACCAAGAAGCGAATACAGGCCAAATAAAGTGTTTGAACAAAATAGCAATGAACTCCACAGCTGACTTAAAATGACATGCAGTTACTCTATATTGATTGCAAGTCTTTTTAATGGCACAAAATGACTGCAAAGAGTATGGTAGTTCAACATGAATTCTGAAGTGACCTTGCTAAATTGAATTCATTCACAAGCACTCCAAAAGCAGCAATGAGCCCATGAGGTTACAACAAAGGCTTGGCAATGGCAGCCAGATTGATTGTTATTCCAGCACAAAGATCAAGCTCTAGACTAAGAGAATAAGGGCATGTCAGAACTAATTGAACTCCAATTGTCTAGTGTAAGCCATGAGTTCTACAAAAACCTAAATGCTTCAATAGGTGCAGATAATTTTGTGTACACAGGTTCTATTACCCTCTCAATTAAATTCATAAGCAATTAAATTTGTCAGCGATCTTGTTTGCTCATCAGTCCAAATGCCGTTTCTATGGGTCATATCAAACTAGCTAAACTAAAACCATTGATCAACCAGGAATATCTCCAATCCCACCAAATGAATTGCTTAATACATGGGCAAACTTGTAACTGCAAAACTAGTGCTCCTCCCGTTGCATACCATATGAAGCTACATCCGTATTTTTGCGGCTCCATGTACCTTGATTTATTTGCCAGCGAGACAAGTGTTTTCTACACTGCCACCACACAGATTGGCAATTTGGCATAGCCCATCGGAAATACTCGCATAAATGGGCTAAGATAGTTCTACCCCAGATATAAATGATGCACACATATTAATGCAAATCTGTAACGCAAGTTTACACAGTACTACACACACATCTCGTTCACAAATCAAAACAAAGGCAAAAGCACTCACCTTCTCGCAGGAGAAGTAGGCAAGCCCGCACACAGTGCGGCACCCAGTGCAAAGCTTCCTGGGTATTGTTGCCCCAGCAGGAAACGAAGACTGCGGTGGCGCCGCCTCCTCCTTCTTATCTCTCCCGAGCTTCGCCCCCGATGGCAAAGCACCATAGTTGATGAGCCCCCACTCCTCAAGGAAGTCGAACACACGGCGCACGGAGCCGACGTCGCCGACGAGACCACGCCTGGCCTCGGTGAGCGTGATCCGCCGCCCCGGCCGCGCCCGGAACCTCCTCACGAGGGTGTCGCGGTAGTACTTGTACGCGTCCGGGCCCCGGGACCCGGACGCCGCCGCGGCCTCCCCTTCGAAGAACTCCGGCAGGAGGCGGCGCTCCGTGTCGTGGATGGAGTCATACGAGAACCACGCTGCGAGCGGAACCACGGTTAGGGTTCTAGGTCTTAGCAATTACAAGAGGCGGGGTGCTGGGGTGCGGACGCGGGAGTGTTACCTGAGTAGCTTGGAACAGTGACGATGTAGGATGAATCCTCCGCTCCGGTGGTGGCTATGGCGGCGGCGGTGGAGGTCGAGGTCGAGGTGGGGGTGGGAGGGGCCTCCGTCTTGACGGTGCTGGCAGTGGAGGGGGGCTGGGAAAAGGGTGGTGCCGTGAACGGCGCCGGTGGAGGTGTTGATACAGAGTTAGCGGTGGCCGCCGGCGTCGGCGCCGGCGCCGGCATCGGTGGTGCGGCCATCGGAGGCGGAGCCGGTCGAGTTGGGTTGGTTTGCTTCGTGTGGGTATGCGTATGTTTTGGGCTGTACTCGTAGCGAAGCCTAGTGCTGTCCAAGTGGGCCAGGTTTAATCATGCGAGCCCATGATCTGATACTGTTAGTCTAGCCTAAGTACGGCATAGCCCGATAGAGCGGTTCGTGCCTGGACTGACGGCGCAGCACGCCAGCCCGGCCTGACCCGGCCCAGCCCGCCAATGGTTATAAACGGGCCGTGCCAGCACGGCCGGCACAGCTAAATATAGCCTTTTTGATTGATGGGGGCTAAAAATTCGAAAAATATCAAATTTTCAAAAAAAATTTGAAACTTTTTTTATAAATAGGGGGCATCCGACCTCCATTTTCTATACCTCTAACCTCACTCTTATCTCTCTATTTAGCTGTGAAAATCTGGTAGTGTTTGCACAAATTTGGCAAAATTAGTGAGAAATTCGTGCAAAATTCAGAAACCTTCAAAGAATTTTTCTGAGAGCTACAAAAGAGGTAATAGCACTGTCTTATTTTAATTTTTTCTTATTATTTATTGATTCAATAGTAAGTTAATTATTCTTTACTATTTTAATTTGCAGTTGATTCAATAGAGAACTACGATTTTTAACTCTCCGATTCGGCCTTTCAGCGGAGGATATGCAATCCTTTCAAGAAAGATATCCATCCGCGAAAGATCCATATCCACAACAAACTAGAGAGCCAGAAGAAGCGACGGCCCCGATGGCGCAGGGTCCAATCGATACATCTTCTGCTGGCTCAACAAGTACATCCACAACCCATAGCATGAGTGCAAAAAGAACAAGAGTTAGTACATCAGGAGTTTAGAACGATTTCGACAAGAAATTCAAGACCGACGATGATGAGAATTCGGTGAGGTATGCTGTTTGTAAAATTTGTGGTAATAAATTATCTGCAAAATCTTCAGGTGGGATGGGTCACCTACAACGGCATGCTGTAAACTGCAAAAGAAGGTAAGAAATACAAATGTGCCAAACGTAGCTGTAATATAACCCCGACAGCTCGGTACGTACTTGGGAGTACAACCCAGAGGTAGGCCAGGAATCTCTTTGTAGATTAATTGCTTCTCAAGATTTACCTTTAAATTTTAGTGAGTCTGATGCTTTTCAAAAATATATTATGACTGCTCGTAACCCTCGATTTAGTGCTATATCTAGGCAAACTACAACTAAAGATTTAATTAAATATTATAACAATTATCGTGAAAAATTGAAAGAAATATTTTATACATGTACATTCTCTATTGCTTTGACATCAGACATATGGAGTGGTAGGGCTAGAGAGGATTATATTAGTGTTGTTGCTCATTATGTTAATGATGACTAGGTAATGAAAAAAGAACTATAGGATTTAAATTAATTAATGCTTCGCATACTGCTGAAAATATTGCAAAAAGTATTATTAAAGTTATAGAAAATTTTGGCCTTACGGATAAGATTTTTTTTCTATAACTTTAGATAATGCAGCTGCAAACACTAAAGTTATGGGAATTCTTACTCCTTTGTTTAATACTTATGCACAATATTTCTTACTACATCAACATTGTGCTTATCATATTATTAATCTTATTGTTAAATCTGGTTTAAAAAGATTAAATGCTTGTATTGATTCTTTTAGGGATGCAATTTCATATATTAATTGTTCTAACCAACAAATAGTTGCATATAAGAGCTTTTGCGTATCAATGAATATCCGTCCTAGAAAATTTGGCTTAGACATGCCTGTTAGATGGAACTCTACTTATCTTATACTTAAACATATATTGCCATATAAGAGCACCTTATCTGTTTTCCTTCACACCCAAGGTCATAAATCTCGTAGCTCCTCCAGTAGAACCCAAGTTAAAGACCCTGGACTTACCAAGGATGATTGGGTTGTTGGTGAAAAAATATTTTCCTTGTTATAACTTTTTCATAAAGCTACACTTTGTCTTTCTGCAATATACTATCCAATCTCTACTCTAATTGTTTATAACATTCTTGAAATTGCTACTCACCTAAAGGCTTTTGAAAATGATCCTATACTACGGGATGTTGTAGTTGCCATGAAAATTAAGTTTTTAAAATATTAGAGGAAAATTCCAATTTTATATGCAGTCGCCTTTATTTTGGATCCTAGGGCCAAACTCCAAGGACTATTGTACATATTATAGAGTAGTTAAGGATAAATTATATGAAGTATATAAGAAATATGAAAAAATTTGGATCCGTGCATTTGGAAAGACCCCTGGTAGCCCCTAGCACCTCTAAGGGGACTATGCAATGGAACAAGATTTTTTGTTCTTCCTCTAGATAGTCTCGTGCAGCTACAGGTACACATCAGTCACAAGGAGGAAGGCGACAAAGTATTGGAGACCTATTAAGTTATCTCAACAGTGATAGCGTCAATTCGAGCAAGAGTTGAACATCCTCTCATGGTGGCAAACCCATAAATTAACATATCCAGTGCTATCCATATTAGCGCGGGATGTGTTGACTGTTCCTATCTCTACAGTCTCTTGGATTCAACCTTCAATCTATCTAGAAGAATAATCGAGGAGCAACAAACAAGTCTCTCGAACGAGATGGTTGAAATCCTTTTGACCGTCAAAGACTGAGAACAAGCTGAATCAAGACTCCAACATACTGCAAATAATAGAGATTTAGAAGAATCTTTTGAGGATTTATATCTAGATAGCAATGAATAGGATTTTTAATATTTTTCTTTACATGTAGTCACTAATGAGCTTTATAGGTTGTACTCTTTTTTCTCTACCAAGGTTTTCTCAAGTTGAGTTTTTACTTGGTAAAGTTTTTAATGAGGCAGCCAACCCATGTAATTTAACAAGTTAATAAAGCTCATTATGTCATTAAAAATAATTATTTTGATGATTAACAATGTCTACAATTTTTTTCTTAATTTTATACAATTTTTTGAATTTTTTTCTCTTTTCTCGGCTTAACGGGCTGACCGGGCTGGCACGGCCCGTTAAGCCGTAACCATGCCTGTGCAAGCATGGCACGGTCATGGGCCATGTCTTGGCTCAGATCGCGGCCCACTGGCTAGTACAACATGACCCGTTTATTAAGCGGGCCTTAACGGGTTGTGCCGTCACCGGGCCCATGCCGTGCCGGCCCGGCATGGCCCATTGGACACCACTAGTGAAGCCGTTGTGGTTTGGGCCTCGATAATTTCTTGTGCTATGGGAAGAGCCCAGCTTACACAGACAAAGCATGCTGCAATTTAGGTGTGTTTGATTGGGAGGTCTAAGTGGGATGGAATGGGATGTTTCTATTGTTTTAGGATAGGATGGAATACCATGTGATGATTCGAAGAGGGTGTTTTTTTAGATGATGGGATAGTCCCAGATATTGTTTGGCTGAAAGGATAACATGGTTTGGAATGGTATGTATTAGTGTTTAGTTGGATAGATGGAACGGGATATGATTGGTTATTGTAACCTTCTTTATAGAGTGATGAGAATACCTTTTTTACTTTTTCTTTATTGTTTCCCTTTTCTTTATTTTTCTTTCTTCCTTGTCTTCTACCGCCCAGTCTTTGGAACTCATTTGACATGGGAGACGCTGCAAGGGCACGAGGGCGAGGAAGTTACCACAATTGCCATGGCATCCAGCTGTTGTTTGCTAGGCACTAGGCAGGTCATCTTTGTTTGCTAGGCACTAGGCAGGTCATCTTTGCAAGGCTATTTCAAGATGTAGGGCCTATTGATATTGGTTTTTGCTGATGGTTTTTGCCTGCAGCTGATGAATAGTAGTGTCTGATAGAAGCGACTAATGAATAGTAGTGGCTGATGAATACTAGTGTATTATGTAAGAAATACAGTGCAATAAAAGGCACTACAACATTTGGACCATCATCCGACTTAAAGAATTATGATATAATAAAAACAAAGTATGTTACAATATGTGAAAACAAAAAGTAGTGGATAATGAATAGTAACGATTGATAGAAGCAACTTATAGAAGCTGAGGCCTTCGTATTGGCTTCTGCTTAAGCATTAGCCAATATGGACAGCCCATAGTTAGTATGGTGGCACTTGGGACGCTATCTGTGTGTCATGCTGCCACCCTTGTCAATGTTCTCCTCAATCTCTCTTCCTTCTCTCCTCTTGTCAGGTAGCTTGGTTTGTTTTGGAATTACTATAAAGAAGAGTCAGGGAAATTTCTATCACCAAAATTTTGTCGGTAGCCGACGGTTACCGGTCTTATTGGTGGGGATAGTAAAATTTTATACCGAGCAAAAATTTCGGATTCATGAAAATTCATCTAAAAATTCAAAAAATAAAAAAAATCAATATTTCAAAATTTAGTTCAAAAGTTTTGGCCGAAAAATTTTGGTAACCAGAGGTTACCAATCGTATCGCTATCCTCCATTAAATTTTTTTGAACCGATACAATTTTCCTAAGAAGAGTAGTTCAAGCTGTCATAGGAACGGTTTGTTAACTATGCATGCATTATATTCTCAGACGAGACGATGACAAATAGAACCAACAAATGGATTAGCTGGGTTTCTGTAACACCCCTGTTTTTTGGGAACATGGCTGTCGTACAGCTTGCAACAGTCCAGAAATTTAGTTGCGAACAGAAAGAGTATCATATCTGCTCACGAACATTCAAAAAAAGATTAACTTGGTTAAAAATAAGACCTAACAGTCAATTTTAACAACAATATGGGTGTGTAGGCCCAAAAATTAACTTACATTAAGAAGACCCGAAGAAAACTCAATAGGAATGCTTGAGTGCAGTCGTAACCCTAACACATAATCTTGAAGTATCTTTTCCTCTTTCAGTATCTGTTATGAAGGAATTAAGTAAGATTGAGTACATTAGGTACTCAGCAAGCCACACGGAAAATGCTATTTAACTAATTGCAAGTATTTCAAGAGGTGAAATGGGTTGAGTTCATTATTATTATTTTTGTGGATGCAAGCTTAATGGTAAATAACTCTATATTTTTAAAATAATAAAACAATATTTAATTAATAGAAAAAGTGGTTTTGTTAACCATACTTTCCATTACCAAATTCTCAAAATATACTTATGCCTCACTATTGGAATCACTCATGAAACACTGCTCCATTAACCAGGAGCACAACGTATTCAAATACCATTTGTTTTACTCTGCAGAGTTGCCCAGCTTTACCCATAAGATTTCTTAAACTCTCAATGTCCAGACACATAATAGGTAATGTGTGATTGAGTTAAAAAAACAAGGTTTTTTACTGCTCAATTCTTTATATAGCCTCTACTCGATAGGCTTTTACCACACAAACTTGGGTATCCACTGACCAATTCAGAACGCTCCCGTCTGATTTGTGTGGACCTATCATTGTTAAGTATGGATTTACCGTTCCCATACCATGCCCCTTCACTCCTACCTCCTGTAGATATTCAATCGAGTTGAGCAGTTATTAAACCAGAATTGACAATCTACACTTGTAGTTGAGCGATTACTGTTTCTTTTACTCAGCAGTTCCAGTCCTTAGTTTTCACCACGAGGCAACCACAGCTACCGCCCTCGAGCACCCGCTCGTTGGCCACCACCGCCATCACCGGCCGCGTCCCCCGCCGATGCCGCCAACGGAGTTGCTGCCGCTAGCCACCGAAGTGCCGCCGTCCGCGCCTGCTCTTGCGCCAACCGGCGCCGCCGCTGCTACGCCGTTGCGCTAGGCTGTCGCGTCGCCACCAGCCATCAGTTACTGTGCCACTGTGGCGCTTGGCTACCGCTCGCCACGCGCCGCCGCCGCACGTGCTGCTTGTGTCTAGTCAGGCCGCCGCTCATGCCGCTCGACACCGTCTCCCTTGCGTCGCTGCTCGTGCCCTCGGCCGGCCGCACCGCCTGTGCCGCTCAGCCGCCCGCGCCTCATGATCCACCGCTGCCGGTGCCAACGACGCCACCACCTCCCGGGAGAAAGAGAGAGTTGAGGGAGAGATCCCTTTGATCAGAGAGAGAGAGAGTTAATATAGAGAGAGAGGTCGGTTAGGGATAGATTTTTGGGAGTGTCTATACAATATTTGACTGTTTTTGAAGGTAAAAACAGTCAGATTTTAAGCCGTTAGATGGAGATCCAATGCCCTAGATCATTTTTTTTGGAGGGGGTCATTTTTTTGTGGAGGGGGGCTTGTATGGGTAGATCCGTTGGATGGAGATCTAACGTCCCAGATCAATCTGACTGTTTTTGTCCTCAAAAACAGTCGAATGTTGTATAACAGTACTCTAGATTTTTTTGAGGGTGCTACACTCGTAGGGCTCGCCATTCTTGCAGAACGTCGCGTTGCAAACCTTGAGGGACCACGTGCGCCTCCGCAAGTGGATCGCCCAGGAGCTCATATGCGGCTACAGGGCCGTTCCTGTAATTTAGGGGGCTCTAGGGCGTAATAAAAGTGGAGGCCAATCGTTCTAATATAAATATGTAATAATACCTTTTATTTCAATTGCAAAAGCTAAAGCTCAATACAATAACTATTAGACTTAGCACATCACAAAATACAAAGTATTTATTGATGATATTAGATTTAGTATATCACAAAATACAAAGTTATATAAAATAATTTCTTCTAACATTTCTAGATGCAAAGTATATTCACTTTAAAATATATTCATTTTCAGTGTAGATCTAGCACGAGACAATTTTATGCTATAAATTTAACAAAGAAATGCAAGAACAATAAAAACATATATAAAGTGGGATTTGGGGGAAGAAGAAAGAAAGAAGCTAACTGGGAAGCCCAGGAAGACGATGTGCTGGCGGAGGAGCATGCTGGTGGTGTCGAACTCCTTGAGGCGCGCATTCCTAGCAGCCGGCCGGCCCGCCGATAGCCCGGACAGGTCCCACCCGAAGGAGAGCATTCGCCGGGCCGCCGCCGCCGATGCGTGGACGGTCGCTCTTGGCGCCACCTTCCAGCAGCAGGAGTTGGGGGTGAGGAACAGGGACGATGGCGAGGAGGAGGAGCACGGAGGTGCCGGGAGGGTCGCCATGGCTGCTGCGGCTTCTATTTCTTGGCTCGCGGCGGCGTCTGCTCTCTGCTGGTGCTAGTGTTATCCGGGAGAATGGGGAATGGGGATTCTGGCCGCAATCACTGAGATTGGTATCCGGGAGAATGGGGAATGGGGATCCTGGCCGCAATCGCTGAGATTGGCTCTCAGCGCTGAGATTCTGGCCGTTAGATGGAGCGACGCCGACCGAGCGATGCATCTGAGCGTAGCGTCTTCAGCGAGTCAGCGGCGGTTACAGGCCCGGATGGAAGCGATTGGGCCGTTGTCTTCAGCTGGCCGGCTAGCCCAATCACAAATTCACAATCAAAGATGAAGCTGAACGGCAGGACCAGATATGAGATAACCCTAATACATGATGTATATATATATGGGCTTGAACTAGGGCCCCCTAGTTTTCATGGGCCCTAGGCGGTTGCCCCTGCTGCCCTAGCCCAGGGCCGACCCTGTGCGGCTAGCTACCCCAGCAACACGTAGGGTAGAAGCTCGTGACATAACCATGGCGATCGCGAGGATATCGATGTAGACCACTGTACGTCCTCGCCGACCGTGCCCGCGCGATTGCAAGTAGCTCTGCAAGAAGGGGCTCGAGCGAGGAAAGCGGGCCATGGGACGTAGCTCAAGGCCGCACTCGCACGCATATGCTGCAAGGACCCCGCGGAGACCTGGTTGGTGCTGTAGCACACCATCTTGACGTGTGCGAGACGGAGTTAACGGCTCTTTTGGCTGCTCCAGTGGTGGCGGTCAGAGAGATTGCCTTTGATAGCAGTGCACGCTAGTGCGAGGCTGCGGGCAATGAGCGCAAGCAGTGCCATGAACCAGTCACCATCGATTGTTCTCTATTGAATACGGCAGCACAGAGCTCGTTTCCCCCTCGCGCGGCCGCCGCCTCCGCTATAGGTCGCCGGAGCTCCGCCGCTTCCAAACATCGACCTCCACACCTTGTCCAAAGGGTGCAGCAGTGTGGTGGGGAGATGACAAGGAATGTAATGTAAAATTTACAATTAATGCAGGGTCTTAGATGAAAACTCTGCAATACCATCAATCCGTTCACCAAGAGTTGGATCAAACGGTAAATAGAGGCTCTAGTTCAGGAACGAGCGGGTGCGAAAATGTTAATACAAATCATTTCTAGGGCTATTTAAGACAAATGCCTCGGCTACTAATGCAGATATACTCATGTCTTACGCATTTCAGTTAAATATATTTGACTGGAAAGAATTATTGAGCCGTATTAAAAAAATAAACAACAGGTGAATTTGTTTCTTAAAGTATTCCCTTCTATTGATGCGAACTCTATATTATCTTATACCAGTTTCTTGTGTATACTTATGTAACGCCCCCATTTTTTGGAATAGAGATGTCTTGCCACCTGCAACAGCCCAGGAGTTTAGTTGCGGATGAAAGCTGTATCATGCCTGCTTACGAACAAATAAAAGAAGTTAATTTGATTAAATTAAGGCCTAATGGCCAACTTAAATAACGATACGGGCGACCAAGCCCAACACTTAACTTATATACAAAAGAGCCGAAGAAACTCCACATGAACACTTGAGTGCAGTTGTAACCCTAATACAAACACTTGCAGCATCATCTTTTCTTCTGCTATCTGTTGTGGGGAAAATGTTGCAAGACTGAGTACCAACCACTGTACTCAGCAAATCACATGTGGAAATACTATATATCTACTTGCCAGGATTCTCAAGAGAAGGGAATATAGTTGTTTTATTATGAGGTGGATGCAATTTAATTTACAAAGAAATAAAAATTTTAAAACATTTGCTACTTAAGATCAGGGGGTTTTCTGTTACCAGATAAAGTCTCCTCATTACTCAAATTAACAACATCAGAAACACTACTTATGCCTCGTTGTTGGAATCACCCAATTAACATAGCTTCATTAACCGGAAGCACAGCGTATTCGAATACCATTTATTTCACTCTGCAGAGTTGCTCAACTTTACCCACACGATCCTTTAACTCCTGCGCCAGAGTTAAGAAAGCCAGGTTGTTTCACTGCTCAATTATCTATATAGGCTCTACCCGGTAGCATCACTCAGTCACGGCCAAATATAAAACATAGACCTCTCCCTGCCGTTTTAAGTGAACACTACCGTTGTTAGGTACCCGCAGCATACCTAACTCCCCGACATCCTGTCATCTCATCCTGTAGAGTTTCAATCGAATCGAGCAGCTACTAAACCAGTGTTGACAAGTCAACTCCTGTGGTTTGAGCGGTCACTATGTCTGTTACTTGGCACAAGGTTCTTGTCCTTATATTTTTCACCTGAGGCATTCAACCACAAACTTCCACTGTGCTCAACAGCACTAACCACCACCAAGCCAACCAGCCTTACTCCAGGGTAAAGCAGTGGGCGAACTCCACCGCACGGATCCCCATAACACCTTTACCCTAACTTGTGCACACCGGTATCACCAGTCTAGGGTACGGTGTCCCATACCACCCTACCCTAGCTCCGGATTTTCCAAATCTACCGGCCCACAGTCACAACCTTAGTAGTGTCAAGATTTTTCATGAGATAATCTATGTATATTTACACAATATTTTACTAATTACTAAGGTTGTCAAGGTGAATGTGGCCTTCAAAGTAAACATGGCTTTTTCAGTGGTAGGATTTATCTAAATAGCATGCCATTCTAAACATTTTATTTTAAGCAATTACATTTCACAATTATCGATAATGAAAATACATTAAGTAAACAATGTAAATGTCATGGGATTCAATATGATCAAAAACATGTGACTTGCCTTCTTTCGGTTGCTCGTGATCTTGTTGACCAGCTTTAAACTTTTTTCATCTACCTTTGCTGTCCTTCGGTCGACCAACTCGCTCGGTCCGTTCACTAGCGTAGAAAATGAAATCAAATAGGTTCCTGGTTTGCGAGATGCAAGCTGGGAACAAAATGCAAATTAAAGACAAGAAAGAATATAAAAAGAAATGGGTTGGGGTTGGGAGGTCAAAGTTCAACAATGCTTGGTGGGTTGACACGGCTAAATTGGATTCGGTAAATTTGAGACGATTGAATAGGTAGTATATGCATTAGACCAATTTTTGGAAATAAAAGATAGCCATTTTAAAATGGGTGATCGATCTTTGAATTGGGTGAATTTGGATTTTATCAAAGTTTAATTTGGCAAAACGAAGAAACTTGAACTTATTTGGAGATGAATATGGGGAAGGGTGAAATTTAAATTATTCAAAGTTGAATTTGAATAAATGGAGATCAAATTTGAATTCAGGGCACTAAACTGGTCAAGTTGGTGTATTTTTGGAATTTTTGGGATTTTAGGGAATTTTCTGGATTTTCTGTGATTTTTATTGATTTTTCTAAATTTTCTAAAACCGAGTGAACAGTAAGCTATAGTGTTGGGCCAGCCCGGGATATACAGTGCGGCCTGGCCAGTTTTCCCGCATAGCCAAACCCACTTCGATTCGGCACTAGCGGCACTCTCCGGCGAGGGTGGGTGGTACGGGTGACTTCAGGGGATTGCGGTGGTTCCATTTTGGAGGTTTGGGGAAGGTGGTAATAAGGAATGGCGGCCGACGGCAAGAAAGAAGGTTGCGGCCTTCTTAGCAAAATTAGGGTTCTCCATTGGCTATCTAGGGAGGTTGGCGGCAATTTGACCATCTAGGGTTCACTAGGAATACAAGAGTGGTATAGATTTAGGTTGGGAAGCTCCCTATTGGGCTGTCCACGAAGAGGTATGTTTGGCCAGCGGTGGACTTCGTGGGCGGAGCTCCAGGTAAATGCTACTGCTCAATTGAGCTTACCTCCATATCTAGCATGAGGAGGAGAAGCTATAGCCGAAAGCAATTGAAGTATAATGGTGAAATGGGAGAAATCAAGTGCATGGCTTACTGGGATCAGGGGAAGCAATCAGCGGCGACCCGGTGGACTTGAGCTCAAATTAGCCGTTCGGTGGGGTTTATGGGGGTGCTAAGAAGCTTGAAGCAATGGAGTTTGGGGTGTAGAGGCGACGAAAGTCAGTGACCACAGGGAGGCGGTTCGGGAGTTTGTCTCTCGCACGGAAATGAGGGGACGAATCGGGCTCTGCTGGTGTGCAATGAATAGAGGGATACATGGCATTGCTACTCTGCTACAACTGACATCGCTTTGACTTGGGCGCTCTGGCAGAGAAGGATCGAGAGGAAGGGAGCTGCGGCCAGGGGAGGTGAACACGAAGGCGGTTACGCACGGAGCAAGAAAGGAGTGAGGAGGTGAGGCTGACCGGTGGGGCCATGTGTGCAGGCGGGGTGTGAACGCGCGGGGAGCTACGGCCGCAAAACCGGCCGGTGAGAGTGCGACGCGTGCGGTGGCGAGTGAGGTAAAGCGGTGGGGAAGCAGCGCTGCGTGCAGACGTCTATGTGAGGAGGAGGCAGAAAGGCCAAAGAAAGGGAGAAGGCGTAAATGCCGAAAAGAGAAAGCGCCTTTTGCTAGAAATTTGCTAAATTGGGGAAGAAGAGAAATCAAACAAAATTCCAAATAAAAGTTCAATTTTTTTTTTGAATTTTTCAGGTCGTTTCAACTTAGATATGAGGAGAGAACCAAGGTGAAAGTAATATCTTCAGGCGGCAAGGAAGAGAAGCTATGCAACTGGCGCAAGGATCAATCCTATCCTCATGACCAAGATGTCATTCCAAGCCAAACAGTGGAAGGCCACGAGGTAACCGACACAAGAATTCGACTCCAAAGGTGTGTGTGCTATCTATTGACCAAGACCATACGGCTGGAGCATTCAAAAGACAACACATGTAATCAATGCATGGAAGCCCAAGCCTAACTACATGGAAAATGCCACAGCCAAGAAGCCCATGGCCACATCCTTGCTGTGTGCTCAATGTGGTTAGCCAAACCGTTTAGCAAGTCGGCCATGTAATTAGTGTTAGATATTAAGTTGTTTCGGTCATAAGTTTTTTTAGCAGAGAACAATTCGGTTTCTCTTGACCAACTAGAAGATGAGTCAGCCAAGGGCCATGTGCGGACGGAACGAAAACGGCATGAGGTGCAGCCGCCGTATAAAAGGGCGACTAGATAGCGAAGATGCTTTTGTGCACGTTTTTGTGATTTGTAGCCAAATAAATCTAATAGAAAAATTTATGAGTTCTTACAAATTAAGATCGCTCAACTTTTCTGCTGGGAATTAGGAGCACGATAGGACTTTCGCTTAGTGGTCGTGAAGTCCGGCACGTGTGATCTTATGAATTAAAGAGTTTTCGTTCTTACAATGGCAACGGAGGATCGCTACGATTCAAGAGAGGGCACGTGAGTATCCAATCCTACGTTGAAAAGATCGGACGACCCCGTATTAGCTACTTTGTGCAAAACACTCGAACACAAAGAACAACAAGATTTGTGCTGCGAAGCGGCAACGTTTTCTTCTTGTATTGCTGAATTTATAAGACTCTCTATATAGAGCGTGGCATGAGTGGCTTCCTACGCATCGAGCTGAACTACGTATGACCAGAAGATGTGGCTATGCACTTGACTAAACATAACTAACTCTAAAGGAAATCAAGAAAGAAAGAACTCACACGACTATAACTAAGACCACACTACTACGACTATGATCACGCACACAGCTATAAACATGCATAAGACTTATCCATGTCCACCGAGGAGAGAGAGCGGTTCTCCTCCCCTCTGACCACCGCTCGCCGGAGACCCGGCACGCAGAGGACACGGAGGGAACGGGAGGCACCGGCGAGGGAGGTTCCGAACGGGCCCATCCATATCCTCGAATTGAAGAGAGAGAAATTCGACTCCGGCTCCCCTCAATCGGCCCATGCTTCTGCTGCATATTGGAGGAGTTTCTGCGGCTGGGAATTCGCTGAAACTTGATCCAAGAACGTAGTTGCAGTGCACAGAAATCCATACATTGTTGTTTCTTTTCTTTTCTCGCTCGAAATTTGCATATTCTCTTGTTGGAAAAAGGTTTATGACGATCGAGCAGTTCATGCATTGGCCTTGCAGATTCCACGGATTCAGAGGAACTCGTCTTACATAGCAGCAGGTCAAAGCAAGCAGCACTGATCAGCAGATCACGATGCAATCTATTGCTATCCTATTAGTATAGTCTCGATACTGAAATTTTGATTGCAAGGCAAATAAGCACAAGGCCTCTGTCTGGTTTGTATAGATCGTTACATATGAAAGAGATACTAGTGACGAAGATTACAAAGTGTTAAAGCACCCAGCCACTGACGAACATGCCGAGCCTCACATGTGGACTTGTGCCGCAGTGCTGCACCACCTGAAGCCCGCCGACGTCCTCGCCACCGCGCTCCACCTTGACGGGGTTGAAAGAGACGAAATTGGTAGCAGCGTTTCTCCCGAGTCCTGATACCAGTGCAAAGCGTACATGACCTGATGCAATACTAGGTCGTATGTATGACCACCATTATTTGGTACTTGTTGTAAAATGGATACAGTGGCAGAAGTAGTGCCCTCAAAGTGGAGAAAAATGGTTGCATATAGTGGTCAGCATGATCTATCTTTCAATATTTTTTTATTCTGGAGTATAATGTTGATTCAGGGAGTAAACAAATAGTAAGTGACTACCAACTTGTCATGGAGACAAGGAATCAGTGATAAACTCTAGCATCAATTATTATTTCTCTATGGAGAAAAAGTTCTGATACCACTACATGCTTATGGAAAAAATGACAAGGTAAAATCTCTTCTAAAGTAAGACTATGGAAAGTTAATTCAGCTCTGAGCTCTGCAGTTGACGAATTTTTACAGGCATTAAAGGTAATTCAACATTAGGTGGACCACCAAACTATGGTTGAGTACTTGACTGAACCAGGGATATCATAATTGTTACCTTTCGTAAGGTTTATAATATCATAAGTACAGTTATATAGACCCCTCTTCATCAGAAGGCAATTGAGAAACTAGTGTTGGAAGATAGTTATGCTGAAAGTTCCAACAGAAAAATTCTAGATACCACATTCTTGGATAAGGTTTTTAGTTGTTACCACAGTCCGAGAGGCCAGAAAACCTATGCAAAAATTCTTATCAAATATAGAAACAAGCAGCGAGCAAACTTGGTACATGACAACAGAGGCTACACTAATGGCCAAGAAAGGTCTTCCATGCTACAAAGATTTAGAAAGCATAAAAAGCATTACATAAACCATCATTCCGACCTATATCATGACATATGACTTTCCTGGTAATTGTTCAAATCAGTCGTGCATTACAGCATAAGTTGTCAGGTCGGTTTCACATTATTCAACGTATATTGTGCGTAACTAGAGTTCACTTGAACTATCCTCACAGCATGGATAGCCACTGCACATATTACTCACTACAAAAAAACAAAGAAGCCCAGTACCTGGGTCTCGATGATCCCCTGCACCACGCACTCCATCAGCCTACTGCTTCCTGCTAGGGCAAAACTGAAATAGACCAAGAAACCAGGATCCTAGGCGTCCCCCCGCTACTATGTCACAAAAAAACTCAAATTTTGAACCACTGGTTGCGGCATTCCGTCGAACAGATGCATTGGAGCAAAGGAAAGAACTCACATATGGTCCAACGGCAGCAGTCCGCGGCGCTGCGGCGGCGGCGGCGGCAGCCGGGATGGATCTGAGGTGTAGCCTGCTCAGTCGCGGACCTCGCGGCCTCGAGCCGAGCTGATCCTGCGCTGGATTGAACCGGGGGTGGAGCGCTCGAGCAGTCGAGCAAATAATCCCTAACAACCAGAGGCCTAGCGGTACTTGTGACGAAGAGAATACTGAACAGTAGAGGGAGCAAAGCGATAAATCGCCGTTCGATAACGCCCGCACACGGACACTTTTGCACGTCAACCCCTGAAAAGTCAAAATCCCAGTCCTACCCCTCCACCCTCTCTTCTTCCACCCCACGCACGCACCCGTCACCTCCCTCCTCCCATTCCCATTTGTTCCACCCCTCCTCCTCTCTCAGATCTCTCCCACCTCCAATGACCACGACCACGACGGCGACGACCACCGCGTAGACGCCTCCCTACAGGCGCCCGCATCCGCCATGGCGTCCCCCGCGGCGCCGCTCGGCGGCGCGTCCCCGTCGGGCCGCGTGCTCGGCCCGGCGCTGGACCGCATCATAAAAAACGCGGCGTGGCGGAAGCACTCGGCGCTCGTCGCGGCGGCCAAGTCGGCGCTCGATCTCCTCTCCTCGTCGGCCTACCCGCCGCCCGACCCCACCTCGCCGCACCCCTCGCCGCTCCTCGGCCTGCCCACCACCGCCGCCGACGCCTCCCTCCACGCGCTGATCCTCGCCCTCGAGTCCGCCTCCCCCAAGGTCGCCGACCCCGCCCTCGACTGCGTCGCCAAGCTCCTCTACCACCGCCTCCTCCTCGGCGACCTCGGCGCCGCCAGCGACGACTCCCCCGGCTCCAAGCTCCTCGCCGCCGTCCTCTCCTGCGGCGCGCTCGCCGACGACGCCATGGAGCTCGCTACCCTCCGTGTCCTCGTCGCCGCGGCGCGGTGCCCCACCGTCGCCATCCGCGGTGAGGGCCTCGGCCAGATGCTCAAGACCTGTTATAATATATACCTCAGCAGCAGCAGCGGCGCCAACCAGCTCTGTGCGAAGCTGGCGCTCGCGCAGGTGCTGGTGATCGTGTTTGCGCGCGTGGAGGTGGACTCCATGGACGTGCGCGTGCGGACGGTGTCCATCCCGGACATGATGGACGTGTCTGATCGCAGCCTGAACGACTCCAGCATCGTGCAGGTGGCACATGGGTTTATAAATGAGGCGATGGAGGGGAGCGATGTCCCAGAGCCAGGGACTCCCATGGCACCGGCTGAGGTGGATGGGGAGGATGATGCCGGGATGAGCAAGATCAGGGAGGATGGGCTGGTGCTGTTCAAGAACCTGTGCAAATTGTCAATGAAGTTCTCGACGCCAGATAACCCTGAGGACCAGGTGCTGCTGCGGGGAAAGGTCTTGTCTCTTGAGTTGCTCAAGATGGTTGTTGACAATGCTGGGTCATTCTGGAGATCAAATGAAAAGTATGATCTCATAGTTGCCAACTTGCCGTTGTTTCAGTTATATGCATTTTAACAATTCAACTTGTTGCATTGCCTATCTATATAAATATTGTTGTTGCAGTGAGTTAGAAGAATGCAGATGGCTTAAATGACTATGGGAAGGAAGGCATAAAATGGACAATGTAGAAATGGATATGGAGCCATTCTTGTTTGCCATACTCTGATAAGCATGCACTAGTAGTAGCTCAGAAATTATGGATACACACTTTTTCTGCTATTAGGGTATAGTATTTTCTCGATCCAGATGAGCTTTTGCTAATGTCTGCTCAGATGTTTTAACATGTTTGGTATGTGTTTTTGGAATGTTTTGTGACGTACGACAATGTGACATGCGAAGGAAGTGATGATATGAATCTATGGTGGTCGATACATGTTTTGGGGTTCAACAAGATTTTATTCTATATCGTAGCTGACAAAGTAAAAGGTTACAACTTTGGGGGTTCAACAAGATTTTATTCTATATTATGATTTATGAATGAGAAGTACAGAAATGAAAAGAACTAAGCAAAGCAATAGCAATGGTATAGATGATATTAGCTATTTGTCAGAAACCAGTGTGTGTGTGTTTGTATTGCCATCAACTGGCTACTGACAAACCTTTTAGAATGGTCCATATGATGTCCTGATGATAGTCTGTGTTTGAATGTTGTTATCATAACCTGTGACAGTTTCTCCACTAAAAGACCAAGGAAAATAAATAAGTAACGAGTTAGTAGTACACTGGAAGGCATTATTGTGTGAGCTGCAGATATGATTATGGCCAGAAGAGGAGGCAGAATGAATGCTATTGTATTTATAATAAGGTTGCCACAAGGTAGAAATGGTAATGGTTAAAATATGCTCATTGTTCTGCAAACTTCTTGCAAGTATATATGTACAGCTTTTAGCCTGTATGAGGCTTTCTTTAGGTTTATGCCATGAAGGAGCATTCAATTTAATGTGATCTTGACAAAGCATGGAACTTGTATACTGAAGGTTTTTCTTTTGATGCAGGTACCTTGGAGCAATCAAGCAGTACCTTTGTTTGTCCTTGTTGAAGAACAGTGCCTTGTCAGCGATGAGTATTTTCCAGCTGTTGTGTTCTATTTTTGTGGGTTTGCTGTCAAGGTTTAGATCTGGGCTGAAAGAGGAAATTGGAATATTTTTTCCCATGCTTGTCCTAAGGGTTCTTGAGAATGTCCATCGGCCTAGCTTTCTGCAGAAAATGACAGTTCTAAACTTGCTGGAGAAGATCTGTAAAGAATCTCAGGTTATTGTTGATATCTTTGTAAACTATGACTGTGATGTTGATGCACCAAATATTTTTGAAAGGTACGTAATTCAGTTCTTTATGAATAGGCACCTTCAGTTTTGTCGTAAAAAATGCAAAGCAATAGTGGCTGGTCTGTAATTGTATAGAGGTAGGCAAGTCAAGTACAGTGTAGGTATTGATGCATTGAGCTGAGCAAAGTCATATGGAAATCATAGTTCACTCTCTTTTCATCATATTATCATATATTAAACTATTAAAGCACTTTTAATTCCAGCAGATCTTTGCAGGATTGTCAATGGACTTTTAAAGACTGCTCTAGGGGTTCCTCCTGGATCTACAACGACATTAACCACAGCCCAAGACCAAACATTTCGAATTGAGTCAGTCAAGTGTCTTGCAACCATAGTCAAATCAATGGGTTCTTGGATGGACCAACAGTTGAGAATTGGTGAATTTTCGCCCAAACTTTCTGAAGCTTCTTTAAATTTGATAGACAATCCTAACATCCTTATTGGAGAAGATGGGAGTGGAATTGATTATGAACTGCAATCCGACTCTGGTAGCCCAGACATATCTGGTGCTTCCTCACTTGAGCAGCGTCGTGCTTATAAAATAGAACTACAGGTATGTAAATATTTGCATGTTTGGTTTAAATTCTCTCAATTGTTAAACTGTTTTTAGGGGGTTTCACATTTGGATTACTGAATCTGCAGAAAGGAATTTCCCTGTTTAACAGAAAACCTTCCAAGGGTATTGATTTCCTCATTAAAACCAAGAAGATAGGTCATTCCCCAGAAGATGTTGCTTCTTTCTTGAGAAACACTGCTGGTTTAAATGCAACAATGATTGGGGACTATTTGGGCGAAAGAGATGAATTTCCTATCAAAGTTATGCATGCTTATGTTGATGCATTGAACTTTGAAGGTATGGACTTTGGTGAAGCCATTAGGTATTACTTGCGAGGTTTCAGGTTGCCTGGAGAAGCACAGAAAATTGATCGGATCATGGAAAAGTTTGCTGAACGATTCTGCAAATGCAATCCAAATTCTTTTACCAGTGCAGATACTGCGTATGTTCTTGCTTATTCTGTAATCATGCTCAATACTGACGCTCATAATACAATGGTCAAGGATAAGGTTAGCCAAATGATTATTTGCCTCTGTTATCAATAACAGAAGGTTTGTTCATTAATGGAATTTTCCTCGTGCAGATGTCTAAGTCTGACTTCATTCGCAATAACCGAGGAATTGATGATGGGAAGGATTTGCCTGAAGTTTATCTGAATACACTGTATGACCAAATTGTCAAAAATGAGATCAAAATGAGTGCTGATTCATCAGTTCCACAAAACAAGCAACCTAGTAGTGTAATTAAGCTTTTGGGCCTAGACAATATTATCAACCTTGTCAACTGGAAGCAGGCCGAAGACAAGGCACTTGGAGCAAATGACGTGCTCATCAAGAACATACAAGAGAAATTCAAAGCAAAGAGCACAAAATCAGAGTAAGACCAATACTACTATTCATATACAATAATTTTGCATTCACTGATACTTTATAGTGAATTCAAGCTTGTGCCTTAAGCAGGTCTGAATTTTATGTTATTACCGATACAACCATTTTAAGATTCATGATGGAGGTTTGCTGGGCCCCTATGATGGCTGCATTCAGTGTGACACTTGACCAAAGTGATGATAAGGCTGCCACGTTGCAGTGTTTGCAGGGATTCAGATCCGCAGTGCATGTCACCTCCGTAATGTGCATGCAGACACAGAGAGATGCCTTTGTGACATCTGTAGCCAAATTCACATACCTCCATTGTGCTGCTGACATGAAACAAAAGAATGTGGATGCTGTGAAGGTAGGAACCAAAGAGGATACCTTTTTTTGGCAGATTCCAATTAATGCATCTCATGATTGGAAGGTCCTTATCATTCAAGGCATCTTAAATAAATATTTTAAGAATCAATATTCTAACTTGTTTCTTGCAGAGGCTTATTTTTTTCCAATCTTTAATCTTTTTTTCACATCTTGCACTTTCATATGAAAATTTTTAGAGCAAATTCCTTATGTCTGTGTAGTCTCTTAATTTATCTACTGCAAGGAGACTTAGATGACTTCAACAACACTTAGGAACTTGGACTATCCAAAGTGTTGTACACTTGTACTGTATTATAGTCCTTTACCTATCATTTATCATCACCATATGAATTAATATTTGAATATATTGTTAGTTAGACCTATTTGTCCACTTTATAACAAGTCATATTTTTTTACTTGTTTTTTTGACAGGCTATAATATCCATTGCAATCGAAGATGGTGATTATTTGCAGGAAGCTTGGGAGCATGTACTAACATGTCTTTCACGGTTTGAGCATTTACATCTTCTCGGAGAGGGGGCACCTACTGATGCTTCATTTTTGACAGCACCTCTGGTTGAGCCAGAAGAAAAGGCACAGAAGTCAAGTACCACTGCAGCTTCAAAGCGAACTAACGCTCTTCAGAATCCAGCTGTAATGGCTGCTGTTAGAGGGGGTTCTTATGACAGCACAACAGCAAAAAATAATGCCTCGCCGTTGGTTACTCCTGAACAGATTAATAATTTCATATCAAACATAAATTTGTTAGACCAGATTGGCATTTTTGAGTTAAATCATATATTTGCTCATAGCCAAAGGTTAAATAGTGATGCCATCGTTGCTTTTGTGAAAGCTCTTTGCAAAGTCTCAATAACAGAGTTGCAGTCACCTACAGATCCACGTATCTTCTGTCTAACAAAGATAGTGGAGATTGCGTAAGACTTTTGCGACATCTAGTCTAAGACCCTATGTCCAGATAAATGAATTGCCATAGCAAGCTGCTATGGTCAATAATTTTATAAGTGATCTAACTCGGAGATTTATTTGTGTAGGCATTACAATATGAACCGCATACGTTTGGTGTGGTCTCGTATTTGGAAAGTTCTATCAGATTTCTTTGTGTCTGTTGGGTTGTCAGAAAATCTTTCTGTTGCAATATTTGTTATGGACTCTTTGAGGCAGCTAGCCATGAAGTTTCTGGAAAGAGAGGAACTGGCAAATTATAATTTCCAGAATGAATTCCTGCGACCTTTCGCTGTTGTTATGCAAAAGAGCAATGCTCCAGAAGTACGAGAACTTATAGTACGATGTGTCTCCCAAATGGTTTTGAGTCGTGTTAACAATATAAAATCTGGATGGAAAAGTGTCTTTACGGTACGTATGGTGTTCTATGGTTAGTTTTGATTTGTCTTGATTATCTTAGCATAACCTCATGTAGGATGCAGTTCTCAGGAAACAAGCTAGAGGAACATTCCTACATCAATGCTCAATATTTACAGCATTTCTTACAGGTTTTTACTGCTGCCGCTGCTGATGATCGAAAAAGTATTGTTCTGTTGGCATTTGAGACCATGGAAAAGATTGTTCGGGATTATTTTCCATACATAACTGAGACTGAAACCACAACATTTACCGATTGCGTTAAATGTCTTATTACGTTCACAAGTAGTAAATTTAGCAGTGATGCCAGTCTCAATGCTATTGCATTTCTTCGGTTCTGTGCTGTTAAACTTGCCGAGGAAGGATTTGTTTGTCATGACAAGGATACCGACTATCAACCAAATAATTTAGATTCTTCAGACGGGAATGCCACAGTGCACAAGGATGATCATGTTTACTTCTGGGTTCCTTTGCTTGCTGGTATGTTAATTTCTTTCACAAAATTGCTGGAAATGCATCACATTTGTAACGTAGTTCTTGTTTGAATTTTCTCTTTTTCAGGTCTAGCTAGATTGACAACTGACACAAGACCAACTATCAGAAAAGGTGCAGTAGAAGTACTCTTTGACATTTTAAAGGATCATGGGCACCTCTTCTCACAGTCCTTCTGGACCAATATCTTTGAATCTGTTATCTATCCTCTATTTAGTAGTGAAAGCTCTTCACCCAATGGCCAGATTAATAGCACCGAGGATGATTCTTGGAATTATGAAACTAAAACAGTGGCAGTGAAATGTTTAGTGTATTTGTACATTACCTTTTTTGATGTGATGCGGCCAGAACTTGCTAGAGTTACTTCCGTTGTTACAAATTTTATCAGAAGCCCTTACAAACAATCTGCTAGCACAGGTATATCTGTTTTTCAGTGTTTAACAGAAGGACTTGCAAGCAAACTCTCCAAGCAGGAGTGGAAAGAGATCTTGTTGTGTTTTAAAGAATCGGCAACAGATATGTTTATTTTGTTTGACAAAATAGTTAGGATGATGCAAGATATCGAAATTCCAGATAGAAACGAATCTTATTCTGAAGCTGAGCAATATTCAGATCATGACATATACAATGATGATGAAGAGGAAGCTAATATGGAAACAGCATCT
The DNA here is from genome assembly GCA_017311315.1 of Dendrocalamus latiflorus. Taxonomy (NCBI): domain Eukaryota; kingdom Viridiplantae; phylum Streptophyta; class Magnoliopsida; order Poales; family Poaceae; genus Dendrocalamus; species Dendrocalamus latiflorus. The sequence continues at coordinate 44,853,257 of CM029609.1, forward strand.
TATGCTATTGTCAAAATGAAAAATCATGTGGCTCAGCAACTCTTAGTTGTTCAGGTAATTTAATCTTTCTGTTAGTTAAATTTGTTTGTAATCCCCTTGTGCAACATGTCCTGTTTCGTAGATTTAACTTTACACTACGCTTAAAATAAAAAGAACTCTGACTGCATGTTCAAGATGCCAACAATCATACTAAGTTCACATCACAATTTCCTGGCTTCTCTCCAGGGCATTATTAAATTGTATGAGACACATAGGAGGTCTTTTTGTGCTGAGCATATGGGCATAATGTTGGAGACGCTGTCAGCCATTGCATCACATGCAAGTGAAGTGAGCTCTGAATCTGCCTTGCACATGAAATTCCACAAAGCATGTTCCCTTCTGGAGGTATCTGAACCAGCAGTCATCCATTTTGAGAATGAGTCTTACCAGAGCTACCTCAAACTTCTGCAAGCTTTGCTTCATGACAACCCATCATTGTCGGAAGATATGAACATCGAGTCACAAATCATGCTTGTTTCTGAGAAAATACTACGGACGTATCTGAACTGTGCAGGGCATGAACCATCTAATGATGCTTCTCGTGGAGATCCAACTTTACACTGGGTACTGCCTTTGGGCACTGCTAAGAAAGAGGAACTGTCTGCTAGAACTTCGTTGGTCCTTCATGTAATGCGGTTATTGGGCAGCCTAGAGAGAGATTGCTTTAGGAGAAACTTGCCCCTCTTTTTCCCCTTATTAGCTAATCTCATTCGCTGCGAGCATAACTCTGGAGAAGTTCAACTTGCACTGTACGATATCTTCCAGTCATCAATAGGCCCTATAATATCAGTATAGTACATATTATTTGTTCACCAGTTGTACAATTTTGTCACTCCGATTTCACGTGGTAGCTTATCGGTAGTGGTTACATGGGATAAGAAAAGGGTACAGCTTCGCACTACTGTAAATGATTGAAACCTGTTCCTTCAGAGTTCGGGTGTTGAAGGTGAAATCTCTTTCTGGTTCTTGGCTTACATGTTCAAATTTCAACTTGGGTGGGGGATTAATCTGCTTGTGCCATATTTTGCAGGATCATGTAATGTCGACCCAGATGCCTTGAGGAGGCCTTTTGAGGGACATTCGCCACTCTTTCGTAACATTCATTTCAATTGGTGTTATCATCGACATGTTGAAGGCAGCTAATTATTGGAACTAGTCTTTTCTGACTTCCAGCTCCTGCTTCACCACCTCTTGAGGTTCCAAAAACCAGTGACTGAAATTTTGGCATTTAGCCTTTTTCCCCTTGTGTTAATTGCCTTGTATAGTATTTTCTTCTGAAACGCGACTAAAGTAAAGAGGCTCGTCTGTCAAGTTGTTCTCCCCCCCCCCCCCCCCCCCCCAAAAAAAACTTTCTGTTCTCTTGGAATTATTGTCACTGTATCCACACTGCAGTCAATATGTATATTTTTTTTTCACTCTTACTGGAAATGGATGAGTAATAAAGCGAAACTTGATGCCGGATGGGTCTATACTCTTATTTTTACATTAAGATGTGCAGATATTCTTTCTTCCGCTGGAACCAGGCTCAAAACCGGAGGGGTCGGTTCCGGGTTTTGTCGAAAACTAGCAAGTTTTTTTTCCTTTTTCTTTTTCAGATTTGTACTTTGAGGTAAAAACTAGTTACATGCTTGTTGGTATAGAAGTTGATTTGAAAGGTCACTAGAGGGTGAACTGGCCGAACTTAGCCTGGGCTAGAAAAACCGGCGGCCGGCCGGTTCACGGTTGCCTGGGCTGCTGGGCAGTTTCCGGCCAGTAGTCATCTGCCATGTTTATTTTTTGCTGTTGCTAATGATTTTTGATTATATTTTTTGAGACAGTAATAAATGACGGAGACGCTGATATGGATGGCATATACGGTTTTGGACTCAGAAAACTGTTTTAAAAAAATTGTCCAATTTATTTTGATTTTTGAAGAAGCTAAAAGTCTAAAAGATCGGAGCCAACCGGACCTAGCATCAACTCGTTATCTCATTCCTTACTTTAGTCAACTCATTATCTCATTCCTTGCTTTAGTTCAAGGAACGGAATATGTTGATTCACCACTATCTGGGTCTGAAACCACGATGTTAATAGAAAAAAAAATAAGGAAAAACAGAGTCATCCTACAAAAATCATTACGGACCAAACTATCATAGGATTAATCCACTCCTCAAACCAACCACTCCTCAAACCAACCATGTCATTATTCATTACACCTCTGCAGCAACTCGGTGCCATCAGAGTTTAGACTTTTAGAGCCAGTCAGGAATTCCCAAAATATAAAAGAAAAATAAAAGGATGGGCAGTTCTGATAGGTTCGTATGACACACGAAGCCCTCATCCTCTGATTTGTTTGTACTACGCAAGCTTGAAAACAAAGCCTGGATACTTGGAAGTCACCATCCATTACTCAAGTTCACCTAATTCCTAGTTGAAAACTACCGCCCATGAAAGCATCAACCACACATGCTCTTGACAAGAAAATGACCTTTCAGTGGCCATTGACCAGTAGCAACTAGCATCACACACTTTGGTTTCTAACTTTTTATTCAAGAACTTGACCAGCTAACATACATTCGTTTTGTATTGTTTTTACGAGGAAATATATTTGTTCATTCTTGATGAACTCTTGATGACAAATAGCAACAACTAGCAAAACTGGGATGTACAGTTGCTACTACACAGTACAACATGGGTAACTAACTAGCCATCAATCAGTCCTATGACCATCATCCTGCCCGGGCAGGTAGGATCTCTTGATGAACTCCAAGCAATCAGCAATGGCCTCTGCATAGAAAGAACTCTCCGCCTCCGCCGGCCCAGGCCGGCGACACCGGCCGGCCTGGCTCAGCTTCTGCGCTCTCTTCGGCGACCACCTCCTGGGGCAGCAGTCGAGTTCTTCCAGGCACCGGACAAGCATCCCGACGAGGCCGAACAGCCGCAACCGCAGCCGGAGCAGCGAGCCGAGCCGGATATGGCGCATCCGGCGGCCTCGCCGGCCGTGCCTGCAGCTGATCGCCTGATGGTGATGGATCATTGCCACTTCAGAGAAACTACACCCTTTCAGATCAATGGATCAAGCACATGTATGCGAGTATGTCTAGTGCTCGTCAAGTAAGACCTCTCATATAGCGGTGTCTCACTACTGGGCTCGGCCGGTCCGGTCACTACTATATACATAAGGTGTAGGCCAGTGTAGCCAGCCCCCTGTTTTAATACATTATCACCTGCACGAACTACTTGCCATACATTATCACCAGGGGGAGACTTCTTGGCTCCACCTACTTTCGGAAATGCTTTGTCCTAACTGATGTCTTGTGATGTACCACACTGCTACATAGTATGTTATACAATGGAAGATTCAGATTATGGGCCTGTTTGGGAGAGCTCCACCACTGAAAACGTGGATCTGGAGCAGCTCCACCGTGGATCTGGGATCCCACCATGGAGTGTTTGACTTGTACAACAGCTCCAGATCCACGAAATTGAGGTTTTGGTGGGAATGACCACTTTTGGTGGGATGGGGTGTGTAACCAGTGGCATTGGTGGGTAATTACTAGGGGTGCAATCGGTTCGGATAGTTCCCGACCGACCGTCCGACTGAGTCTGTTCGGATGGTATTTCGGAAAAATAGTCGGTAACCGGATGGTTTTACCGGATATGGTATCGGAATCGGATAGTCATTGTCGGAATCGGAATCGGATACGGGAGAGTAGTTTCCGCCGGATAGGAGAATATCCGGATATATAATCGGTAATATCCGATGCTAGTAATGCGGTAATATCCGAATTGGAAAATTATTTAAATTTTTATTTTGGGTTTTGATTTTCAGAAAATCCCAGAAATTAAAATAAAAGCTAGAAAATAGTAGGAAAATCCAAATAAATCCCAGAAAATTCCCATAAATTCAGAAAAATGTAAGGAATCTAAATAAAATAAGTCCAACTTTTTTAGGCAAAATTACTCAACTAAATTAATAACTTGCTCTCTAGGCTTTAATTAAAGGATTTGAGAAAAAGGAAATTAGTTTCTAGAGAAAATACGATTAAACCAATTAAATAAATAAGTAAGAAAGAAAACCAAAATTTTGGGATGCCACAGTAATACTCCTCAGGAAGTGATTCCAGATGACTAGTCTGTTCATTATTGTTGGTATGTATACAAGTTGCTCTCTGTACTTAACTTTCAAATGCATGATATTTCTATATTATATTTAATTATTTATCCTGATATGCATGATCTATATTTAATTATTTAGGATCTTTGTTTTTGCGTGTTATCCGATGAAATATAGTTACCGTATCGAATCCGCTCCGTATTCGTTCTGTATTCGTGACCGATATTATCCGCGTTCGTATTCGTATCCGGCACTATCCGTGTCCGACTCCGACTCCGAGAAAAATATGGTATAGGATACAGGATGAGCAATTACCGACCGTATCCGCTCCGATTGTACCCCTAGTAATTACCACCCAACTCCACGGTGGAGCACCCCTTGAGGAGCTCCATGAAATCCATGGATCCGGCCCTCAGATCCAGGATTTTGGTGGATCCAGATTTTGCGGAGCTGGAGCGTTTGGATAAAATTTCGTGGAGTGGAGCTGTTTTCGTGGATCTGAAGCTGGTGGAGCTCTCTCAAACAGGCCCTATAGATGGGGTACTCCACCAAACTTGATCAAAATTGCTCATCAGAATCTACGTGTCCTCTAGGTTTTTCACTGTTAAAGTGAATTGTTAGTCTTTCGTCATCAGCTTAAACTTTTGGCTAAGCTGGTTGGTGTATGCGACTCAATTTGTTATGAGTCAAGAGGTTCTGAGTTTAAGACCCAGCTATCGTAATTAAATAAAAATAATTACAGTCCACTTATATTCTAACTTTCAGGCCTCAGAGAGCATACACATGAAATGAGTGTTGAATTATAAGTGAATTGTCCGTCTTTTCACATTGTTTTTCTACAACATTGAGAAAATAATTGCAAGATTGAGAGCCCAACCGTAAAGTTTTGTTCAAATGTTTACCAAACTTGAACTTGATGTGCTTTGGAAGATAATTCGCATCTGAATTTTGAACACTTGCGCTTGTGAGTAGCGACCTGTCTGATCTCTCCTCTGTTGCATCGAGATCCTTCTGAAATGAGGTCGAAATTAATGGCAACGACCGTTCCAATTTCGTCTTGTTGTTCTGCACCTGTGGTGGCCATGGGGCATTGACAGGACCTGAGAAAGTTTATAGCAATGGAATTCCATGGCAACATGTTTTTATTGGCTTATGAGCAAACAAAGTACTGCGAGCTGTTGCCGTGACTAAAATACTCGATCTGCTGTCACGTATCCATTTGCATGACAATTTTCAATCACGTTTTGTTCACTGTGTGACATTGCATATTCTTTAGATAATATAATGTTTCTTTATTTGCTAGAAAAATAGTTGAGCAAAAGGCACATACACATGGATTTAGTCCCAACTTCAATTTGTCTGTAGATTCGGACAAAATAAACCGTGAGGCCACGTGGAGATCATTCTATATGTGTAATAAGTATTTGACTTTGTTTGTACTTCATTATCGAAGTTTAAGTTTGATTTTATGTTATTTGCTCTCTAATTTTTGCTGTCTGGGAGACAGCGGTCTGATCGGCCTACAGAGATGGTGTGACCGGCCTGTAGAGGCGGTCTAACCACTGTGCAGATTGCTCCCTTGTTCCTGGGGGAATGGTGTTAGACCAACTTGGTGTTGATAATCTTATTGATGCTATCAGGCAGTGTGCTGGATGTGCGCACTGTGGTTTAAGGTTTGGTCCTAGGGTTAGGATCAATGTATGAATATGGTTGTGTGTGTGCACGTCATGGGTTTCGTGTTTTGGTGGAGGTGTGTTGCATAATGTATTGCTTTGACTAACGTGCGTTAAGTGTATGAAACTTGTGCTCAATATGGTTGCTTGATCTTTGGATCTGCATGTGGCTTAAAGGACATAGCGGTCAGCGGCAATGAACTGAGACTAGACGGGGGATCTGAGGTCCAGAATGGTCATGTAACTCTGGGTGAGATTATGTGGCTCAAGCGGAAACACAGAGAAGACAAGGATTGTAGCAAGGTGAGTTTCTGCATGTGGTACGCTAAGTGACAAGACTGGTGTACATAGAGACAGTGCAAGGAAGACCAAATGCATTAAGACATGACGCTAGTTGTTGGACACTATGTGCTACGTGTCAAAACATGAGAAGATGCTTTGGTGTGAGGTAAGGTTTTGTGGCTCATCAATTGTGTCAATTGATGATTTTATGTCGTGCGGTGTTACATGATGATTTGCTTATTGTTATTGATTTAGGACTCTAGAGCTATATCATGCTGAGACAGAAGGGATCGAGACTAGGCTAGTGGAGCAGAGGTACAAAGTGATCAAGGTGCCACCGAAAATGATTGGGGGCTAGCGAGGTGGTTACAAGTTAGGAAAGAGGAACTAGAGTGGGAGCTATCGATGGACATGATGGACAATTGTAAGGTGCACCGAGATTAGGCCTAAGAAGGAGCTGAGGTCCAGACTAGGCTTAGGGAGGAGCTGATGTCCTAAACGATCAAGGAAGTCGGATGTCATCATAGTAAAGATGAAGCAATGGATTGCTTCAAGGCGAAGGAAATGGGAAGCTTCGTGGAAATCAGTAGAGGGGTATTTTGATAAATTGTCTGATATAGGAAAAGTGACGGTATGCGGAACCACTCAACCACGGCATTGGCCTAAGTGGTTTAGGTCAAGAATGTGCTGAACATGAGAAGCGAATCCAGTGTTGATTCACTAACGGGTTAATGGGTGTATGCGCTTTGAGAAGCATGCTTGTGTAAGTATAAAACTTGGTGTTGTGTTGGGTTAATGGGTTAACTCATATAAGAGTAGATGAAACATAATTAGATATGTTAGTTAGGGCTTTCCTTGTGAGCCTCTATATATAAGGAGGGAGGTGGGTGATTAGGGTTAAGTTTTTGGGAGAGTCTAGACCAAACCTTTGAGGAGAGTTAGGTTTCTTAGAAAGAACTTATGGAAGATGTGAGAGACTCTTGTGGTTGAGTTTTTTGTCATCTTTAGACCTTGCGTGTGGCTATGGAGTACCTGTAAACATTCATATCCAAGCATCAATATACATCAAAATTCATCCAAGTCTTTCCCTCTTGTGCTTACTTTATGTCCAAGACATGTAAGTAATGATGATATCTCTTGAAGACCAGATTTCATTAATCTAGGCACTTGTTATTTGCAAAATCTTGTGACCAGATCTCATTTATCTAAGCACTTGTTATTTGCAAAATCTTGTGATTGCTTGACTTTATTTAAAAGAAGGGTGATTTTAGGGTTTTGATCTTGTTGGCTTTTGTTTTGAGTTTGTGATATGATCCAGTTTACTATGACATATGAGAACCTATTCTAAGTTTTTCTAGGCAATCAAGGACTCACGAGCAAGAGTAGATCATAGTTTCTTTCTTTTGCCCAGGTTTGGTGCAACATTCCTTTAAATGATTTTTTGATTATTGATTGGAATAGATTCCTAACATCCTAGAGAATGTGCAAACCAAACTTCAAGTGATTTGGAGCCTTAGTTTGAGAGTTGGCTCAATTTGTGGTTTTAGCCTGGTTTTGATGCAGTGGTGCTTCAAAAGCCAAAAGGTTCCAATCTTCTTAAGTTCTTTAAGATTTTTAGTTGAGAAGATCATGATCTAGTCTTGATTCAAGTTCAAGTTATTTGGAGTTGTGGATAAAAAAGTACACCATTTCTTATATTTGAAATCGTGCTGAAATTTTGTTCTGTCCTGAGAGGAGAGGTCGGACCGCCCCTGAGAGAAGTCAAACTGCTCCTAAGCTGGTTAGACCATCGGAGGAGAGATCAGACCGCTCCTAGACCAGTCAGAGTGATCTGAGAGAGGTTAGACCACCCTAGGCCAGTCAGACCGTCACATATATTGCAAGACAACAAGCTAATCCAGCAGTGCAAACTTTTCATCCTCAAGAGACTTTACTTTCTCTTCTGCCGTGCTCAATTGTTTGTCCAGTGTGAAGTTTTCTTCATCCAGCAGTAGGTACTTCCTTCATAACTCTCGATATTCATTAGCAAAACCAGAATCTAGTAGGGAATTTGGTGTTCCTCTTATCGGATTATTGCGTGGGAAGGCGAAGCTCATTCTTGAAGCTTCTTTTAGGTGGCTTCTGTATCTTTCCTGATGAATGCAAAACCTCCTTCTGCAGCAGTTCAGGTTCAACTTTTAGCTAGCTTGAAGGCAAAGGCCGATACACAACCTTCCTCTTGTGTGTCTTTGTCGTGGAGAACTCCTCTCATGGCATACCTCTTAGGGTCTTGCATTCTCTCATGCCACGCCTCACTTGATGAATACAACTCAAGTGAGCCACTCTACTAAAGCAGTAACATATATTGTTAAACAATATAGCAGGCGATTTGATAGGATTAATCAATATTCAGCACAGTGTGGACTTCAGGTGTCCCTCAAACAACTCTGCTTCTAGTTACATTCTATCATTAGCATGGCAAGGTATGCCCAAACACGCAGACTAAATCTTCCAAAAACATGAGCACCGCATAATATCATCCCCGTTCAATAGGAGTAGTAAAGGGCTTTGTTAATAACTCTTTGTTCTTATTCAACCGGATGCTAAGACACGCACGATATTGGTGGGAGCAAGTGCAAACACGGTACCGGATAGTAATATGCACCAAATCTGCTATCTTGCTGACGTTTTTCCTAATAATCCATGATTCAAATTCGTAGCTTCCTCAGCACCTAATCGCAGGGTTTCACAGCAACATAAGGCATTCACGATTTCTACCATGTCCATCAATACAAAATTACGAAGATAAAATCTGCCAAAATCAACTGAAGTTGGAGAGGAGAGCAGGTTGGTAGGCAGAAATATGTTGGATTAATCTTGTTGTATGTGTGTTTTGCTAGTGTACTCTGTATCTGTTGTTGTTACGACCAGTACTAAAGTTACACCAAGTATTGTAGCTTCGAGTACTCCGTGGTTGTAACACCGTGGTCGTTAGTTGTAGATGATTGTCGATAGTCGTGGTCGATAGTCAATCGTCGATAGTCGTAGTCAAATATCGATGGTCGGTAGTCATTAGTGCATACTCGGAGGAGTACTGTGGGCGTTATACTTGGAGGAGTATTATGGACGTCATACTCGGAGAAGTACTGTGAATGTCATACTCAGAGGAGTACAGCGGACGTCATACTCGTAAGAGTACTGAAGCACCCGAAGGACTCAAAACCTGTATGTGGTTGTAGCACCATGGTCGTGGCGCCTGTGTGTGTGATCGGTTACGACCATGTTATGTGTGGTTGTAACGATCAGTGTTGTAGTGTCTGTGCGCGTGGTCGGTTACGACCACGTCGACCAGAGTAGTAGTTGTAGGCGTTGCGATCGTAGCTCCTGCGCGTTCATGGTCAAAGCTCCAGTGCAGCGGTCGAAGATAAGCCAAGGATGAAGCAGTGTTCGTAGTCTTGCGGCGATCACTGTAGCAGACGTCAGCGCGGGTGGTCATGGATAACGTAGGCCATACCTTGGTCAGTGAACTGCCCGGTATGGGCAAGTGGCTGGACACTGTAGCGGTCATGGGTGGCTGAGTGAAGCGGCATGGGCAGCCGACGATCACTTTAACAGTCGTGGGTGGCTGAGCTGAGCGGCAATAACTGGAGTCTTAGTGAGTGAGTGGCCTGAGTGGCCAGCTGTGTCTATATATACCTTATAAGTCGTTGAGAGAATTGAGCCAGTGAATACTAGGGAAAACACAGTGGAGAAGGTGTGTCAGTTTGCATCGCATAATCGTGTCTTAGTTCTTGTGTTTAGTCCTGTTATCAGCTTCATCTTATCGTTCCCACATCTGGCAAGCAGTCCACAACCGTGTATCAGAGTCCATAGCCAAAGCGTGCGTTTGAAAGAGCTAAAGCCAACCTCGGGTGAGTAGTCGTAAACAAGTTACGACAGCAAACGCCGAACGAGTTACGACCACTGAGTGAAGTGTTCCGAATGGTCGTGCCCCCTTAGGTCTACTCTGCTCCCTGTCCGACAACAGAGTACTCAGGGCGTATTGATCCTCGGGTAATTTCCCCACAAAATATACCATGAATCCGCCGCTCTCTACTCTACATCCGTGGAAATTGGGAACACCAAGCTAGGAGGGGAGATGGAAAAGGTTGCTTACCGGTGCTCGTTCTTCTAGGGCACGGAGGCCCGTAGCCCTAGTTTCAACTGCTCGGTACGGTTGCTCTTGCGGGCGGCGGGTGAAATCCGCAGGGACAGCGAGTGGGGGTGTTGTGCACGCAGAGGGTGGGGCGGGGGTTTCACCGATCTGGCCTCTCGGATCGGCCAGCGCACGTGTTGCGTTGCAGTGGAAGATCCGAAAGGAGAAGAGTTGCTGTTGGTTGAGATGGGGGGAAGGGGAGGCAGCGAGGCGAGGCATGCGCCACACGGGGGCAGGCCATAAGGAGGAGGGAACTTGTGGTTGGGCGAGTTGGGCGCGGATCGGCGGATGGAAGAACTGGGGGCCGCGCACGCGGTGGGTGGGATGGGAGCCCGCCCCGTTCGTCGGCGGCGTGCGTGGCTCATCGTGCCGAGGTGGGGAATGACGTGGAGAGCGCCGAGAAATACGCCGGAAGAAAGGCCGCGTCGGTGCTGGAAGAAACAGGCGAGGGCTGTTCGCGCTCCGATTGCTGACATGAGCGGGCCCGGTGGTGGTGGTGGTCTACTCTTGTCCACCGACGAGCCTCGGCCCGGCGCCCGCGCCACATTCCGTCACAACGTCGGACACATCAGCAGCAGGGTTCACGGCTGATCCCTGACAGACGTGACACCAATCCCTGACTCCGCTCTACCATCCAGCTACCACGTCTCTCGATTAATTCCACAATCTTTCCGGCTCTCAACCCCGGCCCGCTTCTATTGACGGCAGAACCTTGGTTGTTTCGCGACGCTTCTTCACCGACGTAGCGCCGATCACATTTCTAGCCGAGCTGTGTTGTGCCACCCAACTACCAAGCTTTATCAAAAATTCTAAAATGCAACCGTGATACAACCGAGTTGATGTAACAAGCCAATAGAACTGTGACATATGACAATATGCACTATAGCAGCCATTAAAAACAAATAAAAATACTGTTTTTCGTACTACTGCTTCAGTGAATTTTGCCCACATGACAGCCCCGGATTGGCTTGTGACACAAAGCCGACTGTGCAACAGTGACACAGTAGAATTTCTTCAAGCTTTATATGCAGATCATCTACTGTGAGCTCCTGACCGTTCACCAGCGGTAGGTCTATTTTTTTTAGTTTTTCAGCTAATTATTTTATTTTATTTTTTAGTTATTATTATTTATTAGACTGATAAATTGTAGCAAAAATCTATAAGTCGGAGCAAAAAAACGAAGCGAGCTGTCTGCAAACATTAACCGGGAGCGCCGCATTGATCTGCGCTGGTCCTCACGCTAGCTTGGACCCCTTGTCCCCCACTGGCTTTATTGGAAGGAGCCAATCCTGAGGCAAAAGCCTTTCCCTAGCTAGGTCGATCTGATCCCTGGGTCCCGCCACCTCACCCCTTCTCCTGCTGCACACTGTTGCTCCGCCACCGACCAAACTCTTGGCTAAAGAAAATGTCTAGTCGGAGGGACATGATCGGCGTCTTCTTCCTCTCAAGGTGCGATCTGCATTAACGTGGCGGAAAGAGATAAGCATGTAGTAACGTCTGTGTGTGCTCGTTGAATAGCCATGTAAAACGTATTCACTTGTCAGGACATGTTTGGAACACAGGGATTACGCAACATTCCTTAGAAATTGTACTATGTCATGTAAATTTCCTATTTTGAAAACAAACTCTCGGTGAGGATCAGAACTATTGAATTTAGCGGCATCTTACGTTTGTCCTTACTGATGATCTCTCTCTCTCTCTCTCTCTCTCTCTCTCTCTCTCTGAATCAAGTTTGTCCTTGCGGTGCTACGTTTCCATCAAGACAACAAAATGATTTGATGTCATTACAGGTTCGCCAAAGTTGTGCTCCGTGCCTTTAATCATTCGTGTTAGGATTGAAGTACCCGTTGTTGAATCTGTTGCCCTTATAATTCTCCTCCAAAGTCCGACGCACTTTCTTCCTTTTCTTCTGATTGACCTTCAATGTCATGTCCTCTCTGTAGCTGCTCTCTATAGCATATTACTCTTTAAGGCCTTTCAGCTATATCCTAGGTAAGCATCATCAGAAACATGCTTATAAAATTTTCTGCCTTGCAGTTTGGCATGATCTTTCATCTACTCATGTTTCACTTCCCATGTCTGTCGAGCTCTACGCCTCTACGTAGTGCTGCACCACACTTTGACACTGCTATGATGCAAAACTTGGCAGGATCTGCACTAACCTATCAGGTCAGTTAGTTGTTGGGCAATCAAAACCCACCTCGTCGTCGTGTACGCACAAAACTTCACTCAAGTCCAACCCCTTTCCATTTCCATCACTTAGTTCTGCAATGGTATTGCTAATGGCCTGTTAGAGAAAGAAGATTTTGCTTTCCTGCAGTAAAACAATGTCCGATTGACCAACACACACCATGAACGAGGTGATGATTTCGTTCTGTAAAAACCGATGATTTTACATGGTTTTGATCTAAATGCAGAGAAAATGACCATAATAGTCGGCAGAGGACAAAACTTAGCCAGGTTTGGCGGTCGAGAAGCATGGAAAGGCCTACAGCGTTACGCCGAGATGCGCTAGTAACCAAACGAGTGAACAATGGCATTACAGGCGAAATGTACCATCGTTTATGATGGACTAAAGAACGGCATAGTGTTACAACAGTATTGAAGCACTGTGTGAGAAGATCTCGTTTAATGTTGTGATAAACCATTTCAATTTTGTGGAGTGGTCAATTAGTTTTACAAAGATTACCTTAGATTTGGTCTGTTTTCTAGAAGTATTAGAAAAATCGGAACCACCGTAGGTGCTTATGCGGTAGTACCGGCGTTATGAGTGCGGTAGTTCCACTCGAATGGTAGTTCCAGTCTGAGCAGTGGAACGTTTTTTTTCCAGAGAGTCCAATTCAGGATCGCAAGGTGCAGAAGTACCGCTTTGGGGAGCGGCAGTAGTACCAGCATTATAAGTGCGGTACTACCGATCTTCCCAGAAGAGCAGAGTTTTGGGATTTGAGTCATAGATTAAGTTGGGTTGACCAGGGTCATTTGATTAAAGGTGTATGATGCATGTTTGGGCTAATATAGGTCAAGTTGCGAAGAACTTGTGCCCGAAAATAATTTTTTTTATCTTGGCATGTGCAGAGTCGCTTGGAGTCAACATGGGTTAGTGTTAGCTTTTTGTTCTTGAACTAAGTCAAGAAAATATAAAATGATCTCTTCTGTGCAAAAAACCGATCTCACCAATCTTTTCTTATGGGACGGCTTGTCATTGCACTAGGCATAAACTCAAGGGGAGTTTTGGATGACCAATATCACTTCCTGAAGCTTTTTGCTTGGAGTGGTCGCATAAGATTTGAGATCTAGCACATGGGTTCATCAAGGGGGAGATTGAAGGATATGTAAGAGATGGATACAATTTTTGGGAATATATCTCTACTCATCTAGGCACTTTAATAGCAAGATTCACGAGAAAACTCGGTTTTGCTTGATTTGGCCTCAATGTGTGATTTCTTGATCCGAGGGTATTTGACGTGATTTTTTCATGTTCTTGCATGCTGGGACATGTGGGAACATATCTAAAGCCATATTGATCATTATCTACCTACAAACAAGTTGTATTCACCGTTTAGGGTTTTGACTCGATTTTGATGCACCTTTCCATAAACTGAAAAAGATCTCAACTTTAGCCATGCTTTTCATGATTATTTATTGGAATAGGTTCATAACAATCTAGAGTAGATCCCTATAAATTTTTATATCATTTGAATCTATGGATCAAAAGTTCTCTTAATTTTGGTTTTTGAAATCGTGCTAAAAATACTATTCACCCTGATTTTACTGTAGTAGAAGAAGTACCACGATTACTACAGCGGTAGTACCGCGGTTACTGTAGAAATCGATAGTACCGCAATTTCAACGACGGTAGTTTTGTTTTTACTGATTTTTATGGGTTTTCAGTGTCTCGATTTGCTAGTTTTTATAGTGGCTTTTCATCCTTATTTTCAAAGCTTTATAGCTACTGAAGTGAATACTTAGGGAAAATTTTGAAGTACCATTCACCCTCCCTCTGTTGGCATATTCAGTCTTTCAAGTAAAACAACATGTTTCATTAAAACATTTGAAAAGTCTTTTGGTTTCAGTGAATTTCACGTGTTTCCAAAAAATTCCAAGAAAGTTTCAATGAATTTCAGACTTTCGAACTCAAGTTTCAATAAGTTTCAGCCAAAGAGTTTTAAGGAATTTCAGTAAGTTGCAACATGTTTTGTCAAGTTTTAACCTAAAAGTTTCAACAAGTTTTAGTAAGTATCAATAGGTTCCATCAAATTTTAACTCAAAAATTTCAAGAAGTTTTAACAAATTTTAACATGTTTCATTAAATTTCAACCCAAAAGTTTTAAAAAAATCAGCAAGCTTTCAACAAGTTTCAACTAAAAAATTTCATAAAATACCTAAAAGTTTTCAATGAATTTTGATGATCCCACCGTGACTACGGTAGTAGCGGTGCTTGTGCCCACCTTAGCCAGCACTGCGCGGGGATAGGACATGGAGAGGAGGGTGATAGAGACAGTCAAAGGTGTTGGAGGTATGCGGCGACCTATTGCTACTGTGGATGGTGTAGGTGGCACGCATCATCGCTCCCCTCTCCAGCCGCTGCTCCACCCGCTCCTCTTTGTCCGCTCCACCATGTTCACCTTCGCCGCCCGCCCCTCTTCGGCCAAACCCTTATCTAGTCACCGCTCCACCCCGCCTCTCTTTAGTCATGGCATCATATCTGGCTGCATCGTCGTGGTCCCCTCACCACCCGCCCCTCTTCGGCTGAGGCCCTCAAAGGCCATGCGCTCGGCCCCTGTCACCAATCAGGGAGCATTGCCATGACCTTCTGTCCAATTACTTTAGCTAGGATAATAGGCTAAAGTAGTGGTGATGTCCATGACTTGGGAGACACATCCGGTCAGGATGTTTGCTAGCGTTTCCCTTAATTGGCTACTAGTATAGTTGGTAGGATTGCAAGGCGTTCATGGACTAAACGCCACGAGGGGCGCTGACGCCGACGAAGGCGAGACAGACAGAGCAAAGCAGCGGGGCGAGACGCGAGAGTAGGGTGCGAGACGAGCGATCGGTCCAAACTGGAGGGAAGGCCATCAAATGCAGATGTAGCGATCAGGCTACAAGCCGCGCACCCACTCGCACACTACGCGAAAGCTTCCCGCGCCGTAGCGTCAGCCATGAGGAAGGACGCGGCCGGCTGCAAGCCCGCAGCCGCCGGCATTGCGGCGAAGGCGTGGCCGCCGGTTGCGACATTCGACCTGAAGCCGTTCCTCGCGGCGCTGATCGCGTTGGCGTTCGTCATGGCCGTCTGGCACCTGCAGCCGCGCCGGCCCGCGCTCTTCTCCTCCACCGCCGTGTGCGCGCAGCCTGTGAAAGAAACGCCGGCTCGGCCCCTCGCCGTCCACGCCAAGAGCCCGTCCAACTTCACGCTGCCGCGGGAGGAGCGCGCGACTGACCCGAACAAACGGGAGTTCCGCGCGGTGGGCAGCGCCGCGGCGCTGTTCGTGCAGATGGGCGCGTACCGCGGCGGGCCGTACACGTTCGCGGTCATCGGGCTGGCTTCCAAGCCGACCCACGTTTACGGGAAGCCGTGGTTCCGGTGCGAGTGGATGCCCTGCTCCAACACCTTCTCCTCGTCGGCGCCGGCGCGGCCTCTGCGCGCGGCCAAGACGTACCACATGCTCCCGGACTGGGGCTTAGGCCGCGTGTACACCGTCGTCGTCGTGAACTGCACCTTCGCGCGCGCGCCCAACGCCGACAACGCCGGCGGCGAGCTCGTGCTGTACGCGTACTACTCGCCGTCGCCGGACCGGTACGAGCAGATCGTCGCGCTGAAGGAGGACGCCGGCTCGTACGACAAGGCCAGGTTCCGGCCGCCGTACAAGTACGAGTACCTCTACTGCGGCTCGTCGCTGTACGGCAACCTGAGCGCGGTGCGCGTGCGGGAGTGGATGGCGTACCACGCGTGGTTCTTCGGCCCCAACTCGCACTTCGTGTTCCACGACGCCGGCGGTGTGAGCCCCGCCGTGCGCGCGGTGCTCGCGCCCTGGGTGCGCGCCGGGCGCGCCACGGTCCAGGACATCCGCGCGCAGGCCGAGTACGACGGCTACTACTACAACCAATTCTTGGTCGTCAACGACTGCCTGCACAGGTACCGGCACGCCGCCAACTGGACCTTCTTCTTCGACGTCGACGAGTACATCTTCCTCCCCGACGGCCGCACGCTTGACGCCGTCCTCGGCGAGCTCAGCCCGTACACGCAGTTCACCATCGAGCAGAACCCCATGTCCAGCAAGCTGTGCGTGCAGGACCCCAACGTCGACTACTCCAAGTAAGCGTACACGAAGAAATTCTTGATTCCTCGTTGCTGCAACCGTTTTGACATTGACGAGAGATTTTGTGAAGGCAATGGGGGTTCGAGAAGCTGGTGTTCCGGAACTGGATCACCGGCGTGCGGCGCGACCGGAAGTACGCGATACAGGCGAGGAACGCGTACGCGACGGGGGTGCACATATCGGACAACGTGATCGGGAACACGACACACAACACGGAGCACCTCATCCGGTACTACCACTACCACAACACCATCAACGTGCTCGGCGAGGTGTGCCGCGAGTTCGCTCCCGCCGTGCCGCCCGACGGGAACGTCACGTGGTCCGACCAGACGCCGTGGTATCACGACGACAGCATGAGGCGCCTCGCCGGCGCCATCCGGGAGTCCGAGAGGCGCACCATTGGCATTGTCTAGATGTGACACGATCATGTAGTCATATGATACTGTAAGACTATACGGTGGCAGCTCTATGAGAGTGATGAACTTGTGATATATTGTTTGTGCTTTGTTTGTGTTTTCGTGAGTTTGATTTTTATGAAATTGCATTTTAGCCCTTGCTAAGCAAAGTTAAGTTGATGTTGTTCTGTAATTTTGGTGGTGTTAATCACGACGAGAATTCATGTAAATATTAGTTATGGAGGAGCTCATGCATATGTGAGCTATGTCTGGACGTACTGGCGCGCGATAACAAGATTGCAAGCTCGTGATGCAAATTGTGCCGGACGCAGTTCGAAAAGAACACGCGGCTCTGATATAAATGACGACGCTTTCGCGACCAGTGGCGGAGTTAGGATTTAGTTACGCTCCAGACTCAGTGGTAAAATAATCTAGGCTGGATCATGAAAATATCACCCAAGTTGAACTAAATTTACTCAGGCTGTACACTAGATATTTTTTCATACTCTAAACTAAAGCCTACCCCGCCCGGGGTGTGCATCCGCCCCGCGACAGTGTCGTGCCCGTGGATCACAGTGACGGCTGATCCGGGACGGCGCAAACAGTATGAGATCGATGTGCAAACGTAAAGAAGCTGCTAATCATTTTTTGAATGTGGGCAAAGAGACTTGCCTTGTATTAATTCAAAGGAAGAGTTAAGTAAAGAAGCTGCTAATCAGCATCTCGAAATGTTGGCATGAGAAATCTGGCTAGTGTCAGCGGTTAATTATCTCATCGAGTGAGACCTTGCTGGGGAATAGAATGTACTAGTGGTCTTGTGATTAATTTTGTGGTTTTTTTTGTAGAGAAACGACACAAAGCCGTGTGCTCGCCGTTGATAGAACTTTGTTTTTTTGGCGATCATACAACTATTTTTACGTGGCAACTGCGCAAAATGATCAACTTGGTGATTGATCACTAAAAAGCGAGATTGTTACACGTGGATACGATAAGTAATATGGCATTGTACTTTATACTACTATATATAGAGATTATAAATAAAAGGGGTATCATGGTGCCCAGACTCCATGACTGAGACTTTTCATCCATGATTAAGACTTTCCATCTATGATTGAGACTTTCTATTCATGATTAAGATTTTTCATCCTGATATATTATATATCATTAAACTAGCATGTATCTAAAAGCAATCCAAATGCATAGAGGCTTGGTGCCCAAACACCATGGTGCCCCAAAAGAATGCATTTAGAACCATCTGTGATGTTTATTATCATAGACAGTTCTAATTTAGAACCATGTATGATGTCAAATCTATTTATATTCGGACTCTAGGGTTTGCCCGTGTTCCCACTTAAATGCTTAATATTGTCTAACTCCTCCCTCGAGCACGAGCCGCCGCCTCCTCCCCCGAACCCGCCGCCTCCTCCCCGTGCACGCCGCCTTCTTCCTGGCGCGCCTCTTCCCTGAGCACGCCACCTCCTCCCCAAGCACACATTTGAAGCCCAAGTGTGATATAGGATCCAATGTATGATTTGCTTCATGCTGTTTGAATCCCAAGTGTGATATGGAATCTGACTTTGCCTCTAACTCATTTAAATTTTGGGGTGTGTAAGACTACATATGTTGGTGTTACCATAAAATATATATGTTACTGCTTTCAGTGCATAGGAAAGATATGAAAAATCATGATGGTAATTAGTAATATTGCAGACAGTTATTTTTAAAAACTGTCAATGATAACACATCACAAACGATTTTTTATTAGTCATCTATGATATATCAATATGTCAACATCACATATGGTTATTTTTAAAAATCGTATGTGAAACGTACATATCACAGACGGTTATTTAACCGTTATGCCATTATTGATCCATAAACTCAAATGACTCACAAAACCGTCTGTGATAACGTTTTTAAACCGTCTGTAATGCAGCTCCGGTCAGTGCCTACGACTACGGTGGTGAAAACAAAGTATTGGAAGAACTAAGTCGAACGAGGCGGAGAGTGTTTGGGGCAATTTTCCTTCCTTTTGTTCACTCTCAAACTACACAAGGATTATAGGTTATATATAGACACCAGACCCACACATGCCACTCACTACAACTTTTGCTATGCTACTCTGATCACGCCGTGCTGCTACAACGTTGACGCACGACCACCTCGCTCAACCGTCTGCCCATGCCACTTCGCTCAGCCGCCGACTGCTACTGCGACCATCATTTCACCAACCACGGTATGGCTTGCGTCACCCACGACGATCCGTGCTGACGTCTGTTACAGTTACTACCAATTGCGCTGACTACTTGAGAGACTGGCCGCACGACCTCAGCCACTGGCTTCAACTTCCGTTGTTCCTTGATCGCTTCTCTGATCTGAGCTTGACTTCGACTGCGGTGTTGTAGTTACGACTACTGCAGATACAGGCGCCATGATCCCGACGCTTACAACTACTGTACTAGTCGTTACAACCACACACAACATGGTCATAACGACCATACATAACCTGGTCGTAACCGATTGCGAACACCATTTGGTTGTAACGACCACACACACTAGTCGCTTCTGATCATACACAAACTGCGGTTGCTCTGACCACACACCGGTCGTCTGAGCACCGACCACTGTACTGTTGATCATGGTGCTACAACCACGACCATGGTCACCACGACTAAGACCTCATACAAGTGCCACGGCCATGACGCTGGTCGTTATGACCGCACAACGTGGTCATAACCGACCATAGACAACATTAGAGATGGCAATGGGTAAATACCCATCGGGTATTGCCATTCCATACCCGTACCCGCTAGGTGTAAATTTACCCGTCGGGTTACCCGTATCCGCACGCGGGTAGGAAAATTTACCCATACCCGTACCCGCGCGGGTATTACTACCCGACGGGTAACCCGTACCCGCAAGCATACCCGATTCAACATATAAGAATATCATCAATTTAGACATTCATTAATCATACATGCCAAGCACAAAAGCGTCTAATGATCAAAATTAGTACATCACATAAACATACTTGACATGACCATATCAACATATGACAAACAAATAAACAATCAACAATAAGTAGATAATAAAATTAACATTTGAGTGGGATGTCTAGTTGTCTAATGCGGGTATTCATTACCCGCGGGTAGGCGGGTATGGGTAGTATATACCCACACCCGCACCCGCCTACCCGTCGGGTAGAGGATTTCGCCCAATAACGTACCCATGGGTACATAAAATTTTCCATACCCGTCTCTTTATCGGGTAAAACCCATCGGGTATTCGGGTATCGGGTACCCATTGCCATCTCTAGACAACATGGTCGGTCACGACCATTCACACAAGCGCTACGACCACGGCACTACTCTGACCACAATCACTTTGACCATGCCTTCTCGCGTGTGATTTCGACCATGGCATCGACAATCACGTATAAATTATCAAGATTAATTCCAACACTAACCACTAGAAGTACGTGGGAAACGATCGGCACGGGTACCTGTCAAATTCTGGGCCTTAAATTTCAAGCTGACGAGAAACGGATTCAGAGAAGTTGATCAAATTTCTTGCTACCGAAGTGACCGATTGATTCCACTCGCAAGAAGCCAAGAAGGCAACGAAGCAACCATGAATGATCCTGGCGACGTCTATAGCTGCGGAAGTTTCTTGGGAGCCGCTCGTTTTGCATGGCCTGAAGAGTAATTAAGCGCTTCAATAAGTCGCGTCCCTGAGCTACAAGTTATCTGTGCTTTGTGCCCAAGAAAGAGGAAACGCTGAGGCAATAGGAGAGAGAAATTCTGAAGTTTGACGGGTGCAGTCTGCAGAGGTGCAGTTCCCTGCAAGAGCAATCAGTCAGCTTCGGCATGCATGGTCACTGCGTGTCCAGCCAGGAGGATATGCAGATAAGTTTTCGGATTGGATTGCGAAGAATCGATCAGTGAGGCAGGGTACGCGGTGGAGATTTAGTTGATACAGTCAAGGACAGGGGCGAGTGAGAATTGTCCTGTCAGTCACTCAGCAATTCGTCCCCAGATAAGCTTGCGAAGTTAATTATACTAGTTTCTGAGATGGTTCAATTAGGGCGTCCGCAATGGTAATAGCTAGTACTAGCTATATAGTCAGCTGACGTGGAGGTGAGAGACAAAAGCAAAGACTATTTTATACTGTTGGACCCACATGCTCATCTCTCATGTTCTTGGACTACGTGAAATAGATCAGCTATTTGCTCGTCGCTAGTGACTACTCTTTCTCCTACTTTTTTCTTGCCACATCAGATCTAGCTAACTAAATAGCCAGCTGTTGGAGACGCCTTTAGAGTGGCGCACGATGGCCCACACCGTACGAAGCGAGAGCACTGACTGACTAACTTTTCTTGAAAATAGGGCAGATTCTACCGTTAGAAAAAGAGAATAAAAGTGTAAAGCCGTGCTGTGTCACCACACCAGTTTACATAACAAGGTATTACATGTCATAAGATCGAGAGGAAAGGCAAAAAGAGACACAAGCCTAACGTGCGTAAGAAATTAACTCTAACGTCAAACAGAAGAGACATAAAGGACATAATGGGTCTATTTATATTGATTTCTGTTGATAGTTTTTTGCTACGACTGATACATAGTAGTGGCTAATAAATAGTAGTGGTTGATAGAAGCGGTTTATAAAAACTGGGACATTCGTATTGGCTTCGGTTTCTAGAAGCAGAAGTCAATATGAACAAGTCTATAGCTCTAGTGGAAAGCTTTCTTTCTTCTCTGGATGTAACAACTGACTGACTGGTTAGTTATATTAGCATTTAGCAACTGAGTCTGAACTCTGAAAGCGCGGACGTTTCCTATCTGATCAGTAATCCGCAAAGCACGGTTTTTCTTTTCAACATTCTGTAGGAGGCTGTGCCTGTCAGGCGACGGCAACCCTGTAGCCGTGGGAGAACGAAGGAACCCACCGCTATCCTACGAGCTTGTGTGCCGTTTCGGATGGGAGTGTTGTACGTACGCCAACAGTTGGCAGTCCAATCCTAGAAATCTAGATCATTTGCCTTCTCTGAAGATAATCAGCAAAGTCAAAATGCCACACCGATTTATAGGGCTGTGAACCTATGGAGTCGATTCGTCTAGTGGTCCCTGAATTTGAGCTTGATCCTCGCCCTAACAAAAAGAGAAATTAATTAAGATGGTATGGCTCTGAAATGCATGTATTAGGGAGAAAGCATGGTGTAAAAGCGCTAGTTAGATATCTATTATCTATTACTATTATAAAAAAAAGGAGTTGGTAGTTGTAGGTCCATTCTTCTCCAACCACTCTATTCACTCAACTTCTCACCATTCTTCACTTTCTAGCCGATCAAAGCAACTCTCTTCTGTAGCATGATTCTCTATATATTCAATAAGTTTCGTTACAACGTACGGATATATAACTAGTATTATGTTAGGCTACAATTTATAACTTTTAATTCGTAATTATTAAGAGAAGTTAAAAACAAAAAACCGCTAAATAACCAAGACGAACTGGCCAACCTCGCTCGGAACATTCTTCCGCTGCGGCGCTGCCGAAACGCGCGCGAAGCCGCGCGCGGCGAGAGACCGAGACGCTCGTGCAGCGCGGAAAAGTCCGTGTCGTCCGTTGCGACTTGGGTCGCACGGCTTCCGGTGCGTATGCGCTGATGCAAGGCGTCGCATCGCACGCCGCAAGGAGAAAAGTACGCTCGCGAGGAAGCGCCCTGGCGGGTCGTTGACAGGTGGGCCCCGCAAGGAGTGTTCGCGGTTGACTCCACTCACAGGGTAAGAGCTCCCGTACAGGAAATTATTTCGGAGATGTTTCGTGTGCCGTGATAGCGACGACGTTCTGCCTTAGCTCCCACGCCACAGCTCAACGGTGTCCTCTTGTTGGCTTCTTCCGTAATTTCTACTAGCCTCATAGGCGCGGCGCCACGCCGCGCCAGCCACCGTGTGTACCGAAGTAAAAGAGGCGATAATCCGTGAGGAATTTGAAATTTTTTTTGAAAAAATCGAGGACACATGTGTATTTTCGAAAAAGTCAAAGGTCTTTTTCGTAAAAAACCGAGGGCCTGTACGTAATAAATGGGAAAGTCAAAGGTTTTTTTCGTAAAAAACCGAGGGTCTGTACGTAATAAATGAGGACCCGTACGTAATTTAGAAAACTGCGGGGCGCTATCCTGCAAAAAATTTGGGTTAAAAAAACTGACAGGGACCTTTTCGCGAGGAAAAAGGACATTTACGTAATTTCCGGAAAACTGGAGGAAATGACCTCTCCCGGCCGTACAAAAATCCTCCCGCCACGCGGCCGACGGAGCGCACGCGCGGGCGGGAGCTGCGTGACGTGGATGCCCGGGGGGGCCGGAATCCCCCCAGGTTTAGTATCGGTATTATTCCGATACCTTGGAAAGTAGCATTCTGCGAAAAGAGACGAAGCAAAGAAAATCAAGGAAAGTTACCCCATGGATTTTCTAGGGAATATTAGCTCAATAATATTTGGAAGATGATGCCGATGTTACTATCCAACCCCAATAATTATAATTGAGGTGTTGCATAATTCAGGGAACCTGCTCGATATGTAATTTCATTACAGGCAAACGTGGTACTGTATTCACAAGGTGGATATACGTAAAAAAACATTACGCCATGAAGAATCATGTGAGAAGGTTCAGAATATTGTTGTGATGAATTATTATAAATTTTGTGGAATGATGAAATGATTTTGCAAAGATTGCATTTGATTTAGGCTGTCTTCTGGAAGTGTCAGGAAAATCAGAAATACCATAGATTTAAGTACGGTAGTTCCATTTAGCGGAAGTACCACAGATATAAGTGCAGAAGTACCACTTGGCGGAAGTACCGGGTTGAGTTCTAGTATATTTTTTCCAGAGAGCTCCAAGTGAGGTTTTCAGCGTGCGGAAATACCGGTTTGGGAGGGGGTAGTTCCGTATTTCGGAAGTACCAGCGTGTTAGGCGCAGTACTTTCAATCTTCCTAGAAAAACAGGGGTTTGGGGAATTGAGTCATATATTGAGTTGGGATGACCTGAGTCAATGGATTAAGATTGCATGATGCATGTCTTGACTAATGTAGGTCAAGTTGTGAAGACCATATGTCTGGAAACGATTTCTTTGGCTTTAGATGTGCAGGGTTGCTTGCAGTCAGCCATGGTCAATGGCGAGGATCGGGCCTTGGCTCATAGAGGAGTTGAGGCCCAGAATGATCGAGGATACCAGGTGGGACGATGAGCTCAAGCATGGCACGAGAAAGGCAGGAATGTTGAAGATGAGTTCGAACGGCGGGATGTCGTCGTGTAGCTTGCACGGGCCAAGTGAGCCGTGGTTCTGTGGAATCGGGATGGGAGAGACATGACGACACATAGCAGGCTAGTGGTGCACCTACAAGTAGCAAGCATAGAGATTGCTTGCAGTGGTTGGTGATGACCGGCTCAAAGAAGGGTATTTTGGTGTTTTGATCAAAATACCGAAAACCATATTGGATCAAAACCACAATGCATGAGCGATGCGTTGGAGAGCGGTTTACGTCAAGATGGAGCTGGTTGGATAAAGACTAAGGATTTAGCGGATGCACATTTATGTGCTTTGAAAAGCATGCCCTTTGTGTCGCAAGGTGGAGTGGCTGTAAAATCTACCTTCTCAAGTAATCAATACATCAATCATTTTGCACCTCTTGTGCCTCTCTTGTTTTTGACTGATGTACTTGATTTTTTTTGTTGGTTTTGATCTCTCTTTTTTCCCTCTTGTGATCTTGGTATGCAAAGAACATATAATCGATAGAGATAATTCTTAGGAATACATCTCCAACCATTTGGACACTTTGATAGTAAGATTCACAAGAAAATCCAGTTTTACTTGACTTTGGTCTCTTTGGTTCATCTCTTGATCCGAGGGTTGGGATTCTTCTAGGTTCTAGCTTGCTGTGTCATGTGGGAATACATCTAGAGCTATTTTGGCCATCTTCTACCCATGAGCAAGTTGTATTCACTATTTGGGGTTTTACCTCAGTTTTGGTGCAACTTTTTAACAAACAGAAAAATGTCACAACTTTGATCATGATTTTCATGATCGTTTGTTGGAATAGGTTCTTGATACCCTAGAGAAGGTCCTTGCAAAATTCATATTATTTGAATCTACGGTCCAAAGTTCTCGCGGTTTTCGTTTATGAAACCGTGCCGAAAACATTATTCACCTTGATTTACTGTAGCAGCGGAAGTATCGCAATTACTATAGCGGTGGTACCGTGGTTACTGTAGCAAGCGATAGTATCACAATTACAACGGCGGTAGTTCTAGTTTTACTGATTTTTCTTGGGTTTTAGTGTTTCGAATTGATAGTTTTTGAAGTGATCTTGCATTTTAATCTTTATAAATCTATAGCTATTGAAGTGAAGGATTTGTGAATACTTAGGAGAAAATTAGAAAACACTATTTACCCCCTCTGTTACTATATTCGGTCTTTCACGCCATTTAATTGCATATCTTTTTCTAAAGTTTTCCATTCATAAATTGTTAGAATTAATTTGTCCTGTTGATAAGATACCACGGCATGCACTTCTATTCGCAAAATTTACCATCAACATCTATACATCGTGACTCTTCATTTCCAGGTAAATGGTATAAAAATCTGGCATAACACACGTGCATCAGCGACATCTCCATCCAGGCTACTGCATGTGCATTTCCACAATTGGACAAGAAGCTAGGGGTTTAATTGAAAAGCCATGTCTCCGAACTTTCCCTCCTTTGACTCCTACCCTATTGGCCACTCACTCTATATATACATCAACCATCCTTCGATCTCCGCATCCAAATTCCAAAGAACCAAAAAATCTCCACATTTCCACACACAAACGCAAGATACCATGGGATCTAAGCTTTCTTGCAACCACCGAGGCGGCCTCGCCCAGCAGGCGCACCAGCCGATATCGCCGGCGCCGGCCAGGGTCATCGCCGCCGATGGTTCGCTGAAGGAGCTCCCGGTCTCTCCCCGCGTCGCCGTCGCCGACGTGCTCGGCGTCGACTCCGTGTCCTTCTTCGTGTGCAACTCCGACGCGCTTTACTTCAACGAGGACCCGCCGGCGCTGGCCCCCGGCGAGCTGCTCCGGCCGGGGCAGATATACTTCGTTCTCCCGGCGGCGATGCTCGGGAGGCCGCTGTCGAGCGCCGAGATGGCCGCGCTGGCCGTGCGCGCAAGCGTGGCGCTAGCGGCCAAGAAACCGCAGCGGCACGGGCGCCGCGGCGGCAGCAAGAAGAAGGTGCGCGTCATGCCGGTGCACGTGAATCGGGAAGACGGCGAGGACGTTTTGTTCAACGAGAAGCTTAACGAGCGGACGCTCGGGGAGTTCGCGGTGTCGCTGAGCCCGGCGAAGAGTGATGAGAAGCTCGCGGCGGCGGCGGAGCGGTCTCGGCTGAAGCGGGCTCTGAGCATCATTCAAGAGGATGCCGAGTGAAGCATTTCTCCAAGAGACAGATAGGTTTCTTTTTTTTTTTCCTTTTCGGAACCATTTTTGTGAGGCTTAAACCTAAAGCTTAAAATGGTTTAGTAGGGGGCAAAAGAGATTCTGGGAAAGAAGATGTACATAGTCTCCCTCTGTATATAATTCAGTAGTTGCAAAACTGCAAGAATGTTTAAAAAAACCTGATTCATTATTGTTTTTCCTGATGTATATTTTTCTGTCCTCGATTTTGTATTGTGTTGTAGTAGTGCAATTACGAATATCTTCACGGTCTAAAAATTTGAAGATTTTCACGTTATGTAGCCCGGAACTGACTAACATGATAATTAAGAACCAAATCAGCTAGTGCCAGATATCATTTTCCTCACGATCACATTTGCACCATGTATTAAATATTAGTCCGATAACATTGCAATAATTAATTAATAGCAAGAGAAAGTATATATGTGCCAACCACCGGTGGTTTCCTATCTGATCAGTAATCCGCAAAGTACGGTTTTTTTTCCCAACATTCTTTAGGAGGTTGTGCCTGTCAGGCGACGGCATCCATGTAGCCGTGGAAGAACGAAGGAACCCACCGCTATCCTACGAGCTTGTGTGCCGTTTCGGATGGGAGTGTTGTACATACGCCAACAGTTGGCAGTCCCTGGATTTGATCCCGATCCTCGCCCTAACAAAGAGAGAAATTAATTAAGATTGTACGGCTCTGAAATGCATATACTATGAGAAAGCACGGTGCAAAAACGCTAATTAGATATTTATTTTAGACTATAATTTATAACCTTTAACTAGTATTTAACCAGACCGAACGGGGCCGTTACCTCGCTCGGAACACTCTTCCGCTGAGGCGTTGCCGAAACGCGCGCGAAGCCGCGCGCGGCGAGAGGCCGAGACGCTTGTGCAGCGCGGAAAAGTCCGTGTCGTCCGTTGCGACTTGGGTCGCACGGCTTCCGGTGCGTATGCGCTGATGCAAGGCGTCGCACCACACGCCGCAGGGAGAAAAGTACGACAGGGAGGAAGCGCCCTGGAGGGTCGTTGACAGGTGGGCCCCGCAAGGAGTGTTTGCGGTTGACTCCACTCACCGGGGAAGCGCTCCCGTACAGGAAATATTCGGAGATGTTTCATGTGCCGTGAGCCCGTGATAGCGGCGACTTCTGCCTTGGCTCCCACGCCACGGTTCAACGCTATCCTCTTGGTGGCTTCTTCCGTAATTTATATTCCGGTACCTTGGAAAGTAGCATTCTGCGAAAAGAGACGAAGCAAAGAAAATCAAGGAAAGTTACCCCATGGATTTTCTAGGGAATATTAGCACAATAATATTTGGAAGATGACAAGTAAGGTGTCCACTTGTTAGGGGGATGCCGATGTTATTATCCAACCCCAATAATTATTATTGAGGTGTTGCATAATTCAGGGAACATGCTTGATATGTAATTTCATTACAGGCAAGCGTGGAACTGTATTCTGAAGGCGGATCTACGTAAAAAAAATGTTACGCCATGAAGGACCATATAAGAAGATCCAGAATACTGTTGTGGTAATCGTTGCGAGTTTTATGGAGTGGTGAAATGGTTTTTGCAAAGATTGCATTTCATTTGGGCTGTCTTCTGAAAGTGTCAGAAAAATCGGAAGTACTGCAGGTTTAAGTGCGGTAGTTCCGTTTTGGCGGAAGTATCGTATGTATAAGTGCAGAAGTGCCGCTTGGCGGAAGTACCTGGTTGAGTTGCGGTATGTTTTTTCTAGACAGCTCCAAGTGAGGTCTTCAGCGTGCGGAAATACTGATTTGAGAGACGGTAGTTCCGTATTTCGGAAGTACCGGCGTGTTAGGCGCGGTACTTTCGAACTTCCCAGAAAAACATGGGTTTGGAGAATTGAGTTGAGATGACCTGGGTCAATAGATTAATTATAAGGGTGATCGGTTGGGCTTCAGCTTTTAGCTTCCGGCTTATTTTTTACTATTCATAAATTCCGTGTTTTCTGAACTTTTGGCTTTTTGTTGAGTTTTTTTGCCGGTTCTTTTTTTCCCGTATTTATTTGTATTATATGTAATGGGCTAACATATTTTTTATATTTTTTTAAATTTAATTATACTAAATAAGTCTCTGTCAGCTACAGTGTTTTTTTCAGCCAGCTACAGTGCTTTTCAGCCATAAGCCACCAAAAATAAGCCCAAATGATCACCACGTAAGAATGCATGATACATGTTTTGACTAATGTAGGTTAAATTGTGAAGACCATGTGTCTGGAAACGATTTCTTTGACTCTGAATGTGTAGGGTCGCTTGCAGTCAACCATGATCAATAATGAGGATCGGAGCTAGGCTCATAGATGAGTTGAGGTGCAGAACTATCGAGGATGCCAGGTGAGACGGTGAGCTCAAATATGGCACGAGAAAGACAAGAATATTAAAGACGAGTTCGAACATGTAAGAGATGGAGATAATTCTTAGGAATACATTTCCACACATCTAGATACTTTAATAGCAAGATTCACATGAAAACCCGGTTTTACTTGACTTTGGCCTCTCTGGTCCATCTCTTAATCCGAAGATTTTTGGCTGGGATTCTTCTATATTCTAGGTTGCTGTGACATGTGTGAATACATCTAGAGTCATCTTGGCCATCTTCTACCCACGAGCAAGTTGTATTCACCGTTTGAGGTTTTGGTTCGGTTTTGGTACAACCTTCCAACAAACAGAAAAATTTCACAATTTTGATCATGATTTTCACGATCGTTTATTGGAATAGGTTTTTGATACCCTAGAGAAGGTCCCTGCAAAATTTCATTTCATTTGAATCTACAGGTCAAAAGTTCTCGTGATTTTCGTTTTTTAAACTGTGCTAAAAATATTATTCACCCTGATTTTACTGCAGCAGCAAAAGTACCGCAATTACTGTAACAGTAGTACCCTAGTTACTGTGGCAAGCGATAGTACCGCAATTACAACGGCGGTAGTTCCGATTTTGCTGATTTTTCTTGGGTTTTAGTGTTTCGAATTGATAGTTTTTGAAGTGATCTTGCATTTTAATCTTTATAAATCTATAGCTATTGAAGTGAAGGATTTGTGAATACTTAGGAGAAAATTAGAAAACACTATTTACCCCCTCTGTTACTATATTCGGTCTTTCACGCCATTTAATTGCATATCTTTTTCTAAAGTTTTCCATTCATAAATGGTTAGAATTAATTTGTCCTGTTGATAAGATACCACGGCATGCACTTCTATTCGCAAAATTTATCATCAACATCTATACATCGTGACTCTTCATTTCCAGGTAAATGGTATAAAAATCTGGCATAACACACGTGCATCAGCGACATCTCCATCCAGGCTACTGCATGTGCATTTCCACAATTGGACAAGAAGCTAGGGGTTTAATTGAAAAGCCATGTCTCCGAACTTTCCCTCCTTTGACTCCTACCCTATTGGCCACTCACTCTATATATACATCAACCATCCTTCGATCTCCGCATCCAAATTCCAAAGAACCAAAAAATCTCCACATTTCCACACACAAACGCAAGATACCATGGGATCGAAGCTTTCTTGCAACCACCGAGGCGGCCTCGCGCAGCAGGCGCACCAGCCGATATCGCCGGCGCCGGCCAGGGTCATCGCCGCCGATGGTTCGCTGAAGGAGCTCCCGGTCTCTCCCCGCGTCGCCGTCGCCGACGTGCTCGGCGTCGACTCCGCGTCCTTCTTCGTGTGCAACTCCGACGCGCTTTACTTCAACGAGGACCCGCCGGCGCTGGCTCCCGGCGAGCTGCTCCGGCCGGGGCAGATATACTTCGTGCTCCCGGCGGCGATGCTCGGGAGGCCGCTGTCGAGCGCCGAGATGGCCGCGCTGGCCGTGCGCGCAAGCGTGGCGCTAGCGGCCAAGAAACCGCAGCGGCACGGGCGCCGCGGCGGCAGCAAGAAGAAGGTGCGCGTCATGCCGGTGCACGTGAATCGGGAAGACGGCGATGACGTTTTGTTCAACGAGAAGTTTAACGAGCGGACGCTCGGGGAGTTCTCGGTGTCGCTGAGCCCGGCGAAGAGTGATGAGAAGCTCGCGGCGGCGGTGGAGCGGTCTCGGCTGAAGCGGGCGCTGAGCATCATTCAAGGGATGCCGAGTGAAGCATTTCTCCAAGAGACAGATAGGTTTCTTGTTTTTTTTCCTTTTCGGAACCATTTTTGTGAGGCTTAAACCTAAAGCTTAAAATGGTTTAGTAGGGGGAAATAGAGATTCTGGGAAAGAAGATGTATATGGTCTCCCTCTGTATATAATTCAGTAGTTGCAAAACTGCAAGAATGTTTAAAAAAAGCTGATTCATTGTTGGTTTTCCTGATGTATATATATTTTTCTGTCTTCGATTTTGTATTGTGTTGTAGTAGTGCAATTACGAATATCTTCACGGTCTAAAAATTTGAAGATTTTCACGTTATGTAGCTCGGAACTGACTAAAACGATAATTAAAGAACCAAATCAGCTAGTGCCAGATGTCATTTTCCTCACGATCACATTTGCACCATGTTTTTTTAGATAAAGGAACAACGTCCGGTCTCAGCAATCAAGTTTTGAAAGCTTACAACCGTAAACAAAAGGACCCTGCAGCACCTTAGGCCGCCAAATCGACACCGACACAAAACTAAAAGCTCAAGACAAAACACCACACAAAAGAGCTCCTAAGCAGCCCCTTCGAACTGAATTCTTCTCCTGAAGTTCCGGCCTGCCCTGCTGAAAACTTCCATCCCTATGACCTCCAGCCTGTGACAACCTTTCATTAGACTGTCTTTCACTTCCTCTTTAGATAGTATCGCCCAGCTTCTGAGCCAATACGTCCCCCTGAAAATCACCTGCAAAAAGGAGTTAGGTTTTGATCTTTGAAAGACCACATCATTCCTACTCAACCACAGTGCTCAGCAAATGGCAGTTGTTCCAATTAAAATTCTCTTCCTCAAGCTAGCAGGAAAGCTCCTAAGCCATGAGCCAAACAAATGAGCTATGCTCCTTGGAGCTTGAATGCCAAACGAGATGTAAATCACTTTCCAAATCATGCATGCCATCTTACACTTAAGAAAGAGATGCTGAATGTTCTCTTCTTCATTACAGAAACAACATTTAGTGCACCCTTTCCACTTTCTTTTAACAAGATTGTCCTTGGTTAAGATGACTCCTTTCTTTAAGTACCACAAAAAAACTTTAATCTTAAGAGGTATCTTTAATTTCCAGGTTAGACAATCAGAATGAACTCCTACTGTTTTCATGATATCCATGTACATGGACTGAACTGTGAAAGGTTTTTTGCTCACTGTCCAAATAAATTTATCACTGCCTCCATTATTAAGCTGAACTAGTAAAACACTTCCTACCAACTTCATCCATTTGGACAGATTTGTCCCTACTAACGCCCTTCTAAAAGAGACGCTGAGAGGTGTAGTACTTAGTACTTTGTCCACCGTTGCATTCTTTTTCCTAACTATATTGTACAATGAAGGGTATTTGCTCATTAAAGGCTCATTTCCTGTCCATAGGTCCTCCCAGAACCTAGTCTGACTTCCCCCATGGACCAAGAACCGCCCTCTTTCCAAAACTTGACTTTTAACCTCCATTAACCCCGTCCAAAACTGCGAATCCCCCTTTCTCTTTTCTACCTGTGATAAAGTTCTGTTTTTCAGATATTTTTTCCTGAGGATATCTTGCCACAGCCCATCCTCATTCCACAATTTAATCAACCATTTACTCAACAGACACTTGTTTTGTACCTCGAGATTCAAGATCCCTAACCCCCCTACACTTTTGGGACTGCAAAGAATGCACCATTTTGCTAGTCTATATTTTTTCTTGTGTTCATCGCATTGC
Organism: Dendrocalamus latiflorus; assembly: GCA_017311315.1. NCBI lineage: Eukaryota > Viridiplantae > Streptophyta > Magnoliopsida > Poales > Poaceae > Dendrocalamus > Dendrocalamus latiflorus. The sequence continues at coordinate 44,885,545 of CM029609.1, forward strand.
CAAAAAAATCTCGATCTATAATAGTCTAGTTTCTTGAGGACACCTTTAGGTATCCTGAAGAATGACATCAAGAACATTGGCAAGCTAGAAAGCACAGAGTTAATTAGTACAAGTCTTCCCCCAACTGACAAAACTTTGCCCTTCCAACTACTTAGCTTTTTCTGAAATCTTTCCTCAATTACACTCCAATCCTTGTTCGAGATCTTTCGTGGACTCATTGGGATGCCTAGGTACTTGAATGGCATAGCACCTTCCTTACATCCAAATAACGATGTGTACTCATCGACCTTCCCTTTAGCCTCCCCGAAATAGAACAATTCACTTTTATGGAAGTTAATCTTAAGACCCGATAACTTCTCAAAAGCACATAGTACTAATTTTAAGTTAGCAGCCTGCTCTAGATTGTCTTCCAAAAAGAGAATTGTATCGTCGGCGTATTGAAGGATAGAGAGTCCACCTTCTACTAAGTGAGGCACTAGGCCCCTGAAATGTCCCTGTTTCACAGATCTCTCAATCAGGACCGTCAACATGTCAGCTATCAAGTTGAAAAGCACTGGTGAAAGAGGATCGCCTTATCTTAACCCCTTCCTTGTTTGGAAAAAGTGACCCATCTCATCATTTACTTTCACACACACGCTTCCTCCCGTTACAATATGTTCAATCCAGCGATTCCAACGGAGAGAGAAACCTTTCATTCTTAAAACCTGTTTTAGAAATGCCCAATTAACCTTATCATAAGCTTTCTCGAAATCAAGTTTGAGAATGATGCCATTATGTTTTTTCCTCTTTAGCTCATGCACCGTTTCATGTAAAATGACTACGCCCTCCAGGATGTATCGTCCTGGTAAAAAAGCTGACTGGGATGGTCTAATCACTTTACTTGATACCAGCGACAATCTATTAGCTATCACTTTGGTGAAGATTTTGAAGCTTACATTCAACATACAAATGGGTCGGTACTGTTGGACTTTTTTAACCTCTTTCTGCTTTGGAATTAAAGATATAATCCCGAAATTAAGACTAAAAAGGGGAAGGTCCCCGTTGTGGAATTCTCTGAACATGGCCCTTAGGTCATCTTTAATAAGACTCCAGAAGACTTGATAAAACTCAGCCGGAAACCCATCTGGACCTGGTGCTTTATTATGTTTCATCTGAAAAATCGCGTCCCTCAATTCCTTTTCCGTGAATTCCATAGTCATGCTTTCGTTTTCCCCATCCGAAACTTGTGGTATATCCTCTGTCATTGATTCCGTCAAGGATAAATTATTCCTATCTGGCTGACCGAAGAGACCCTTGTAGTATGTTGTAATGTATTTTTTTAAATTTTCGTCTCCCTCAATTATCCCCTCCTCCTGTTCAAGCCGGGAAATTCTAGTTTTCCTTCGCTTGCCATTTGCTACTAACTGGAAATATTTTGTGTTATTATCTCCTTGTAAGATCTCGGTGGTTTTGGCCCTTTGGAACCACTTTATTTCCTCCTCCCTTAGAAAGACAGCTAACCTCTCTTTAACACTTTGCTTAAGGTCTAATTCTTGTTGACTTAGCAACTGGACCTCTGCTTTTTTATCTAGTTCCTCGGCTTTTCTCATTAGCTCTTGTTTCTCTTTTTTGTATGCTCCCTTCATATTTTTTTCCCACCCTCTCAGAAATTGCCTTAGTCTTCTGATTTTATTTTGCCATCTTTTTAAAGGAGTAATGCCTCTGTTCTCCTTTCTCCAAACTTTTGATACTAGCTCAAAAAACCCCTCCCTGAGGAGCCAACCAAGTTCAAATTTAAAGTGAGGTTGGTTTTTCCTCTTAGATTTTTCCCCTGTGTTTAACAGGAGTGGGGTGTGATCTGAGATGTCTCTACTCAAGGCATCCACTGTGGCCAAGGGAAACTTCTGTTCCCACTCAGTGCTCACTAGTACTCTGTCCAATTTTTCATAGGTTGGATTTTGCAGAGAATTTGCCCAAGTAAACTTTCGACCCGACATTTCTATTTCTCTGAGATCAAGGCCATCAATAATTGCATTAAACAAGAATGGCCATCTCTCGTAAAATCTATCATTATTTTTTTCGCTAGCATTTCTAATGATATTGAAATCACCTCCGACACAAAGAGGAAGCTTCTCTTTGCTGCAAGTATGTACTAATTCTATTAGGAAATTTTCTTTGAACTCTGGTTGAGCTGCCTCGTAAACAGCTACCAGGATCCACTGGAAGCCATCCTTTTTATTTCTTAGTCTAAACTTCACATAGAAATCTCCTTCTTCAATACTGCCAATATCCATATCACCTAGATTGATACCCAAAAGAATTCCCCCCCGATCTACCATTCGGTGCCGTCCAATGCCATAAAAAGTTTTTCCCTCCGCTAAAATTATTTAACATTGATAGGGAAAAATCTTTTTTGCATGTTTCCAAAAGAGCGATAAAGTCTAAGCTTTGCTCCTTGGATATGTCCGCTAGAAACCGCGATTTAGCCAAGTCACTAAGACCTCTGCTATTCCAAAAAATTCCTTTCATTTGATACCACTTGCTGTTTTTTTTGTTTGTGCCTATTCACCCGACAAGTCTTTTTTAAACATGGCTTAGCATGTGACTTGTACTTTCTGTTTGCAGCCTTTTTCTCACTACTTAGGTGAAAGCTGTCTTCATCAAAGATTTCCTCCAACAATTCTCCGCACATGTTTTTTAAAGCATCTGATTCTAAAAAATCAATTGTCTCCCCTTCACTGTCACTCTCCTGCCAAGACTGACTATCTTCCACCCCTTCTGTACCCTCCCCCCCTTTAATTTCTATTCCTCCTAGCAGGTTACCAGCTCCCCCAAACAAATCAACAGAAGAAGCACAACTAATTCCTATCTGCTGCCAATTATTTAAAACATTAAAATCATGCATAGTAGAAATTGGATTTGACAAAGGCATACCTCCCAAGTTCTCCAGATTCTTCCTTGCCACCCTCTCTTCCGCTCTTACCAAGGTGTGTTCATCTTTAGACCGCACCAACCTTGGGCTAGAGCGAGAAGGCGACGTGATCACCTCTGGGATCAAAGCCGCTTCCATCTTCCCACCCACTTCCTTGTCAACCTCCATCCGCACTGCAACCGTCGTCCTAATTTCAGCATTCCTTGCAGCAGCTGCAGCTCTTTCCCCTTCCACAAAGCTCCCAACTTCTCTGTCCTCCTCAACAGATTTCGAGACTTCCTCCCCCTCCTTCATCACTTTGTCAGTTATTTCATTCAGCACTTGACCGACTGAAATATCCAGAATTTCCCCAGCCTTCTTTCTTAGGAATATTTGGAATTCCTCCTCAGTCATGTTTTGCACTTTCTCCTTAAGAGTGTTGTAGCAAGAAGTATTTAGAGGTGCACAGCCCTCCTTTTTCTCCCCCTCGCTGTCACTCTTGAGTCTCTTTGGATCCCTCTCATGCTTGTCCTCCTCCTGAAAATCCTGTCCACCTTCCCCCTCACCGTCCTCCCCCTCACCTCCTCCGCTCCACTCAAAAATCGTCTCCTCACCGCGTTCATCCACTCCAACCTTTTCAACCTCAAATTCCAACTCAAAATAGTGATCGCCAATGACCACATCTAGATGAGCAGGAATAAGCATGGGATTAAGTACTGCGATAAAAATTCGTCCAAAATCATTTTTCCTTGTTGTTTCCAAGTCCACAGATTGGGTTGAGCCTAGCATTGAACCAACAGCCCATAGATTCAGAAATTCTCTCAACGACTTCCTGATCCCAAACACCTTTACCCATACTTTTGGCAACAGGAACCCCGTCTCCTTTTCGTGCCACATCTGAAACCTGATCCTTACTCCCACCGGAATGCCAGCCCCTACCACATCAGCCCCTCCAAATGCCACTGCCCTCAGCAACTCAATCTTGGACGGGAACTTCGTGATGAATGCGTTCTCTTCATGCTCAATGAGTTCCCACACCCATTTTCCTGGGAAAATTCTCCCCAGCTGCTCCTGCACTTCTTCCTTTGATAAAGTCCCTCCTTCCACTGTGATCAGCGCCATCTTCGTCTCCTTCTTCGCTCTAGGCAAAGGAGGGTGCGGGATGTGGTAGAACCCTAACCCGTGCACTGCGTATCCCACAGCATGCGCCACTGGCCGAGGCAACTTCAACACCGGGCACTTGAAATTCACATGATCGTGTCTGTCACAGATCACGCAATAGATTTCAGTCATGCAATTTGCTGCTGAATGTCCCTTCCTGGTGCAACGTGCGCATTTGATCCCTACTGTCTTCTCCCCTCCTTCAACTTCCTCTCCATTTGCGCCTTCAGTCATCACAACATCTTCTTCCACTACACTGCTTTGTTGTGTCAACAAACCTTCCTCAGACTTCCCCCCACTGAGATTGACTCCCCCCGTTGCACGGCCTTCTCCCTTCTAGGCTTCTGACTTCTTCACCTGTTGTCTTTGCTGCGCACCAACCACCTGCTGCTTCCCATGCTGGTTGAACCCTGTTCCAGTCCGCTGCCAACCCCGACCACCATACCCTCTGCCAGCACCTGCCCCTCTCCCTGGTGCCATACCTCGCCCGCGGCCAGCAAAATTTCTGCCCCCACCATAGCCTCCATTGCCAAATCTTCCAGCTCCCTGCTGAAATTCAAAGTTCTCCTCCCTTCTTCTCCCTCCTTGATGACCTCCAAAACCCTCAACGCCCCTAGGACGCTGCTGATCCCCTCTTGGCCTTCCTTCCTGACGCATCTCCCTCTCTCTTCGCTCACCAAAGACTTGCGCCCTCCCTTCTCCCCACTGCCTTCCTACCATTGGGGATGTGGTGGAAGAACCGGTGTGCCGCTCGCGCGCGACTCCAGGCGTCTCACTTAAAGAACACCCACGGTTCTCCCACCTGAGTCGAGGCGTTTTCGTTTTTACTTGATATCGAGACACAAAACCGGACGGTCTCCCAGCTCTCTTAAAGAGCCTTCCTAATCCCGCCGCACAGTTAAATTCCCCGTGGGTCCCAACTTTTACCGAGACATTAATCCCAGTTTGTTGTGGGCCCACCTGATTCTGGATTTTGATTTTCGAATTTGAGATTGCCGTCGAGCTCAGTGTCTTCCCCAGCGCCGGCGACTCTACGGCCACCACTTCTCGCTGCTGGAGGTCCACCAGGTCCGACAGTTGAAATGGCCTGCCAGAACCTCCTTTTGATCGAGTACCTCTCACCCATATATCCCCTAGTGATAATGGAGTTGAAGATCTCTTTGGTGGTAAAGGGCCTTTCCACGCCTGCTTCTTCATCAGATGTCGTTCAGCAACAGCATCAACAATTCGCCGTGCCAACGTTCTTGGTTGCCTGAACTGTCCTGGACCGCGCTCCGAAGAGCCAAAGGTAGGAGAAGTAATCTCCGATGCCAGTACCTCCGCCCGCTTGACTTCATCCACCGAGAAACCTGCAAGAAGCGCATCATTAAGAAACCTACCGTCTCCTCCCGATTCCGGCGATGATTTGTCATTGATCCCCTCCTCATCATCTGAACTCTCGTCGGAGAGGGCCCAGAAACGCGAGCCTCCTCCTGCCCACGCCGCCTTTGGCTCCGATGGCGACACCAAGACTGGCGCCGAGAGCCTGCGCTGACGGTCGGAATTGCTCTCCGGCGAGGTCATCTCTCCATGACTAGATGGCCGCCTGTTTGACATACATAGTACGCACAAGAAGAGAAGTTACTCAGGAGAAGCAAAGCTCTGATGTGGTAGAGAGGCTCTGAGGCTTGATTTTAGAAGAAGAGGGAGACTAGAGACTTGTTTGATTTTAGAAGAAGAGGGAGACTAGAGAAGTTACTCAGGAGAAGCAAAGCTCTTGATTTGCACCATGTATTAAATATTAGTCCGATAACATTGCAATAATTAATTAACAGCAAGAGAGTATACATCTGCCAACCACCGGTGGTTTTCTGTCTGATCAGTAATCCGCAAAGTATGGTTTTTTTTCAACATTCTTTAGGAGGCTGTGCCTGTCAGGCGACGGCAACCCTGGAGCCGTGGAAGAACGAAGGAACCCACCGCTATCCTACGAGCTTGTGTGTCGTTTCGAATGGGAGTGTTGTACGTGCGCCAACAGTTGGCAGTCCAATCCTAGAAAACTAGATCACTTGCCTTCTCTGAAGATGCTCAACAGAGTCAACATGGCACACCGATTTATAGGGCTGTGAACCTATAGGAGTTGATACGTCTAGTGGTCTCTGGATTTGATCCTGATCCTCGCCCTAACAAAAAGAGAAATTAATTAAGATGGTACGGCTCCGAAATACATATACTAGCGAGAAAGCACGGTGTAAAAGCGCTAATTAGATATGTTATTTTAGACTATAATTTATAACTTTAAACTAGTATTTGTTCGGAGAAGTCAAAAACAAAAAACCGCTAAATAACCAAACGAACTGGCCAACCTCGCTCGGAACATTCTTCCGCTCCGGCGCTGCGCGCGGCGAGAGACCGAGACGCTCGACGTCGACGGGCCGCAGCGCGGAAAAGTCCGTGTCGTCCGTTGCGACTTGGGTCGCACGGCTTCCGGTGCGTATGCGCTGATTAGGGCTGGACGAAAAACTCGAAGCTCGTTAGCTCGCTCGGCTCGTGGCTGGCTCGGCTCGGCTCGGCTCGTTAGGATAACGAGCCGAGCCGAGCTAAGATTTTAGCTCGTTAGCTATAACGAGCCAACTCGAGCCAGCTCGCGAGCCGCTCACGAGCCAAACGAGCCATGCTTCCAGGAATTTAGATATGCATATGCTGCTTCCATGGACCTAATTTGTACTCTATTGCATGTGTTAATGTGTAAATTTGTACTCTATTGTACCCAAACGAGCCATGCATGTGTTAATTTGTACTCTATTGTACCCAAACGAGCCAAACGAGCCTAACGAGCCAAACGAGCCAAACGAGCCAAACTTCCATGGATGAATATATGATGGAGATATTTTTTGGCCCTGGCTCACGAGCCAAACGAGCTAACTCGAGCTTTTTGTCGAGCCGAGCCGAGCTGGTTTTTTAGCTCGTTAGTTATAACGAGCCAGCTCGAGCCAGCTCGTTATCCTACCGAGCCAGACCGAGCCGAGCCGAGCCGAGCCAGCTCGATATCCAGCCCTGCGCTGATGCAAGGCGTCGCACCACACGCCGCAAGGAGAAAAGTACGATAGGGAGGAAGCGCCCTGGCGGGTCGTTGACAGGTGGGCCCCGCGAGGAGTGTTTGCGGTTGACTCCACTCACAGGTGAAGAGCTCCCGTACAGGAAATATTCGGAGATTTTTTCGTGTGCCGTGATAGCGACTGATGTTCTGCCTTAGCTCCCACGCCACAGCTCAACGGTATCCTCTTGTTGGCTTCTTCCATAATTTCTACTAAGCCTCGTAGGCGCAGCGCCACGCCGCGTCAGTCACTGTGTGTACCGAAGTGAAAGAGGCGATAATTCGTGAGGAGTTTTTTTTAAAAAAATCAAAAAAAAATGGAGGGCACAGTGTATTTTCAAAAAAGTCGAAGGTCTTTTTCGTAAAAAATCGAGGGCCTGTACGTAATAAACGAGGACCCGTACGTAATTTAGAAACCACGGGGCGCTATCCTGCAAAGTGGAGGGGCTTGAAAAAAACTGGTAGAGACCTTTTCGCGAGAACCAAGGACCTTTACGTAAATTTGGAAAAACGCGGGGACTTTTTCGCAAAACTGCTCCCCCGACCGTACGCGAATTTTGCCGCCACGCGCCGGCCGAGGGAGCGCTGGGGGCGACGTGGCCGCCCTCTCCTCGCGCGAACTCCCCCGTGCATAATAGGGGGAGTATTCCGATACCTTGGAAAGTAGCATTCTGTGAAAAGAGACGAAACAAAGAAAAGCAAGGAAAGTTACCCCATGGATTTTCGAGGGAATTAATCTCAATAATATTTGGAGGATGACAAGTAAGGTGTCCACTTGTTAGGAAGCAAGGAAGGGTATTTTGGTGTTTTGATCAAAATACCGAAAACCATATTGAATCAAAACCGCAGCGCATGGACGATGCATTAAAGAGCGGTTTAGGTCAAGGTGTAGCTGGTTGGATCAAGACTAAGGATTTAGCGGATGCACACTTATGCGTTGGAAAGCATGCTCTTTGTCCCGCAATGTGTAGTGGCTGTAAAATCTACCTTCTCAAGTAAGCAATACATCAATTGTTTTGCGTTTCTCGTGCCTCCCTTGTTTTTGACTAATGTACTTGATTTTTGGTTGGTTTTGATCCCTCCTATTTTCCTCTTGTGATCTTGCTATGTCAAGAACGTGTAAGAAATAAAGATAATTCTTAGGAATACATTTTCACCCATCTAGACACTTTGATGGCAAGATTCACAAAAAAAATCCCGGTTTTACTTGACTTGGCCTCTTTGATCCATCTCTTGATAGCTCTGTAACTATTAAAGTGAAGGATTTATGAATATTTGCGGGAAATTTAGAACGCACTATTCACCACCTCTGTTACTATATTTGGTCTTTCACGCCATTTAATTGCATGTCTTTTTCTAAAGTTTTCCATTCATAAATTGTTAGAATTAATTTGTCCTGTTGATAAGTACCACAGCATGCACTTCTATTCGCAAAATTTGTCAACATCTATACATCATTACTCTTCATTTCCAGGTAAATGGTATAAAAATTTGGCATGACAGACGTGCATCAGCTACATCTCCATCCAAGCTACTGCATGTGGATTTCCACAATTGGACAAGAAGCTAGGGGTTTAATTGAAAAGCTATGTCTCCGAACTTTCCCTCCTCTGACTCCTACCCTATTGGCCACTCACTCTATCTATACATCAACCATCCTTCGGTCTCCGCATCCAAATTCCAAAGAACTAAAAAATCTCAACACTTCCACACACAAATACAAGATTCCATGGGATCGAAGCTTTCTTGCAACCACCGAGGCGGCCTCGTGCTGTCGTGCAGCAGGCGCACCAGCCGACATCGCCGGCGCCGGCCAGGGTTATCGCCGCCGATGGTTCGCTGAAGGAGCTCCCGGCCTCTCCCCGCGTCGCCGTCGCCGACGTGCTCGGCGTCGACTCCGCGTCCTTCTTCGTGTGCAACTCCGACGCGCTTTACCTCAACGAGGACCCGCCGGCGCTGGCTCCCGGCGAGCTGCTCCGGCCGGGGCAGATATACTTCGTGCTCCCGGCGGCGATGCTCGGGAGGCCGCTGTCGAGCGCCGAGATGGCCACGCTGGCCGTGCGCGCAAGCGTGGCGCTAGCGGCCAAGAAACCGCAGCGGCGCGGGAGCCGCCGCGGCGGCAGCAGCAAGAAGCAGGTGCGTGTCATGCCGGTGCACGTGAATCGGGAAGACGGCGAGGACGTTTGGTTCAACGAGAAGTTTAACGAGCGGACGCTCGGGGAGTTCGCGGTGTCGCTGAGCCCGGCGAAGAGTGATGAGAAGCTCGCGGTCTCGGCTGAAGCGGGCTCTGAGCGTTATTCAATAGGATGCCGAGTGAAGCATTTCTCCAAGAGAGAGATAGGTTTCTTTTTTTTTCCTTTTCGGGACCATTTTTGTGAGGCTTAAACCTAAAGCTTAAAATGGTTTAGTAGGGGGCAAAAGAGATTCGGGGAAAGAAGTTGTATATGGTCTCCCTCTGTATATAATTCAGTAGTTGCAAAACTGCAGGAATGTTTAAAAAACCTGATTCATTGTTGTTTTTCCTGATGTATATTTTTCTGTCTTCGATTTTGTATTGTGTTGTGGTAGTGCAAGTATGAAGATCTTCACGGTCTAAAAATTTGAAGATTTTCACGTTATGTAGCCCGGAACTGACTAACAGGATGGGTGTATATATATATCACCTGGATGTTTTATTCCTAACAATCATCCAAATTTTGGGCCGTTGGATTAGAGATCCAACGGCCTCTTATTTTTGGAGGGGGGATATTTTTTTTGGAGGGGGAGATTGTTTTTTTAGGGTGTGTTGTTATTTTGTCTCTTGAATAAATATCTTTCGTATTAATCACCAAATATATGACTTGTTCATGAAACTTTTTATTCATATTTTAATATTATTTAAAATTATCTCTGATCTTATATAATTATATAGGACAATTATGATTTATAGATCAGAACATGTATTGATTGATGACTATGTTTCATGAATCACAGATATGTGGATATCAAATCAATAATGTAGATACATATTAGAGAATACGGTGTTGGATTGATATATTATAAAACAATATGAGAATTGTTATATTTTTAAGTGTCATCAGTTAGTCTTATATATAGTATATGTAAGATCCTAAGACCTAATATCGTTATATTTTCTACATGTGTAATAGTTTATTTAGGAATTGTCAAACACTATTCCGTAACCGGGTAGTCATAAAAGTATCTTTCGGATCTACTTTGAAACATGCGGAGGAATATAAGCAATCAAGATGAAATTTACCCTTTGTATATAATGGGAGAGATATGGGCCTATTTTTTTCAGCTTCTAAAAATTGTTTTTCGGCTTTGTACAGTAACTAACTTTTAAACGGAGTATCTTTTCAAGATAAGATATACTAGTTAATTGTAGTATATACTGTACCGACTTCATTTATATCGGCAAAAACCGCAGATGAGTTTCGGTTACTCTGTAATCTCTCGCACGAACAGCTCAAAAGCCACAAGCCACAGCCAAAAGACATAAGCTTCAGCTAAAAATAACATGCTCTGGACTCCTCGATGTAGTTGGATTAAGGAAGTGTGTGGTTTTGCTAAATGTGATCGAGTAGTTAAATATAACTGAGTAATCCACTATAAGTTCGAACTATTAGAGGATGGCAGTTCAATCTAGTATTGTGCAACAAAAGGATCGGTACATGAGCACTATATAAGTTTGTTCGATATGATCTTTATGCATATTTAAGAGTTTCTATGTCCTGCTAGGAACCGCTACCGACTTGTGGATCGGAAAGAAATTTTCAGGCCACGCCCGAATATACATGAACCTACGAATTTACACACTTAACGGGTTGAAACACATCAGTTCAGATTGGATCAGTTACTAATAGGCCAAATGGATTTCACATCTTATTGGGCCCCTAACGTAGAGTTCCACCGAGAGACTATATTAAAAGAGGCATGGCGCTAAGGGATATATCTCGTACATACCCACTAAAACTCTGGCCACCATCTTTTACAGGCCCTGCCAATATGCGCTGGTGCTAGCTCACTAGCTCATAGTGTTCCTCTATGGGCGTGTGAATTTCAGTAGAAGCGCTACCGTGAGTACGACGTTGATCGAGACGATCGTGAGGAGATAGTTGGCTCATGGAGATCGACTACTGCCACTATACTGACATACGTTATGTTGAACTGGACTACTTCAACTTTTCTTATGCTGCACTGTGTATATAGTGGTAATGATTCATGATCTTTTACACTCTGACCCTGATACTACGTACGTAGGAGCATGATAAGGTGGAACCATGTCAACTGGTGGATCATACCTTAATTATAATATTTAGAATCATGATTTTAGATATACGAGATTCTCGTGTGATATATCATGCGATTCCATCACACTATTTCTATCCTGTCAACACAAAACAATACTACCTAAGATCGTGATTCTAACAATGTTGTGTGTGAATTGATTAATGGATTCCACTAGACACAGAGGAGTTCAAGCGAGCTATACATACAATTGCAATACGAGTACATTGCCTACTTTTTCTTAGCGGCTTAGGCTATTTTTAGTTCGGATTAAGAAGAGGATTAGAGGCTTACATACCAAACCACCGGTGGTTGGCAGACATATACTACTTTCTCTTGCTGTTAATTAATTATTGCAATGTTATCGGACTAATATTTAATACATGGTGCAAATATGATCGTGAGGAAAATGACATCTGGCACTAGCTGATTTGGTTCTTAATTATCCTGTTGGGTATTGATAAACATCATCCGGATGTTTTCTTTCTAACTATCATCCAGATTTGTGACCGTTGGATTAGAGATCCAACGGTCATGAATTCTCCCCGCCCCCTCCAAAAAAACAATCTCCCTCTCCAAAGATCATAAATATAAAAATAATATAATCATCTCTATAATTACATCTAGAGCATATCACTGACGGATCATACATACGTAAGCCGATCAAACTGTTCAACAGTTGGAAGTTTCACAGCAATTTCCAGACTCTCGGATCTTATTCCAAGTTCGTTCGTCAATCGTACCGGAAGGAAGGCAACGAAACGGTCGCAATTCCGCCGAATCCTTAGGAGGGAGCATTCTCGAAAGCAGCTTGCATGGCCTCAAATCAACCAGCAGGGAAAGTCACTGCCCAAGAAACACCGATCGATGGGCGATGAGGATGACAGAAATGTCAATGTAAGAAGCAGAGAGGAAGCTGTTACGATCAAGGACAGCGGTAAGCAATGACAAGTGCCACTGATTCGCTTATATATCAGTCATTGACTCTTGGCAGTTAACTACGTCCCCGGATCGTCTCTCGGTGTAATGCTTGTTCGACAGTACGTGATCGAGGTGAGTGTTGAATAATTTAGCACGTTTATCGTGGTTGAAAGTCATAAGTCATAGCTCATAGTCAAAGTCGTAGAGTACCGTTGTAGTCGTAAATTTACTGTAGCGGTCATAGAGTATTGTAGCAGTCGTATAGTTACTGTGTAGTCGTAGAGCTATTGGTCATAAGTCGTAATCGTAGTGCTGTGGTCATAGTCGTAGCGGCTGTGGTTGAAAAGTTGTTGTATCAGTCGAAAGTGCTCGACTATTGCTCAGTCCATGTGAGAGCACGTTCTCTGCTTTGTTAGCGTTGTGCGCGTCATGGCCTGGGTCCATGGGATCGTGCAGGTAGTAGCGTGTAATAAGGGCGGCTTAACCACCAGAGTTAGATTAGGATTTCCTTTAAATAGCAGTCTAATACAACAGAAAACGCTGCCAGATTTCCAGCGGTACAAAAACTCTTGTGTTCTTGCTCTGTTCTCCCAACTTTGTGTGTGTTCGAGTGTAAGCTTAGGCGTATTGATTGGGCGAAGTTCCTGACATTTGGTATCAGAGTCAAGGAACGATGATCCACGATGAAGCTAGGTGATTCCGCATCACCGTGGTGCTCTTAGTCTTCATCGCCACGTCCCAGAGGCCATGCCAAGGGCAGCGATGGTGCTCTAGTGGTACAAAGGGTGGTGAAGGAGGTCGAGGGACTATGGTGATTGGGCTTTGATGATGAAGTTCATGCTCTAGGTGCACGGGCTCTGGGACGCCATTAACACCGCAGGGCTGAATTCCAGGAGGACAAGATGGCACTGGAGGCCACCCTATGCACCGTTCCATCGGAGAATCCATGCTTGTCGTCAAGGCAACCGCTAAGGAGGCAAGGGATACCCTGAAGACCATGCACATCGGCTTTGATCGAGTGCGCAAGGCCAATGCTCAAAAGCTCCGAGCATTGTATTCCATGACGGGGAGTCTGTTGACAACTTCGCGTTGTGGCTCACCGTGCTGGTAAACCAACTTAGCACTCTCAGCGACCCAGAGCCATCGCACAAGGTTGTCGAGAAGTACCTGCGTGTTACCCCGTAGGTTCTCCCAAATTGCCCTGTCAATTGAAACTCTACTTGATGTCTCAACTCTCTCGATGGAGAAGGTGACTGGGAGATTGAAGGCGATGGAAGATCATGTAGACCTAGCGCCTGTCGCCGGAGTTAGCGGGAAGCTGCTCATGGAGGAGGAGTGGTTTGCGTGGATGAGGTAGCGGCAGCAGGGGGAGGGATCCCTTGGCAGCTCCAAATTTGGCAACCACCGACATAAGCCGCCGACGGGCTTCAATCTCGAAGGTCTGGTGACGAACGTGACTTCTCGAAGGACAAGTGCCGCAACTGCGGCAAAATGGGTCATTGGGCCAAGGATTGCCGCAGTCGGCAAAAGCGGGCCGAGGCTCATCTGATGCAAGACGATGACGATAAGGCTACACTCCTGATGGCCAGGGCTGAGTCCTCAACGTAGCAAGCCACCATCCCTACGACTACTCAAAGTGGCTTCGACCATGGCTTCAATCGCGCCTTCGACCACTGCTTCGACTACTCGTTCGACAATGGCTTCGACCGCTTCTTTGACCATGGATTCGACCACTCATCCCCATCGCTGCGAACAAGCCCCTTTGACCGGTCGAGGTGGAGGTCTTCACACAGCTAGATCAGGAGAAGGCGTGTGACAACGGGCTTTGGAACCTCGATACCAGAGCGACCAACCACATGACCGGCTCTTGCAAGGTATTCTCTGGGCTGATCTCCAAGGTGGTCGACACAGTGATGTTCAGCGATGGATCCATCGTCAACATCGAGGGGCGCGGGATGATCCTTTTCGCGTGCAAATCTAGGGAACATTGCACCCTTATGGGGGTGTACTGTATTCCCCAGCTCACCACCAAACTCATCAGCGTCAGGCAGCTTACTGAGACGAGCTACCGAGTGCTGATTGACGGCGGGATCCTCAGAATACGCAATGAACAGCAGCGTCTATTAGTGAAAGTCAGGCACTCACCTAGCCGACTGTACCCACTCCGACTCAAGATCGTGCAATCGATGTGCCTATCGGCAAGGAGCTCGGAGGAGGCGTGGCAGTGGCATGCAAAGTATGGTCATCTGAATTTCCAGGCTTTGCGCATGCTCGCATAGCGTGCACATGGTACAAGAGCTACCATTGATTGATCAGGTGGATCAAGTCTGCGACAGCTGCCTCGCTAGTAAACAACAGCGGGATCCTTTCCTGGAGTAGGGAAAGGACCGTGTGTGTGATGTTCTCGACCTCATCCACGGTGATCTCTACGAGCCGATTATGCCAACGATGCCAAGCGGCAATAGCTACTTCTTGCTGCTTGTGGACGACATGAGCCACTACATGTGGCTCAGTCTTCTTGTGAGCAAGGACAAAGCTCCAGCGTCAATCAAGCGCTTTCAGGACATAGGAGGTGGAGTCAGGGTGCAAGCTCAAGGTGCTCCGAACTGACCGCAGTGGGGAATTCATGTTGGTAAAATTCAGTGACTACTGCGCTGAGCGCGATGTGCAGCGGCAACTCATGGCCCCTTATTTCCCGTAGTAGAATGGGGTCGTTGAGAGCCGCAACTAGACGGTGGTCGCCATGGCGCGCAGCATGATGAAGGCGAAGGGCTCCCCGGGAGGTTCTGGGGTGAAGTTGTCTCCACCGCCGTCTTCATCCTCAACCGTGCGCTGACTCGAAGTGTTAACGGGAATACGCTGTATGAGGCTTGGCATGGCAAGCGGCCGGTGGTGCACTTCCTTCGCACCTTCAGTTGTGTAGCGCATGTCAGGAATACGAAGCTGCACATGAGGAATCTAGATGATCGGAGCTCGTCAATGATCTTCGTCAGGTACAAGTCCAGGTCCAAGGTGTAGCACGTGTACAATCCTATCACCCAACGTGTCACGTAACCCGTGACACCATCTTTGATGAAACAGCGCAGTGGGACTAGAGCGCTCATGGTGAGGAAGGTATGATGAGCAAACTGGAGCCTTTCACCGTGGAGTATATTGTCGAGTATGAACCAGGGACGGCATGGGCCATTGGCACAGATGGAGATCAGGGATTGATGGAAATAATCTTGACTCATGCTAATTATGTTGAGTGTGGTCGAAGGCATGGTCAAAGCTGCAGTTGAAGGCGTGGTCGAAACAACAATCGTGGCCATGGTCAAAGTATATGTGGTCGTAGCAGTCGATTTGTACGTAGTCATAGAAGCCATGATTGTAGCCACAGTCGGAAGTCGTAAGTCATGGTTAGAAGTGATTGTGGCCAAGTCACTGTAGCAGTCATGTGCACTGTAGCAGTTGTATGCACTGTAGAAGACGTGTGTACTGTAGCAGTCGTACATACTGTAGTAGTCGTGTGTACTATAGCAGTCTTAAGAGTACTGTAGCAGGAAGTAGTCGTAAGTTGTAGAGGGACTCAGAGTCGTTGGCGTAGTCGAGAAGCCATAGTCGAAGTTGCGCGTCCGAATAACGACTGAGTCAATGAATTATATCACGGAGTTAGTGGTGTAGTTAATAGCTGCATGCATGTAATGGAAGCATTAGAGTGTCTATGTACATCCTTGTATACAGTTTGTTAAGCATCAAGTTGAATAGAAGAAAAAGAGACCCAGCTGAGTTCAGTCTCGCTAAACAAGTGTTATTTGTATGTTCTTCCTGTGTCCATCTCGTTCACCGTGAAAGCGTGTGTCCACAGGAAGATTGAATGTGTGCTTCCTGGGTTGAGTTCCAACACTTGGTATCAGAGCTTGGTGAATGCCCAAAATCATGCCGAGAAGTATGGAGATCGTCAATCTGATGGTGTCAGCAACGGTGAGCACACTGGTGAAGGAGAGTTCTGCAGTGTCGCTTCACTAGCATATGCTCACGAGAAGCAACTACATGATGAGGGCGATGAAGATGAAGGTGTATATGAAGGCCCAACGTGTATCGGACACCATCGAGCCCGGCGACGCCGACATGCACAAGGATTAGATGGCATTGACGACCATCTATCAAGGTGTCCTTGAGGACACGCTCTTACTGCTAGCTGAAAAAGAGACGGTCAAAGCTGTATGGGAGGCGTTGAAGACCATGCACATGGGAGCTGTGCGCATGAGGGAAGCCAAGGTGCAGACCCTCAAGTCAGAGTTCGAAGTGCTATGCATGACGGAGTCAGAGTCGATCGATGACTTTGCCATCCAGTTGACAACAATCGTTAAAAAATTCGAGAGCTTGGTGACAAGATGGAGGAGAGCTACATGGTAAGAAAATTTCTTCTTGTAGTCCCCGCCAAGTTTCTACCAGTACTTTCCCCAATCGAATAGTTTGGTGACCTCAAGACAATGACGATTGAAGAGTTGATCAGCTGCTTGAAGGCACATGAAGAATAGTGGGGTATATCATGGTGTAGGCACAGGGGATCAACACCTGCTATTGACAAGGAGCAAGTGGGAGGCCTGATTTAAGAAGAGCAATGGTTTCGGCAAGAAGACGAGCACCTTTGATAAGGCGAAGGTACACTGCTACAACTGCAAGGAGTATAGGCATTTTGTAAAGGAGTGCCACGAGCAAAGTAGGAGGTGGCTCTTCTTGCTCAAGTGGGTGCAAAGGACGAGCCAGCATTGCTTTAAAGCCAATAAGGAGTCTTCATCATTTTTTTTCTTTCCTACATGTAGTTGAGTCCGTGTACGAGTATTAGTGCACGATTACATTTTTTTTGAGTCGTTTGTGTATATGGCACAGTAGGAGTGTTGCATGTGTCATTTTGTTTGGTCGTACATGTAAGAGACATGTTACATACGTGTGCATAGTCGTGTCATGGTCATGCACGTAGGTGAGTTAGTGCATGATGCATGTGAGTGTGTGTGAGTTCTGGTAGTTGTGTCTAAGATCTCATTTGTGTAAGCTCTGATGAGAGTCTCCATCACTGTCATGTGTCACTGGTGAAAGACAATTGGAGCTGAGGAAGTGGTCGAAGTCATTGGCGAGGTGTGTCACCAGCGATGAAGATCTGAAAGACGTCAGCAAGTTATGTCACTGGCAGCATGGTCAGCAAGAAGAAAGCAAAACTCCTTGGAGATGCGTCAGGAGATCGGACTTCGTCTTGTGAAGTTTAACAAGTCAAGATTAGTTCCAACAGGGATCGCCACACATGCCTGCTAGTGTGGGCATGGGCAATACCGTGGTACCAGGCACAATGGAGTTCACCTCACCGCCAACAAACCCGGGAAGGGCACTTGATGCTGACCACGACGACGCACCACTTCGGTATCACACCATCCACAATGTCATCGAGCTGGCCTCACCCTGGGGTTTCGCACCATGCGACCTCGACTTTGCTGGGCTACTCTTCACTATTGCTGATGAGCCAGCATCCTTTGGCGAAGCAAAGCAGCTCGAGTGTTGGCGCAAGGCAATGCTCGAGGAGATGAAGTCGATCGAGGACAACAACACTTGGGAGCTCGTCGATCTCCCCGTTGGCCACCTACCCATTAGGCTTAGGTGGGTCTACAGGATGAAGCGCGACGAACACGGTGCCATCACCAAGTACAAGGCACGGCTGGTCACGAAGGGCTATGTATAGCAGGCTGATGTCGACTTTGAGGAAGTGTTCACTCCCATGGCGCGCATGGAGTCAGTCTGGTTGTTGCTTGCTATGGTGGCACACGAGGGGTGGCAAGTCCATCACATGAACGTTAAAGTCTGCGTTCCTCAATGGTGACCTGACGGAGGAGGTGTATATGGCCCAACCGCCTGGGTTCGTCGTTGACAACAATGAGCGCAAGGTACTTCGGCTTCGAAAGACACTCTACAGCTTTCACCAAGCACCTAAAGCATGGAACGCCAAGCTCGATGTCGGCCTGTCAACACTGGGGCTTCACAAGAGTGTCTTCGAGCATGCTGTGTACACACGCGGGGATATAGCACATCGGCTGATCATTATAGTGTACGTCGTTGACCTGACCATCACCAGCACTAAAGTTGTCGACTTTTGTGCGTTCAAGGCTGAGATGAAGAAAATGTTTCGAATGAGCAACCTTGGGTTGCTCTCCTACTACCTCGCCATCGAAATGAGCCCAGGCGGAGTGGCATCTCTTTGTGCCAATCGGCCTATGGGCTCAAGGTGCTCGAGAAGTACAGCATGGAGGATTGCAACATCTATCAAGCACTGATGGAAACTCACTTGAAGCTGAGCAAAATGAGTTCCTGCCACTGGTAGATGCCACCCAGTACCGGAGCATTATCACTAGCCGGTATTTCGTGAACACACGGCCGGATATAGCCTATGAGGTGGACTACGCAAACCGGTTCATGGAGGAACCAGACGAGGACCACCTGGTCATGGTCAAGCACATACTGTGCTACATCGCCGGAACGCGCAACCACGATGTCTACTATATGAGGAAGAGAGACGGTCGGCCACTGCTATTGGGATTTAGTGACAACGACATGGCCGGCGACGTCTTCAACTGGAGTACTCTTCTTCCTCGAAAGCAACCCCATCGCCTGGTAGTCGCAAAAGCAGAGGGTGGTGGCATTGTCATCCTGCGAGGCGGAGTACATCACCGCGATGACTGCGGCGTGGTAAGGCATCTGGCTAACTCAGCTGATGGGTGAACTTCTTTGCTCAGAGCCTAGAGCACCAGTGCTCAAGGTGGACAATAAGTCTGCCATTGCTTTAACCAATAATCTTGTCTTCTACGACCAGAGCAAACACATCGACACTCACTTTCACTTCATCCGGGAGTGTGTTGATGGAGGGAAGATCATCCTCGAGCATGCTCGCACAGGGAGCAGCTCGCAGACATTCTCACGAAGCTGCTCAGGCGTGTCAAGTTCCAAGACCAGCGCGCAAGGATTAGCATCGTCGAGACCACAGGAGAACGCGGAAAGGATTGGGGGGAGAATGTTGACTAATCTAGCTCGTTCACCATGGTCGAAAGTCGTAGCTCATGGGCGAAGTTGTACATTACCATTGCAATTGTAGATTTACTGTGGCGGTCGTAGAGTACTGTAGAAGTCGTGGAGTTACTATGTAGTCATAGAGCCACTGGTCATAATTCATAGTCATAGTGACCGTGGTCATAGCAGCTGTGGTCGAAGAGTTGTTGTAACAGTCAAAAGTGCTCGACGCGTGCTCAATCCACGCGAGAGCACGTTCTTTGTGCGTGTCATAGCCTATGACCATGGGATCGTGCAGGTAGTGGCGTATAATAAGAGTGGCTTAACCACCATCCACCGGAGTTAGGCTAGGATTTTCTTTAAATAACAGCCTAATACAACAGAAAACGCTACCAGATTTCTAGCAGCAAAAAAATTCTTGTATTTTTGCTCTGTTCTTTTACCTTCATGTGTGTTCATATATGAGATCAGACGTGTTGATCGGCCGAAGTTCCTGAGAGTGAGATCGATGGATCGCTGGTCAATTAGAGCGGCGCACAGTGGCCCTCCATGTCGCAACTTCTGCTAAGATTGCTACTGATGAGGGCTTCATCTGGCCATGCTACTGATGAAGGCTTCATCTGGCCCGACGCCATGTAGTTACCTACCTCGTCTCCATCGTCGTCGTCGTTAAGAAATCTCCGAATAGATAAAGAGTATTTGTCTTTGAAATGTGCATCAAGCTCGATGCGGATCGATGCTATATCTAGAATTAAAACAGTTGAAATGCACTGCTGAAATTCTCATTACAATATGATTTAAGGTAGCAGATGAGTCTGAAAGAGAACGCCAGGTAGGTCATTGGGTTGGTTGTGTCGATAGTGAAATCAGCTGCATTTTTCTCTCCCCGACATTCTATGTGGAATTGCGTGTGCCTGACGAGTGCTCAAGGAAACTTGTACCAGCCGATAATCAACTAAAAATTGGGATTATCGAAAATATTGAAGCACCTGGTAGAACTTTGTATCGGTTGAAATTTTTTGGTTTTGCATGGTTTTCATCAAATACAAAGGAAATTCGTAACCATTTATAATCATATGCTTGTGTACGTAGCCAGGTGGTAAGGCCTCTGTGCCTGCTTTTTTTTTTCATTTTTTCGATTGAACTTCAAAAAAATTCAGATTTTGATTTGAAAATTCTGACCAAAATTATTCGAAATTTTTCTAAAATCAGAAATATCGCTAATTTTAGACCCCTCAGGTAAAATTTTAATTTCGGTTTTGAAAACCCTGCGGACGACGACTCGGCTCGGGCGGAGAAGGTTGAAAAATCCACGTCTTAATTGTGTACCGGTCAGGCTGAAATGCACTGAACTATTGATTAGTATATCGTACATCAGTTTTTTTTATCGAAAAGGCAGAAGACCTGCCGTAAATTAAATGAGAGAAGAAGTAAATATTACAAGCAGGACCTCAGACCGAGAGTCTGAGGGGGGGGGCCTCAACGTAAGGAAAGGAGAGCAACAAAAAGAAAGAAACCCCTCCTCTAAAAGCCCCTAAAGAACTTAACCGACCCCTATCTCTTCTCTTGCCGAAACGACTGAATACACTTGTCTGCTACCTATTACTACTTGATTTGCCACTGATTCCTCCGAGAGAAAAGAGTTATCGAAAATTCTTCTATTCCTCTCTCTCCATACATTCCACCACGTTTGAACGAGGGCCCCAATGTATCTCCTTTTGATAGTTTTTGGCCTAATTTTTGTGAAGGCCTTCCACCATCCCGAGAGGGTGTTGTAATTTTGTCCAACTGGAGAATCTCTCAAATTCAAGAGCTCTGTCACTTTGCTCCAAACTGCCATAGAAAAGGTGCAGTCTTTTGCTAGGTGACAAGGGTTTTCTCCGTGCTGAGAGCAGAGAGCGCACAAAGGGTTGCATGGCCAATTCCTTTTGAGGAGGTTATCAGCAGTTAAAATTTTCTGATGCAGAAGAACCCATCCAAAAGATTTAGCTTTTTGCTCGGCATAACCTTTCCACAGGTGATTAAGGGTTGGTTTTGGGATTACACCACTAAACTGAATTGAGTAGGCAGATCGCGCCGAATACTCTCCATTTGCTGTCCATCTCCAAAGAATAGTATCATCCCTATCCTCTAGGGTGTAATGAATCAGACTACCCGCTAGCCAAATCAGCTGCGAGATCTGATTAGCATCCGAAATTATCCCAATACAGCTTAACCAATGATGGTGTCGCATGGCATCTTGAACCGAGATACTTCTTTTTCGAGAAATCTTAAAAAGATCAGGGGCCATTGATTGCAAGCTCTGATTGCCCAGCCATTTATCATTCCAGAAACTTGTCTTAGCTCCATTTCCAATGGTGATAATTGTGCTCGCTAAGAAAAGAGATAAGTCCTCTTTGTTGCACGGCAGCTCCATGAAGGTCCAGGGCCGAGTGGGATCTGTCCATCTAAGCCACAACCACCTTAAGCGAAGAGCTCGGGCAAATCTTTGTAGGTCAAGAATTCCCAGTCCACCTAGTGAGCGTGGCTTACAGACCGTGGCCCAATTAACTAGACAGTGACCGCCATTTACATGCTCAGGCTCTTTACCTTTCCATAGAAAAGCTCGTCGAAATCGGTCTATTTTCTTTGACAACCACTTGGGTGCAGACAGCACTGTCAAGAAATAAGTAGGTATAGAAGAAAGAACATATTTTACCAAGGTTTCTCTACCAGGCATGGTTAGAAACTTTCCTTTCCACCTCGGCAATCTGTTTCCAACCTTATCAATTAGGGGTTGGCAGTCAAGCTTCCTCAAATTCCGGAAATGTAAAGGGAGCCCAAGGTAAGTACATGGAAAAGTGCTTGTTGGTCCTTGGAAGCATTGCCGAGCCGAATCAATCAGTTCACTTGAGCATGCTATTGGATAGACCTCTGTTTTTTCCAAGTTTGTGAACAGTCCGGAAGCTCTTCCAAAGACCTCTAGGATTGCTTTGAAAGCTTCTAAATTGTTCTGTTCAGGCTTTAAGAAGACTGCCACATCGTCCGCGTGCATCGAGACTCGAAAAGGGAGGTGCTGTCTTGACAGGGGAGCAAGAACTCCATCTTCCTCAGCTCTGGCAATTAGTTTTTGCAAAGGTTCCATGGCTAAAATAAAGAGCAAGGGGGAGAGAGGGTCTCCTTGCCTTACTCCTCTAGCGTGCAAGAAAGATTCACAAGAGAAGCCATTTATTAGAATGCTCGAAGATGACGAGCAAAGAAGGTTCGCAATCCAATTCCTCCAAGTGATACCAAAGCCAAAGTTCTGTAGAACCTCAATTAAGAAAGGCCAACTTACCGAGTCAAAAGCTTTTGCCACGTCTAGCTTGAGGAAAAGGCTTGGGATCTTCTTTCTATGAAGAAGCTGAAGCACCTGTTTTGTGTAAAGGAAATTCTCATGTATAGATCGCTTTTTAATGAAAGCATTTTGGTTCTTGGAAATTAATCTATCCATCACCGTTGCTAGTCTCAAGGCCAAAAGTTTAGATATGATCTTTGAGAAACTGTGGATGAGGCTGATTGGCCTAAACTGCTCAGGTCGGCAAGCGTCCAACTTCTTATGCAGAAGGAAAATTTTGGCAGTATTTAGCAGCTCTAGGTGTTCAGTCTGAAAATCCATGAAAGCTTTGGTAGCCTCGAACAGATCTACCTTAATAATATTCCATGCTTTTCGATAAAAACCCCCAATAAATCCATCAGGACCAGGCGCTTTCTCAACCGGCATGTTAAATATCACGCACTTCAATTCCTCTTCAGTGATGGGTCGCTCCAAATCGTCCATGTCCTCCATCCCTAATCTCGGCAAATCCAACTGCTCCCAATTTAGGGAGGAAGAACGGTTGAAGGCAGTGCCTATTTTTTTGACAAAGAAATCTGTCATTTGGAGCAACTTCTCTTCAATGGAGAAAACGGGTCCATTTTCAGAATGCAAGAACTCAATGAAGTTCTTTCTTTTCCTGCCATTTGCCCTGAGATGAAAATATTTTGTGTTTGCATCACCCTCTTTTATCCAAGACAGTCTAGCCCTTTGTCTTATACGGATTCTATTCAAGGTCGCAATCCCAAGAACTTTTACCTTAATGTCTCGAAGAAAGGCTATCTCATCTGAAGAAAGATTTCTCTCCTCTTGTGCGGTTTCTAGTCTTTGGATGACTTCATTTGCCAGAGCTAACTGCAAGCGCAAGTCACCAACTGCATTTTTATTCCACCGAATGAGGGACTTTGCTAGACGTTCTAGTTTAGCATGGAAGCGTAATAAAGGCTTAGTTGTGTTAGTCAGCTTCTCCTAGCTGCGTTGGACCTTTTCAAGAAAATCTGGGCGCTTAAGCCAAAACGACTCAAAACAGAAACCCTGGACTGGCCTCTCTTCTATATCCCCTCTCAAGAACAGGGCGCAATGATCTGAATTTGCTGAAGATAAGGCAACCATGTGAGAGTGGGAAAACATTAGGTCCCAATCCGTGGAGCTAAAAGCTCTATCAATTTTTGTCATCGTTTGCAATTCAGGGCCTCCTCGCCAAGTGTACCTCTGCCCATTTAATGGCAGTTCCTTGAGATGCAGTCTGTCAATACACCCTTTGAACCGGGACATCATCCTTCTATTCAAGTTAGCATTATTTTTATCACTGGCCAAGTAAATCAAGTTAAAGTCTCCAATAACCAGCCACTCAGCCAGCACATTCTGTTGAATAGATGCTAGCTCGTGCAGAAAAATGATTTTATCTTCTTCCGACTGCGGACCATACACCACTGTTATCGACCAAGTTAATCCTTCACCTCTCATTTTAATATTTGCTGATAGGGAGAACTGTCCCATGGAGACATTAGCTAGTTCAAAGAAGTTATCATCACAAGCTAGAATAATCCCACCTCTAGAGCCTAGAGCTGGCAGCGCTGCAAAGTGAAGGGAGAATCGTTGTCCAAGACATTGAGAAATGATTTGACTATTGACCACAGCTAATTTGGTTTCCTGAAGACAGGCAATCGTAGGCTTGATTAACTCTACCATTTCTCTTAAACAATCCTTCTTAGCTCCTGCATTTAGACCACGAACATTCCAGCTCAAAACATTACAGGTTGCTTGAGACATTAAGAACTTGGGGGGACAACTAAGAGATAAATTTCTGGATGCAGACCCTGGATGGTGGTCTGAAAAGAACATCATTCAAGCGTACAACAGCAAGACACAAACACACACTTCTTGGAGGCACTGCAGATTTTGAAGCAAACGGCAGGACACAAAATACACTTCTTGGAGGATCTGCAGATTTTGAAGCGAAGATTGAGGAAACTAAGGACACACCACACTAAAGCACCTTGGGAACTCTTAAAAACGGAGGAGAAGAGAGCCATCATTCTATGGTGACACAACACTACAACGTCATTTTCTGGACTGAGCCAATTAAGCCGAGTTTACTGCGGTCTTCTTCTTGTTTGGGCGAATCTTCGGAAGCTTGCACCCTCCCTTGTCTATGATGTCCTTTAGCTTCTGCAACTCAGCAACTGGCAGAGGTTTCTTGAAATGCTGAAAATAAAGATTTTTGGCTAAATCATCAAAAGAGCTATCATTTGGCAGGAAACCAAGATGTTTAGCTAATATTTCTTGAGCTAAAAGCTCCATAGGGACACCCTGCCTAGACTTGTTTGCAATGCGCACACTACGGCGAGAAACTGGAGTCACCTGTGCTGTTGCAACACGGCGTCGCGATGGCTCGCCCTGCAGGATGGGAGTTGTTGCCAGCTTGGTGATTTTTTGCAGGAAGGATCCTAGTTTGTCTTTAGCCTGTGCTGGGAGTTCTGGGCGCATCTCCTCCTGTCCTCCAAGCTGCCGGGGTGCTAGTAGCTCCAGCAACATTGGGTCTGTACGGCTACCCTCCACCCACTCGTCGCTGTTATGAGTACCCTGCAGCAGCAACACCGGGTCGACATGGGAATCTTCCATTTGGTCATCTAAAATCAACGTAGCAGCTGCATCTCCATCTGGATTTTGATTGCTGCTAACGGGGAGTGACTTACAAGAGAGTTCACATGGAGGGGTAGGAGTCGCACTTACAGCAGTCACAAGGAGAGCTTTCCTGCCCCGGGTCATTTCTACGGATGGTGGAGAGCGCCGAGATCCCTGAGCCTCCCTGCTGAGTTGCCTTCCACGACGATCGCCCGCAGAGCGCTGCTCGCCCCTATTACGCGGCTCGGCGCTTCTGCGACGCAAGCCTCCATTGATGCGGTTCCAAATGGAGCGACTGCGATGGCGCTCCCTACTTGCATCCCCCCAGTCATCTCCGTCGTCTGGGCGGCGATACTGAGAAGGCCTCAGGTGGCAGGGCGATGGGGGGGTCTCTGGGGAGCTCCACCCATTGAACCATCCATCACACCGTAGCTCCACTCGAAGCGTCTGGTGTGTTGAAGATCATCCCTATCAGACTCCCCACTGAAGAAATTCAAGTCTTCCAGAATGTCCAAATGGACTAGCACCTCATAGGTGAATCCCTTCTTGAACTCAGTGGGCTGCTCCCGGCGCAGCGACATTTCTGGCAGGGGGGTCTGTCATGGGAGGAGCTTCCACATCAGCTTCAGTGACAGTCAGCCATACCTTCTTGGGGATCGAGTTTGGATTAGCAGTCCAAACCCAAGCATCAAAGGTGCGGTTGTAGTGTCTTCGTCGGGAGTACTCCTCCACATAGTGGACGGAGCAGCTTCTGCCCAACAGACGGGTTGTCACCTCCTCTGTCCTAGCATGCATCGGGACGCCTTCAAGACAAAGGCGAGCATGGTAGCGCAGGACCGTAGCATGGGCGTGGCGCAGTTCATCCCACTACCTGAAATGGTAGATGCGTCCTCCAGGGGCCTCCAAACTTCCCCAGCCGAGGGCCGCATCCCGATCCCGTTGATGCAAGAACGTGACAAAGAAGTCTTCTGGAAGGAATTTGGTAACTTGCACATCCCTGCGTCTCAGACGGAAAGCCGAGCAAATATCATCAGCGAAGGTGCTGGGCTCCACCCTGCCAACTTGATTGCCGACCACCCATGCTACCACCGATCGAGAGGAGAAGTGATCCCGCAGGCGATCAATCTCCCCCGTGGCAGTCACTACACATTGGTCCTCCTCAGGGCGCGCCCAGGGGTCCCCCGGAGCATCCATGCTCACAACACGACCTGGTCGGGAAGTAGGTGGTGGACACAAAGGAGGAAAGTGTTCTTTACACTCCAGAGGCTGGGAAAACTGAATACGTTTGAAGACAGAATTCCTGGCTGTGGCAACATCTTTATAGCAGCTTGCAGTGCTTCGACTTGCCATTGAATTTGGTTGTTGGGGGGCAATTAAGGTTGGGCAACCTACTGCTGCATGACCAGTACCCCTACATCTCCAACATCGAAATGGATCCCTGCAATCTTTCACTTTATGATCTCTGCCTAAACACCTAAAGCATTTTCCATTCATCTTTTGCCAGAAAATTTGCTTCTTTTGAAATGCTGAAGCAATCTGTTGTCCATTTGAGCCCATGCTCTTCAGATTTTGTGGAGGAGACTTCTTCCTCCACCAGCGCGGAGGCTTGACTTCAATCCATCGAGCTTCACCTCCATCGGCTAACGGGAGTTGCCGGAGATCTGAATTGGCTTGAGATTGTGTCATTTCCCCTAAGATCAGATTCTTCGAAGCATCGAGTCTCTGAACTTTGAAGCTACAACCAAACTTCGTTTCCTCTTTGCTCAAGCCCTGTGTAGGCATCACTGCGGAAGAATTTATTGCATTGAGCTGCCTCTGTGGCTGAGCACTAGAATGGTGAGACAAATCTTGACCCGTCACGGTCCGCAAAATCTGCGACTGACAAAATCTCTCACTGCGCAATCTGCTGGAGGGAATGCGATGCGAAAGGGCCAGATCTTTCTCCATACCTTGTAGATCTTCTGCTGATGCAACCTGGAAAGCCTTTTCTGCCGGAGGGGAGAAATTCTGAACTTCCATTGAAGGCGCCATCACATCCGGGGCACTACCTGGCGAGTCTTCAAGGCCTTCATCATCCGAGCTCCACGATAGACTAACAACCGCATTAATGCAGGGCGAGGCTTCATCGGGCCCCTCTGGGAGGCTAGGTTCCACCGATTTGGGGATGGGACTAGGGTCTAAGGATTTTGCGGAGGTAGGGTTTGGGTGTTTCTCAGGGAAGGAGCGAGGTGGGCGAGGGGTGGATGTCGAGGGTGGTTGGGGAGCAAGGTGGGCTGCAGGGGAGAGGAGATCTGTGAACGCCGGTAGCAGAGTACTCGCCAGCGGAAGGATTGGGGAGGCATCGCCGGGGGGGTCGCCTCTCCGGTGGGGGGGCATGGCTAGCTTCCTTTCCTATTAATATTTGAGTGCTCTAGTTTCTATCGTACATCAGTTCATTAGATAAGTCTGCAGCAGCTAGCTTATTCAGGAAACTAAAGTGCGTTAATTTGTACAAATCTACGTACATGCAAGCCGCTAGCTGTTCCAAAATTTCGGTATACGACTGATCGTAAACTCACCACCCATGCATCCATCTGATCAGGCAGGGCATGCATGCGATTAGTAGTTGCTTGTGCTGTCTGCAAGTCTGTCAGGTTCACTGGCAAGTAAATATAGACGAGCAAGCCTTTTTTTTTTTAGCTACCACTTATAGCTTTTGGCTGCGTCTTATGACTTTTAGGCTGTTTGTACAAGAGATTTCAGAGTAACAAAACTCACATACGGTTTTTGCCGATATAAATGAAATTAGTAAAGTATGTACTATAATTGACTAGTAGATCTTATCTTAAAAAATACTTCGTTTAAAAGCTAGTTACTGTAAAAAAAGTCGAAAAGTAGTTTTTAAAAGCTGAAAAGAACATGACCAATTTATTTGCCTGGGTCTTGCTAGTAGCTTAGCAAGTCTAGTATACACACGCGCATGTATGTACTCAGAATCCATCAAGAAGCAAAATTTTATCGTTCTAGTAGGCATTTGACGTGCTACTTTCGATTCTTGAAAGGTATGGTTCTACGCTAATGACGACGAGTCCGGTAAAGCGCCGTTCCATTCGGTTGGAGCGTTCTGCTGCGGAAGCACGCTCGAAGCCACTGATCGAACCATACCTTCCAAGTGTTTAGCAGAAAGGAAACTGAGAAAATATACGTTCCAAGTGGATGGATCATGGTCTCATGGATGGACTTTGACCGGTGCCTATCAGCTGATGCACGGCGTCACAAGCCAAAAAGGAGGTCATAGTTTATCATGGAGCACTGCGCCTCCTTTTCAGCTTGAAGACTTATAACTTATAACTTCCTCTAAATAAATAAGATAATTTTTTTTATGATCGTTTTGAAATAGCTTATCGAGATAGTTTTTTAAAGCGACTTATCAATATTAAATTCATTCACACAAATACTCATACTAGAACAAAAAACCATCAATCATAATCATGAACTATCAGTCGTAGCTGAAAATAACGTATCCATTAAGTAACACATGTTCCTTATTTTCCTACAGGATCTGATACTAATTGTGATTAGTGGTCCGAAAAGCAACTTCAAAATACTATTTAGATAGAAACTTTAAATTGTAGATACCGGTTAAGTTATCCCTCATACCAGTCCGACCCTAGTTTTGGGTGACGTGGCCACCACGTGTGTCCTGACAAGCAAAGAATGAATCCACAAGTAATAAAAAAGAATAGGATTCACATGTTAGTCTCCCCCTCTCCTTCTTCCTCTCTGTTCCCCTCATGCTGTCGGCCATAGATATCTCTTCTCCAACTAGCACGACCGCTTCCCTCCATGCATCGACGATGCCGCTCCTCGCCTCCTCCCCATCCACGCCGTCAGCAATGTAGTTCCCTTCCTACTCGCTGCCGCTGCCGTTGGTGAGCGTCGCCACCACCGAGTTGTCATTAGCTTCTTCCTCACCCTCGATTGCAGATGCTGTCACCAAAATGGATTGCAAGGCTGCCATATTCTCTCCCTTCTTTCTCTTTCTAGATGAAATTTCTAGAGCAAAATTGAGGCTTAGCTCAATCTGCATGCTAGATTCAGTGAGGGGGAAATTAGAGCTTGTGGACCATATTTGGATAGGACAAATTGGAGCTAGCCAATCAAGTGAGTATCTGTCTCTCCGTAATCTGTACCGTAAACAGCCAAAATTCAAAAATTTCAGCCATAAGCCATAAGCCGCAGCTGAAAAGAACAGGCCCGTTTTCTTCCTAACTATCATATTTACTCATCGAAGGAGATGCAGGGCCAGAGAGAGTGTGAAACGCTCATATTTTTTTCAAAGTAATTTATATAATTTTTAAAGCAAAATTGAATGGTAGATAATGATTAGTTACCCCTTCGTTTACTTTAAGATTAGTACCATTCTTGTTAGAGTGGAAAACATAAAAATACTACCTTTCTTTTTTTAATATGATAAGGGTCCCACATGATAATAGGAAGAACGTCTCTATGTATTGGAGAGCTCTTTTTACAGTACCTTGAAATAAATATGGACCGTCTAATCTTTACAATTCAATGGTTTGTATTAGTTAGGATTTAGTTAGGGTGTGTTTGGTTGCCTGAATCTCCTTCGTCCTGGATGGGTGGATCCGTATAATCTGAGAAAGAGCCTGTTTGGTTGCCTGTATGAGCGGATACAGCCTGTATGAGCGGATGCAAAAATACGCCCTCATCCTGGATGGGTGGATACGCTCAAAATGAGCTTCACTAGCCATCCTGGATGAGTAGATGCAGTGTATCTTATGCGGTCCCACGTGTCAGCCTCTCAGGTTTGGTAGACTGCATCCGCTCATACAGGCAACCAAACAGCATCTCAGTTTTTTTGTATCCGCTCATACAGCCTCACCAAACATCTTCTTTTTCTGAAATACGATTCCACTCAGCCTGCATCCACTCATCCAGGATATACGATGCAACTTCCATCCACGAACCAAACACACCCTTATACTATCACTCACACTACTAGCAGTAGAATCTCTAAATGGGTAAAATTGTGGAGTCGTCAAGGCCACTGTAGCCACTTGTCCCATCCGAGCAACGCAAAAGGCCCTCGTCGCCGCCCCCGACGCTGCAAGGATGCGGCTTCCCTGATCCCTCTATATGTTCCCATCAGTGTTCCAGCTACATGGTTGGCATCTGCTATTTCTTCCTCGCTTTGTGGTAAGCCTCACGACTTAACGTCCGTAGCATACACGAATTTGGTTCTTGTCAAAAACGAAAAGGAATAGAAGAAACCATCTCCAATCTCGTATAATAGTACATATATAGGCTCGACAACCCAGTGGCGGAGCTTGTGCCATCAACGTTCTCCTCGACTCTGCATGGCTCAATGCCAATATTCACACTCGCCTGAAGCCACCGACGGAGGAGCTTGTGCCATCAACGTCCTCCTCGACTCTACATGGCTCAATGCCAATATTCGCGCTCGTGTAAAGCCACCGATGAGGAGCTTGTGAGCTGGTTGTGTTGCACCTGAACGCGATTTCCACCGTTCAGTGCACGCCAGTGATATGTCGTGCCGCCGCCTCCAGAACTAATCTGGAGTTCTGTTAGACTGCTTACTACTCAAGCAGAAGCCACACTTGGCGCGCCAGATGCCGACGTGGATCTTGCCGAAAACAACAAGGTTGAAAAATAAAAGTCTATAATATCCTCATAAATTAACGGTAAGATTTTATTTTCACTACCATATTTCTACTACCTGTATAATGTACTATAAAAAAATCTACATGTGGATGTCAAGTCATAGCAAAACTAGTCCATGTTATCAAAATCATCTATGTAGATGCCAAGTCAGGGCAAAGCGGGGTGGATTGCCTTTGAGATGTGTAAATCAGATGGATTTGTTAGTTCGAGGTTGGAAATAAGATGGTTTTAAAATTTGGGATAGACTATTGCACAGGCGACTGAAATTTTTTTATCTTTCAGTCACCTAAAGTTGCACTTTGAATCACCTGAAGTTACACATGTTTTTTTTGGAGGGGGACTGCAATTTTAGTTGATTGAGAGTGCACTTTCTGGTCACTTGAAGTTGCACTCTGAATCACCTAAAGTTGCAGCTGTTTTTTTGGAGGGGGGCTGCAATTTTAGTTCATGAAGAGTGCAATTTCAGGTGACTGAAACATAAAAAAATTTCAGTCGTCTGTGCAATAGCAAAACTGTTAAAATTTAAGCTTAATTTTTTGACCAACACAATAGTTAGAGGTTGAAAAGTGAACTTTTCCTTTTCCCTCCTATGGACGTTGTGCCCTCTTGGACTTAGCCACTCTATATATACACAATCCATTCCTCGACTAATCTTCGCCTACAAATACCAAAGCACTAAACTCCCTAGCTCCATTCCCCCTCACAGACATCACACACACGAGAGAGAGAGAGAGAGAGATTCCATGGGATCGAAGCTTTCTTGCATCCACCGGAGCAGCATCCCGCAGCAGGCGCAGCAGCCGGCGCCAGCCAGGGTCATCAACGCCGACGGCTCGCCGAAGGAGCTCCCTGCGACTCCACGCGTCGCCGTCTCCGACGTACTCGGCGGCGATGCTGCTTCCTTCTTCATGTGTAACTCCGACGCGCTCTACTTCAATGAGAACCCGCCGGCGCTGGCCGCAGGCGAGGTGCTCCGGCCAGGACAGATATACTTCGTGCTCCCCACAGCGATGCTCGGGAGGCCGCTGTCGTGCGCCGACATGGCCGCGCTGGCCGTGCGGGCGAGCACGGCCCTGGCTGCCAAGAATCCGCAGCCGCGCTGGCGCCACGGCGGCGGGAAGAAGGTGCACGTCATGCCGGTGCGTGAAGACGGCGAGGTCGTCTTGTTCAACGAGAAGCTTAACGAGCAGACGCTCGGGGAGTTCGCCATGTCGCTGAGCCCAGCGAAGAGCGACGAGAAGCTCGCGGCGGCGGCAGCAGCGCGGTCGCGGCTGAAGCGTGCGCTGAGCATCATTCAAGAGGATGCTGAGTGAGAAACAGTACAGAAGCAAGAGAGAAACCATTTTTTTCATTTTCTTTTTGGAAGCCATTTTTTCGATACTTGAACCTAAATCTTGAAATGGTTTAGTAGATTTTGGGGAAAATGGTGGAAATAATACCGAGGAAAAAAGAGATTCATGTACGCCCGGTCTCCCTTTGTACATAATTCAGTAGTTGCAAAACTACATGGATGCAAAAAATAAAAAAAGGCGATCCGATCCGTTTATTCTATTCCTGATGCATATTTTTGCCATCTCTAGTTTTTTATTCCACTGTAGTTAAGTATGTAGGTTTTCACGGTCGCGCAGAAAGAGCAAACAAATTAAGTACGAAGATATGTTACGCAACCTAGGGCTGAAGAGTGAATGAAAGAACCAAATCAGCTGGTGCCTGCCAGTGTCGTTGTCCTCAGTCACATTCAGTACATCTTAGAGCAAGTATAAGAGCATGTACAATGATATAAGCTAGTTACTAACTCTAAGATAACTTCTCCAATGATATTAACTTTTAGCACATAGCTCATAATATGAATAGTTCCATATGACATCCTCATATAATCTTGAAATGTGTGCATGAGACTAGCTCTTGATCAAGAGCTAGCTTTTCTCTCTCTTCTATTAAAATATGAAATAATATGTTTAGAGCTAGCTCATAAATCACCATTGGACATGCCCTAATAAGAGGCTGTTAGTAGGCTATATGCTGAGGTGGAGGAGAGAGAAGAGAGGTGGGTTGTAAAAGTTTACAGCCAGGTGAAGCACAAGAACCAAGAAACTTTGTGAGAGAAAGGGGTGGGTTATACAGCCTTCAGTTGGCTGTAAACTACTATATAAATAGGCTGATAAGTGGGCTGTAAATGTCTATACAGCCAGCTGAAGGCTGTATTATTAGCCTTGCTCTTATATCAATCCAACAATGTTGCAACAATTAAGTAACAGTGAAGTAATAAGTAGTACTATTTGTCCCATCGAGTAATTAGCTACGCAATCAACGAACCAGCACCTGTAGTACGAACTACGAAGCGTAGACATCAAATGCCAACTTCAGTCAGTCTCGGTAGATGTTTCATGTCCTAGTTTTCAACACATTCATATTTTGAAAACAGTGCAAAAGAGTTTTAAATAGATGAAACTCCATAAGCTTTAAATAGATGAAATAGTATAGTGCAGAAGAGTTTCATGTCCTAGTTTTCAACACATTCATATTTTGAAAACATTCATATTCTCATGAAACTCTCTACTCCCATGAAACTTTTATCATCTCTCTCTTCATCAATACAGTGTCATATCAGCGTATTTAATGACCATAAAACTCCATAAACTTTAAATAGATGAGCGCACAAACTCCCACTCCAGTCCGTACAACTCATCCCGATTAGTTGGATCACGAATTCACATCCTTCCATCTATTCTAATCTTATACACTCCACGCGCGCGTATCCGTTGTAGTGTTTGAACTAATAAAAAGCTTAAGGAGTTTCATGCTCTAATCTGTTCATACGAAGCCACCCTCGTCCTATTGGGGTAGTGGATATAAGACTAAGGCTTAATTCTTTTTAACTTATAATTTTTCTCGAATAAATAAATAGAACAATTTCTTTGTCGCTGTTTCGAAGTAGTTTATCGGTACATCCTTTTCAAAACAAATTATCGGCATTCAATTCGTTAGTACAAATACTCGTACTAGAACCACAAGATATAAGCCGTGACCATAAGATATTAACCACAGTAAAAAATAACACACCCTAATCGATCCTAAAATAGAGTGGCGACATGGACGGTTACTAATATGCAATAATCAAATCAACAATATACATGCCAAGTTGCCAATCAGTCTACAAACTGTACACTGTCGCATGTGAATGTGAAGCAACCCTTGTGCTTGATGTTTAGCTCGGGCCAGCTACGTACACTATTCAGCTTCTACAACTCTGGCCACCGTGGGTGATGCATATGTAGGGAACGCCGACAACCAAGTCCGAGTTGTTGCCCTACTTGTCTCCAGGATAACCTATCCTGGCTGTCAAGGAAAAATAGGCAATCTATAAATATTGCAACATTCCCTCTTATACATATTTAGGGTGAGTTCTTTTGAGCTGATAGCTTATATCTTAAATATTTGAATTCTGACTATTCATGAGAGGCAATACGCAGAAGAAAATAGTCGCATGCGATTTTGACCGGTACAACTGAACTTAGTATATTTTTTACTACAATTTTCTTAATGACCTCGCCTTGTAAAAACGCACGTTTGAAAGCTAGTTATTGTAAACAGTACAGGTATAAGCCAACTTTAAGCCAAAAAAACTGACCAGGCTCTTTTGAGCCTATGACGTGATGCCCCCAAGATGCAAGTGCGAGCAAATCACACAAGCACATCAACATAAGGGATGGTACACAAGCATAGGCTTAGCCTTGTCACGCACACACCACAATAGTTAGGAATTGCTAAACAACACTCGAGTGTTTTTTTACTCGGAGCATTCAGATTTTTTTTCTCATGTATGCAATATTTTTCGCTATAAAATGTTGCATTCATAGGAAAAACGTTTCATACAAAGAAAAAATGTTATATATATGGGAAAAATGGTACAAACATGTGTGAAAAATGTTATATATATACACACATACATATATACATATATATATATATAAAGAAAAATATAAGTGTTCTGAACCACAAAAAAAAACATTTAAAGCCCCCTAGACACCTCACAATAGTTATATTTGAATTAAATGAGTCTTATTAGCCTTCGACCCCAAGACCTCTTACTTTAATTAATGTTGTATTGAGTCTAATGAACAACTAATTTAACTAGCTTAAGCTGTTATTGGAAAAGCAGGCAATGTACTCATATTGCATACAACTCACTTGAACCCCCGCTCGTTTCAGTTTCAGCTTCTAGTTTCTGACTTATTTTTCACTATTCATAAATTTCGTCTTTTTCTGAAATTTTGTCTTTTTTTAGCTTTTTTGCTGGTTCTTTTTTTCTCGTATTCGTTCGCGTTGTCCGTGATGAGCTAGCATATTTTTCTATTTTTAATTTTTTTAAAATTAATTATGTCAAATAAAGCACCTTCAGCTACATTAAAATTTCAGCCGCTACAGTATAATTTCAGCCATAAGTCACAGCTTTTCACAGGCACAAACCATTAATCATCACATCTGTAGCTTACCAAAAAGAGACTAATCCAGAAAAGTGGGTCAACTTGTTCAACAGATCGGAGCTTCATGGTGATTTCCAGCCAGTCAGCCACGCAAGTCTAGGTCCAATCTTGCACTGGCAACATGGCAACGAAGCGACCAAATTTGCGGCGAAAACCTTAGCCAGGAAGATTCCCGGGAGCATGCAGCACAAGAAGCAGAGGCGACCGTCTTGCAGTCAAGCTAGGCCACTGAACAACGCAATGAGAACTGCCACATTCACTTCACTCATTCGTCAGGTCAGCATGCAGTTAGTTGCTTCCCCGGATCGGCCAGCTCCCAGTTCTGCCGCTGACGACAGTACGTGTTGCGCGGGATATGGATGGTTCAATTAGAGCGGCGCGCCGCACCGGCGAGGCTAGCAGGTTTCATCTGGTCCGACACCGTGTGGTTTTCTACCCAATACTTCAGCTCGTCTCCGTTAAGCAACCTCTAATTGAAGTCCAAATTGACTCTTGCGTACCGGTCAGGCAGGGACAACTTGTTAGTGATGTGCCCAAGAGGCAAACATAAATAATTCGGTTTTATATGGCTAAATGGGATTAGGGTTCTAATGGGCCTACATCGTGGAAGCCCATTAGCATGCTCTATAAATATGAGGAGGCGGGGCTGCTGGTAGGCAGACTTGTGTACTGAAAACCCTAGCCGCCACCTCCCCTCGGCCGTATCCCGAAACCCTAGCCGGGTGCGCGGTGCTAGCACACCAGCGCACGGCGTTCCATCCCGGACGTGTGGACTTCGATAGAGGCGCTGCTGTGACTGCGGCGCTAAGCGGGACGATCACGAGGAGGAGTCGGTTGGACGGAGAACGTTCGACTACTACTGCTGCATCGACGCGCGCTTCGTTGAATCGGCTGCATCAACGATACTTCCGCTGCACTGCGCGTCTAGTGGTAACGATCTGTGATCTCTTACTTGCATGGCTTCCTGGTTTACGCGGTAGAAAATTTTATTCTGTGCTAGTGTAGCGTACGCGTGTTCCTTCACAACTGGTATTCATGTATGTAGAGGACAAAACCAGCTCTCGAAGCAAATGCATCCGGTTGCAGGCAATCAGATAAGAGGATCACTCAAAAGATATTTCAAAACTTACACTACAGTAGCTACTAGAGGATAGAAAAATCATATTTGTCTACCAACAAAGCACTCATCAAAAGAGCGAAAGAAAATAGAATTCAACTCCTCAGAGCCAGTCAGACCACTATAAAAAAGCGATTAGACTGACCGAGCGGTCTGACCATTGACAGTGGCCGGTCTGATCTAACTTCAGACGGACCGTAGGTCTAGGGGCGGTCAGACCGCACCTCTTATCGTAGAACTGGAAATTAGCCTAAGCCAAAATAAAAAAATGGTGTAATTTCCAAAATACAACTCCAAATGATGTAAAACTTTACACATACCTTACCAAGAATCTCAGAAACCTAATCCATCCAATGGTCACATTGATCTTAGCTAAAGTTCCAATATTTCCTCAAAACAAGTAAAATTACACCAAAACCAGGCAAAACTCAAGAACTGACGATATCACTAGCTTGTGGGTTAGAGATGTCCAAGATGACTCTAGATGAGTTCCCACATATTACGGCAAGTAAGAGCATACAAGGATTCGAGGCAAAAATCCTATAAACAATATATTACTAGAAGAGCTCCAAGTCAAACCAAATCGGACAACCTTCAAAATTTTATCATAGTTGGTCTCTAGATGGATGAAATATGATCCTTATGAAGCATCTCCATCAATTATACATCCTTAGAACCCAACAAGATTAAAAGAGGTGAGAGGGCAAAACACCAACCAAAATAAGTGCAAAATCAAAAAGAGCAAGAACGCACCATGTAGGATGAACAACAATGATCTATTACAACTAGCTAATCCACTATGGAGGACAGAGCTCTCTCATAAGAGCGCTCACCCAAAGCGTCAATTATAAGAAAACACTAATAAATGGATGGTTGATTCTCTTTACCTTTCTTGGCCTCATGCCTCCAACCCATCCTACTTATATAGATAGAGCAACTAGACTACATCTAATCGTAATAGATAATATCCATTAATACAACTAAAAAACCCGTTAACCACGCACATAGGGTTTTAAAATCACACATGACTTATGTACAATTATCAAAGTCAAGGTAGGAGACGGTTGTCACGCCATTGGCGTCTGCGATGGCGGCAAGGGTGGAGTTGAGGTGGTAGGAGATTAAGACAGCCAAGGCGTAGAGCGGCGGGGATGAGCGGAAGACAAGGTAGGCGTCACAGGGCGTGGAGGATGTGGAGGCGATGGTGTTGCAGGTGTAGCCGAGGACGGAACTGTCGTTAGTGCCGTAGCAGTCATTCTGCATGTTCGCCTCATACTGCTGTTGCGCCCGTGCAATGCAGCATTGCAGCACTGCTCATGCCCGAGAGTCACCTCCAGGGTAGCGAGTCCACCTTGGCGTGGCGGAGTGGCCATTTGCTATGGTTTTTGCCAGAACAGACGCGGGTTTGGGTAGGGTGTGTGTTTGGGTATGTGAGGAGCGTGCCACGGTGAGAGCTTTCCTGGTGTGGCTACTATGGTGCAGGATGCAGTTGGAGCCGACAGGTCAACTGTAAGGAGTCAAACCTTTCGCGCTTTGTTCTGTACAAGTGGTTGCTTTCTCTTAATTAACAGATGTGGGACTAAGGCCATGTACAATGGTATGATGTCAAGTTGTCAACTATCTATAAACCTTGTCACGTATGACACAAGATGGTGTGATGAAGAAAGAGAGAGAGTATAGAGAATTAGGCTGTCTCTTATGCAGTAGTCGACTGTAACATGATAAACAAGAAACATTGTGTCATGGAGAAATTGTCTATATAGACATACAAAAAGATAACCTATTGTATGAGCTGTCTTTAGTGCCGTCTATAGATAACATAGAGAATATCATAGACAACAGTTACTTATATCATTGTACATGCTCTAAAACAAAATTGGTTTGGGAATGGACCTTGTCCAAATCTCCTATTGTTGTTGGTGGGGCCTAGGCAGCATTGGCACATTTCCACTTGGAATGATGCTCGTCAGTTAATTAGTGCCAATTGTCGTGCAAGGACCCAAGCAAAGAGTGTATAATTGCTGACGGCTAGCTGACGACGACGCGGAACAACGCGGTCGTCCAATATACGGCATTGCTCTAATGGGTTTATGGTTTTTTCACTATAATAACTAAAATTTACCGTATCTGATATTAATTTTTTCTACGTAATTAAATTTTGAAAATAAAAGGTTATACCATCATGGATAATACAAAAGATTAAAAGGAAAAATAGCAAAAAGCAAAAAAAAACCGAAAAACAAAAAAGACAAATTTAAGAAATCAGAAACTAAAACCATTTGAAGTGGGGTCATAATGCAGATGAGTGAGGCGAGGGGGCCAGTCGTGTACCCATTGTTGGAGCTTCCTGATTGGCTGTTGTCCTATAAGCTCCTTCTCTCCTGCCTGTGCAATTGACCGTGTCCATACTTAGGGCCAGGAATGAGTTGATCTCGATCAAGCCTGATCTTTTATGCTCAAGCTGAGCTTAAGTGAACTTGAATTAGGGTCCAAACTTAAGACCTAGGCTCGAGCTCAGTTTGGCCTAAGCTCAAGTAGACACAAGCTCGATCGAATATATTTGGTAACAGCTGATAATTCAATATGTACTAATTTTCAATAACAAAAAAAAGGCTCAAACTCGGCTCTAGTAAGCCGGATAAATGTTAATATACAATAATATTCAAACTTGAGTTGAGCCCCTAGCAAACTATTGGAGTTAGACTTGTTGAAGATCATGAACTTAAGAGCAA
Source organism: Dendrocalamus latiflorus (assembly GCA_017311315.1). Lineage (NCBI taxonomy): Eukaryota > Viridiplantae > Streptophyta > Magnoliopsida > Poales > Poaceae > Dendrocalamus > Dendrocalamus latiflorus. The sequence goes on from CM029609.1 coordinate 44,924,901, forward strand.
GTCTTTAGAGCCCGAGGGTTTTTTTACAGCTCTATCCGTATGTAGTAGTGCTGGATCGTGCCAACAAAATCCAGCTGCTGTCCCGGATCCACTCTGCACTGATTTTGCAAGCATCAATGTGCCAGTTTCATCTGTTAACTGTGGCAGCATAGTTACCCAAGTCTCGCAAAAAAAATACCCTAGTGGCAATAGCTGGTCAGTACCTGCCTAGCTAACAACGAAGGCATAGCAGGTCTGGGTTTGGTAGTTTCTTATTTCTATGTATGAAATAAAAAAGGTATAGATTTAAGATCGTCACTGTCTGAATGCTCATTTGATATCTTCTTTTCAGCATATAGCTTTCTCCGAATAAACAAACGAAACAACTTTTTCATCATTTTTTTAAACGGTTTATCAGGACAGATTTTTTAAAATAACTTATCGGCAATCGATTCATTTATATAAGTACTCGTGCTAAATCCAAAATCCTTCTAACTTCGCGTTTCTGCCGTTACTACAGAGCTAGTCTGGGTGGGCACGATGACGTGAACCTGGGAAGAGCAAAAAATAAAATAAAATTTGCAAGAAAGAACGTATCTAAGCCCAAAAGGCTGGAGGCAGATCATGAGGAAATATCTCAGAATTGGGCTCAACTTTACTTAGACGCAAGCCCAATATACCTCAACTCAAGACCAACCTCTCCCGGACTGCTGGGCTGCCTGCCTAATCCAGCGCAGCATCACGAGCTCACGACGTCCACCCGTTCCGCTTCCCCAAACGAATCCAACCCAACCAAATCAAATCCCGCTACTTCCTGTCACGCCACGCGGCCCTCCCAAAGCCAACTACAGATAGCATTTCCTCGAACGCATGGACTGCATGGCCACCGCAGCTCTCTCCACCCTCCCCTCGGCCGCCGCCGGCAAGCGCTTCGTACTCTCCTCCCCGTCGCTATCCTTCGCCTCCCGCCGCCTCTCCACCCCCGCCTACCCCCGCTTCGCCGCGGCGCCAAGAACTAGGAGAGCGGCGTCCGCGTCCCCAGTCGTGGCCGCCATCGCGGTCGGGGACAAGCTCCCGGACGCCACGCTTTCCTACTTCGACCCGGCCGACGGGGAGCTGAAGACGGTGGCCGTCGCGGAGCTCACGGCGGGCAAGAAGGCGGTCCTCTTCGCGGTCCCGGGCGCCTTCACGCCGACGTGCTCGCAGAAGCACCTGCCGGGGTTCGTGGAGAAAGCCGGGGAGCTCCGCGCCAAGGGGGTGGACACCATCGCGTGCGTGTCGGTGAACGACGCGTTCGTGATGCGCGCGTGGAAGGAGAACCTGGGCCTCGGCGACGACGTGCTGCTGCTGTCGGACGGCAACCTCGAGCTCACCCGCGCGCTCGGCGTGGAGATGGACCTCTCCGACAAGCCCATGGGGCTCGGCGTGCGGTCCCGGCGGTACGCGCTCCTCGCCGAGGACGGCGTCGTCAAGGTGCTCAACCTCGAGGAGGGCGGCGCCTTCACCACCAGCAGCGCCGAGGAGATGCTCAAGGCGCTCTAATCTGCGAGCCTGCTCTTCTTGGTTGAGCTCTTCTTCTCATGGTCGCTGCTGCTCGTGTTTGTTTGTCTAGTAAATAATAATAATAATCGCAGGAACGGGTGTAGCTCGTGCTTCTCCTTCCATGCGAGTGTAGTGTCGTCGTGAGAGGAATTTTTGTTGAACATTTCATTCTATTGCTATCCATGTGGCCATGTGATCGATGAAACGAGTTGAGATTTTCATGGAGTTACGTTCTTTTTTTGTGTGTAAGATATAGTTAAATTTCCGTGCTTTGCTACGGATTAAAAATTTATATTACCTAGCACGTAAGTCTATGTCGCACCTCTACCTTCACCGTCGTGATCAACCTTACACCATACCATTGGCTCCATCACTACACCTAGTTGAGCTCTGTTGCAACCTGTGTCGCACCTTCGCCGCCATGCTCAGCCTGTGCGCCTAGTTGAGCACAGTACGAAAAGAAAATGTTCAAAACCAGAGGGACATCAAAAGCCAATTATATGAAGCACCGATATAACTAACATGCGCATGAGTTGATTTCAGATAAGAAAATTCAGTTAGTGGAAAACAGCACATACTTTGCATTATTCATGAAATCAGTTTTCAGGTGACGTCTTCGGCCTATGGCCAGAGGCGCGCAGGCCGCAGACCTGCAAAATGTGACAATGCCATTTACGAAGTTGTGCTTAACGTGAATATTTTGGCAAATTTGATGGTTTGATTGCTCTGGTTTGCTTGCCTCATTGCCTGGGAGAAGATGGTATCGTCTGCTTGTACCATATCCGGTTGATGCACAGGGCACACGCATAGAGGACGGACCCAACGTACAGGATGATGCAGCCAGAGTGTTTTCAGAGACGTGGTTACAGCGAGTGCACGCACTCGAGGAAGATGTTGTAGGTGCGATTCCACACGCCATGCGTGCGCGCAGTCGGAGAGGATGGCGAAGACATGGATCAATCGCGCACGCCCCAGAGAAATGCCAACACTGTGCAGGGAGCCAGGGACTTACTCGGCCACGGCTCGGAGATAGCGCTCGCCGGACTGCCCAGCCGTTGCACAGCCACTTGACTGTAACGCCCCCGTTTCCAGGGGCGCGTACGGACACGGCATTCCGTAACTATTCAAACATGAACAGTTATGGAGTGTCGCGCAAGAGTATACCATTGCATGCTTACTACAAAAGACCAGCATATATTTGACATACGGATTAACATCCAGTTTTTACAGCGGGGCGTGCAAGCCCAAGGTATATTACATTACAAAAGGCTCCAGAAACTGCTTCGAGCGCGGCGGAGACCTACAGCCAAGGATCCTCGTCGAAGAAAAGATCCTCTGGGACTTCTTCAACGGGGAGCCCTTCTCCTTCGTCTTGAACCTCTAAAAGTTGGATTAAGCAAGCCGTGAGCCAAACAACCGGCTCAGCAAATCCCAAAAGGGATCTTAATTTACTATATGCACGGAAATTCCAAGGAAGGGAGTATACTTGGTTTATTACATTTGGTGGATGCAATTTTATTTGCAAACATTTTCATAAGACGGACACAAAACTTATTCCTTAAGCTCTCAGGGGGTTTTCATCAAGAGTTCATTAACCAACTAACCAAGTTAAAGTATTTACAAACCTACTTAAGCTTTGCTGCTGGAATCACCCAAGTGACACAGCTCCAATAACCGGGAGCACGGCGTATTCGAATACCATTTATTTGACTCTGCAGAGTTTGCTCAGCTTTACCCACACGATTCCTCAACTCCCGCTAAAGAGTCAAGAAAACCAGGCCGTTTCTCTGCTCAGCTCTTTATATAGGCTCTACCCAGTAGAATTCACTCGGGTCTGGCTCACACACCTACACACACACACACACACACAAGAGAGGACAGCGTCCGCTTCGAGTGAATTCCACCGTTGTTAGGCTTCCGCAGCACGGCCAGCCTAACCTTACTGCTACCCTCCTGTAGAGTTTCAATCGAGTTGAGCAGCTAATCGACAAGTGTTGACAAGTCAACTCCTGTGGTTGAGCGATCACTGTGACATTTGCTCAGCGTAAGGGTTTCAGTCCTTATATTTTCACATGGCCCGCAACCTCGCCAGGTCCGCGACCCAAACTAAGGTAAGCGGTGGGCGTAGACCGTCCCGCGGTTTCCCACTCACCCTTACCCTACTCCAACCCTAGGACAAGAGGTGGGCAAAGACCGTCCCGCGGCTCTCCCCCAACCCTTACCCTACCTTGTGCACGCCGGCACTCTCCGCTCTAAGATACGGTGTCCCATACCACCCTACCTTAGAGTCGGGTTTTCCGAATTCTAAAATTGGTCCGCAACCACAACCTTATTAGTGTAACATTTTGCATGATAGTAATAGCCTACGATTCTCTAGAATATCAGATAATTATTTCTAGGGTTTCAAAGGCATGGCTACAATTTAATCATGGCATTTGACGGTGGTAGGACTAACTATATCACATGTCATTCTAAACATTTTATTTTTATTTTCGAACTAACATTTCAAAACTAGCTCAATGCAAATAACATATTAACATATTTAAACATTATGGGATACAACATGATCAAAGGATTTGGGACTTGCCGTCTATCCGGACGATCTCAGCAAGCTCGAACGTCGAAGCACCTGGATCCTGAGTCTGCTCCTGAATCTCCGGGATCTCCGATACTAGCGCAAACACGTAAAATAAATTAAATCCAGCTTGAGACTAATCAAGCGAGGCAAAATAATCTAATTAAAAAGAAATAAATTGCATAAACACCCCAAATGGAATTTTAGGAATTTTTCTAGGAAGAATCTGTGGAAATGGATTTCACCACTGGGTCAGGAATAATATTTGGAGCAAAGTGGTGAAATTTGGGAATTTTTGGGATTTTCTGTGATTTTCTAGGATTTATTTGAGTTTTCTGGAATTTTAGAAATTAACAAATTGCTGGAAAATCGAGTGAACAGTGCTAGGCCGGCCCAAAGCCACAGCGCAGCCCAGCACTGTGCAGCCCGCGCGGCCGAACGGCCGACGCGGCCCGCGAGCGACGCGCGGCCCGCAAGCGCGCGCTCGGGCGGAGGCACGGGCCGGGGAGGCGGCCCACGCTCGCGCGCGCCCACGCCGTCTAGATGCGCGACGCGTGGAGCTGGCGGACGGGGAAGATCTAGCGAAACGGGCGGATGGGATGCGGTGGCGGGAAGATCGGACGGCTGAGATTCAAGGGAGCGGGTGAAACGGTACGGGGAGATCCGACGGTCGACGTTAGAAGGTGGAGGTTGAATCGGTCGGCGGAGAAGAGGCCACGTCGTCGTCGTCTTCCTCCGGCCGCGACAGTGCAGCCGCGGTAGAGTAACGGTGGCGACGGCGGTCCGGGCGCTAGGGGGCTCGTCGGCGACCATCGAGGGTACCGGCGGGTAGAGGGGACTGCGGGGAACCCATTTCGGGTGGTTAGCGTCTGCGGGGACCAATGGGGAGAGAGGGAGGGAGAAGGGGGTGGTTCGGGGATCTCGCGGTGGAGGGGGTCACCGGCGGCGAGAGGGGCCAATCGGCCGGGCTTACACCATCTACGGGGTTGGGAGCTCACGTTGGTGGTGGCGGCTGAAGCTCAGGGCCTCCGGAGTGAGCTGGCCACGGAGAGGTGGGTGCGGCCGGCGGAGGTCGACGGTGACAGAGCTCCTCGAAGGTCCTCCTGTCCAGGGAAGAGCATGGGGAGGGTCAGTGAGCTGAGGGGAAGCTCGGGGAGCAAAGGAATTGGAGAATGAGGGAGGGGAGTAGGAGATTGACTCCAGGGGGTCGTCGGCGCAGGGGGAGGCGGTGGCGGAGCTACGGGCGGCGGGAGCTCAATCGGACGCTCGGGGAGGGGCTCTGGGGGATGGGGAGGGGAATGGTAGTGTTTGGGGAGCTCGGAAAGAAAAGGGGAAGAAATGGCAGGGGGAGGGAGCTTTATACCCGCGCGGAGGGGAGGGGGTTTCTTCGGGGAGAAGCCAGCGGCGGGGCTCCGGCCGGCAGGGAAGTGACGGGGCTGTCAAGGGCGTTTAATCCCGCACAGTGGAGGGGGCGGGGTGACGCGAGGCGCTGTGCGAGGAGTGGCGACGCGACGGGAGCAGTTGGCTGCAGCCGGGGCGGGGTGCGTCCGCGCGCGGGGAGAGAGGGGGCGGCGTCTGCCAAGCGGGGCCGGGGCGAGGCGAGGTGACGTGGAGCGAGGGTGGCCACGCGCTCCGGACAGGGCGGTCGGGACGGCGGAGGCGGTCCGAGGCCGGGGCGCAGCCGCGGGCGAAGGGCGGCGCGGCGGGGCGCAGCGCGCAGCGCTAGCGCGCGTGCGCGGGGAGGAAGCGGGGAGTTGGCGCGGCGCCAACGGAAAGAGGGAACGGGGAGGCGCTGCGGGAGGGGAGAGGCGGCAGGGGAGTGGCGCCATCGGGCTGGCGCGGGCGCGAGGCGCGGGAGAGAGAGAGAGGCGGAAAAGAGGCGAGACGCCAACGGAAAGAGAAAGCGGAAAGGCCGAAAAGGGAAGGCGCATTCCGGCGGAACTTTCCCGAAAAGGAAAGTTTCCAAAATTCACTCAAAAATGCAGCAAAAAGCACAGAAATTTATTTTGAATTTTTCCAGGGCTTTTCAACCTACCCCCCTTAAAAGAATCTCGACCCCGAGATTAACTTGGTTCAGGGAGTAAGTTGGGGAAATCTCGCTGCAAATCTGACTCTCGTTCCCAAGTTGACTCTTCAGGTGTATGATTCTTCCACTGTACTCTGCAAAACCTGACGTTCTTGTTTCTGAGCTGCCTTTCTGTCGTTTCAAGTATTTGTAGTGGTTCTTCAGCATATGTGCAGTCATCTTGCAATTCAATATCTGACAATGGCACTTCATCTGTTGGTTGGCGTAGACACTTCCGAAGCTGGGATACGTGGAACACGTTGTGAATTCTGGACAAGTTGGGCGGAAGCTGCACTTGATAAGCTACTTCCCCAACTCTTCCAATTATCTGAAACGGTCCCACATATCTTGGTGCTAATTTGCCTTTGACTTGAAATCTCTTGACTATTTTGAATGGAGTGACTTTGATATAGACATAATCTCCAACTTCGAAACTCAAGTCTTTCCTGCGGTTATCTGCATAGTTCTTCTGTCGGTCTTGTGCCATCTTCAGTCTGTCTCTGACAATTCTGACATGTGCTTCTGCATCTTGAGCAATCTGGGGACCAATGAGTTGTCGTTCTCCTGTTTCTGTCCAATTCAGTGGAGTCCTGCATTTTCTGCCATAAAGTGCTTCAAATGGTGCCATCTGAATGCTGGCTTGATAGCTGTTATTATATGAGAACTGAGCAAATGGTAGACAGGTGTTCCATGTTGCTCCATACACTATCGCACAAGCTCTCAACATGTCTTCTAAAATTTGATTGGTTCTCTCTGTCTGTCCATCTGTCTGTGGATGATATGCTGAGCTAAAATTCAGATCGGTGCCCATGGCTTCATGCAATTTTTCCCAGAACTTAGATGTAAATTGTGCTCCTCTATCTGACACGATCTTCTTCGGAACTCCATGCAATGTCACAATTCTGGTCAGGTACAACTCGGCAAGTTTATCCTTCCCATAAGTTTGCTTGATCGGGAGGAAATGAGCTACCTTGGTCAATCTATCAACAATGACCCAAATAGCATCATATCCCTCACGCGTCTTGGGAAGTCCAGTGATGAAGTCCATGCCAATGCTATCCCATTTCCATTCGGGAATTGGCAAAGGCTGCAACAGTCCTGATGGTTTTTGGTGGTCTATCTTGATCTGCTGGCAGACATCACATTTAGCTACATATTCTGCCACTTCTCTCTTCATTTGGCTCCACCAATATCTTTTCTTCAGATCTTGATACATCTTTGTGCCTCCTGGATGAATTGAGAATTGAGAGGAATGGGCTTCAGCTAGGATCAACTCTCTCAACTCCTTCTTGTCGGGTATGCAATAGCGATCACGGAAGGTAAGGATCCCATGCTCATCTATCGCATACTCTGATGAATTTTCTCCTTGAATATCCTTTTTCAGTTTTTGAATTTCTTCATCTTCATCCTGGGCTGCTTTAATCTGATCTGGCAACAGTGGTTGAATCTCTAAAGCTGCTTCTTCACCTTGTTCTGTGATTACCAAGTTCAGTCGTAATATGTCTCTCTGCAGCTCTGGTGGGTACTCTGATTGACTGCCTTTGTTGGGACGAGCCTTGCGGCTAAGTGCATCAGCAACTACGTTTGCCTTGCCTGGGTGATACTGGAGATCAATATCATAATCTTTAATCAGTTCTAACCATCTGCGTTGTCTCATGTTCAACTCCGGTTGTGTGAACAAATACTTCAAACTCTTGTGATCTGAGAATATCTCACAACGATTTCCTAGCAAGTAGTGCCGCCAAATTTTGAGGGCATGCACCACAGCTGCTAGCTCCAAGTCATGTGTGGGATAATTCTCCTCATGCGGCTTCAACTGTCTTGATGCGTAGGCAACAACTTTTCCGTCTTGCATAAGCACACAACCCAAACCTTGCTTTGAGGCATCACAATAAATCTGAAATTCTTTCTCTGGATTAGGTAAAGTCAGCACTGGTGTTGTTGTCAACTTGGTCTTCAACATCTGAAAACTTTCTTCGCATGCATCAGTCCATGTGAACGGTCTGTCTTTCTTCAACAGTTGAGTGAGTGGGCGAGATATTCTTGAGAAACCTTCTATGAATCGGCGATAATAACCCGCCAATCCTAGGAAGCTTCTCACTTCAGTTACTGTCTTAGGCTGTTTCCATTCCATTACTGCTGAAATCTTTTCTGGATCGACCTTCACTCCATCTTCAGATATAACATGACCCAAGAAAGCGACTTCTCTCAACCAAAAACTGCATTTATCAAATTTTGCATATAACTTATGCTCTCTCAATCTGGTCAAAACCATATGCAGATGTTGTCTGTGCTCTTCTTCACTTTTGGAGTATATCAGAATGTCATCAATGAAAACAATCACAAATCGATCCAATTGGTCCATATGCACCAGGTTCATAAGATTCATGAAATACGCTGGCGCATTAGTCAAACCAAAAGGTACGACCGTGAACTCAAACAATCCATATCGGGTAATGAAGGCCGTCTTCTCTCGATCTTGCTCTCGGATCTTGAGCTGATGATAACCCGAGCGCAAATCGATCTTGGAGAACACTTTGGCTCCTTTAAGTTGGTCAAACAGATCATCAATTCTTGGGAGGGGATACTTGTTCTTGATGGTGACAGCATTCAAACCTCTGTAATCTACACACATTCTTAATTCGTCGTTCTTCTTTTTCACAAACAGCACTGGGGCTGACCATGGTGAAGTACTGGGTCGGATGAATTCTTTCTCTTGTAACTCATCTAACTGCTTCTTCAGCTCTTTCAATTCACTAGCTGACATTCTGTATTGGTGCTTGGCGATTGGCTTGGTACCAGGTACCAACTCTATTGCAAGTTCTACTTGCCTGTCAGGGGGTCTACCTGGTAATTCTTCTGGGAATACATCAGGGTACTCTTGTACTATTGGCACTTGATCAGGTGTAGCTGCTATCATGTTGATCATACGTTTCTTGGCATCTTTCAGCACTTGTCGATCTGTCTCTACTACTATTTTCTGACCTTCAGAGTTGACCAATGACACTGTTTTAATCTCGCAATCTACCTTGCCTTTATTTCTGGCCAACCAGTTCATGCCCAAGATGGCATCTAAACCAGACATGTCTAACTGCAACAAGTCTGCTCTAAAGTCTACCCCTTGGATTTTTATATTAAGTCCCGCACACCCACGGTGGGACTCCATTCTAACCCCAGGGGTTTCCACCACATAAGGTCTTGGTAATGCAACAGAAGGCAATTGATTTCTTGCAGCAAAACTCTTCGAAACAAATGAATGCGTTGCGCCAGGGTCAAATAAAATCAATGCAGGTATGGAATTGATTGGGAACATACCGGCAATGATGTCACTGGCTCCAGCGGCATCCTCTGCAGATACATGGTTCACTCTGGCATAGAAAGTAGGTCTGACATTGCTTCTGCCTCTGCCTCTGCCTGTAGCTGAGAAATTTGCAGTGCCTGCAGGTGACTGGGGGTTGGCTGCTTTAATCTGCAAGAATCCTCCTTTGGGGGTACCAGGGGTTGCTTGTGACTTGCCCTCTTGCTGCTGTTGGTTTTGAACTTGTAGCTTGGCTGCATCTGATGGCAAATTCTTCCTAGGACATTGATCTCTGTAGTGCCCTATCTCACCGCAGTGGAAACATGCGTTTGACCTTCGTGGGCAGCCACTAGCCAGGTGATTCCCACCACAAGTGGGACACTTGAGAGCCAATGGTAAGGGGGAGGCATAATGCTGAGTCTGGTTGGATTGGTTCCTCGGCATCATCACATATTGTCGGGAGGATGGGGATCGATATGAAGAAGATCCCGATGTCTTGGTTCGTTGGGCAGTGTGTGAAGACGACTGCGATCTGTGTGCTGCCTTGCGTTTTCTATAGTCTTCCATGTCACTTCTAGCTTCTTCGGAGGTGATCAAGCCATCAACCATATCATTCAGATCCTTGAATTTCAAGGCTGAAATGTGAAATCTTAAGGACTGCTGCAAACCTGCACGAAACTTGCTCATTTTTTTGTCTTCACTATCAACATCCTCAGGGGCAAATCTGGAGAGGTGGTTAAACTGGTGTAAGTATTCCATTACAGTGCGACCACCTTGTTTGAGCGCCAAAAACTCCCGGCGCTTGGCTTCCATAATACCCTCGGGAATGTGGGCCTTACGGAAGGCCTTGGAGAAATCTTCCCAACTAATCTCTCTATTCTGGAGTGTGCGCTGGTAGTTGATCCACCAGGTCGCTGCTGCACCCTGTAACTGGTGGGATGCATATAATACCTTCTCTCTATCGTCACACTGTGCAGTTTGAAGTTTTCTCTCCACATCTGCCAGCCAATCTTCAGCAACCATAGGATCGGCGGTGGTGGAGAAAGTGGGTGGACGTGTTTTTAGAAAGTCGTTCCACCGGGTGGTAATTGGAGCACCATCCCGTGGAATATTGCCTCCACCCTGTACTCCTGGAGATCTGGTTGCGATCTGTTCAAGTAGACGGGCCTGCTGATCTAACACTCGTAAGATGTTCTGCTCTCCCTGGTAACGATTTTGCTCCAACATTGCTATCACACTGGCGAGCGTGGCTTGATCTGTGGCAGGTGCACCCTGCCCGCTGGTCTGACCTCTCTGCTGTGCTGGGTCCATCTGTTGATTGGGAACTTGAGGTTAGCCTTGCAGCGGCTTTGGCAATCAAGAACAGGTAAGTAAGACTTTGAATTTTTCAAGGCAAGTATAGGACGAAAAGATAAGAACGAGAGCGAAGGGGACAGGAGAAAGCTTTGAACACAGGAAGAACATACTGATAATTAAGCAAACAACATAAAAGATTAATTAACATAAATTTACAATAAAGCAAGTGGTACGCAGACCACTTAGGGTTCGAGTTTGCACTTGCATTTACATACCAAAAGCACATCTACTACAAAAGGTCAGGCTACCACTAGCGTACAGCGTCTACTCCTCCCTGTCCCTGGGTGCTGGAAGGGCAAGCGGGGCTGCGGGGCGGAACCGGGCACGGTACTGCGCCGCAGTCATCCGGCGCTTGGGCCTAGACTGCACCGAAGCACAAGAAGAGTGAACGCTGGGCGACTCCGCACTGTCTGAACCCTCTGCTGCCTCCTGGGCCTCGTAGCGGGCGAGGGACTCCCGGAGGCGCTGAACCTCCTCACGAGTGTCCCACAACTGCCTCTGCCAGACTCTGGCCTCCTCGACGGCTCTGTCGTAGCTGGCGACCTGCTGCGCCATAAGGGTGGCGATACCCGCTAGGCGGGGATCGTCATCCTCACCGAACCTAGGGACTATAAAGTCCCCAAAGTGCGGACGCGGCACCAGGTCGAAAGGCGTCCCTGCTAGCTCCTGGTGGTAGTAGTCTCTGAGATAGAGCGCGGCCTTCTGAGCCACGTCCTGAGCAGCATCCTCACTGTCCACCCGTCGGGCGGTGAACCTCCGCTTCCTGTCTGGGCGGATAGGCAAGGGATCGAGGACCATCCAAGCCTTGTACTCGTAGAACTGGTCCTGGCGGAACTGTCCCTCAGCGTAGATCACTGGGCCGTGGTTTCCTCTCGCTCCGAGGTAACGTCGCATTTCCCACAACTTGTGGTGCCATCCATCCCTACGGTCGGGGCGGGAGAAAACGAGGCGCACCATCTGCCGGAAACGAAATTTTGAAATTAGACAAGTAAGACAGTAAACATTTGCGAAAATAAAACTTAAGCAGAAATAAACTAAGACAGGAAAGTAGCAACAAGAGAGAAACAAGACAGCAATAATACTTATATTTTTCATAAACTCTTTTTATGCCTTAAATTAATTTTTGCGATAAAATCGCTTCCTAGACTGCCTTAGGTCTCAACCTACGGTCAAAGAGCCTGCTCTGATACCACTTCTTGTAACGCCCCCGTTTCCAGGGGCGCGTACGGACACGGCATTCCGTAACTATTCAAACATGAACAGTTATGGAGTGTCGCGCAAGAGTATACCATTGCATGCTTACTACAAAAGACCAGCATATATTTGACATACGGATTAACATCCAGTTTTTACAGCGGGGCGTGCAAGCCCAAGGTATATTACATTACAAAAGGCTCCAGAAACTGCTTCGAGCGCGGCGGAGACCTACAGCCAAGGATCCTCGTCGAAGAAAAGATCCTCTGGGACTTCTTCAACGGGGAGCCCTTCTCCTTCGTCTTGAACCTCTAAAAGTTGGATTAAGCAAGCCGTGAGCCAAACAACCGGCTCAGCAAATCCCAAAAGGGATCTTAATTTACTATATGCACGGAAATTCCAAGGAAGGGAGTATACTTGGTTTATTACATTTGGTGGATGCAATTTTATTTGCAAACATTTTCATAAGACGGACACAAAACTTATTCCTTAAGCTCTCAGGGGGTTTTCATCAAGAGTTCATTAACCAACTAACCAAGTTAAAGTATTTACAAACCTACTTAAGCTTTGCTGCTGGAATCACCCAAGTGACACAGCTCCAATAACCGGGAGCACGGCGTATTCGAATACCATTTATTTGACTCTGCAGAGTTTGCTCAGCTTTACCCACACGATTCCTCAACTCCCGCTAAAGAGTCAAGAAAACCAGGCCGTTTCTCTGCTCAACTCTTTATATAGGCTCTACCCAGTAGAATTCACTCGGGTCTGGCTCACACACCTACACACACACACACACACACACACACACAAGAGAGGACAGCGTCCGCTTCGAGTGAATTCCACCGTTGTTAGGCTTCCGCAGCACGGCCAGCCTAACCTTACTGCTACCCTCCTGTAGAGTTTCAATCGAGTTGAGCAGCTAATCGACAAGTGTTGACAAGTCAACTCCTGTGGTTGAGCGATCACTGTGACATTTGCTCAGCGTAAGGGTTTCAGTCCTTATATTTTCACATGGCCCGCAACCTCGCCAGGTCCGCGACCCAAACTAAGGTAAGCGGTGGGCGTAGACCGTCCCGCGGTTTCCCACTCACCCTTACCCTACTCCAACCCTAGGACAAGAGGTGGGCAAAGACCGTCCCGCGGCTCTCCCCCAACCCTTACCCTACCTTGTGCACGCCGGCACTCTCCGCTCTAAGATACGGTGTCCCATACCACCCTACCTTAGAGTCGGGTTTTCCGAATTCTAAAATTGGTCCGCAACCACAACCTTATTAGTGTAACATTTTGCATGATAGTAATAGCCTACGATTCTCTAGAATATCAGATAATTATTTCTAGGGTTTCAAAGGCATGGCTACAATTTAATCATGGCATTTGACGGTGGTAGGACTAACTATATCACATGTCATTCTAAACATTTTATTTTTATTTTCGAACTAACATTTCAAAACTAGCTCAATGCAAATAACATATTAACATATTTAAACATTATGGGATACAACATGATCAAAGGATTTGGGACTTGCCGTCTATCCGGACGATCTCAGCAAGCTCGAACGTCGAAGCACCTGGATCCTGAGTCTGCTCCTGAATCTCCGGGATCTCCGATACTAGCGCAAACACGTAAAATAAATTAAATCCAGCTTGAGACTAATCAAGCGAGGCAAAATAATCTAATTAAAAAGAAATAAATTGCATAAACACCCCAAATGGAATTTTAGGAATTTTTCTAGGAAGAATCTGTGGAAATGGATTTCACCACTGGGTCAGGAATAATATTTGGAGCAAAGTGGTGAAATTTGGGAATTTTTGGGATTTTCTGTGATTTTCTAGGATTTATTTGAGTTTTCTGGAATTTTAGAAATTAACAAATTGCTGGAAAATCGAGTGAACAGTGCTAGGCCGGCCCAAAGCCACAGCGCAGCCCAGCACTGTGCAGCCCGCGCGGCCGAACGGCCGGCGCGGCCCGCGAGCGACGCGCGGCCCGCAAGCGCGCGCTCGGGCGGAGGCACGGGCCGGGGAGGCGGCCCACGCTCGCGCGCGCCCACGCCGTCTAGATGCGCGACGCGTGGAGCTGGCGGACGGGGAAGATCTAGCGAAACGGGCGGATGGGATGCGGTGGCGGGAAGATCGGACGGCTGAGATTCAAGGGAGCGGGTGAAACGGTACGGGGAGATCCGACGGTCGACGTTAGAAGGTGGAGGTTGAATCGGTCGGCGGAGAAGAGGCCACGTCGTCGTCGTCTTCCTCCGGCCGCGACAGTGCAGCCGCGGTAGAGTAACGGTGGCGACGGCGGTCCGGGCGCTAGGGGGCTCGTCGGCGACCATCGAGGGTACCGGCGGGTAGAGGGGACTGCGGGGAACCCATTTCGGGTGGTTAGCGTCTGCGGGGACCAATGGGGAGAGAGGGAGGGAGAAGGGGGTGGTTCGGGGATCTCGCGGTGGAGGGGGTCACCGGCGGCGAGAGGGGCCAATCGGCCGGGCTTACACCATCTACGGGGTTGGGAGCTCACGTTGGTGGTGGCGGCTGAAGCTCAGGGCCTCCGGAGTGAGCTGGCCACGGAGAGGTGGGTGCGGCCGGCGGAGGTCGACGGTGACAGAGCTCCTCGAAGGTCCTCCTGTCCAGGGAAGAGCATGGGGAGGGTCAGTGAGCTGAGGGGAAGCTCGGGGAGCAAAGGAATTGGAGAATGAGGGAGGGGAGTAGGAGATTGACTCCAGGGGGTCGTCGGCGCAGGGGGAGGCGGTGGCGGAGCTACGGGCGGCGGGAGCTCAATCGGACGCTCGGGGAGGGGCTCTGGGGGATGGGGAGGGGAATGGTAGTGTTTGGGGAGCTCGGAAAGAAAAGGGGAAGAAATGGCAGGGGGAGGGAGCTTTATACCCGCGCGGAGGGGAGGGGGTTTCTTCGGGGAGAAGCCAGCGGCGGGGCTCCGGCCGGCAGGGAAGTGACGGGGCTGTCAAGGGCGTTTAATCCCGCACAGTGGAGGGGGCGGGGTGACGCGAGGCGCTGTGCGAGGAGTGGCGACGCGACGGGAGCAGTTGGCTGCAGCCGGGGCGGGGTGCGTCCGCGCGCGGGGAGAGAGGGGGCGGCGTCTGCCAAGCGGGGCCGGGGCGAGGCGAGGTGACGTGGAGCGAGGGTGGCCACGCGCTCCGGACAGGGCGGTCGGGACGGCGGAGGCGGTCCGAGGCCGGGGCGCAGCCGCGGGCGAAGGGCGGCGCGGCGGGGCGCAGCGCGCAGCGCTAGCGCGCGTGCGCGGGGAGGAAGCGGGGAGTTGGCGCGGCGCCAACGGAAAGAGGGAACGGGGAGGCGCTGCGGGAGGGGAGAGGCGGCAGGGGAGTGGCGCCATCGGGCTGGCGCGGGCGCGAGGCGCGGGAGAGAGAGAGAGGCGGAAAAGAGGCGAGACGCCAACGGAAAGAGAAAGCGGAAAGGCCGAAAAGGGAAGGCGCATTCCGGCGGAACTTTCCCGAAAAGGAAAGTTTCCAAAATTCACTCAAAAATGCAGCAAAAAGCACAGAAATTTATTTTGAATTTTTCCAGGGCTTTTCATTGACAAGCATGCAGCTCGGGCGGCTTGGATCAAATGGCAGCGTAGCACTACAACAAATGCGTGCAAGAAAAGATGAGTAGCTGCTTGTTCTGCATTGCGGCATTATATTCTGTCAGGGACGTCTCCAGATAGTACATTCCGGTGCTGCCTGTCATCTTGGGCGACTCGTGATCCACCCGGCCCGCCGCCGGCCACCCCAGCCGCGGCGTCCACCAAACCCCTGGTCCTCCACCGGATCCATGCCGCCCACCTTTAGATCTCCCTATCACATGTCCTGCTTAGCCCCGCACTCGCTAGGGGGCAGGTCAAACCTCGGCCACACCTCTACCGCCACCTCCTAGCTTGCCACTGGTCATCCTGGCCACGGCGCCCACCAATCTGGCCAATCCTCTTCAGATCCACAGTTCTCACCTTCGATCCTCACCCTCCCCCGATCCGGCATATGCACACCCCTCACCTTCGGGATCCTCCCCCATCCCCCCCCCCCCCCCCCCCCCCCCCCCCCCCCCCCCACACACACACACACAAATCCAACATACTGCCACTCCTGCTGCCCTACCTTGACTCCCCGGAGGAACTGCATCATGGCGGTTTGTATGAAGTGCAGCTGACCTCATCCCTACCAGTCAGCCTTATTGAAGCTCAACCATCGACCACTCAAGCAACCACAGCGCCAAGATGCTGCATTGAAGACAAGAATACAACCTCACCCCAAATCTTGCAGAATCCGTCGCGGGTCAGGCCTTCAGCGCGCAGACAGAAGGAATTGATGGTAGTGAAAACACTCTACTCCCCTTGCCCTCCCAACGATGCCTTTCCTCTCCAGAGCCATCTGCCTCTACAGTTAGTAGGAGAAGGCATTCAACACCCAACAACCCCTTGCACGCTCGGTCACAGTGTAAGGTTGTCAAGCCAAAGTACTGGTGGCATAAAGCTCACAGGAAGTCAGGAGGCACTCCCAAGAGCTCATTCAACGCAGCTTCAAATCGCAATCACTAGCTCTTCCTCAAGCGCACAAAAGGGAGGTGCTCCAACTGCCTCAGCCGTGACCACAGAGGTCACTCCTGTAGAGACCCCTTCAAGTGCTTTTGCTACTTGCACTCTGGCCACAAGGCCAGAGAATGTCACCACCCGGCTGCTCCTGTCACTCATTCGATAGCCACTCCACGCCCGTCTACCTGACGACCGCGACTACTAGCCACCAGCGCCATGGCCAACCCAAACCTTGGTGACCTAGCCACCCACCCAGTAGAGGACGCCTGCATCTTCCCCAACACCAGGGAGCTACAAAGGGAGCTCCAAAGGTGTGAAGCTTACTTGGCCATTGTCTAGTTGGGTCAGACAAGGCTTGAGACAGAACTCTGCACCATTGTCAAAGCTATAAGGAGGAGGTTCAACCTGAGGTCCTTCGACTTCTCGGTGCACCACCACTATCCTAAGAACTTCCTCATCAACTTCGAGCACAAGCACCACTGAGATGAGGTGACCAGGCTCCACAAGTTTGTCTTCCACGACCTCGAGTTCCATGTGAGGCCTTGGAAGCCGCTTTGCCACACCTTTTGGGCAGTTCTAAGGTTCCATGTGCAGTTGTGCCTAGAGAGCATCCCCTTGCATGCATGGAACAAGGAGGTGGCTAGCAGAGTAATTGGCAACAAGTGCTCAATTGACCGCGTCAATGAAAGTTCACATCGGTAGGAAAATGCATGTACGCTAGATCTATGGGTATAGACAAAGAATCCTAGCTCCATACCTAAGTTAACTTGGCTCACCTTCACTGATGGTTCTCTTGATGCTTCATCATCAGGTCTACAGACTGAGTCTAACTGCTACAAGTAGGGGCTCACCTTTAGGGCCCTCTTGCACCTGGACTTCATTGAAGACTACTTGGCTGCCCCACAAGAGGTCGACCTTGGTACAGAAAACTATGTGCATTTCAAGCTCGCGAAGCATGGCCTACCCTACTGTCTTAGTGTTGTTGATGGCACCCCAAAGCATGAGGAGGACCGACACAACCACAATTACAGCAATGAGACCACCTGGCAAGAAAGGTGCGCCACTGGCACCTCCCTTTGCAATAGCCTTGGGAGGCTGACTCATGAAGTGTGCCGCGGCAACGACAAGTATCGTGACAAGCGGTATGATAGCGATGACGATAACCATCATCACCAATGCAAGAACAACCCACTGGGTTGGTGGAGACCCTCCACCCAAGAGACTGGCTAGCATGGGAGGTCACATGCTTTGGAGCACCTTCACAACAAAATCCCTATGGCCGTGCCACAACACTAGAGGAAACCGTTAGCAACAACATGACGCATTAGCTGGCCCCATCATCTTCGGCTCCGTCAGAGGCCGGCATGTCAACCAGCCGATTTCAGATGACAACAAGCTCAAAGACTACATGGACTCCACCTTGCAAGTGCTATTTGCCTCCCATGATGTGCTTCTTCGCCAAGAGCTGGCCGAGCTCCTCAATAACAAATTTTGTCAGTCCGAGGAGGAGGCATAATGTAGCTGTCAAGCATTGCTACTCAAGGCTGAGGAGTACCTAAGTACAACGTAAGAAACTAGCAACCAACTGCTCTTACCACGATGTGGTCTCCGATCGTCGCCCAACCATCCCAACTGGTCCAGCATGCTACACACTGACCCTGCTCAACGGGCTTGCAGCCTTAGCGCTCGACCGCAATCAATGAAAAGCCCTGGAAAAATTCAAAATAAATTTCTGTGCTTTTTGCTGCATTTTGGGTGAATTTTGAAAACTTTCCTTTTCGGGAAAGTTTCGTCGGAAATGCGCTTTCCTTTCTCGGCCTTTCCGCTTTCTCCCTCCGTTGGCGCCCCGCCTCCCCTTTCCGCCTCCCTTTCTCTTGCGCGCCCCGCACCCGCGTCTCCGCTGGCGCCACCTCTCCTCCCGCCTTCCCCGTCGCCCAGCGCCTCCCTCCGCTCCCCTCAGCCGCAAGCGCCCAGCTCCCTCCCCGCCTTCACCTCGCGCACGCGCGTGCGCTGCGCGCTGCGCCCGTGGGCACGCCTGCGCCCGCGCCTGTCCCCGCGTCGCCCCGATCTCGGACCGCCTCCGCCGCCCCGACAGCTCCTGTCCGAGCGAGTGGACGCCGCCGCGCCACGTCGCCCGCTCCAGCTCCGGCCCACTCGGCAGACGACGCCTCCTCTCTCTCGCGCGCACGGGCACGCCCTCGCCCCGGCCGCAGCTCAACTGCCCCCGTCGCGTCGCCCGCCCTGTGCAGAGCCATGCGTCACCCTCGCCCCCTCCCACTGTGCGGGATTAAACGCCCTTGACGGCCCCGTCACCTCCCTGTCGGCCGGAGCCCCGCCGCTGGCTTCTCCCCGAAGGAACCCCCTCCCCTCCGCGCGGGTATAAAGCCCCTTCCCCTGCCATTTCTCTTCCTTTGCTTTCCGAGCTCCCCAAACACCACCATTCCCCTCCCCACCCTCCAGAGCCTCTCCCGGAGCCTCCGATTGGAGCCCCGCCGCCTACAGCTCCGCCTCCGCCGTCCCCTGCGCCGGTGGCCCCCGGGAACCAATCTCCCCCTCCCCTTCCCCATTTCTAAATTGCATTCGTCTGGAGCACCTTCAACCACCCCTATTTACTTTGCCGTTCTCCTCTGGCCAGGTGAAGCCCTGTGGAGCGCCGCCGTCGAAGTCCACCGCCGGCCGCAACCACCTCTCCGTGGCCAGCTCACCCCGAAGGCTCTGAGCTTCAGCCACCGCCACCAATGTGAGCTCCCAACTCCCCAGATGGTGTAACCGGCCCCGATTGAGCTTCCTCGCCGCCGGTGACCCTCTCCACCGTGAAATCCCCGAACCACCCCCTTCTCCCTCCCTCTCTCCCCTTTGGTCCCCGCAAATGCTAACTACCCGAAACGGGCTCCCCGTGCTCTGCTCTACCCGGCGGTACCCCTTTCTGCCCTTGGGAGCCGTCGACGTCGCCGGAGCACCTCTGCCCCGCCACCTCCGTCCCGCTGCTGCTCGCGCCCGGCCGGAGGAAGACGATGACGACGTGCCCGCCTCCCCGTCGTCGGATCCCCTTGAAGCCTTCTAATCCCCGCCATCCACCTCCCCGTACCGTTTCACTCGCCCCCCTTGAATCTCAGCCGTCTGATCTTCCCGCTTCCCCATCTCGACCGCTCGCCCCGTCGCGCTCCTCCGCCGTCCGCCCCGGGCCACGCGGCGGGCATCCGAGCCGCGTGGGCGCGCCCGCTCTGGGCCGCTTTCCCTCGGCCCGCTCCATCCCGCGCGCGCGCACGCGCGAACAGACCGCGCTGGCCTTCGGCCGCGCGGGCCGCTTCCCCGGCCGGGCCGTACTGTGGCCATGGGCCGGCCCTTCACTGTTCATTTGATTTTTCCCCGGATTTTCTAATTTCCAATATTCCAGAAAACTCCAATAAATCCTAGAAAATCCCAAAAATTCCCAAATTTCACCACTTTGCTCCAATTATTATTCCAAACCCTCTGGTGAAATCCATTTCCACAGATTCATCCTAGAAAAATTCCTAAAATTCCATTTGGAGTGTTTATGCATTTTATTTCTTTTTAATTAGATTAATTTTTCCTCGCTTGATTAGTTGCAAGCTGGATTTATTTCATTTTAATTGTTTGCGTTAGTGTCGGAGATCCCGGAAGCCCAGGAGCAGATTCAGGACCCCGGTGCTTCTACGTTCGAGCTTGCTGAGATCGTCCGGATAGACGGCAAGTCCCAAATCCTTTGATCATATTGTATCCCATAATGTTTAAATATGTTAATATGTTATTTGCATTGAGCTAGTTCTGAAATGTTAGTTCAAAAATAAAAATAAAATGTTTAGAATGACATGTGATATAGTTAGTCCTACCACCGCTAAATGCCATGATTAAATTGCAGCCATGCCTTTGAAACCCTAGAAATAATTATCTGATAATCTAGAGAATTGTAGGCTATTATTATCATGCAAAATGTTACACTAATAAGGTTGTGGCTGTGGGCCAATAGAATCTGGAAAACCCGACTCTAAGGTAGGGTGGGGTGGGACACCGTATCTTAGAGCGGAGAGTGCCGGCGTGCACAAGGTAGGGTAAGGGTAGGGGGAGAGCCGCGAGACGGTCTTTGCCTACCTCTTATCCTAGGGCTGGAGTAGGGTAAGGGTGAGTGGGAAACCGCGGGACGGTCTACGCCCACCGCTTACCTTAGTTTGGGTCGCGGACCTGGCGAGGTTGCGGGCCATGTGAAAATATAAGGACTGAAACCCTTACGCTGAGCAAATGTCACAGTGATCGCTCAACCACAGGAGTTGACTTGTCAACCCTTGTCTTTTAGCTGCTCAACTCGATTGAAACTCTACAGGAGGGTAGCAGTGAGGTTAGGTAGGCCGTGCGACGGATACCTAACAACGGTGGAATTCACTCGAAGCGGACGTTGTCCTCTCTTGTGTGTGTGTGTGTGTGTGTGTGTGTGGGTGTGAGCCAGACCCGAGTGAATTCTACTGGGTAGAGCCTATATAAAGAGTCGAGCAGTGAAAAGACCTGGCTTTCTTAACTCTTTAGCGGGAGTTGAGGGATCGTGTGGGTAAAGCTGAGCAAACTCTGCAGAGTCAAATAAATGGTATTCGAATACGCCGTGCTCCCGGTTGTTGGAGCTGTGTCACTTGGGTGATTCCAGCAGCAAAGCTTAAGTAGATTTGTACGTGCTTTAACTTGGTTAGTTGGTTAATGAACTCTTGTTGAAAAACCCTGAGTTCTTAAGGAGTAAGTTTTGGGTCCGTCTTATTAAAAATGTTTGCAAATAAAATTGCATCCACCAGATGTAATAAACCAAGTATACTCCCTTCCTTTGACTTTCCGTGCATATAGTAAATTAAGATCCCTTTGGGATTTGCTGAGCCGGTTGTTTGGCTCACGGCTTGCTTAATCCAACCTTTAGAGGATCAAGACGAAGGAGAAGGTCTCCCTGTTGAAGAAGTCCCCGAGGATCTTTTCTTCGACGAGTATCCTTGGCTGTAGGTCTCCGCCGCGCTTGAAGCAGTTTCTGGAGCCTTTTGTAATGTATTATACTTTGGGCTTGCACGCCCCGCTGTAAAAACTGGATGTTAATCCGTATGTCAAATATATGCTGGTCTTTTGTTGTTAGCATGCAATGGTATACTCTTGCGCGACACTCCATAACTGTTCATGCTTGAATAGTTACGGAATGCCGTGTCCGTACGCGCCCCTGGAAACGGGGGCGTTACAATCAACCTCAACATCCGTGCTCTATGGCTTCATTGCTGAACATCGTGCATGCTGAGAAGATGGCTCCCAGCCTACCACAGCAGGACATGGGAAAGTCATGCGCTCAGAAGGCAGGAGCCACCACCGCAGTCCTTGAAGCTATAATGCCACCGAACCACACTTCACTTGCAAATAGTCTTAGTTAGCATCCACGTAACTAAGGCCCAGTGGCCCACAAACCCAATTAATCAAAAACCCCTAACATGGGGACGATTGGTGTTGATGCTGTGTGGATTCGAGGCACACGTGGCGCGGGCGCGCGACAAGGCGCGGCGAGGGCGCGAGCGGCGAGTTTGCGGCCAGGGGCGTGCGTCGAAGCGTGGGATGCAGGTGGTGTGGCTAGCTCACGACTATTCGCGCAGCAAGGCGGCAACCAGGGGACTCACAGCTTGCCGACGGGGAGCGCGTGGCGAGAGTAGGAAGCAGGCCGGCTCTTGAATTAACTAGCCTCATAGGCGCGGCGATACGCCGCGCCAGCCACCGTGTGTACCGAAGTAAGAGAGGCGATAATTCGTGAGGGTGTTTTTAAAAAAAACCGAGAGCGTATGTGTATTTTCGGAAAAATCAAAGGTCTTTTTCGTAAAAAAGCGAGGACCTGTACGTAAGTAAACGAGGACCCGTACGTAATTTAGAAAACCGCGGGGGGCTATCCTGCAAAGTGGAGGGGTTAAAAAAACTGGCAGGGACCTTTTCGCGAGAACCAAGGACCTTTACGTAATTTCGGGAAAATGCAGGGACTTTTTCGCAAAACTGCTCCCCCGTTCGTACGCGAATTTTGCCGTCACGCGCCGACCGAGGGAGCGCTGGGGGCGACGTGGAGGGGCTCGACGGCCGGGAAACCCGCGGGGTGTAATATGGGTATGATTTCATGCTTTAGCACCAGCACGCGCAGGCTTGACTCCGTTTTACCACTGACTTGTGCCTCAATCTCAATGCCTAGTAGAGCAGTAGTCCATTAGTGATTTAGCTCTCAAAACTCTGTTAGTCCCTTACACTTCAGTGAATTTTGATTTCAATGTTTTTAGGAACTTCATGGGAACAATGAAAAATCAGCACAGAATTTTGCCGGAGCTATGACAGTTAAACTTGAATATTGTTTTACCTTTGCTAAATTTTTGCTCGGTGTCACCTAATTTGTTGGTTTCAAAGCATGAAATCACGTCGTGTGGTGTTATAATTTTCATTAGATATCTTTGTGATTTTTTATTCGTGTAAGACCTTGTCTGCTTTTTTCTTTTGCCAATTTTTGAACCTATTTGTAATATTGGACTTATGATATTAGAGCAAGTACAATGATGCTGACTAGGTCGCCTCTAGCGAAATCCACGTCAACACAATCCTATGTGGAAGAGAGAGACAAGAGGAGAGAGAGGCAAGCTGCCCCTCATGCAAGAGGTGACCTCTAGCACATCATACGAGGACTTGGAGGCGATGCTAGTTCTTAGAGCAAGTACAATAAAGGTTAGGGTCGCCTCTAGCGAAATATTAAATGCTTGAGTGCTTTAGTAGAGGTAACCTCTACTCAACTTAAATTATTAGCTACCTCCACATGAGTCACATGTACTCTTTTTGCTTATGTGGCTAGTCCTAGAGGTGGCAGCCACCTCTTCTATTGTACTTGCTCTTATGAATCTATTGCGCGTAAAAGCGTGCATATCTATTGAAAGTTTTCTACTCCGCCACCGATCGCCTAAAACCAAAGGCTGAGAATTGGAGTACGGGGCGCCTGGAGCTTGGGCTTGGGAATGTAAGTCATGTGCTTGCGGCGTGCGATGGCTAGCCTGCTCGATTGAGCTGAAAAATAGTGGTTTATGATTGAAATTATATTATACTTGATTAAAATTACACTGTAGCTGAAAATGTTTATTTGACATAATTAAATTTAAAAAAATTTAAAATAAAAAATATGTTAGCTCATCACGGACAACGCAAACAAATAAAAAATCAGTAAAAAAGTTAAAAAAATCAAAAGTTTATAAATAATAAAAAATAAACCAGAAGTACAAATCAAAATAAACAAGGCGCAAGAGTCCAAGAGATCTTACCAGTTTTGACGGTGTGCTGGCAGTGCTGCACATCTGACGGCAACATATTTTTGCGCCTCTGCCATTGCTGCGGGCTCGTGGGGTTGCGTGTGTGCAGCTGTCAGCTGATATGCTGCAGGCAACTGCACGATGCCTGCGCCTTTTCAGGCACAGGCGTCGGTGGCATGGAATCCCTCCCAGTTTTTAGTTTCCGTCCAAATTTTCTGTGTTGCAAACAAGGTCTTAGTATTGGTTCACCGTTCATCCGAATGATTCAAGATCTAGATCGACTGTGTGTCCTTCGTTGATTCATTCATTCCAAATGAAGCCTCGATTGAAAAGCCGACATTTTCTTATGTTTCTTGTTGCTGAGTTATTTCGAAGGATAAACATTGCCTCGATTTTCTATCAATTACTCGGTAGTTACTTGTTTGTGACATGAGGTTAAGACTTGAGAATACTCCCTCCGGTTTCCAAATACTTGACGTTTTAGACAAGATCTCACATACCAAGAAAGGGTTAATTAGCATACCTATTTCCTGTTTTACCCATATTAAATAGTATTGCGTGATGCTTTGAAACACAACTAGCATCTAGGCCGTGTGGCTAGGGCTGCCAGCTTGAAGCCAGAGGTTGGGGGTTCGACTCATGTAGCCTTTGTTTTTATGTGTGATTTTTGCATTGCTCTGTGTTACGAAATCTTCTAATTTCTTCTCTGTCAACACGTAGTAACAGAATCCGCTTGGTCCTTCACGAGACGTGATTCTTCGCCTGTCTTCGCGTGAAAAAAAAAACTTCGTCGCTGCTGTCCTCCCGTGGAAGCAGCACCTCTTGCTACTCTCAAGCTTCACGTGAACATGCACGTAACACACAATGCATTGCCCTCTTTATTTCTCCAATGGATCCCAACAGATTCCTACCTCTATCTCTCTCGTTTCTTTCTTTCTTCTCACGCCTCTTACAGAATCTCTAACCTGCCTTATAAAGGCCACATATTGGACTAGCAAACGGACTCCACAAAAGACACGGAAACAAACTCATCTCACACGCACACACGGCAACAATCGCAGCGTATACGGACTCGTATACGTATTCGTATACTCGGACTCATACTCGAATACGACAAGAAAACAAAAACCAATATTACTTCTAACACTCTGTGACTTGCATGGCTCCATATATATGCATTCAGCTCACGAGATTTTTGCATGGCCCTGTGACTTGCATGGCTCCAAAATTTTGCCGCTGCTAACCAAAATTTTTGCCGCTGCTAACCAAAATTTTTGCATGGCTCCAAATTTTTTGCTATGCTCGTTTGCCGCTAAAACTCTTGGCCTACTCCCTCTATTTAAGCTGATGGCTGCACTTAGCTAGCACTTGATGCAACACAAACCCATCCACTTCACCACATCAAGATGGACTTGAACATGGAGCCGCCGGTGGAGTATGGAGCCCAACCAGAAGAAATGATTGGTGTGATTGATCATGGCGTTGGTAAGTGCTCTTAGCCTTGCACCCCATATTATTGGCAATGCTTGTTTGTGCAACCATAAATTTTACAGTACTTTTTTGAGCAATGTTTGTCTATGCTTTCATAGATGGTTTTGATTTGAACCTGGAAGCACCGCACGTTGGATTTGATCTGAACTTTGAAGCAGCCCATGTTGGATTTGACTTGAATTTGGAACCTGAAGAAGATGACAATGTTGTCCAAGGTGGGATCGAAATGAACATATAACCACCTGTGCTAGCTGCTGCTAACGACAATATTGTCCAAGGTAGAAGATGATGTGAATCTTGTTTTTGTATCATGTTGTGTCTTCTTGCCACTATTAATATTTTTGTACTATTTTTGTAGGTAGGAAAGATACTCCAGATGATATAAGAAAATTAATATATCAAGCTTTGTTGGTGAGAAGCACAAATGGTCGACTAAAGAGGCATGTTACCAGAGAAGTCGCCGAA
The DNA here is from genome assembly GCA_017311315.1 of Dendrocalamus latiflorus. NCBI lineage: Eukaryota > Viridiplantae > Streptophyta > Magnoliopsida > Poales > Poaceae > Dendrocalamus > Dendrocalamus latiflorus. Next base: position 44,950,701 of record CM029609.1, read on the forward strand.
CTATTTGGAGTCCGTCTTCGCATTGTTCAGCGTTTATGGCAGCAAGGTAAAAGCTCCCTTGATCAAGGCATTTCAGTTGATGTTTCTAGTAAAAAGCGTGGCAGAGTTGGTCGTAAGCAAGTTCCATTGGATTTAGAACCATTACGCAATATCCCTCTTAAGCAAAGAACAACACTAGAAGATGTACGTGTTGTGTTTGGTGTTAGTAAATCGAAGCTATTAAGATATATACGAGAGGGTCACCTTAAGCGTCACTCAAATAGTATAAAGCCACACTTAACAGATGCAAACAAGAAGGCTAGGCTACAGTGGTGTGTGGATATGCTTGAACCTGAAAGCATGCATGATAATCCAAGGTTTAAGGGGTTGTTTGATATTGTTTTCATTGATGAGAAGTGGTTCTGTCTTACTAGAAAATCAGAGAAATATTACATGCTTCCAGATGAGGATGAGCCCTTACGTACATGTAGAAGTAAGAACAACATCTCTAAGCTCATGTTCTTGACTGTTACTGCTCGCCCAAGGTTTGATAGAGAGGGAGTTTGCATTTTTGATGGAAAGATTGGATGTTTTCCTTTGGTTACATATGAACGTGCAAAAAGAAGTAGTGTTAACAGGCAAGCTGGGACAATAGAAGTGAAGCCCATCACTTCAATTACTAGGGATGTCATTAGAACGTTCATGATCGACAAGGTATTGCCGGCTATTCGAGATAAATGGCCACGTGAGGATGTCAACAAACCCATCTACATCCAGCAAGACAACGCACCATCTCATCTAGATCATGATGACCTGCTATTTTGTGAAGCGGCTAAGCAAGACGGTTTTGACATTCGGCTTATTTGTCAACCACCCAATTCACCAGATTTCAATATATTAGACTTGGGTTTCTTTTGTGCCATCCAATCTATTCAATACAAGAAGGCCGCAAAAACAGTTCAAGATCTTGTTCCAATTGTTCAAGAGGTACACTTTCTATTGTAGATTTTTTTTCAATTAAGCCTTTTATACTCAATGCTTGGAACTAACTTTGTTTTCATGAACCAGGCCTTCTATGAGTACTCTCCACGCAAGGCAAATAGAATCTATCTTACACTTCAACTAGTATGGAAGGAGGCGATGAAAGTTCATGGTTCAAACAAGTTCAAGATTCCACACATGAAGAAACAAAGTCTAGAAAGGCAAGGGCATCTCCCTTTGCAAATCTCATGCGAGGCTTCATTGGTAGCTGATGCTATTGCCAAGCTCGCTGCATGGAACAATTAAACTTTTACTAGTACTTAATCTTACCAAGTTTTTCATCATATCTCTAGTTTTGAGAATCTGGCACCTCGGTCTCACCGGCCAAGGAGTCTACCACGAAATTAACCTCGTCGGAATCTTCAACATCAGCCAAGGAGTCCACCACGGCGGCCTTTTCCTTTGAGTTCTCGGCAAGGTCACCGAGCATCTTGGTGATGTACACAGGTAGCAAGATAACGGTGCCATTCATCTGTACATTGTCGAGATCAGGAAGGAATACCTCGCAGTTGAAATCGTCGAGGCCATAGATCCAAGCCCCAACCATATAGTCTTCGTGCACGAGACCACAACGAGAGCATGGTTTCCTACGTGCGCGCCGGAACTCCTCAAGACCTTGGGCGTCGTGAACTTGGCCGCAGTGATCGCACACCTGTGGGAGTTGCTCCACCTCCATGGTGCCAGCCGTGTCGACTTCCTGCGGGGCGGCGTCCCACGGCTTTGTGACATCCATGGCAAGAGACGAGATGAGCAACTTGCGGTGAGCAGCGACGTGCGTAGCAAGCAGCAAGAGCAGCGGAGAAGCAAGCAGCGTAGATCAGCGGAGAACTAACTGGCGACGTGAGCAGCGGCGAGCTGGCAACGCGAGCGGAGACGCGAGCCGCGGCGAGCGGAGACGCGAGCCGCGGCGAGCGGCGACGCAAGCAGCAAGTAGTACTAGAGCCGTGACTTCTCTTAGCTTTGATTGCATGCATGCAGGGGCCGTGATATGGGGGTGACGTGATGAACTTTGTTTAATGCGGCTGCGCCTCATTTCCGGATGCACTAGAGCCGAAGCGACGTCTCTTAGCTTTGATTGCATGCATGCAGGGGCAGTCTAGTACCAAGTGACTTCTCAAATGCAAAACGTCAACAATTAGGTTACTTTGCTTCTAAGCCTAGAACGTCAAGTATTTAGAAACCGGAGGGAGTACTATTTTAGGCTTCTAAGATTAAAAAAAACTGATAATGTGTAAGTAACATGGCAAAAGTCTAATCTAAGAGCAACTCCAGCAGGGCCCCTACTTGAGCCCTCAAACCTCATATTTGAGGGCTTGAGGCAAAAACAGAACTCCAACAGAGCCCCTACTAGAGCCCTCAAATTTAAGGAGGCCCTCAAATCCCCCCTCCAGCCCTCATTCCCAAGGGCCCCCTACTCTGGCTCTCATTCTTCCGTTTTTCCCCGCCTCGGTGAAAAATCCCCCGCCCCCGCCTCCCGGCTTCTGCTCGCCCCCCGCCTCCTCCGCTTCCTCGGTTCCTCCGCCCGGCGCCTCGGCTCGCCTCCTCCGCCCGGCGCCTCGGCTCGCCTCCTCCGCCCGGCGCCTCGGCTCGCCCGCCGCCTCGCCCGACGCCTCCGCCCAGCACCTCCGCTCGCCCGACGCCTCCGCCCGGCGCTCGCTCGTCGCCGCGCCCGATGCCTCTGCCCGGCGCCTTGGCTCGCCCACCACCTCGCTGTGGTGGTGCCGTCCGCGGAGAAGTGGTGGCACGGAGGAGGATCCGGAGGCGTGGCGGCCGGAGAAGGTGGAGAGTGGCGGCGCCGAGCGGTGGGCACGGGTGGAGGAGAGAAGGAGGCGCGGCGGCTGAGAGGAGAGGAGGAGGCGCGGGTGGAGGAGAGGAGGAGCGCGGCGGCCGAGAGGAGAGGAGGAGGCGCGGGTGGAGGAGAGGAGGAGCGCGGCGGCCGAGAGGAGAGGAGGAGCGCGGCGGCCGAGAGGAGAGGAGGCGCGGGTGGAGGAGAGGAGGAGTGGGTCCTACATGTCATTCTCAGTTGCAATGAATTTGAGGGCCCTGATTTGAGGGCTTCTGCTGGAGTTCAACTCAAAAAACAGGGCCCTCAAAAGTAGGGGGAGCCCTCAAATCAAAAGTAGGGGCTCTGATTTGAGGGCTCCTGCTGGAGTTGCTTTAACAACTCCACAGGCCAAATCCAATATAGTAGTATTTGGGTGGGTTTTTTTTATCTGTATCTTATGGTTTATGGCTGAACTTTTAAATTTTGTGTTGTTCCCAAGAGACAGTATGCAGAGGAAAATAGTCGCATGTAATTTTAGCATATACAACTGAATTTGGTATATTTTGTACGACAATTTACCTATAGATCTCGTTTTGAAAAAATATACCATTTAAAATAAAATTACTGTAGCAAATAACATAAACCATAAGCCGGAGTCCTCCTAAACCCGCCCTTTGTAAACCTTCTAAGCTACTCCATCACAATCAGCTCCATCTCACTCTGATCACTTTTGCTTTCAAGTTCGGGTGGGCGGAAGTTATACATCGAAGAAACACTAGTCAAATGGGCTTGATTGTTTTAGCTTTGGATTATAGTCTACGGCTATGGTTTATGATTTTTGAGTTTTTTATGAGAGAGTACGGAGTAATAGAAACTCGTGTGTGGTTTTAGTCGATATAAATGAAGCCGCTATAGTGTGACAATCAACTTATAGACCTTATCTTAAAAGATATTCTATTTAAAAGCTAGTTACTATAGAAAAATAAAAAAAATAGATTTTAGAAACTGAAATGGAAGAAAAGAGCCATTATCAGTTCTCTCTCTGATCATCGGAGTGAACTAACTTCTCTAGAGCAGTAAGTATCATATATATGTAATTGTGTAACACCTCAATCCTGGGAATTTTGTATGTTCACGTGGAAGGCCTGTCCATGAAGTGTGGCCCTGCTAGGCTGCTACCAGTCTGTCTAAAACATAGGCATAGTAGCTTTACATGGACCATTCTTCTATTCTTAATAGATGAAAGAGCTGCTTTAAACCATAAACTTGCCCCCAGTGCAAATTAAACTAGCATGACCTCTCGTAGTGGTGGTGCTCAGTTTGACATTGGATTATGATTTTTTTAATTATAATTAACTTATTTTTATTGTAGCTGCTATGTAATTAAATTTAAAAATTTTAAAAATAGAAAAAACAGATTAATCTATCACAGGCAATATAAAGGAATATGAGAGAAAAGATAAAAAAAATCTAAAACTCAGAAAAACAAAATAAAGAAGTAGCAAAATAGAAATCAGAAGTCAGAACCTTGCTGAAACGAATGGGGCTTCCCTCTCCCGTTATGGTGTCCCCCTCCATGTTCCCTCCACATGGCACCATTTAATTGGCTCTAAGGTGAATTAGTGAGGTAATTAATTAATGTAGATAATTAATTAGGTTGGTAATTAATTAGTATAAAATATTAGTGTGAATAATTAGTATAGATAAATTGAAATAAATAGTAAGTATTTAATAATTAATCTATACTTACTATTTATTCCAATTTATCTATACTAATTATGCACACTAATATTTTATACTAATTAATTACCAACCTAATTAATCATCTATATTAATTAATTACCTCACTAATTCACCTTAGAGCCAATTAAATGATGTCATGTGGAGAGAACATGGAGGGGACACCATAAAGGGACAGGGAAGCCCCATTCTGCTGAAACGAGCGGGACAGTAGATAGGTGTTACTTCGTTACCCAGGTTAGGCAGTCTTTTAAGTACAGAGGTTTTACTCCATTCCTCAGATTGGACAACCATAAGTACAGAGGTTTCACTTCATGGAAGAGGTAAAGTGAGATGGAAAACTGGGATGGAACCAAACTGGCATGCAATGGAAACTACTAGTCTCATAGGCGCGGCGGCACGCCGCGCTAGCCACCGTGTGTACCGAAGTAAAAGAGGCGAAAATCCGTAGCTAAAGGAATGCGTAGGTTTTTTTTTTAAAAAAAGCGAGGGGCTTTTCGCAATAAAAGGAGATCAGAGGGTTTTTTCGTAAAAATCAGGGGTTGGTTTGAAAGAACTGAGGGCCTGTACGTAATTTTCGAAAATGCGGATCGTTATCAGCGAAAAATTAATATGCGTATGGTTTTTTTTGAAAAATACAGGGACCTTTTCGCGAGGAAAAAGGACCTTTACGTAATTTCGAAAAAATAGAAGGGATTTGCCTCCCCCGGCCGACCAAAAACCGGGCGCCACGCGCCGGCCGGCCGTGCGCAGGGGGCGACGTGGATGGCCTCTCGCGCGGGGAATCCTTCGGAGCATAATACAGGATGACTAGCCTCATAGGCGCGGCGACACGCCGCGCCAACCATCGTGTGTACCGAAGTAAAAGAGCCGACGATCTGCGAGGAGTTCTTTAAAAAAACCGAGGGCACATGCGTATTTTCAAAAAAGATAAAGGGTTTTTTTGTAAAAAATCGAGAACCCGTATGTAACGAACCGAGGACCCGTACGCAATTTACAAAACCTCGGGGCGCAATCCTGCAAATTGGAGGGGGTTTTTCAGAAAAAAAAACACCGCGTAAAAACCCGTCAGGGACCTTTTTGTGAGGGAAAAGGACCTTTTTGCGAGGAAAAAGGACCTCTACATAATTTCTGAAAAATAGAAGGGAAGTGCCTCACCCGGCCGTACGCAAAACCGGCCGACACGCGCCGGCCGAGGGAGCGCCGGGGGCGACGTGGCCACCCTCCGCTCGCGCGAATCCTTCCGGGAGTATATGTAGGGGGATGATGCAACACGGCCTCGCTCTGCGCTTGGCATTTGGCATATCGGAACCGGTGCCATGATTCCTTCTCCTTCTGCATTCTCTGAAACTTAAGAGTTAATTTCAAGTCTTAATGTGACTACAGTACTGTTTGGCCCAGCTGGTCACCGCCCGACCTTCCAAAATCTGATTTGTTCTTTCTGTCTGTCCATCCGTCTGGGGGTGATAGGCTGAACTGAAATTTAAATCAGTGCCCATCGCTTCATGTAATTTTTCCCAGAACTTATATGTAAATTGTGCTCCTCTATCTGACACAATTTTCTTTGGAACTCCATGTAGAGTCACAATTCTTGTCAAGTATAACTCAGCAAGTTTATCTTTCCCATAAGTTTGCTTGATCGGGAGAAAATGAGCCACTTTGGTCAATCTATCGACAATGACCCAAATAGCATCATATCCCTCACGAGTCTTGGGAAGTCCAGTAATGAAGTCCATGCCGATACTGTCCCATTTCCATTCGGGTATTGGCAAAGGTTGCAACAATCCCGATGGTTTCTGGTGGTCTATCTTGATCTGCTGGCAGACATCACATTTAGCTACATACTCTGCCACTTCCTTCTTCATCTGGTTCCACCAATACTTCTTCTTCAAGTCTTGGTACATCTTAGTACCTCCTGGGTGAATTGAGAATTGGGACGAATGGGCTTCAGACAAGATTAACTCTCTTAATTCCTTCTTGTTTGGTATACAATAGCGACCACGGAAGGTGAGGATTCCATGCTCATCCATTGCATACTCTGCTGACTCTTCTCCTTGAATATCCTTTTTCAGTTTTTGAATCTCTTCATCTTCATCTTGTGCTGCTTTAATCTGATCTGTCAGTAATGGTTGAATTTCTAATGTTGTTTCTTCACCCTGTTCTGTGATCACCAAGTTCAGTCGTATTATGTCCCTTTGCAATTCTGGCGGATACTCTGATTTGCTAGCTTTGCTTGGACGAGCCTTGCGGCTAAGGGCATCGGCAACTACATTGGCCTTGCCCGGGTGATACTGAAGATCAACATCATAATCCTTTATCAGTTCCAGCCATCTGCGCTGTCTCATGTTTAATTCTGGCTGTGTGAATAAGTACTTTAGGCTCTTGTGATCAGAAAATATCTCACATCGATTCCCCAGCAGGTAGTGCCGCCAAATTTTTAGTGCATGCACTACAGCTGCTAGTTCTAAATCGTGTGTGGGATAATTCTCCTCATGCGGCTTCAACTGTCTTGAGGCATAAGCGACAACCTTTCCGTCTTGCATAAGTACACATCCCAAACCTTGCTTTGAAGCATCACAATAAACCTGGAATTCCTTTTCTGGATTAGGTAAAATCAAGACGGGCGTGGTTGTCAATTTGGTCTTTAACATCTGAAAACCTTCTTCACATGCATCTGTCCATGTGAATGGCTTGTCCTTTTTCAATAGCTGAGTGAGTGGTCGAGAAATTTTCGAGAAGCCTTCAATGAATCGGCGATAATAGCCCGCCAATCCAAGGAAACTCCTTACTTCAGTCACGGTCTTGGGTTGTTTCCATTCCATAACTGCAGATATCTTTTCTGGATCGACCTTCACTCCATCTTCAGATATAATGTGACCCAAGAAAGCAACTTCTTTTAGCCAAAAACTGCACTTGTCAAACTTTGCATATAGTTGATGTTCTCTCAGTCTTGTTAGTACCATGTGTATATGCTGTTTGTGCTCTTCCTCACTCTTGGAATAAATCAGAATGTCATCAATGAAAACAATCACAAATCGATCCAACTGGTCCATATGCACCAGATTCATAAGATTCATGAAATAAGCTGGCGCATTGGTTAAACCAAAGGGAACGACCGTGAACTCAAATAATCCATATCTGGTGATGAAAGCAGTCTTCTCTCGATCTTGCTCTCGGATTTTAAGCTGATGATAACCCGAGCGCAGATCGATCTTGGAGAACACTTTGGCACCCTTGAGTTGATCAAACAGGTCATCAATTCTGGGGAGAGGATACTTGTTCTTGATGGTGACAGCATTCAAGCCTCTGTAATCAACACACATCCTTAATTCTCCATTCTTCTTTTTCACAAATAGGACTAGGGCTGACCAAGGTGAGACACTTGGTCGAATGAATTCTTTTTCCAACAGTTTATCCAACTGCTTCTTCAACTCTTTCAATTCACTAGCTGACATTCTATACTGATGTTTGGCAATTGGCTTGGTACCAGGTACCAATTCAATAGCAAGTTCCACTTGTTTGTCAGGAGGTCTTCCTGGTAATTCTTCCGGAAAGACATCTGGATACTCTTGTACCACTGGTACTTGATTAGGTGTGGCTGCTATCATGTTGATCATACGCTTCTTGGCATCTTTTAATACTTCTCGATCTGTTTCTACTACCACTTTCTGACCTTCAGAATTGACCAATGACACTGTCTTGATCTCACAGTCTACCTTGCCTTTGTTCTTGGCCAACCAGTTCATGCCCAAAATGGCATCTAATCCTGTCATATCTAGTTGCAACAAATCTGCTCTAAAATCTACCCCTTGGATTTTTATACTGAGTCCCGCACACCCATGGTGGGACTCCATTCTAACCCCTGGGGTCTCAACCACATAAGGTCTTGGTAAAGCAACAGAAGGCAATTGATTTCTTGAAGCAAAACTCTTCGAAATAAAAGAATGCGTTGCACCAGGATCAAACAAAATCAATGCGGGTATGGAGTTGATTGGAAACATACCAGCAATGATGTCGCTAGCTCCTGCTGCGTCCTCTGCCGACACATGGTTCACCCTCGCATAGAAGGTGGGTTTGGTACGACCTCTGCCTCGGCCTACTGACGTGAAATTGGCTGTGCCGGCTGGAGATTGGGGTCCAGCTGCTTTGATCTGTAGATATCCTCCCTTGGGAGTGACAGGGCTTGACTGTGTCTTGTTTTCTTGCTGTTGCTGATTCTGGACTTGAAGCTTCGCGGCATCAGATGGTAAGCTTTTCCGGGGACATTGGTCTCTGTAGTGTCCAATTTCTCCGCAGTGAAAACAAGCATTGGATCTCTTTGGTCAGCCACTAGCAAGATGATTCCCACCACAGGTGGGGCATTTGAGCGCTAGTGGCAAAGGAGAGTTGTACTGCTGTGACTGGCCAGACTGAGTCCTCGGTAACCTCACAAACTGGCGGGAGGATTGGGATCGATATGAGGGCGATCCCGATGTCCTGATTCGTTGAGCATTAGGTGAAGAAGATTGAGATTTGTGTACTGCCTTACGTTTTCTATAGTCCTCCATTTCTCCTCTAGCTTCTTCTGAGTTGATTAAGCTGTTCACCATGTCATGTAAATCCTGGAACTTCAGAGCTGAAATATGAAATTTCAGAGACTGCTGTAATCCAGCCCTGAATCTATTCATCTTCTTGTCTTCGCTGTCAACATCTTCTGGGGCAAACCTGGACAAATGGTTGAACTGATGTAAGTACTCCATAATAGTGCGTCCTCCTTGCTTAAGCGCAAGAAACTCCCGACGCTTAGCCTCCATGACGCTATCTGGTATGTGTGCCTTGCGGAAGGCCTTTGAAAAGTCTTCCCAACTAATTTCTCTGTTCTGTAGGGTGCGTTGGTAGTTGATCCACCACGTAGCCGCAGCACCCTGCAACTGGTGGGATGCGTACAACACCTTCTCTTTGTCGTCGCATTGTGCTGTTTGAAGTTTTCTCTCCACGTCCACAAGCCAATCCTCAGCTACCGTAGGGTCAGCGGAGGTGGAGAAGACCGATGGACGTGTTTTCAGAAAATCCGCCCATCGGGTGGAAATTGGAGAACCATCCCGAGGAGCACTACTCCCACTGGGAAAACTGGGGGATTGAGTTGCAATCCGTTCGAGAAGCTGAGCTTGCTGATCCAACACTTTCAAGATATTCTGCTCTCCTTGATATCGATTCTTTTCTAACATTTCAATAACATTGGCAAGTGTGTTCTGGTCGGTGGCAGGTGCACCCTACCGTGGTCATCAGCCGGCGCGGGCGCGAGGAGGGGATCCGGGGGCGGCGTTGTCCGCGCGCGCGAGGAGGCGGTGCGGGGGCGGGCGCAAGCGCAGCGCGCGTGCGCGGGGAAAGCGGGGAGGGAGCGGGCGCCAGCGGAGGGAGGAGGAGGCGTCCGCGCGGGAGAGGCCGGGGAACGGAGAAGGCTTTAAGAAGCGGGGCGCCGGAGAGAAAAGAAAGCGCCCGGCCCAGAAAGGAAAGCGGGAACGAGGGAAACTTTCCCAAAAAGGAAAGTTCTCAAAAATCACTCAAAAACCGGCAAAAATTCACAATTTTTTGGATTTTGAAATTTTGGGGCTTTTCAGTTATTGCTGTTAATAATCAGCAAATGCAGATGAATGCTTGATGACAAGAATGCAGATGTCTTTGGATTATCGCTTCATAGTGGAGCAAGAAGTGGGCTCCTCCGCTTATGCCTTTTTCGGCTTTAACGGTAAGCTTCAACCGCAGTTCTTCTCTCCCTTTTCGTTCATGTGACATAAAGCTCTTTACTAAGTTTTTCTTATTTCAGCTTTTAGTATAGCACAGGCACTCGGCATTCAGATCTTTTTTGTTTTTAGAATCACAAGGTCACCCCCGGTTCCATTTTATTAGAAAAAGAAACCAACCAGTTTTTGCAGCCCAAGGCTTGCACCGTTTACAGAACAGAGCATTTCAGAGTTACTTCAACACCCGCATTATTTCTCCTCCTAATCCACCATATGGCTCTATTCATATTTGTTTCTATTTGAAGAAACAAAAGGCTAATATGAACACTCGATTTCTCAAAACAGTTTATTCACTCCTCTCGCTTCGGAGATAAGACGGATGGTCACAGACACACCATTCCTCTCACTCCCATCTCACGTACACATTTCTCCCTCGTTTTTCCTACCGCACACGCCTTTCTTCTTAAAGTTATTTCTTTTAACCATTACTATTCAATTTTAGTCAAAAACCATCAGTCGCAGCTAATATTAACACCCCATACCTCCCAGGAGTTCTATATTACTTACTACTTAACTAACATTACATTAGCCAACATACTACATCAAACTACCCTCTTTATTCTGACTTCTCCTGCATCCCAAAAACTTCAAGCTTCTTTTTCTTCTTTTTTGTATTGTCTAGCCACTTCATCTTCTCTTCAGCAACACCGAGCCGCTCCATCTCCTGTCTTCTCTCTCTTCAGCGCCACTCTAGGAGGGGAGACGAAGCCTCCTGCGCCAACTTTGATATACATTTGATCCATCTGGCCAAATTTAACTTGGGCCATAAAGGCCTCCAATTCCTGAGAGAACACCAAATTCCTTTCCACACCTGCCGAGTACCTGCCCACTTTGTTCTCTGAAAAAACAGATCATTACGAATTTTCCATAAAGACCAAAGCACAGCAGTAGATAACGTATCTGTTCTTTTCGACCGAAACTAGCAGTTTTTGATTTTTACTATAATATTTAACTTTTAAACGGGGTATTTTCTCAAGATATGGTCTACAAGTTAATTGTAGTACATGTTAAAAGCCTAACATCTGTATTAACCAAAATCGCAAGCGGGTATTTCTCTCTCCGTAATCTTTGTCGTAAACAGCTAAAATTCAAAAATTTCAGCCAAAATCCATAAGCCGCAGCCGCGCCAAACAGGCCCAACATGTTATCGATTTTGTGCATCCAGATATTACTGATAACTATTTTCCTTTGCAACCAGGAAGTACCGGTGTATGGCGCATTTCTGCTCTGAATGAGGCAGGAGGCTGGAAGGACCGAACCACAGTGGAAGGCATGGATTTGGCTGTCCAGGCGAGTCTCAAGGGGTGGAAGTTTGCCTACCTCGGTGACGTTAAGGTACATAGATATGAACTGCATTATCAATTTGAGACAACACATATTAACATGCGATGCACATATTTGTATTGCATATTTGCATTTGTACCACGCTAGAAGAATATGCAGATGGTGGCACGTAGCTAACCAATACGTGTGCCTTTTCAGGTGAAAAATGAACTCCCGAGTACTCTAAAAGCTTACCGATATCAGCAACACAGATGGTCATGCGGATCTGCGAACCTGTTCAGGAAAATGATGATGGAGATCGTGAGAAATAAGGACTCTGCAAACACAGAGCAGCCAGTCATTTTCTGAATTTTAGACAAACAACAAGTGTTGCTAATGCTTACTTACATGCTCTTGATCTTGCTGCAGAAAGTGACACTTTGGAAGAAAATCCATGTCATCTACAACTACTTTGTGCGCAAGATCGTCGCGCACAATGTAACCTTTGTGTTCTACTACCTGATCATCCTGGTAACTGTCTGAGTCCCTGAGGTCCAGATTCCAAACTGGGGTTGTCTATATTCCAACAATCATAACCCTTCTGAATGCTGTCGGAGCACTGAGGTGCAAATGGAACTGTTCTTTTTTGCTTCGGTTTAGATGCGGTTTATGACTTTTAGACTGTTTATGATAGAGAATAAGGAGTAACAGAAACTCACATGTGGTTTTGACCGATATAATGAAGTTGTTATAATGTGTACTATGTAGAATCGAGTATGGTGACTAGAGGGGATGAATAGTGTTGGGCTATTTTGTAAATTACCTCATTTTTGGGTAAAGAAAAAGAAAATTTCCCATAGGGCCCAGTTGTAAGAGAGGGAGAGGAGATTAGAGTAGGCATCCCAATCAACTCTTTTGGATCCAGATCTGGCAAATGCTTCGTCTCCCCCCTCCTTCCTCTTCTTTAGGCGAAAGCCATGGTTCTTCTGTTGTGGGTGCCGCTGAATCCTGATCAGTTGGTTTGGCTTCCTTGGCCTTAAATCAGAGTGGGAGTTTGGGGTTTGGAGAGTAAAGAAGAGTTCAACACACATATCAAAATCTCCGGTGGCCATTCGGTCTTGGGGATTTGGGAGAAGAGCTCAGCAGCGGCTATACTTGTGCGGTCGTCGGGCTATGGCGCTCTTGCTCCTTGCTCACAGATCCCGTGCTCTGGACCGTGCGCTTGCGCGCGGTGAGTTTCTGGTTCTTCGGCTCGGTCTTGGCCGGGTGGAGTGCGACGCAATCTTACCTTCTTGTTGGTTTTGTGTGGCACTGTCTTGTACCTCGGCTTCATGAATTGGTGAATGTTGATTTGTGGAGTAGGGCTTTATATCTCCGATTGCCTCTTCGGTGATATCCTGGTATTCGCCTGTGATTGGTTTTCAAAAGGTGAAAAAAAGAAGCCCAATCTATCCAAAATTCAATACTAAATATCAAATGATGCTCCTGTGATCTAAAAAACCTAATTCATTGTGATGATTGATGAATGATACATCAAGCTACATAGTAACACAAAGTGTCACCTTATGCAGGTCTCTTCTCTTACCTGTCTTCTAGATCCTCTTCAAGAACATCATGTCACTGCATAGAACAAAGGCAACATTCATCGCCTTGTTGGAGGTAGGCACATTGGGATACGGGTAGATTACACTAGCATAAATTAAAATTTTCTACCATGTAATTCAGGAAATCATGTGAGTAAAAGATCATGGATCATTACCACTAGATGCGCAGTGTAATGGAAGAAGAGTTAAAGCAACCCGGGTTAACGTAATGTGTGTCGATCTATTGGAAGTAGTTGATCGTTCACAAGCAGTAGTAGATTTTCACAAGCTTATCGTCTCCTCCTCATGATCGTTCCGATCAGCGCTGCAGTAGCAGTAGTGCCTGCACCGAATTTTACACGTTCGGGAATGGAACACCATGTGTCGGTGTGCTAGCACTAGCACACATAGTAGGGGTTTCGACAGGTGTCCGCTTTGGTTTCGATGGGTATATATCAGATGCATGCAATCCATAGCCCATGCACCCCTTATATAGAGACTCCGACTGAATCCATATCCCTTACGAGTAGAGATTGTAACCCACTCAAAATGCCTCTGACCAGATCCTTACCTACTACGAGTAAAGATCGTATCTCACTCAAAGTCTATCATCCGAATCCACACTGTTTTAACCCATTAAGTGCATGACTTTATAGGTTCATGTACATTTGGTTGTAATCCGAAAACACCTTTTTGATCACTGGTCGGTAGCGGTCCCTAGCAGATTGTATTGACCTCCAAATATACACAAAAATCAATCTGGACGAATCTTATGCAATATGATTTGTAATCAAGTCCTAATCACTCACGATTAGCTCATAACTCCTTAGGACCAAATCGTATATGGTCACGACCAGTTCGTATCCCCATACGACTAGATAGTAGACCAGTTTGTGGTATGTCCGACTAGGTCACGATCAGTTCGTATCCCCATACGACCAAATCGTAGACCAGTCTGTGATATATCTAACCAGCTCACGACCAATTAGTGTCTCCATACGACCACTTCATATTCGATCAGATCTATCGACCTGTTTACATATTCTCATTTTGCCTCACGATATCTAATTGAACTCTAGGTGAGAAATGTGTAACTTCATGTGGTCGACTCTTCCACCACTCGTGGCATGGTCATGCACTTTCATCATCCGACCACATCGAGGGGCCTAGGGATGTCTCTCCTGTTATATAGGAGAGGCAAATCCCATATCCGATCAGCCACTTTTCTCTGCATGTTTCATAGTATACCCCAAAACTACCTTTATAACTACCCAATTACGAATTAGTATTTGGCCACCCCTAAGTACACTATTTCCTATGTGAAAACTATGTTGATCTCATGTACAAGGATTATACATTATTATTGCTTGAGACTAACTGATGACACATCCAATATAACAATCTCAACAGTGTCTCTAGATGGGTTAATCTAACATCATGTTCTCTAACATGTGTTCACATTATTAATTTGATATCTCTATATCTATGGCCAGTGAAACCTGGTCATCAACCAATAAATGTGTTGGTTTATAAGTCACTAGTGTTCCGACCAGTGACATCCGGTCAGGGATCCTTTTATAATGATATTATATAAAAATAGTGGGCTTCACCAACAAGCCATATACTTGCTAATATTTATAAATGATAATTCATTCAAGAAATATAATAATATTTATTTAAACTATCATAAATATAAAAGTGATACAATCATATCCATGATTATCTCTTAGGCATATCACTAATAGGGTGAATGAATGGGTCGTGATAGAAAAGCTCAAAGACGCTTTGAAGATGACGGTGGCTGGTATAGTGGTGAAGAAAGCGCGCATGAAGATAGGGGAGAGGTACATTATCAAAATTTTGACTTCTCTCCAGTGTACTTGCTCAACACTTGCAACTAATCTTCAAGAACAAAGGCTAGGTTACATGTTCTAGAGCTCAGCATCCGAGCTTTTTCCTCTTCTTTTGTGGATGCTATGACACTGCATATAGGACCAACTGTAGTAACAAAGATAGCGACCAGAGGGTGTGAATAGGAGCCACACCAATAATGGCTTCTCTAAAATCTTTTGCCTCAAGATTGTTAGAGTCCTTAACTCTAATAGTTATGATAAGTTATGAAGATTAGAACCTAAGCATTCTAAAGAAATCCACAAGAAAAATCAAGTCAAATAGGATTTGACACCTCAGAGCGGTACTGTTGCTATGTAAAGGCTAGTACTAAATTTCCCTCAAATTAGCACAGGAAATTCAGTCTGAACAAGACCAAAAATCACACAACTTTCACATAGAAGATGCAAATAACTTGAAATATGGTATGCACCTTCTCTAGAATGTTAGAAACTATTCCGATTAACGATCAGGAAATCAATGTCAGAATTCGGATATTTTTCTGTTTGTAGGATGGTTGCATCAAAACCGAGCAAAAACAGTGAATATGACTTGCTCATGGATGAATGATGGCCAAGATGACCCTAGATGTATTTCCACATGTTATAGCAAGCAAAAACATCGAACAAATCGAGGCAAAAATAACTAGATCAAGAAATCACTCAAGAGAGTCAAATACAAGCAAAGCTAGGCGTCTTCATGAACTTATCAATACGAATGTCTAGATGGATCGGCATTGATTTTTATGATGCATATCTCCGTTACTAACTCGTTCTTGGTATCCAGCAAGATCAAGAAAGGCAGAGAGAAGATCAAAACCAACCAAATTAAGAGTAAATCAACCAAAACAAAAGAGATCCATGAGAGATGAATAAAGTTGATATATTACTACTTGAAGATGAATGTTTTATAGCCACTTCACCTAGAGGATAGAAGTGCATACCACAACACTCTCTTCTAAAATCCTAACCCTAGAACACTTGGCTTCAATGAGTAAAGTTAAGATGGTTGGATGGTTAACTAGCAAGTCTCCATCCTACTTATTAAATAGACAAAGTAAGTAGCCCTATCTAACCCTAATGGATGCTATCAACTTAACACAAATGGAGAGAACCTGTTAACCCCACATAGCACAAGTTTTACTCACACACTATACTTATGCACGTTTTTCAAAGCACATAAGCCCGAATCCGCAAAGTCTATAGCCTTTGATTCAATTTGATTTTCTTAGTTTCTCCTTGAGTTAAACCGTTTTTTCAAGTGCTCCTCAAGTGTCACGGTTTTGATCGAAGCTTTTGATATTTTGGTCAACTTACTAAAATACCATTTCTTGATCCGGTCTTCATCTTTTCTTATAAGCAATTATCATGCTTGTCACATGTAGGTGCACCACTGGTTTGCTATGTGTCGGTAAGTCTCTCTCTTTCAGTTCCACTAGACCATGCCTCGCTTGGATCGTCCAAGTTATATGGTGCAACTTGTCGTTCGAACTTTCCTTCAACATTTTCTTTTGCTTGAACTTAGCCATCTCACATAGTATTTTTAATTACTCTGGCCTTAGCTCCTTCATGAACTTAGTTCTGATCCTCGTCGTTAACCATGGTTGACTCTAAGCGCTGCTACACATCCAAAGGTTTTTGGGCACAAATTTTTCACAACTTAATCTGTGTTAGTCAAAACATACTTCATGCAACATGTATTACCTGATCTAGATCAACTCAAATCAATCAATAATTCAATTTCCTACAAACTCAAGAATTTTTTATCTGAGCCTCCGATCGATGGCTTTCTTCATAGTCGGCACCAGCTACGTTCGCACATTCGTCCCTCACTCGTAATAGAAGCATGCCAAGAGCATCCGCCTTCGATTCGCCGTGTCTTCAGCTCAGTCCAGTTCAAGAGTGTGCATAACCTGTTTGTCAGTTAAGATCAAGCAATCTTGTCTTGTTTGTGCAGCATAAGATTGAAAAACCCCAAAATTTCAAAACCAGAAAATTTTGTGATTTTTGCTGGATTTTTGAGTGAATTTTGGGAACTTTCCATTTTTGGAAAGTCCCCGGTCTCCCCGCTTTCCCTTTCGGGCGCGGTCGCCTCCCCCTCCTGTTGGCGCCCCGCCCCTTTCCGCCTTCTCCCGCGCCTGGCGCCCTCCCCGCTCCCTCTCTCCCGCTGGCGCCGCTCCCCTCTCCGCCTTCTCCCCGCGCGTGCGTTGCGCCTGCGCCCGCGCCGCACCGCCTCTGCACTCCCTCCGCGCCCATTGTTTTGGACCGCCCCGCCGCGCTATCGCCGCCCGGTCTGAAGCCGGCAGAGCCCTCGCGCCACGCGTCGCCCCGCGTCTGCTCCGACCCCACCTGGCAGCGGCAGCTCCTCCCTCTCCCCCGCGCAGACGCCTCTCTGCCCATGCCGCAGCTCCACCCGCTCCCGTGCCGTCACTTCACCATTACGGCGGCTCAGCGTCTGGTCACTGCCTCTCAACGCGGAGGAGACGCCCCAACTGCCCCCGTCACTCCTGTTGACCCCGGAGCCCCGCCTGTTGCCTTCCCCTCTAAGTCTCATCCCCCCTTCGCCGGGTATAAAACCCCAATCTCCGGCTCCCTCCTTCTCCTTTGCCCCCCGAGCCACTCCACCGTTCCCATTCGCCTCCCACTACTCCCAGCCACCTCTCGGAGCCGCCGATTGAAGCCCCGCCGCCCGTAGCTCCGCCATTGCCGCCCTGTGAGCCGGCGACCCCCGGGAGCCAATCTCCCTCATTTTTCAATTGCGTCTCGCCAGAGCTTCCCCTCGGTGTACTAATCACGTTGGCGGGCTCTTTTGGACAGGTGATCGCCCGAGGAGTCCTGACACCGAAGCTCCCCGTCGACGGAACCACCCCTTCCGTGGCCAGCTCACCTCGCCGCTCCCCAGCTCCTACCTTCGCCTCCAATGTGAGCCCCTCACTTCCTAGATCGTGAAATCACACCACTTTGGAATGGATCACCGTCGGCGAGCTCATGCGCCACCATGGGGCCCGAAAGCCCCCTTCTGCCTCCAGCCTCTCCCACTGTTACCCCGGTCTCCCAACCCTCAAAAATGAGTTCCCTGTGTCAAGTAGCACCCAGTGGAGCTCTCCCCGGCCATCGGGGGCCGTCGTCGTCGCCGGAGCACAGCAGCTCCGCCACCTCTGCCCCTTTGTGACGCGCGCATAGCGGGAGGAAGACGACGACGACGTGGCCTCCTCTCCACCCTCCATCTCTCCCGTTGCCATTTAATCTCGTCCGTCGGATCGCACCGTACCGTTTCGCCACCTCCCTTGCTTCGCTGCCGTCCGATCTTCCCCGCTCCACATCCCGCCCGTTCGCTCCGCCCCATCCTGGCCTTTCACCCGGGCCAGACGCCGTGCATCCGGGCCGCGTGAGCGCGCGTGGGAGTGGGCCGAGTCGGCCTGCTCCGCCGCCAGAGCGCGCGCGCTTGCGGGCCGCGCGTCGCCGCCCGTGGGCCGCGCTGACCGTTCGGCTGCACGGGCCGCACAGTGTCAGGCCGTGCTGTAGCGCTGGGCCGGCCCAGGCACTGTTCACACTATTTTCCAGTGATTTCCCAATTTCTAAAATCCCAGAAAATCCAAATAAACCCTAGAAAATCACAGAAAATCCAAAAAAATCCCAAATTTCACCACTTTACTCCAAATAATGTCCTAAACCCATTTTTGACCTCCATTCCTCCAGATTCATCCCAGATAAATTTCTAAAGTTCTCATTTGGAGATTTATGCATTTTACTCCTTTTTAAATAGTTTATTTTTCCTCGCTTGATTAGTCTCAAGCTGGATTTAATTATTTTATGTGTTTGCGCTAGTGTCGGAGATCCTGGAGGTTCAAGTGCAGGCTCAGGATCCAGGTGTTTTCTTCGTTCGAGCTAGCTGAGATCATCCGGATTGACGGTAAGTCCCAAATCCTTTGATCATATTGTATCCCATGACGTTTAATTATGATATTATGTTATTTGCATTAAGCTAGTTCTGAAATGTTAGTTTAAAGTAAAATAAAATGTTAAGAATGACATGTTATGTAGATAGACCTACCACCGACAAATTCCATGTTAAACTCGTAGCCATGCCTTCGTAACCATAGAATTAATTATCTGTTAATCTAGATAACTGTAGGTTATTATTACCATGCAAAGTCTTTACACTAATAAGGTCGTGGCTGCAGGCCAATAGAATTTGCAAACCCGACTCTAGGGTAGGGTGGTATGGGACACCGTGCCCTAGAGCGGAGAGTGCCAGCGTGCACAAGGTAGGGTACGGGTTGGGAAAGAGCTGCGAGATAGTCTTCGCCCATCTCTTACCCTAGGATTGGAGTTAGGGTAAGGGTGTTGTGGGGCGCCGCGAGACAGCTTTCGCCCACCGCTTACCCTAGGTCGAGTCGCGGGCCTGGCGAGGTTGCGGACCAGGGGAAAATATCAGGATTAGACCCTTACACTGAGCAAATGACATGGTGATCGCTCAACCACAGGAGTTGACTTGTCAACACTGGTCTAGTAGCTGCTCAACTCGATTGAAACTCTACAGGTGTTGAAAAGGCTTGGTGTTGAGAAAGCGAGGTTAGGTAGGCCGTGCTGTGGGTGCCTAACAATGGTAGAGTTCACTTGAAGCAGACGGGAGTTTTAATGTGCCAGACCCGAGTGAATTCTACCGGGTAGAGCCTATATAAAGAATTGAGCAATGAAACGACCTGGCTTTCTTAACTCTTTAGCGAGAGTTAAGGGATCGTGTGGGTAAAGCTGAGCAAACTCTGCAGAGTCAAATAAATGGTATTCGAATACGCCGTGCTCCCGGTTATTGGAGCTGTGTCACTTGGATGATTCCAGCAGCGAAGCTTAAGTAGTTTTGTACATGCTTTAACTTGATTAGTTGGTTAATTAACTCTTCATGAAAAACCCCTGAGATCCGAAGAAGTAGTTTTGGGTCCGTTTTATCGAAATATTTGCAAATAAAATTGCATCCACTCAAAGACTAATAAACCAAATATACTCCCTTCCATTGTTAATCCGTGCATGTAGTAAGAGAGAGCCCTTTGGGGCTTGCTGAGCCGGTTGTTTGGCTCACGGCTTGCTTAAACCCCTTTTTAGAGGATCAAGACGCTGGTGAAGGTCTCCCCGTCGAGAATGTCCCTGAGGATCTCTTCGTCGACGAGGACCCGTGGCTTTAGGTCTTCGCCGCGCTCAAAGCGGATTCTGGAAGCTTTTGTGATGTAAATATACTTTGGGCTTGCACGCCCCGCTGTTAAAAACAGGATGTTATTCCATATGTGAAATATATGCTGGACTTTTGTTGTAAGCATGCAATGGTATACTCTTGCGTGACACTCTATAACTGTTCATGCGTGAATAGTTGAGGAATGCCGTGTCCGTACGCGCCCTTGGAAACGGGGGCGTGACAAAGATCATCGCAAGGGAAGTTATCTGATGAGCAGCGGTATTATGGTGTGTTTGGCTGCTAGGAAGTGGTATGCTGTGCAAGAAATTGGTGACGATCAACCAAGCAGTTCGGAGCCTCTACATCGGCGAAGTAGTAATAGCAGAAAAAAAACTACCAAATTATTTGAATTTTTCTCCTTCATTCGTGTAAACAGGAAGAAAAAAAGAGAGAAGCCCTTGTTTGTTCATTCTTGGCAACATTTTCGTTGCAAGCCTTTTTTTAACATGGAAGCTGATAAAGGTATCGTTGTCTGAAGTTGAACCGCCGGATACAGCAAAATGGTATAAAGAACTCCTGCAACTCTTGTCTCCTCTTGCTTTCTATCGTCGTGTCCTGTCCATGTAACCATGATCGACGCACTGGAAATCTACAGGAGCGAGCGGATCGAAAATAAGGCGCTAATCAATATCTTAGACAGGACACAGCCTACCGGCCGAGCCTGACCTCGAATACTCCAACACTGCTACTGCCAGTATCTGTACCGGGCTGCATGTCTGCAGCGAGATCCCCGCGTCGGCGTACATGCCTCTGCCCAGGCACTGCGATCTTGGATTGACGCACACCATCCGTAACTGAGTAACTGCCATTGCCTGCATCAAGCCCATCCCAACTGCTGCACGGCGTGCAACAACATGTCCGCCGGACGCGCGCGGCGCGCCACCGAGCGAGCGTCCTGGGCGCCCCAGGTCGACCGGCCGGCCGGGCTGCGAAATGTGCCACGCCGACGCAGCTCGCAGGCCTCGCCGCACGGCTATCATGCCGTGCTTGCCGTCAGAACACCCCAAAAAAAAAAGTCGCTTCGATTATCAACTCGGCGCCGTCGTGGCGTCGTGAATGGAGGCGGGTTAGTGGTCAATCAGTCTTCGTTGAATGGCACTGTACTTTAGCAAAGACACCTTCGAATATGTTATGGTGCTTGTCACTAGAAGCTGATAAAGCTGCGCCGCACGTTGTGGCGCGGCAAGGGGCGCGAGTGGCGAAATTAAGCCACATGTGGCCGGACCGACCGGAGGGAACACCTCCTTCCTTCGTGCCCTGTCTCGTGGATGATGCGGCCATAAAGCAATCAAGTGGTCCGCTCTGTGCGCTTAAAAAAAAAAAGAGGGAGTGTATGTATTATTCGGATGTTTTTTTTCTAATTATTATCTAAATTTATGACTTTTGAATTAGAGGTCAAGATGTCCTTTGTTTTTAAAGGTGGGAGATTTTTTTCAAGAAGAAGGGGGTAGAATTCAAGGGGAGGGGGAGAATTCATTGTCATTAGATCTCTAATCCAATGATATTAAATCTGGACGATAGTTAGCAAGAAAACATCCGTATGACGTTTAACAAAACCAAAAAAAAAGTCTCCTTGATCCTGTTTCACCGAGCATGGGTCGTGAGATTTGCATTGTAGCGCTCTCTCGATCCCAATTTGTAAGGTTAATTCTCCGAGTCTTGGTTCAGTCCATGTAGAGGTGTAGGAGGTGTTAGCACCTCCACCACAGCTTACCGTTAATTAATCAAGGGCAAAACTGTACAATCACTCCAAGAGCCTCTCTTTTTTGGACAGTTAGTCAGTTACCCAAAAAAAGAAAGGAAATGAAACTCTCCCCGTTTAGTTCCGTCCACTTCTCTTACTTTTTTGTCCACTTCGCTAGCACCACCTCTTCGCACCGCTCAATGACACTGGAGGTATCAATGCCATAACAGTCCTGAATGTATTGAACCAGAACTCTAATTCTCCTAACTTGTAGACTTGTACCGATCGATTCTCTCAACTTGCAAATTTAATTTCTGGAAACGTAATTGACTAAACTTGTAAGGTTACATCACTTACCTCTCCCAACTTGCAAACTCGATTCTCATGTTGCTAAACTTGCATTTGTTAGCCCCTAATGCCTGCCTTTCTCCTGTGCTCACACCACTGTTGTCCCTTGGGGTCGCTGCAGTCCGCTACTCCTCCCGTTTTCCGCTCGGTTCACCCTCAGGGCTCCTCACTTATCCTTCTTTTGTCCATGACCCCACGCAGCAACTTCAATGTCCCCATGCGGTTGTATACATACCACGTCAGCAGGTTCACGAAAAATAAGCTGAAACGCAAACGAACGCTTGTTTAGAGGTCTCGAAACTGATTTGATTTGTGAAGGACTAAATGATATAACCTTACAAATTTACGTAGTTATAGTCTAAAATTCACCGAAGCACATCACGCCGTGAGACACGGACAAAGGCATGATTTAGGCTATATTCGTATTGGTTCTGATTCTGCTTTCTGCTTAGAAAAGCCAAAAGGCAATACAAACATCTATTTTTTTAAAACGGCTTCTCTACTCATCTTACTACCGTCTCGCTCTACAACTAAGGTAGAGGTCACGGGTGTATCACGCACCCCATTCCTCTCACTTTCGTCGCGCGCACGTATCTTTTCTTTATTTTTTCACCGCTACTCCCTCCTTCAAGCACTTCTTTCGGATATTACTGTTTATTTTCAGATAAAAATCATAAATCACATCTAAAAATCATCAGTAAAATTCAATACGGATACCGTTTAGACCCTTCCACTGTTGGTAACACATTAAAAAAAAGCATGTCCTACGTATCTAGGAACTTGATTCGTCTATTTTTCTTTTTTTCCCCTTTTGGCTAAAGCCAATCCTCAGGAAAGGAAACTGCCATCCCGGCAAAGCAAACCACCCAACCCACCACATAAGTAACCACTTAACTCCTCGCCACAAGAGAACCACCGTAAGTCCGTCACTCACGACCCATGACCACAGCCCGTCTCTAACACCACCGACACCTCTCGCCGGCCCCATTTGCCCCACCGGACAATGACCGGCTCATGCAACACTTTGCACTGTCAATCCCTGCAGACAATTACCATGGCATCGTACACCAATAATTCCTTTCTTTTTAACTACACTGTACTTGGGATTAATCCAGCTTTGACAGGGATAGTTTTTGTTTTTTAACCTGAGATTAATTGCATAATGCATCCCAAAACCCTACATGTGCCTCGCCTCCTTTTATAAACCCCAGCGCGCACACACACGCTGGCACTCACTCCACTCCCAAAGCTAGCTAGCTCCCAGCTTGCTTGCTTGCTTAGCACCAGTCGCTAGCGTTGCCTCGTCCGGCTGGGAGTCGATCCGATGGATGCGGCGCTGCCGGAGGCGTGGTCGCAGGTGCGGGCGCCGGTGATCGTGCCGCTGCTGCGGGTGGCCGTGGCGGTGTGCCTCGGCATGTCGGTGCTGCTGTTCGTGGAGCGGCTGTACATGGCGGTGGTCATCGCCGGGGTGAAGCTGCTCGGCCGCCGGCCGGAGCGCCGGTACAGGTGCGACCCCATTTGCGACGACGACCCCGAGCTCGGCAGCGCCGCCTTCCCCGTCGTCCTCGTCCAGATCCCAATGTTCAACGAGCGGGAGGTACATTTGGACTCCATTACCAAGCTCGAGCTTAGGCCCTCTTCTTGGTTCTTGCAGGCGGAGAGGTTTTAATTTTTGTGTGCGCGGCATGTACACGTGTAGGTGTATCAGCTGTCGATCGGGGCGGTGTGCGGGCTGTCGTGGCCGTCGGATCGGCTGGTGGTGCAGGTGCTGGACGACTCCACGGACCCCGTCATTAAGGTAAGATCGATCATGCTGTTGGTTGCTGGGGAGTTATGTAGCGCCATGACTACCTGCCGGTGTCTCTCTAAGAAAAAAGTTTACCTGTCGGTGACAATGTGATATCTATACGCACTTCTATAAGCTTTGGGTATATAGTTGGTATCTTTTAATTATAGTTAATAATTTTTATCTATTTTTTTTTTAAAATATGAGTACGTCGACACCAGAAAAGAAGAGAACAGCATCTTCACGTTTGTCTCTGTTTTGTTTTTTGGTTGGGAAAAAAAGCCGTGACACCGGGGCGTTCTGCTGTGCCGGACTCTTGAAGACTCCGACCAGGCTTAGCCTTTTGGGAACGTTACAAGCGCATTCTAGTGCGGCCGTACAGGGGTAGGTTCCTGCCGGGCGCCCCAGCCACAAGTGGATGACCATGCCCTTCTACTCCATCTAGCCTTTGCCTTGCTCATTAGGATTTGTTTATCAATTGAGTTTAATTAAACGGGCCCAGCATCTACTAATTAATACATCTTACCAGTTATTTGGTTGTAAGGTTTTCAGTATAAGCATTTCGCGAACTGTAGCAGTGGCAATCTTTTGCTCCTTTTTATACAAACATAGGCACATCTGAAATAGAAAGTTTATTTGGTTGTGAGGTCCATTTCGCGACCGTAGCAGTGAGATCTCGCCGGTCGTCGGAGCTGGCCCCGGACCGACGAGGGCTGGAGCTGCCGCAGTAGTTGTCAGAGTTAGCTGGCAGCGAGATTAGTGGGAGCTAGGACGGGCTCGCGACCCCATTCTCTTGCTGTCCCTACGAGCATGTGGGGGGGACGTGCAAGCAACGTCATGAATGGCTAGTAATGTTACTGCTAGTCTACTGCCACCACCAGATGGACTTCTGTCCGTGATCCTCGCAATAAAAAAGATTCCGGTAACTGGGCATGAACAGAAGCCGTCGTCAAGCTTGGCTAGGCCGACACTGAACTCGGTTTCATTGATTTGCGCTGCCCGGGCTAGGCCACCTGTCTAGTTCATCTTTTGTGGGCAAGGGTCCGGTAATCGACGAGGCCGGCATATCAAATATGCATAAAAACATGTGGAGCCTCTTTGAATCGAAGGAAAAAAGAGAGAACTTTATGGTCACCACGCAGCAACTTTTACAGTAATTTTGTAGGGATTTTATAGGATCCAGTCTAGAGCTCGTTTGGAATACATGAATTTTACAGCAAATAAGTCAATTCCTCTGGGATTCAGGGAAAAAAATTCCCGTGTTCTATTCCTATGGAAAAAAAATCCTACGTGAAGTGTTTGTTTCAAAGGAAAGACTAGGAGAGCTCCTTTTAAATTCATATGAAATGATCGTTTCTTTCGAAACAATGAAATGCTTATCAGTGGCTGCTTGAGAAGATAGAGATCAATCGCAGTTTACAGCCGACTAATCGTTCTGAATTTACAAATAAGATGGGTCTGCTTTTATCCACAGCTCTGAATCCGGTCGCATGTCTGCAGGAGCTAGTCCGGATGGAGTGCGAGCGGTGGGCGCACAAGGGGGTGAACATCACGTACCAGATCCGGGAGAACCGCAAGGGGTACAAGGCCGGCGCGCTCAAGGAAGGCATGAAGCACGGCTACGTGCGCGAGTGCGAGTACATGGCCATCTTCGACGCCGACTTCCAGCCGGACCCCGACTTCCTCCGCCGCACCATCCCCTTCCTCATGCACAACCCCGAGATCGCCCTCGTCCAGGCGCGCTGGAGGTTCGGTATGTGCCTATGCCAGTTCTTCTCAGTTTTCAGTTTATGGCTTCCTCGGAAAGCGGTTTATTGTGACAGTCTTTTCGAAACGGTTTATCAGAACAAGTTTTTTGAAGCGGTATTTAGTTCGTTCACATAAACGCTACTGTAACAGCTAAAAACTATCGACCACAACCATAACCCATTAGCTATAACCAAAAGGAATACACTCTATGTGTACTCATCTACGTATCTTCAATCAACATGCATATGCCACGGCACATTGCAATTCTATGTTTTCTTCTGTGAAGACCGAGGATTTTAGTCTAGGAATCAGGATCCTACCCGGTTTCCTTGTTTGGAAGCAAAGCTTGGGATGCGTCCAGCTGTCCTAGTCCGGCAGTCCAGCTAACTCATGTCTTGTCCCAAGCAAAACATAACAAAACACTGGGAATTGGGCACCTGAAGTTTGGATTTGCCTTTGGGGTGTGGGGAATTGTATCACAGGAGAACTATATTAAGAGGAGAACTCTATTAAGATAGGGTAATGCATAAGAAAACCAGCATTGGATTGAATCTTACAGTGTGATGTAAACCTGGGATGTGCGAAGAAGGTTCAGAATTAAGCCCTCCTGAGAACCTGACGGGACACATGCTACCTACTACTTGCACGACTGACAGCAACGTGTAAGCTCCTCGTGGGATTGTCTGCGTGTGCGGCTTATATCCTACAGGCGTCTGCGTCCGCGGTACTAGTAGCTAGATCTTCCGAGGGACGAGTGTCGGCTGGGATTTACTTCGGTCTCTCGCCGATCGAGATTCATCCGACTGCATACGCAGTCTTCATTGCTCGTCGACCGGTAGGTGAATGCGCGCTCCACGGCCTGCGCCGGCCGGAAACGCGCGCGGTCGGATGCTGCCGCGCCGTCTCCACCGTCGGCGTGGCCGGCTGCGAGAACGTGCTGGAGTGCCGGGGGATGTCTCCGCCATCGGCACGGACGCACGTGCCGGACGTCGTCGGCAGGAGCGATCCCACCGCTGTCGTCGTCAGTCGTCGGTGACACCGGCTGGATCGGCCTGGACGTCGTCGGTGATCCCTTGCATTTTGTGGGCTCCTCGATTTCGGTTTTATAGCCGGCTTTTAGTCTTTAGCTATCACTGTATATTAAACTAATAAGCTGTTAAAAAACACTATTATGTATGTGGCTTGTTCTCTTTTGGGTTAGGAATTATTTACAGTTTACTTAGAGAATGACAGTAAGGCTAGTACCGTCACATGATCAAATCCTAGAAACTCGTACCGAAAAATCTACAAAATTAGCCCACTAAGAGTGGAACGCAAGCCATCAACCAA
Source organism: Dendrocalamus latiflorus (assembly GCA_017311315.1). Taxonomy (NCBI): domain Eukaryota; kingdom Viridiplantae; phylum Streptophyta; class Magnoliopsida; order Poales; family Poaceae; genus Dendrocalamus; species Dendrocalamus latiflorus. The sequence goes on from CM029609.1 coordinate 44,977,870, forward strand.
AGAGGCGAAGACCGAGGCGCCACTTCAGTAGAGCTATCTAACAGTTGGCCAACGGTTACTGTTTCGTCCATACGCTACATTAGATTGATTGGCCTCGTTTTAATCGGTTTGGGCTTGTGACTTTCGGCTTTTAAAAGTTAAAATAAACGAGTCGGTTTTTAAATTTTGCTATTTTTTATTTTTTGTTATTTGTTATTTTTTAATTAAATAACTCAGAAAAAACTAATAACTACTATAGTATAATTTTAACTAAAAATTAACAGAAGCGGTCAACCGGACCGATTGAAACTAGACCAATGAAATATCTCCAGAAAAGACACGAGGAACATGGCAAAAGCTTCACTTACCAACTCCCCTGCATAATACAGTCCAAATCCAATCATAGACATACACAATCTCTCTGGCCGAACAGAGAAGTGCATTTCTCAATCACTCTGTCCTAAACTACATAAGCTGTGTCCTGACCCCGGTAATAGTAGGCTAACCCATGTAGCCAGCACGGTAACATGGGCCATCTTAGTTGATAGCCGTAGCTTGTTCTTTTTTATTACGACAGATAGCTCTTTAACTACAACAGATAACTTTTGCTTGTGCATTTTGAGAGTGGTGGATGCCGGAGCTACGGATTTGGGGCGGTGCACACAATTGGATTTCAGCTTTTATCTTTTTAATTTCGTCTTTTTCTGGTTTTTTTAGTTTTTTTGGCTTTTCTTTTTTCGTATTTCTTTGTATTGTCCATGGTGAGAGACCATGTTTTTCTATTTTTAATTTTTTAAAATTTGATTACACCGAAAAAACTTACAACAGCTATAGTACAAAAAAAAAGCCTTAAACAGTGCCAAAAAAAATACCCAAAAGCCAAAAGCTTAAGTCAACTTAAGCATAGCCTTTGGTTAGAGAAACTGTTTGGAGAAACCGCTCATTTTATTTTGATTTTGAATGAAACTGGAGCTAAAAGAAAAAAAAAACATGACAAAAAATTTGCGTCCACGTGGTGTGGTCCGCCGGTACATGGCGTGTGGGTCCAATGTCGGTGGTCCACAAACGTAGGTGTGGACCGCTGCAGTGCAGTGCAGGCGTTCCTTGCCTTGATCTGTCCTCGAGCTCAAGCTAGCCCCTCTCAAACAATAATTGAAAAATAAAAAAAATATAGCCATGGAGCTGCCATTATCAGTGCAGTATCTAAGATTCTCAGAGCTTACATGCTATGCTGCCATGCATCCGTGACCTCCTTGGCGTACTGGAGGGTTCGATGGATGGTGGCGTACTGAAGTTATACTAGATCCAAAGGGTGGGGCAAAGCTCTGGCTCAAGTCAAGTGGAGTCCACGTCGTAGGTCTGAAGATTCGTGGAGAGAAGTTTTGATATTTGAACGGACGTCCCGCCCCCTTCGCTAAAATCTTAAAACTTTGAGGTAAATTGGTAGATGTGTAAAGGTCAACCATATCAATTTGGAAATCTGGAATGGAACCAAAACTAGCACAAAGTGGCTCCAACTCTGCCTCAGCTTGTCATCCCGTGCCTGTGCTGCATTGTGCCAGTGTGCTCTGTCTGCATATCCCTTTCCCTGTCTGCATTCTCTGTAACTTCCAGATTTACTTTTCAAGCGCCAGTGTGCCCACGTTGTTAGGTCCAATTGCCTATTGGTCACTGCCCAAGCTACTGTTATGTCTTACAGTAGAAGTAACAGAACAAATCTTGTTGAAAATGTGTTATAAAAAACAGATGAGAAATAGGAACAAAAAAAAAAACAGTGCAATGCATAGTTGCACACTTCCTCCACAACAGTGTAGCTATGTAGGTCAAAGTGCACCTGTAAAATACTAGTCTGGTGAACAGAATTGTATAGGAAATTTTAGCAACTATTTTTAGCGATCTTTTTTTTCATGAATTAGAGCATACCTATGTGATCTATCCGTGATTTTTCTTTCCTGATATCTGTTCTAAATTTCTAATGATAGACAGTTTTGCTGTTACATGTTTTCGTGGTAACTATGATGATGATGATGTGCTTTCTATTGTTGTTTGTGGTGATCAGTGAATGCGGATGAATGCTTGATGACAAGGATGCAGGAGATGTCCTTGGATTACCACTTCACAGTGGAGCAAGAAGTGAGTTCCTCCGTCTGTGCATTCTTCGGCTTCAATGGTAAGCTTCACCCCAGTTCACTGTTCTTTACTAAGGTTTCTTGTTTCGTCTTCTAGCATAACACCGCGTTCGACATTTGAATTTTATTCACAACTTCTGATTCATTGTGCAAACAGGAACTGCCGGTGTGTGGCGCATTTCTGCAGTGAACGAGGCAGGAGGCTGGAAGGACAGGACCACAGTGGAAGACATGGATCTGGCTATCCGGGCGAGCCTCAAGGGATGGAAGTTTGTCTACCTCGGTGATGTTCAGGTACATATCAATCATGCACACCGTCAATTTCTGATAGCATCCAATGCATCCTTTTGCAGATAGCATCCAAGGCATCTTTTTGCAATACTCTTACATTACATTCTTTTTTTGAAACAATAGTGCAATCATATTGCCCAAGATAAAAATGAAGTTAACCAAGGAGTGTGTCGTTTTCAGGTTAAAAGTGAACTACCGAGCACTTTCAAAGCTTTTCGGTTTCAGCAGCACAGGTGGTCATGTGGACCGGCAAACCTCTTCAGGAAAATGCTGATGGAGATTGTGACAAATAAGGTCTCTCCAAACATAGTGCAGTCGATCAAATTCAGAAAATTAAGCTAAGTAGCCAGTGTTGCTAACTCGCATGCTATTGATCTTGGTGCAGAAAGTGACAATCTGGAAGAAAATTCATGTCATCTACAACTTCTTCTTGGTGCGCAAGATTGTCGCTCACATTGTGACCTTCACGTTCTACTGCATAGTTATCCCAGCAACTATCTTTGTCCCGGAGGTGAAGATACCAAAGTGGGGCTGTGTCTACATTCCCACAATCATCACCCTCCTCAATTCTGTCGGAACTCCCAGGTGAAAATCTAGTAAAAACTTCACGATGCCAATGAAATATGATCATCAAGTAATGCTCCTTTGGTTATCAAACTGCATGTTTACTTAACCATAAAGCATCAATTTTCGCAGGTCTTTGCACTTGCTTTTCTTCTGGATCCTGTTTGAGAACGTCATGTCGCTACATAGAACAAAGGCCACATTGATCGGCTTGTTAGAAGCGGGCAGGGCGAACGAATGGGTTGTCACAGAGAAGCTTGGCAGCGCTCTGAAGATGAAATCGTCTGGTAAAGCAGCCAAGAAATCATTCATGAGGATATGGGAGAGGTACGAACAAAAATGATTCTGCAATCTTCACACTGTTTCTCGACTCTTGTAACTAATTCACAGTAACAAATTTCAGGTTAAACGTTACAGAGCTCGGTGTGGGAGCCTTCCTTTTCTCCTGTGGATGGTACGATCTTGCGTTTGGGAAGGACCATTTCTTCATATATCTCTTCTTCCAGTCAATGGCGTTTTTCATTGTCGGTATTGGCTATGTTGGCACAATCGTCCCTCAGTCATAACAGAAGCATGCATGTCAAGATCATCCGCCTTCAATTCGCAATGTCTTTCTCCGTTTAAAAAAATGGCAATCTTCAGCAAATCTAGTAGTGCATAACCAGTTTGAAGTAAAGATTTTCAGAAATCTTCAGCAAATCTGGTAGTGCATAATCTAGCAGTGCTATGTTGGCACAATTTCAGTCCTCTCTCTCTCTCTCTCTCTCTCTCTCTCTCTCTCACTCTGTTTTGCTTTCTTTTTGGGGAGACTGATCATGCAGCCTTCTCTTGTATGTGCTATTGTAAAAGAAAAAAAAAGTGCAGTGTAAGATCACTGCAGGAAATCCTAGAAATTGGTGTTATCTGGGCAGGGATATTGTGATGTGTTTTTGCTTGTAGCAAGTACGTGCTTTGTTTAAGGGGAGCAGGATGACTGCTTCCAATGTAATGACATACAGAAAAGGAGGTTCAGATATGTGTTGAACAAAATCAAAGTGTTCAGCCTTCTCTTGCATGCCGCTACATTTTTCACACGTCTTGAACAAAGTCCCATGATGCAACTAATATTTGACTATAACACGGATCTTGTACCTGTCCGCGGCGGCGAGCAACTCGCGCGCCATTCTCGCGGCCGTCCCCGAGAAGCTCGGCGATCGGGCGCATCGCGTCGGCGTAGGCTTAGTGGAGGAGCGCCCACGTAGCAGGTTTTTAAAACCGGAATTAAAATTTTACCGGAGAGGTCCGAAATTGGCGATATTTCTGATTTTCGGAAAATTTTGAAAAATTTGGGTCAAAATTTTCAAATCAAAATCTGAATTTTTTTTGAAGTTCAAACAAAAAAAATGCAGTGTACAGGGTTCAAAGTCTGGACCTACTGCTCCAAAGCACAAAGGTCTTACCACCCAGCTACATACACGCATATGATTATAAATGATTATGAATTTCCTTTGTATTGGACGAAAACCATGGAAAACCGAAAAATTTCAACCAATACAAATTTCTACCAGGGGCTCTGATATTTTCAATAATCCCGATTTTCGGTTGATTATCGGCCGGTAAAAATTTCCCTGCCACATAGGTGCTGACGCTCTCCTGCACTGCAGGTGGTAGTATTGAGTCGTACGCCCCTAATAATATAATTCAACACTCTCTCACACACGTCTAGATCCCTAATTAGATTTAAAATATGAATCTACTGACGAGAAAATATGTGTCTAGACTACACTTAACCTAAGACGTGAACCCATCGATAAGGAAATGTAAGTTAATATACTTCAACCCCCCCATATATTTAATATACTTTAACACTTCTCTAGTCTCTATCTATCTATCTATTATTATATACTTAAAAGTCGATGACAAGTTTTTTACAATTGATAAGGAAAAGAAAAATATACTAGAAATTATTATAGAAAAGCGAAACATCTAGTCCTTAGTCTAATGGGTCCTCCTTTTAAAGGCTTAGATTTGGTAGTTTACTTAGAGATATAAGAATCTATCTATCTATATATCTACTGATTATATACTCAGAAAGATCTAGCCATCAATCTAGCTGACCTAAGTTATAACAGCTCATATTAAAAGAAAGAGTTAATTCCAAGTACAACCCAAATCAAGAAAAATTCAAAATTAAAAATAAAGAAAAATTAGCAAGTTGATTTTCATACAACTTCCAAACTAACATCTATAAATAACTAAAACTTGAAATAATAATTAAACAAAAAATAGTAAATTAAAAGAAATGGGTAATGTGAATTCCAATCCAAATTAATTAAAATTGAAATAAAAATAAA